>OX365945.1:37623692-38862978 GCA_947247005.1 Spisula solida
CTTACTTACTTACTTCAAATCACTCAGAATCGTCAGTAAAAGAAATCTGGTAGAAAAAAAATATTCAAGATAAACAAAGCATTACTTATTCATCGAAAATATCGTCCGCCGCTGCATTGTTGACAGTGACGTGAGGGAAAACAATGGTGCGATTGATTTTATAATGTAAAAATTATAGGAACGAAATTCTATGTTGAGACTATGGCCGAGCAGTTAACGAGTAAGGTACAATTAGCTGCAGTGAAGGTCTCGCGATCAATTCACCGCGCCTCCTGAATTTTTTCATTTTTAAAAAAAATATTTTTTTTGTCCACCTCTTATTTCAGCATTATTGGCGAAGTTTGTCCACGAATATCAGTTAAGTAACATTTTTCTTATCTTGCCCATCAATCTGAAAGACTTCCGGTTGTTTTTTAATTGTTTTATTAGATTTTTGGTCGGTAAACACAGTACGGTTTCTAACTGATTTTAACCTCTCACAGAACGCCCCCTGGCAAGATACTTCGTGCGCCACGAGTTGTTATTACGGAAATCATGAATATTTTTGCATACGTGTGAAGTGGGCTGTTTCAATAAAAATGGCACCAAAGTGGTTTGAAACATCAACATTTTAATAAAGTCATATAGTGAAATAATCTTGTGAGAAATAATGCGTAAAAATCATAGTTATGGAAAATTGTAATGGGTCAACGTAATGTCCCAATACAATTTTTTTTGTATACCTTTATTTGGCATCACCTGGCTACGAAATGTCCACTAAACATAACACTTTCAACATGTAACAAACTGAATACTGATAACAAATAACCTTGTGTTTCGTTTTCAGTGTGTACACACTGACTTTTTTACCAATTCCAGGCCTTTCTTTGTGAAGTATTGCATTGAAAAAATGCCAAAAACATATTTTTGCATTAAAATTACTCATTTTATGAGGCACAGTTTTTTTTATTTTTTGAATTGTAACAAAATGTAATGTAGTTTTGAATTAATGATATCAAAATATTAGAAATGAATCACATCCCTACTTCAAATAACATTTTATAGGTGACTAACTGTAACTTTCAAACTTTGGTGGTCATTTGAAAATTAGGATAAAAATGTTACACACCTTACATTTTCATACACAATTCATTAAGTTAAAGTGAATAGCATTTTGTCTTACTGACTCGTATTATTTCTACAGTAACATGTAACATGAATGCAAAACAACTACATATGTTGTGTTATATGTTCTAATCAAGTCCTAAATACTTCAAATGTTAATATTCCGCGAGTAACAAAATTATATATTTGTTGTTGTTGACGGCTATAGAGCAAGTACGGTCTACGCAGGTAAACTGTTTCTCATAATGGCACACAGGTAGTGTTTCAATACATTTTAAAGTGAAGTTCGGTATTTGAAAATATAAATATTAATAATAAATAAATAATGAAAATTTAAAAAATAAACTAGAATTATCACTGTCGTGAACAGGGCCCCATGGTAGCATGTCGTAAGAGGGGGGAGGGGAGGAGTGTAGAAGTATAGTGGGGTTGCATAATTATCAGCGCTATAAGTTTCTGAACTCAGACACAATAAGAAAGTCATATCTCATACTTTCATGTGTTGATGCCTGAAATAAAGTAATTCACTCCCTTCTAAAATTCAATTAAAGTAGTTTGACAAGCGCAGGTTTAATTTCCTACATAGAAACCACGATAAACTTTGACTTTTATAAAGTTTGGAAATATCTTTGACAGACTAAAATTGCACACTGAATTCATGAAATCATGACATTGGTTTCATTGACATTGCCCTGTTCCTGATCGGCCAATATTGTTTGCAAGATGGAAATACACAAAACAGAATTAATCTGTTTGTTTTGTGTGCAAGTGTTAAGGGGAATCAGTCAAAAATTATTAAAGTTTTAAAGAGTTGTCGCCCTTTGCTAAAAATGTGTATATTGTTTTTGCTCCACATACATGTACTTATTGTCGTAGTCAATAGAAGTAAGTATAGCAAGTTTCATTTGAATATCTTGAACCATTTTTTAACTTTGACCAATGTTATAGTTTTTGAAGCTGAAAAGGGGCATAAGTCAAAATTTATCAAAGCTAGAGTTGTTGCCCTTTGCTAAAGATAAGCGTATTATCACTGGCAATAATTATAGCAAGTTTCATTTGAATATCTACTATCGTTGTGAAGTTACGAAGAAAAAAGATGAAAAATGAGTAAATTTGAATTTAACAAAGGGCCATAATTCTTCCAATATTGTAGCTAGAGTAATGTAATTTGTCATAAAATAGTGTTTGTTGTTGTGAGCTTATGTTTAAAATCTCAAGTTGATATCTTCAATGGTTTTCAAGTTATCAAGAAAAAAAGCTGAAAATTGATGAAAATTTGAATTTTACAAAGGGCCATAACTCTTCCAATATTGTAGCGAGAGTTATATAACTTGCCATAAAATAGCGTACTGTTGTTGTGAGCTTATGTTTGAAGTTTGAAGTCAATACCTATAATGGTTTTCAAGTTATTAAGAAAAAACTTGAAAAATGTGGACAGACGGACGGACGGACAGGGTGATTACTATAGGGCACGCAAAAAATTTTTTTAGGGGCCCTAATAATAGTAAACTTTGTTTCTAGAATCTTTTAGCTTTAACAATAAAAGCACTCAAATGATTATTTATGGTTGACTTGAATTCAATCCAGGGTGCTTCCTTGTCACAGGAGAAGAAGAAGGCTGGGGATATCTCTGTGTGTCTCACTCCTATTTCATTGAATAGCTGTAGGTTCATCTCTTCTCTATGAGTGTTATAGCGAGGACAACTCATCATATAATGTTATACTGTTTCAGGTTCACTGCAATCGCACGCTGGACTGTCTTCTATCCCAACCCTGTATAGGTGTTCTTTCAGCTTGCAGTGTCCAGATTGCAGTTGCAGCAATATCCTTTGGACAGTAGAACCATCGAAGTCCACTTCTTTGACGTCAATTTTCTTTTTGTATGTGTACAGTGCCCTACCCTTTTCTGAAATGTCCCACCTTCTTTGCCATTTCACCTTCATAGCGTTTAGTGCTGCTGTCTTAACGTCTGCCTGAGAAATTGGGAGTGTTGACTCTGTGTCATCCATTTCAAATGCCATTTGGGCCGCTTCTTTCGCCAGCTTGTCCGCTATCTCATTACCTAGTATATTGGCATGACCTGGTGTCCATTCTGTAGTCAAATTAACTCCTTTTGCTTCTGCTGTATGCCAAAGTTGTTTGATGTCTGAAACGAGTTGGGTATGTAATGTGCAGTTCCATCCAAGTGTAAGTACACCTTTGGCTGATTGGCTGTCTAAGTATCTAGTTTTTTAGCTCACCTGTCACAAAGTGACAAGAGTGAGCTTTTGTGATCACTCTTCGTCCGTCCTCCGTTGTCTGTCCGTCCCTCCGTACGAATGCACCGGTAGTTGTGGGGTGTGGAACAATAGGCTATTTTTAGATTCCATTCATTCCGTCACTTGTGGGGTGCAAAATGCTACTTGTGGGTTGCAACCAAACAAAAGAAAGAACAAAAGAAAACCCCACAAGTACCGTCTCATGAGTACGTCCGCCCACAATTACTTGTGTAGACACTAGAGGTCACAGTTTAAGCTAAATCATTACTTGGTCACAATGATCATCTCAACAAAATCTAGGCCAAGTTCGATATTGGGTCATCCGGGGTCAAAAACTAGGTCACAAGGTCAAATCATAGAAAAACTTTGTGTAGTCACTAGAGGTCACAATTTTGGCATAATCTTTATAAAACTTGGTCACAATAATCATCTGAATAAAATCTAGGTCAAGTTTGATATTGGGTCATCTAGGGTCAAAAACTAGGTCACAAGGTTGAATCATAGAAAAACCTTGTGTAGTCACTAGAGGTCACAATTTTGACCTAATCTTTATGAAACTTGGTCACAATGATCATCTCAACAAAATCCAGATTAAGTTCGATATTGGGTCATCCGAGGAAAAAAAACTAGGTCACAAGGCCAAATCATAGAAAAACCTTGTGTAGTCACTAGAGGTCACAATTTGGGCCTAATCTTTATGAAACTTTGTCACAATAATCATCTTAACAAAATCTAGGTCAAGTTCGATATTGGGTCATCCGGGGTCATAAACTAGGTCACAAGGTCAAATCATGGAAAAGTCTTGTGTAGTCACTAGAGGTCACAATTTTGGCCTAATCTTTATGACACTTGGTCACACTGATCAGCTTAACAAAATCTAGATTAAGTTCGATATTGGGTCATCCGAGGAAAAAAAACTAGGTCACAAGGCCAAATCATAGAAAAACCTTGTGTAGTCACTAGAGGACACAATTTGGGCCTAATCTTTATGAAACTTTGTCACAATAATCATCTTAACAAAATCTAGGTCAAGTTCGATATTGGGTCATCCGGGGTCATAAACTAGGTCACAAGGTCAAATCATGGAAAAGTCTTGTGTAGTCACTAGAGGTCACAATTTTGGCCTAATCTTTATGACACTTGGTCACACTGATCAGCTTAACAAAATCTAGGTAAAGTTCAATATTGGGTCATCCAGTGTCAAAAACTAGGTCACAAGGTCAAATCACTTTATTATGTCATTGGGTCTAAATGTGATGTAAATTATAAAGCATAAGACAATATGAAAACGTTGTACATGCAATAGATGCTACCATTAGGGGTGCATGAACTACTAGGACAGGTGAGCGACCTATGGCCCTTTGGGCCCTCTTGTTTAGCTCACCTGTCACAAAGTGACAGAGTGAGCTTTTGTGATCACTCTTCGTTCGTCGTCCGTCTGTCCGTCAACAATTTTGACTTAATCTTTATGAAACTTGGTCACAATGATCATCTCAACAAAATCTAGGTCAAGTTCGATATTGGGTCATCCGGGGTAAAAAGCTAGGTTACAAGGTCAAATCATAGAAAAACCTTGTGTAGTCACTAGAGGTCACAATTTTGACCTAATCTTTATGAAACTTGGTCACAATGATCATCACAACAAAATCTAGGTCAAGTTCGATATTGGGTCATCTTGGGTCTAAAACTAGGTCATAAGGTCAAATCATAGAAAAACCTTGTGTAGTCATTAGAGGTCACAATTTTGACCTAATCTTTATGAAACTTGGTCACAATGATCATCACAACAAAATCTAGGTCAAGTTCGATATTGGGTCATCCAGGGTTAAAAAACTAGGTCACAAGGTCAAATCATAGTAAAACCTTGTGTAGTCACTAGAAGTCACAATTTTGACCTAATCTTTATGAAACTTGGTCACAATGATTATCACAACAAAATCTAGGCCAAGTTTGATATTGGGTCATCTTGGGTCTAAAACTAGGTCATAAGGTCAAATCATAGAAAAACCTTGTGTAGTCATTAGAGGTCACAATTTTGACCTAATCTTTATGAAACTTGGTCACAATGATCATCACAACAAAATCTAGGTCAAGTTTGATATTGGGTCATCCAGGGTAAAAAACTAGGTCACAAGGTCAAATCATAGTAAAACCTTGTGTAGTCACTAGAGGTCACAATTTGGCCTAATCTTTATGAAAATTGGGTCACAATGATCATCTTAACAAAATCTAGGTAAAGTTCAATATTGGGTCATCCAGTGTCAAAAACTAGGTCCAAGGTCAAATCACTTTATTATGTCATTGGGTCTAAATGTGATGTAAATTATAAAGCATAAAAAAAAATGTCAAATAATAGGAAAACCTTGTTTACACTCTGGCGGCCTCAGTTTTGCTTTAACCTTCATAAAGTTTAGTCAAAATGTTCATCTTGATGACCTTAAGGTCAGTAGTTGTACCTCAATGAAATATAGGTCAAGTTCGAAGTTGGGTCATGTGGGGTCAAACACTAGGTCAATAGGTCAAATAATAGGAAAACCTTGTAAACACTCTGGCGGCCACATTTTTGCTTTAATCTACATGAAGTTGTGTCAAAATGTTTATCTTGGTAACCTTAAGGTCAAGTTCGAAGTTTGACTATGTTTAGCAGGTGAGCGCCCAAGGATCTATGATCCTCTTGTTGGTCAACTGTTTGCATAAATTGTTGATTTCTTGAAAGAAATGTGTCGGCTGTTGTCCACTAGGTCAATAGGTCAAATAATAGCAAAACCTTGTTTACACTCTGGAGGTCACATTTTCGCTTTTATCTTCACCAAACTTGATCAGTAGTTGTATCTCAATGAAATATAGGTCAAGTTCGAAGTTGGGTCATGTGGGGTCAAAAACTAGGTCAAAATGTCAAATAATAGGAAAACCTTGTTAACACTCTGGCAGCCACATTTTTGCTTCAATCTTCATGAAGTTTGGTCAAAATGTTAATCTTGGTAACCTTAACGTCAAGTTCAATGTTGGGTCATGTGGGGTCAAAAACTAGGTCAAATAATAGGAAAACCTTGTTAACACTCTCAGGTGGCCACATTTTCGCTTTAATCTTCATGAAGTTTAGTCAAAATGTTAATCTTGGTGACCTTAAGGTCAAGTTCAAACTTGGGTCATGTGGGGTAAAAAACTAGATCAAAAAGTCAAATAATTGGAAAACCTGGTTAACACTCTTGAGGCCACATTTTTGCTTTATTCTTCATCAACTTTGGTCAAAATGTTTGTCTTGATGACCTTAAGGTCATGTTGGAAATCGGGTTGTGTTGGGTCAAAAACTAGGTCAATTTGTCAAATAATAGCAAAACCTTGTTAACACTCTGGAACCACATTTTTGCTTTAACTTTCAACAAGTTTTGTCAAAATGTTTATCTTGATGACCTTAAGGTCAAGTTCAAAGTTTGACTATGTTTAGCAGGTGAGCGCCCAAGGATCTATGATCCTCTTGTTGGTCAACTGTTTGCATAAATTGTTGATTTCTTGAAAGAAATGTGTCGGCTGTTGTCCACTACGTACCAAACCACTAATTTTATCAATACTTGGGACCTATAGGTAAATACAGAGTCAACTAAAAATGATAACATTAAGTCAGTCAGGGAAGGCAGCTTTCGACTTAACCAGCTGAGCACAGTAAACATAAAAACTTACAAGGCACTATGCCCAGCTCAACGAAACAACGATCCGCCCAAGTCCCACAGGTCAAAAGGCAAGTTGCGTCTATGTAAATCTTACCTAATGTAATGTAAAGTTTCTATTTTGTTGTGTATATATAGCTGATGATCTGTGGTAATTTAATGGATCAATCGTCGATCAATACCATTAACATGGGCGCATGAGAAAACGAAAAAAACAACTAGTAACTAAAACTACTACACAGAGTCCTAATTTCATAACTCTATCTGCATACAAACTGGATAGAGTATGAATAGCGCAAACAAATCAGATGGGGATGAAACACAAATAACTGATAGGGTCTCGAATTTTGGCGGGAAAAATGTATGCAACAGTCCTGGGAAAAGGGTTGTTATAACGATATACCTAAAATATTTAGCTGAAGATCTGTGGTAAGCTTATGTATGAAACGTGGATCAATACTATCAACAAATGCAAAATATTGTAAATAGTGAAAAATAAGCACACTTGGAGTTTCTAGCTAAACTGTAATATGAATGTTATGAAACCATGGATTGCATAAAGTTTGTCTGCTAAAACGGTTACATTTAACAGTGACATTTTTATCACCCCTGAAAAATCATTAGTCATTTTACAGCATGTAGGAATTTATTTGCACAAATACATTTACTCATCGAAAACAACTTCATCAAAAAGTGCACACAATACAAGCAAATAAAATATAATTCAAATGTTAGTGACAAATGTTCTTAAAAATGTTGAAAATTACGGTTTTGCTGGCACTCACTCACACGTTTCTTGCTCAAATGAATTGGTTGTGGAGAAATAACATGGTTAAAATCGTAGTGATTTCAAAATTGGTATTTAATTCAAATACGGAGGATTCCCCCCAGTAAAAATCAACGCAGTTACTTGCTCTTGCAGGACATTCAAAATGTCATGTCGATTACATGACCAGGGGTGTCAATATTCCTGATTAATCCCGAATTCCAGATTAACCAATCCTGAAATAGCTATGATTTCCGACCAAAATAAAAGTTATCAGATGAAAATATCTTGAGAAATGACAAAGTAATGGTCAATTTAATCTGTTCTGAAGGGTTTTCTGAAACAATGTGGTTGAAGGCATCTTGTTTGGCAAAAATGTTCGGCTGAATATGTTTTGGGATTTTTAATCTGGCACGGTTGACACCCCTGCATGACCCGACGGTCGCTTTTTGGTCAATCACATGTAAAATGGGTTGGAAATGACTTTGACAGTCATAATGTGTCTCTCTCTTGGGTAATTGGAGTTTAGCATTGTAGAAAAAAGTGGTGTATGATAAAGGTTGATGCCAAATATGTGACACTATTTTCACGACTAATGTGCAACTCCTCTTTAGTTGAGTGATTCATTTTCATGGCCGTTGAGAAACTGGGAAACCCCACATGAATTCCCCTGCAAACACCTCTAATGAACTTTATTCTTATTTGATTAAGGTGTGTGCTGTGGTTAGAACTTAAAAGTATGTCTGTGTCCAGATTGAGAGAGGTGGTGAAGTATGGCAGTCTCACAGTGTTTGTTGGGGGTGCAGTCTACCTCCTACAGAAGAATGACTGGGAGATGTCAACCATTGGTGTTGTCAGATTTGGACGAGCTGCTGTTGCTGTAAGAATATTTTTTTAGCTCACCTGTCACAAAGTGACAGAGTGAGCTTTTGTGATCACTCTTCGTCCATCGTCCGTGCATCGTCAGGCCACATTTTTAGCCTAATTATTATGAAACTTGGTCACAATAAGCATCTCAACAAAATCTAGGTCAAGTTCGATATTGGGTCATCCGGGGTCAAAAACTAGGTCACAAGGTCAAATCATAGAATAACCTTGTGTAGTCACTAGAGGTCACAATTTTGATCTTCTCTTTATGAAACTCATTCACATTAGTCCGGCCCGAAATCCCCGAAATTTGACTGAACCTTGCATTGGAGTATAAAGTTTTTTTCTTTTCTGATTTCAGTAGACAAGACCTTTCGAATAGAATTTCTGACGGGTGACATTGTGTCACCCTTGAGCATTTTGAGAAAATTGGGGTAAAAGTTCCAAAATATTAACGAAACTGCGAATTTTTGGAATCGGTGAACTACATTGTTATTTATCATCATATTTTATAATAAATCACATTTATATGTAGTTATTTAGTTGCAGTTGAAGACTGCATAGTTTTAGTGTCGTGTATTTATGCAAAAGGAGGTATTTTTTGGGGTAAAACGTTAATATGTGCATGGAAAAGTGCGAATTTTCGGAATCAGTGGACTTTAACGTCATAAGCCATTATATTTGGTAAATAATCGCTGTGATAATTTTATAGTGACTTGCGATGAAGATATTAAACACCTTAAGCTAGGCTATGGTACAAAATGTGGTATTTTGGGGGTATAACGTTAAAAAGTGCATTTAAAATGCGCTTTTCGGAATCGGTGAAATTTAACGTCACTGGCCATTATAGTTTGTAAATAATCGCTGTGGTAATTTTATAGTGACTTGTCATTAAGATATCAAACATTTTAAGCTAAGCTATGGTACAAAATGTGGTATGTCTGGGGTAAAACATTAAATAGTACATGTATGGCGGAAAACTGCATTTTTTTGGACTAGGTAGACCAGGTACAATGTCATGTATCTTTTCTGTGTGATTAATCAATATGAATGGTGTTAATAACCTTCCAGTTTTGATATCAAACGTCCTAAGTTTGGCTATTGTGCAAATGCATAAATTGGGGTATACATTGTAACTTCAAATTATTAAGAAAAAGGGCGAATTTTTCGAGGTGGTAGACTACACAGTCTTTAATCGTTTTATTTCATCGTAAATCCAACATGTACTTATTAACATGTAGAGTTTAAGATATCAAACCTATGTGTAATGTTATTGAGATAACTATGTTATATTCGGATAAAATGCTATAAAATATAAACGAAAAAAGAGATTTTTGGAATCTGTAGACTTTATTGCCCTTAGATATTTATATGATATGTATCCCGGGTCATAGAAATGACTATTCTAGCCGTGTGTAAGTTACATCATATACCTATTACTAGCAATGCCCAACAGAACTAGTATGTGTTATCCCCTATAGACTATGAGATGATGCTGTGCAAGGCAAATATAGATTTTAATAGAGCCAGTAATGACTTCTCCATAGTGCTGAGTACCCGAAACAGTAATTAAATTATTAGCAGCGTCAGGCGCAGTAGTTGATATCCTATCCCGCTAGGAATGACTACTGGTATACCAGGCAGTGTTTTGCCACCCTCATAGAACCAGGAATACCTGTTCACAGCAGTTCATATAGAGCATAGTAGGGCTATTCTCTGCAGTGTTCAATGCCATATAAAGTCTGGAATGACAGTTTTAGACATCACAAAACAAGGCGAAACTGTGCCAGGTAAAGTCAGAACATCCCAAATAGATCAAGGAATGGCTGTTCACAGCAGTACAAGGTTATTAATCCATACGATCATATCACTGGCACTCGACCAGACAAACAACTCTATACATGGCCATGGCTTATAATCTATACTTTCTGGGTCATACATCACAATGACAATCAGTGGTACACTATTAAGTTAATATTGTGTATGTTATAAAATTAGTACCCCACAGAGCAACAAAGAGCAGTTTCAAACTGTGTTGGGTACCAAATAAAGCAAGGAATGGCTGTTTCATGTCATGTATGTGTCCGAATTAAGCAAGGAATGGCCTAGAGGTATGGCGCACGCTTTGGGATCGAGAGGTTCCGGGTTCGATCGCACTCTGCACCATTGCTTAATTTCTCTCAACAAGAATAACCTACAATGCCCACTCGACAAAGGTGTGAATTGGTGCTTTTGATGATGTGCATGTTCGATATTTCTGGACGCCGTATCTCGATTTTGGCGGCACACATTCCAGAAGAGAACTAGTCTCCACAGGGAGACTGGAACGCAAGTATCCTTAGGTAGCCCAATGCATGTCAAAGGGTGGCTGAACAGCTGAATATCTAAAAGTGGCCCTCCAAAACTCTGTAACGTTTTAACTTTAAATGTCAAATGTACTGTTTGATACCCTATAGATTTCAAATGGCTGCGTCCAGTACTATTGTGTTTCAAATGAAGTCAGGAATGCCTCTGTCAGGCATAATTCAACCAGGGATGGCTTGACAGGTAATATATACTTCTTATAAATTCAGGAATAATCATTGACATGCTTCCAACAGTATTAGGTAACCCTTTTAGGTCATAAATTGCTATGCTATCCTTTGGAGCTGGGAAAGGATGTGTTACATACCCCATAGAGCAATAAATGGCAGACCCAAGCAGTGTTATGTAGCATATAAAGCCACGAATTACTGTGTCTGATAGTATTTGCTATCTCACAGAGCAGTGCTAGGTACCACAGAAGGCATATGCCAAAAAGTGTCAGGTGACCCGTGGGCTCCAGGAATAGACACTATATACAAAAAAAATTATGTTAGGTAGCTTGTGAAACAAGTTCTTTCAACTCATATTAATTAATCACGCCCGGCGACTAAGTATTGATGTTATTCATCGCTATGGTGGTATGAGAGAGAAACCAGCGTCCCATTTATGCTAAGTATATATGTATATGCAAGGGAATAACTCCATGGTAGCATTTTATATCGTCTTTGGTATGACCAGCCTGGAATTGAGCCTGGGACATCCCGCAATCGAAGCGAACGCTCTACCACTAGGCTATCGATAAGTGACTGTACACAGCAATATATAGTATCGATAGCGCTAGGGCTAACTGTCATGCAGGGTTACGTACGTACAGAGCCAGCAATTGCTGAGCCAGGTACCACAAAGAGTAACGAATTGCCTTGCCAGGAAATTAAAGGTATCCAATACCATACGATAAGCAGCAGTGGCCTGTACCCAATAAGATGAGGAATGGCTGGTGGTGGTGAGTACTTTATATGGCTATGTATAGGTTTACATTTGTTTTCTGGCTTGGCTTTATTAAATGGTGGTCAGTGCTCAGTAGGTCTTAGATTGTTTGTACTCATAGGACATTGAATGGTGGACTACTCGGCCTAGCAAGCTTGTACTCAGTGGTGGTGGGTACTCTATATGACATGGCTTGTGATGCATTTATCTGGTTCTAATGGGTACCTCGTATGTTCAATAATGGTGGACTTGGTGTTGATGAGTAATACAAAATAATAAGGCCGGAAATGGCTTTATGTAGTAAAATCTGACTTGTCCGTAGATTAAAAACGTTCATATAGTTTTAGCGATGTTTTACCCAATACATCGCATTTAGCTTAAAGCATTGCATTAGATGATAGATAACTTGAACTGCAGATGATATGTACCACTCACAGTGATTTACTATCAAGTTAAATTGATTATAACAGAGTAGTAAACATATTCCCAAAAATCATACTTTTCGTGACAAATGTGTATGTTCTATCCTAAAATTATATATTTTGCACCATACCATGATTTAAGATGATTGTTATAATTAATAACACATTACTATAGATCATATTATAGTAATTACAATTGTAATTACCAAATAAAATGATCCACGACATTGAAGTCTATCAGTTCCGAAAATTCGCACTTTCCGTTATATTCTTAAGTGTTTACCCCCAAAATTCCACATTTGTACTAAAGTCTTGCTTAAGGTGTTTAATATTGTCATCGCAAGTCACTATTAAACTATCACTATGATTATTTACCAAATATAATGGTTTATGACGTTATAGTCCACCGATTCCGAAAATTCGCACTTTTTCACGCACTTTTTAACGTTTTACCCCAAACATACCTCCTTTTGCACAAATACACGGCTCTAAAATATTGCAGTCTTCAACTGCAACTTAATAACTACATATAAATGTGATTTATTATAAAATTTCATTATAAATAACAATGTAGTACACCGATTCCAAAAATTCGCAGTTTCGTTTATATTTTGAAACTTTTATCCCAATTTTCTCAAAATGCTCAAGGGTGACACAATGTCACCCGACAGAAATTCCATTCGAAAGGTCTTGTCTACTGATATCAGCAAAGAAAAAAACTTTATACTTCAATGCAGGGTATCTTGGGTTTGGGGCCGGACTACATTGATCATGTCAACAAAATCTAGGTCAAGTTTAATATTGGGTCATCTGGGGTCAAAAACTAGGTCACAAGGTCAAGTCATACAAAAACCTTGCATAGTCACTAGAGGTCACAATTTTGACTTTATCTTAATGAAATTGGTCACAATGATCATGTCAACAAAATCTAGGTCCAGTTTGATATTGGGTCATCTGGGTTCAAAAACTAGGTCACAATTTCAAATCTAAGAAAAAACCTTGTGCAGTCTCTAGAGGTCTGAATGTTGGCCTTGTCTTTATGACAGTTGGTCACAACGATCATCTCAACAAACTCTAGGTGAAGTTCGATATTGGGTCATCCAGGGTCAAAAACTAGGTCATTAGGTCAAATCAAAAACAAAACTTAGCTTAAAGGTGCTGCCTCACAGATTTGGCTAAAATTTTTGTATTATCGTGATTTTCCAACCTAACCAAGTATTGATGTAATAGAAAGCCACTGACGGTTGCTTTATGAAAGATTTGGTGCAAATAAGCAATTTTAACCACTCTCGATATCGCCACTGAGTATTTATTTCTTGAAAAAAAAACGCTAAGTTTCCTTCCAACATGCTTTGTGAATTATGTAATTCATGCGTGATAGAACTGTAACAATTTTATTTTATCTTTGCAATACACCAATATGCTTCTTTATAAGACAATATGAAAACCTTGTACATGCAATAGAGGCTACCATTAAGGGGTCTGCATGAACTTCTAGGACAGGTGAGCGACCTATGGCCCTTTGGGCCCTCTTGTATCAATAATTTTCTGTGACCATGTTAAAGAAACCGAGTTTATTTTTTTAGCTCACCTGTCACATACTGACAAGTTGAGTTATTGTGATCACTCTTCGTCTGTGTGTGCGTGTGTCCGTGCTTCAACAATTCATTCAAACGTCCACTTCTCCTAAACCACTTTACCAATTTCAACCAAACTTCATAGGAATGTTCCTTGGGTGGTCCTTTCTAAAAATTGCTAAAAGAATTGTAATCTATAGATAAATCTTGTTGCCATGGCAACCGATAGGAAAATCTTTTGAAAATCACCAGCTGGCCAGATTTCAAAATAATTTTACAGAAATAGATGTTGGGTGACCCTCTTACAAAATTGACATTTTTGTCTTGATTCGTCACAAAACATGGCCGCCTGGATGGGTGGGGCGCTGTTTTTCCCTATATATCTATAGTAAAATCTTTAAAAATCTTCTCCTCTAAAAGTACTGGTTGGATTTCATTATAAATTGGATAAGTTGTTCCTTGCGTGGTCCTTTCTTAAAATAGCTAAAAGAATTACATTCCATTCAGATCTCTGGTTGCCATGGCAACCGATAGGAAAATCTTTTTAAAAAATCATAAAAAATCAGATTTCAGAACAATTTTACAGAAATAGTTGTTGGGTGACCCTCTTACAAAATTGACATTTTTGTCCGGATTCATCAAAAAACATTGCCGCCAGTGGGTTGGGCGCTGTTTTTCCCTATATATCTATAGTAAAATCTTTAAAAATCTCCTTTATTCATGTTAAATGGGTAACAATGTTCTTTCTAAAAATAGCTAAAAGAATTATAATCCATGCAGAACTCTGGTTGCCATGACAACTGATTGGAAATTTTTTTTAAAAAAAACACATAAAAAATATGGTTCTACTTGATCAATGTGCACAGGTGAGCAACCTAGGGCCCTGTGGGCCCTCTTGTTTATTGATTTATTCACAAATTATAGTGATACCCATATTTATAAGACCAATCTATTATGTGACAACCTATCTAGTAGTGCAAGACACTTAAGTTAGCACTCAGTAGCTTTTACATGTAATTGCCTAGCACAAAATGGTCGTATCAGAAAGAAACCTCTTCCAGGATTGAACCTTTTACTTAAGGAATATGAATGCCTTAACCACTGAGCCACCAGATAATATCTGGAACTAATGATGAGGGTAAAATGTGACCATTCAAACAGTGTAGTTGTTTCTGTGCAAAAATGTGTTTTGAAATAAAATTTAGTAAAATGTCTTTGTCATATTTTCTAAGTACTGACCATGGATCCTACCACACTTTGTCATGCTTATTTCAACAATACATTGAGCTTTTGCACTTTGCCCATCTGTGAACTTAGGGTTTGTAACAACATGTCCAGGTCAACAAAAGTGAATTGTTTTCCTTGATATTCTATGCCTAATTCCTGCAGAACTTACCTGTCCGACCCAATATTTATATACATGTACTTGTCATGTAAATGCAAACAAGTGATAATTTCACAGACTGCTTTGCTTGAACATTCCTTGTAATATGTTTTGATTTGTTTTCAGGCTGGAAGTATTGTAGCAGATTATAGATGGAGTCTAAGAAACATGAATTCTGAATCAAAAGAATATGGTACTATAATATCACAGGTATCAATTGTTTTTACACCTATTGCAATATTGAATAAAACAAAACAGGGGGTTATAAATATATGTATAGAAATTTACATCTTAATTGCATTGTCAACTAATCATTTCAGGGGTGCTTTTGTCTGAATTATGTCGTTTTGGAGAAGAATTTGCTGTTTATATTTATAAAAAAAAAAAAAAAATGTTCATGATCAAAAGAAACAGCCCTGTGACCGTCAATCAAATAAGGGCAACATAACTGGAAGTGAGCAGATTGATAATGCTTCTGTTGGGTAGTCTGTGCGATCAGCAAAAGACCCTGATTAAAAAAACTAGATAACCCCGGCAGGAGGAAAACCTTCGCCAATGTCACGAGAAACAGGTATCAGTCAATTCCAATCTTCAGAAAACCCTGGAGACCCTGACGAAGGTTCTAACGGACCTTCTACCAACAACATCACAGGAAGTACACGTCGCCAGAGGAGATTTATCAAATTCACGGACAAAATGGCTGTAGGAAATATAAAAAGAGATAACACAAAATTAAGAGCGGGAAGAGAATGGTTTTTAATCTGTCCATAATACAGCTTAGTGATGATGATTATATTCTTTTAGGTAAGGGTTTGATAGTCCCACAATAAGACCAAACTAGCAGAGGAAATCTTAAAGTTTACACGTAGACTAAAGACTAAAAAGAATATTTTCAAATTGAAACAAACACTGAGATTGTTGATAATGTAGATACTGACAATTATCGTTATATCCCCTTTTTCTATAAGCAAGGATCGTCATTTATCCTACCATAAAAATAATGGGAAAGTCACGAACAGAGTGACGTCATGAAAGTTTTGACGTCATTACAACCATCTAATTTCTAGAAGGTCATTCATAGATTTTAGAGAGATTCGACGTTGAAACACAAAAAGTGTTTACATGTAGTGCGTGTTATGTTAAATTGTAGGTTTGTGTTTATTGATTGTATTTGAATTGAAGCGCGTTACTGAATTCTCGTTCAGATTTTCAGATTTGACTTTTAATATGGAACTAGATTTTCTAGATTTTATTTGGAGACCTTAATTGGAATGCCAATGTTTCGGTATCGTTGCGCGGGTTCCACATGGTTTTGTGTTCGTATTTTAACGATGAAGAAATCATTTTTGTGTTAGAAAAGTGTTGCAGGATAAATAGAACACTAGGATTAGTGCCTTATATTACTTGAATTTATTGGGTTCGTCTCCGAAAGGCTTATTTTGCTCGCCAAGGCGCGCCGAATAAACTTTCTCCAACTCACCCAATAAATTCCAGTAATATTAAGCACTAACCTAGTATTCTCTATTTACCCCACCCACCAGTAGAGATGTGTATTTAGATTTTTATATAAATGCTGTAACAGAAGAAATAATGCAGTCGAAAATAAACGGAAACAGTTCAGTAATATCAGTAAAGCGGAAATTGAATCATTGCGTAAACTATCCCAAGATAAAACTATTGTGATAAAAAAAGCTGACAAATCCAACAATATTGTTATCATGAACGCAGCCGATTATAAAAACGAAGTAATAAGACAATTGGATAATGATAAATATTACAGTAAATGCACTAACGATCCCACAGAGACGATTAAACGTAATATATCGCTATGTGTCGACAACATGGAAACCACTGACGAGTTTGACACTTTCCCATCGAACATTCATACACCATGTTTCTATATCCTGCCAAAAACGCATAAAAACGCAGATAGTAATTTACCTGTGCAGTATCCTGATAGACACATTGTTTCAGCATGCAGTTCTCCTACTGAGAATATTTCAAAATACATTGACTTTATATTAAAGCCATATGTGTCGAGTTTGCCTTCATATGTTTAAGATACCACAGATTTTATAAATAAAGTGAAGGGGGCTAAATTAGAAACTAAATCATATTTAGTAACACTAGACGTAACATCACTTTATACAAACATCCCCCATGACGACAGGATAAGCGCATGTAAGTCATTTTTAGAAGAACGCAATCTACACAGTAGTTTACCTATGAATGAAATCACCCGTCTAATAAGACTTGTACTTGAAAACAATTACTTTAAATTTGATGACAAGTTCTACCTACAGAAGATGGGTACAGCGATGGGAAGTTCTATGGCACCGTCTTATGCATCTCTGTTCATGGGAAAACTGGAATGTGATTTCATTAAATCTAGAAGTGTTAAACCTTCGTTTTGGTTAAGATTTCTGGATGTCGTATTTATGATACGGAATCATTCGTTGGCGGAGTGGATTCATTTATCTCGGACCTCAACAGTTTTCATCCCAGTATCAAATTCACCAGTACAATTTCAGAAAACACTGTATCATTCTTGGATGTGCGTGTATGGGCTGTTTAAAAAAAAATGGCAGGAAAGTTGTTTGAAACATCAAAATTTTGATAAAGGCAGATCGTGAAATAATCTTGTGAGAAATAATGCATAAACATCATAGTTAAAGGAAATGGTAATCTGGCGGGGAAGGTAATACCCTAGTACAATCTTTGTTGTAGACCTTTATTGGGCATTACCTGGCTACAAAATTTCCACAAAACATGACATTTTCAACATGTAACAAACTAAATACTGGCAGGCGTCCTACATCCGGACACTTTTGGCATATTTTTTACGATAACTCGAGAAATGTGTAAATCTAGCCATTAAAATTTCACCTGAACGAAGCTAGGTTCGTCTCTGAACTGAAGAGCTTATTTGTTTACTTCTAAAAATAGCTCAAGTGCATTTTTGAGGGCCGTTATAGGGGTCACTACATCACCTCATTTTTAAGTCCAACAGGACCATCAATCCGGACAACATGTTGTCGCGTTTTTGGTGGTCGCCAGCCAGTACTGATAACAAAAAACCTTGTTTTTTTGTTTTCCGTGTGTACACAATAACTACATGACCAATTTCAGGCCTTTCTTTGTGAAGTATTGCATTTAAAAAAAAAGCCAAAACCATATTTTTGCATTAAATTACTCATTTTATAAGGAGCAGCTTATTTATTTTTCGTATTGTAACAAAATGTAATGTTGTTCTTAATTAATGATATCAAAATATTAGAAATTAATCATATCCCTGCCTAGAGTAAAATGTTTTGGGTTACTAACTGTAACTTTTAAACATTGGTGTACATTTGAAAAACCCTATCAATTAGGATAAAAATGTTACACTCTTTACATTTTCATACACAATTTGTTAAGTTACAGTTAACAGCATTTTGTCTTACTGACTTGTATTATCTCCAAAAAGTAACTTGTAAAGGAATGCAAAACAAGTAAATATATTGCGTTATATGATCTAATCAAGCCGTTAATATTTCGCCAGTCGCTTAATTACATATTTTTCAAGGGTGCCTAGAAAAAGTATCCAGTTTTTCTTATTCAATTCTATTTAAATGTGATAAATATTGAGTAATGAAACAATTTCACCAAAGTAAACAACGAGGATACTATAATACACAAAATGGTAGGGGATAATAGACACCTAAATGTTACACTCCTTACATAAATCAGTACCTAAAACTACAACAATCTTGTGTCAACGCTTTAAAGATTAAAATCAGCAACTCGAAATTGACTTAAACTGACTCTGCCGTAGTCAAACTAGTACATTATTTAACTCCTGTATTTCTGCAAAATGGCAAAAGTATCACCAACCTATGCTGATAATCAGATGTTTGGAACTGCCATAGAGTGACTAATGATATATCTGCTTACCGCTTTGTCACAGATGTATGGCAAACCACATCGATAAAAATTGTCGCTTGGTGTACAACATTGTACAGTTATTTTTAAGTTCAACCATGCAAGGTATGGTCCAGACAATATTTATTATGGTTATTTCTGACCTTTGAACTCCAAGCGCGACCTTGACCTTTGAGATATTGACTAAATTTTTTCACATGACATACCGTCTGGTAGTTGTGAACATATGTGCCATATTATTTTCACAACCCACAATGAATGACTTAGGTATGCTCTGGACAAGCTAAATTGAAGCCATTTTTTACATTTGAACTCCAAGTGTGCCCTTGACCTATGAGATAATGAGGTAAATGTTTCGCATGACATTCTGTCTGGAAGTAGTAAATATTTGTGCAACATTATTTTCAAATCACAATATAAATGACTTAGTTATGCTCTGGACACGCTAAATTATGGCAATTTTTGAACTTTGAACTCCAAGTTTGACATTGACCTTCGGGATAATGACGTAATTGTTTTGCATGTCACACTGCCTGGTATCAGTGAACATTTGTGCCATATTATTTTCAAATCCCACAATAAATCACTTAGTTATGGCTTGGACAAGCTAAATTACGGCCATTTGTGATCTTTGAACTTCAAGTGTGACCTTGACCTTTGAGATATTGGCATAATTATTTCGAACTTTTGCACTTCAAACATTACTCAAACAGGATCTCAGACTTCTGAAGTTTGTTTTTGAAGCCAAAACAAAAAAATGTTCAAACTTCATTTCTCAACCGGTTACATAGAATTATGATGTAAGTAAGGAGTGTAACGGCACACCATTCTTTAAAAACATCCAAACAAACATCTAAGTTTTACAAGTGCAAGTCATCATTTGAATTGAGAAATGTTTATATCTAAGAATACACGCTTTTCGTGACATTCATAAAGTAGTTTCCTCTAAATTTTACTTATAACAACTATTTTTGCTTAAAATAAGTATTGCTATGCATTTTTTCGTTAAATGTTGTTTAATAAAACTATTATTTGATGTTTTTATTGTTGAAATGACTTATCTTCAGAAAATGTTGGCACTCTATAAAAGTTGGAGTCAATGGTGTTTCAGCAACTGCTCTAAATGTAACTCGAAGCTCAAAACCAAATTATAAGTGTAACACTCCTTACATGCATTTGTTGACCAATATCTGACCAAATATTTATTAAGTGAAATCTTTAGCGTCACCTATGTATACCACTGTGGGGAACCCACGTGACCAGATGCTAATGTTCAAAGCCAATTTTGTCCACAAACCGCCTCGATTCAGGTAACATTTTTGCTTGTAACTTTCTTAATTATTGACCGATCTTGATCAAATATAGACGAGCGCCGTCTCCTTTCAAAACCAAATCATTGACGCTCTTACCTAAGTGACAATATTGTGTCCTTTTTGTTATTTGGGCAACGGCGCATTTCATAAACCGCAATACGCAATTCACTAAAACATGTCCTTAATAAATTACAGCTTCATTAAAAGTTACAATTTAATAGTGATAATGTGGGTCGCAAAATTTAAGACCGACAAGCAAAATATTTCTAATAAATATGAGCAACAGGCATATTGAGACGACATAAACAAAAATGCTACAGTTCAGAGCTGAAATGAAAATGCTACAGTCCGGAGCTATTTTAAGAAAATGCTACGGTTCGGAGCTATTTTCAGAAAATGCTACGGCTCAGAGATAAGACTAGGTGTTATATGTCTTTTTGAATATCAATACTATAAGGATCATCAAACAAGTATAAACATTCAATTTTTTAACAGTTTCTCAGAACACAAAAATAATAACACATACATGTCGATGCTGGACACCCCTTATATACTGTATTCGTGAGTTTGAACTATGCTCAGTACATTTAGAAACGCAACGTTTTTATTCTCGATTTATTTCTTCTATTGTAAATTCCGTGTTCCAGAGGCGTCTTATCATTTGTTAAGTTTGCTATAGTGCGCCTAGGATAATGAAAGGCGGGAAAATTTGGTACATTCCACAAAGGTGAATTAAACAGATGTGTACGATTTATCAGTGATGTTTTAGTACAATACTGACCTTATCTGCTTACTTAAGTAATTTGTACAACCAATTGTGCAACAGTTGACCAAACAGATTTATATTTGTAAATACAGTAAACTCCCTCAAAATCGGACTCCCTCAAAACCGGAATCCCCATAAAATCGGACGATTTCCTAGGTCCAGTATTTTCTTCTTATAAAGTTAACTTAAAAAGCTCCCGCAATACCGGACTCTCATAATTCCGGATTCCGGACGGCATTTTCGGTCCGCTGACAAAATTTTCAACGAAAGTTACTTGCAGAATACCGGACGCGTATATTTGTCTCACCTGACGGAAGACTTAACGCGTACATTTTTCTTGTCTAAAATGTCACTTTGTTATTTGTTAGTTAAAGAACGTGTCATACAAATGTAACAAAAGGTGCGATTAACAAGTCGTGTTTTTAGCTCACCTGTCACAAAGTGACAGAGTGAGCTCTTGTGATCACTCTTCGTCCGTCGTCCGTCCGTCAACAATTGGGCCTAATCTTTACGAGACTTGGTCACAATGATCATCTCAACAAAATCTAGGCCAAGTTCGATATTGGGTCATCTGAGGTCAAAAACTAGGTCACTAGGTCAAGTTTTAGAAAAACCTTGTGTAGTCACTGGAGATCATTTTTTTTATAAATCTGTAAGAAACTTGGTCACAATGATCATGTCAACAAAATCTAGGTAAAGTTAGGTTTTGGGTCATCTGGGATAAAAAACAAGGTCACACTGTCAATTATAAAACTCACAATGTCAATTGACATTTTCCTGCGGGGTCGTGGGTTTAAACCCCGCTGGAACCATAATTTTTTTTTTTTTATAAGTGTTTAGGTATTGTTTTGTCTTTATAGCATGTATTTGTACAGTTATATGGCGGAAAATATTTTGTTTAAATTATAGGTCAAATCATAGAAAAACCTTGTGTAGTCACCAGAGGTTACAATTTTAACTTAATCTTTATGAAACTTCGTCACGATGATCATGTCAACAAAATCTAGGTCAAGTTCGATTTTGGGTCATCTGGGGTCAAAAACAAGGTCACAATGTCAATTGACATATCCCTGAGGGTCATTGGTTTAAACCCCACTGGGAGCATAATATATATTTTTTTTAAGTGTTTAGGTAATGTTTTGTCTTTAAAGTATATATTTGTACGTACATTTATATGGAGGCAAATATTTTTGTTTAAATTATACGTCAGATCATAGAAAAACCCTGTGTTATCACCAGAGGTCACAATTTCGACTTAATCTTTATGAAATTTGGTCCTAATGATCATCTCAGCACAATTTGGTTAAGTTTGATATTAATTTAATCATCTGGGGTCAAAAGCTAGGTCACATGGTCAAACCATAAAAAAACTTGCATTAGAGGCTGAATTTTCTTAAATTTTAATCAGAAAATGTGTAGGGTCACCATAGGGGTGTGCATGCACTAGTATGACAGGTGAGCGACCTGGGCCCTCTTGTTAATGTTTACTCTTAAACGGTCTCGCGAGTAATTTGCACAGGCGTGAAAAATACTTTGTGAAATTCGCCGTGATGAAATTAAATAATTGCCTAATTACGAACGTAATAAGAAAACGGTCCTTCCATTTGATGTTTTGTTCTTGAGGTAGGTATGCAACAAACATTTACTGGAACAAAGGATCGTTTAACCCCTCAAAATGTTGTAATTACGACAAACACTGCACTAAATCGTATTTAATAAATATGTCTCCAATTAGCTCACACTTGTATTTCTGGATTTGTAAGATTGCACTGTCTATGTCATTGGATAGTTTTGATGGCCAATGAAAAAATGAGCAATTTGAGTACTCATCGATGTAAGAATTGAAATATTTGCAGCTCCCTTAATGGTGATGCTCTTCAAAGATTACACTGTACATGTAACGTAAACAGGTATCATGAACACACAGTATATTCCCTATGATAACATATCAAAGTGTACATGATACAGAACTCCCTTAAAACCGGACCTCCCACAAAACCGGACTTTCGATTCGGTCCGGACAGGGTCCGGTTTTGAGGGAGTTTACTGTATTACATTATCCTGGGCGCACTTTAATGGAAAGAAAATCACAAAAGACGAGGCACGTGTTTCAGAATAAAAATGCCACTATTGTCCAAACATGTGCATATTCACACCGTTCGGATGCTTGCAAAAAGAAGCACGATGACCTATGTTTTTTTCTTAATATTCCAATAGAGTACACTTTCATCAACAACATTTGCAAAAATAAAAAAAAATTCTTTGACCAGAATTTTTTATTGGCCTCTAGAGTACTTAATTTTGGGTCTATTTTAAGCCATTTTCTTTAAAAAGGGAGACTATTCTGGTTAAATAGCACAAAAAGAAACACGATGACCTATGTTTTTTTTCTCAATATTCTGATGGAGAACACTTTAATCAACATCATTTGCAAAAATAAAAAAAATTCTTGGACCAGATTTTTTTATTGGTCAATAATGTATATTTTTTTTAATTTTCGAGCCTTAGTTTTGGGAAAATTTTGAAAATTCATTTGTTGTCAAAAATGTGTGAATGATATTAAAGATTCAAAATGTTTGAATAATATGTTTTTAGCTCACCTGTCACAAAGTGACAGAGTGAACTTTTGTAATCACTCTTCGTCCGTCGTCCGTCCGTCGTCCGTCCGTCGTCCGTCAACAATTGGCTTGTGTAGACACTACAGGTCACAATTTTAGCCTAATCTTTATGAAACTTGGTCACAATGATCATCTCAACAAAATCTAGGCCAAGTTCGATATATGGTCATCTGGGGTCAAAAACTAGGTCACTAGGTCAAATTATAGAAAAACCTTGTGTAGTCACTAGAGGTCACAATTTTGACTTAATATTTATGAAACTTGGTCACAATGATCATCCTAACAAAATCTAGGTCAAATTCGATATTGGGTCATCCGGGGTCAAAAACTAGGTCACAAGGTCAAATCATAGAAAAACCTTGTGTAGTCACTATGTCATTGTGGCCTCCGTAGCTCAATGGTTAGCGCGCTTGCCGTCTAATCTGGCGACCCGGGTTCAAATCCGGATGGGGGCACACATATATGCCTGCCATATTTCAGCATAAAGCTGACTGGCAAATAAAGGCTATGCTCGGC
Organism: Spisula solida; assembly: GCA_947247005.1. NCBI lineage: Eukaryota > Metazoa > Mollusca > Bivalvia > Venerida > Mactridae > Spisula > Spisula solida. Next base: position 37,648,164 of record OX365945.1, read on the forward strand.
ATTTAATTTAAAAAAAAACAAAAAAACTAGAGGTCAAAATTTTGACTTAATGTTTATGAAACTTGGTCACAATAATCATCTCAACAAAATCTAGGTCAAGTTTGATATTGGGTCACCCAGGGTCAAAATCAAGGTCACAAGGTCAAATCATAGAAAAACCTTGTGTAGTCACTAGAGGTAAAAATTTTGACTTAATCTTTATAAAACTTGGTCACAATGATCATCCTAACAAAATTGAGGTCAAGTTTGATAATGGGTCATCTGGGGTAAGAAACTAGGTCACATGGTCAAATCATAGAAAAACCTTGTGTAGTCACTAGAGGTCACAGTTTTAGCATAATCTTTACAAAACTTGGTCACAATGATCAACACAACAAAATCTAAGTCAAGTTCGATATTGGGTCATCTGGGGTAAAAAACTAGGTCACAATGTCAAATAATAGAAAAACTTTGCATAGTCACTAGAGGTCACTATTTTGGTCAAATCTTTATGAAACTCGGTCACAATGATCATCTCAACAATATCTAGATTAAGATTGATATTGGGTCATCCAGGGTCAAAAACTAGGTCACAAGGTCAAATCATAGAAAAACCTTGTGTAGTCACTAGTTTTGGCCTGATCTTTACGAAACTTGGTCACAATGATCATCTCAACAAAATCTAGGTCAAGGTCGATATTGGTTTATCTTGGGTCAAAAACTAGGTCATTAGGTCACATAATAAAAAAACCTTGTGTAATCACTAGAGGTCACAACATTGGCCTAATCTGTATAAAACTTGGTCACAATGATCATCTCAACAAAATCTAGGTCAAGTTCGACAGGTGAGCAACCTAGGGCCCTTTGGGCCGTCTTGTTATAGAAAAGTGATGTTGCAAAATCTCATTTTCTGAGAAAACGAGTTTGGTGACCCCTGTTTTTCTTTAGCTTATTGTTTTCAGAATACAATTTCCCATACAATAAAGTGAGTTAAAAAAATCTTGGAAGAAAAAAATTAGAAAATATCCTTAATTGTCATGGTTTGGCAACGTTGCATCTTGAGTCACGCTACTAGCACACTGACACCTTTCGCGACCGTCCCTGTTCAGGTAATCCACTTTAAAAACAGCCCAAAAGGACCAGTAACTCCGCGTGAACATCCTCCACAGGTTCACAACTGCTTCAGACATTGCGAGACTATATGTTGGTCGTCATGGGAAAGTAATCAATCCATCATTAATCAATATTTTGCATATTCACTTAAAACGACCATTCTGAAAAATGAGGATTTTTTGCTTGAAGTTAAACATGTTAGTAGACTCAGTCTTGCGTTTCTAGATGCACTCAGTATATTTTTGGTGGAGCATACATGTATGTACATGTTTCACGTCAAATGATTCACAAACTTTATCGTGTGAGACATCTTAACAAAATCTAGGCCAAGTTCGATATTGGGTCATCCGGGGTAAAAAACTAGGTCACAAGGTCAAATAATAGAAAACCCTTGTGTAGTCACTAGAGGTCATTGACCTTATCTTTATGAAACTTGGTCACAATGATCATCTCAACAAAATTTGGTCAAGTTCGATATTAGGTCATCCAGGATAAAAACTCTGTCACAAGGTCAAATCATAGAAAACCCTTTTGTAGTCCCTAAAGGTTATAATTTTTACCTAATCTTTATGAAACTTGATCACCATGATCATCTCAACAAAATCTAGGTCAAGTTTTTTATTGGGTCATCCGGGGTCAAAAACTAGGTCACAAGGTCAAATCATAGAAAACCCTTGTGTAGTCCCTGGAGGTCATAATTTTGACCTCATCTTTATGAAACTTGGACACAATGATCATCTCAATAAAATCTAGGACAAGTGCGATAATGGGTCAAGAACTATGTCACAAGGTCAAATCACAGGGCTTGCATGCACTACTACGACAGGGCCCTCTTGTTGGATTTTCTTAAATTTTCATAGATGACCAACCACGACATGTAGATATGCATAAAGGAAAGAATTTGCCCTGCGATAATTTTTGCCAGAATTATGGCCGTTTGCCAGCAGGGATATATTAATTTGCCAAATAACGACAGCTCTAGATATTATTTGCTATCAATGAATTAAAGAGAATTGTCAGTGAAAATAAGAGTGAAAATAGAATAAATTTTAGAAGCTGGTTCCACTAACATACAGAAAAAGAAACATAATGTTAACCGCGCTGGGCTTCAAATTATGCGTAAAGTCATTATGGCGCCATAATTGTCACATCTAAACATTCTTTTTTCAATGTTATTTTACAATTAAGCCAATTAGCCAATTATTTTACGAGGAATTGAAGCATATAATAACAGAAAATTTGTTGATTTTTGGCGAAATTCACTCATGATAACAGAAAATTTTCACTCGTGGCTACTTGGTGAAATAAAATTTGATCCTTCACCAAAATCAACAAATATCTTCTTTTAGCTCGAGCTTTTGTGATTGTTTTTTGTCCGTCGTCCGTTGTCCGTCGTCCTTCTTCCGTCGTCCGTCCATCTCTTAGACAATTCACGGTTAACACTCTAGCACTTTCAATTTAGCTTTGATCTTCACCAAACTTGGTCAGTAGTTGTATCTCAATGAAATCTGGGTCAAGTTCGAAGTTGCATCATTTGGGGTCAAATATTAGGTCAAAAGGTCAAATAATAGCAAAATCTTGTTAACTCTCTGGAGGTCACATTCTTGCTTTGATCTTCACCAAACTTGGTCAGTAGTTGTATCTCAATAAAATCTAGGTCAAGTTCGAAGTTGGGTCATGTGGGGTCAAAAACTATGTCAAAAGGTCAAATAATAGGATAACCTTGTTAACACTCTGGTTGCCACATTTTTGCTTTAAATCTTTATGAAGTTTAGTCGAAATGTTTATCTTGGTGACCATAAGGTCAAGTTCGAAGTTGGGTCATGTGGGGTCAAAAACTAGGTCACAAGGTCAAATTATAGAAAAACATTGTGTAGTCACTAGAGGTCACAGTTTTGGCCTGATCTTTACGAAACTTAGTCACAATGATCATACCAACAAAATCTAGGTCAAGTTTGATATTGGGTCATATGGGGTCAAAAACTAGGTCACAAGGTCAAATCATAAAAAAACCTTGTGGAGTCACTAGAGGTCACAATTTTGGTCTAATCTTTATGAAACTCGGACACAATGATGATCTCAACAAAATCTAGATCAAGTTCGATATTGGGTCATCCAAGGTCAAAAACTAGGTCACAAGGTCAAATCATAGTAAAACCTTGTGTAGTCACTAGAGGTCACAATTTTAATTTAATCTTTATGAAACTTGGTCACAATGATCATATTAACAAAATCTAGATCAAGTTTGATATCGGGTCATCTGGGGTCAAAAACAAGGTCACAAGGTCAGATAATAGAAAAACCTTGTGTAGTCGCTAGAGGTCACAATTTTTGCCTAATCTTTATGAAACTTGGTCACAATGATCATCTCAACAAAATCTAGGTCAAGTTCGATATCGGGTCATCCGGGGTCAAAAGCAAGGTTACAAGGTCAAATAATAATAAAAAAAAAATATGTCATTGGGTCTAAATGTGATGTAAATGATAAAGCATAAGAATACCTTGTACATGCAATAGAGGCTACCATTAGGGGTGCATGAACTACTAGGACAGGTGAGTGACATATGGCCCTGTGGGACCTCTTGTTTTTGACACCCTGTTAGTCGTGTCCGTTCTGTAACTTTGTTGTTTCTTACTGGATTTTAAATTGCTTGGCACAAATGTTCACCACATCAAGACAGTGTGTCATGCGCATGACCAAGGTCTCTACCTCAAAGGTCAAGGTCACATTTAGAAGTCAAAGGTTAAAAGGCACAAATAGGCTTGTGATTCGTGTCAGCTCTGTAACTTTGCCATTTCTTATTGGACTCAAAAAGTAACTATACATTTAGATAATAGTCCTGTATCAAGGCAGTGCTGCGGGGGAATGATTCATCACTCCAGTGATAGCTTTAGTTTCTTTCTATTGCTGTATTACCATGGTTTTTAGCTCACCTGTCACAAAGTGACAGAGTGAGCTTTTGTGATCACACTCCTTCCGTCTGTCCGTCCGTCAACAATTGGGTTGTGTCCTCTCTAGAGGTCACAATTTTGGCCTAATCTTTATGAAACTTGGTCACAATGATCATCTCAACAAAATCTAGGTCAAGTTCGATATTGGGTCATCTGAGGTCAAAAACGAACTCACTAGGTCAAATTATAGAAAAACCTTGTCACAATGTCAATTACAAAAATCACAATGTCAATTGATATTTTCCTGAGGGTCGTGGGTTCAAACCCCACTGGAGCCATACTTTTTTTTTTTTTTTTTTTTTTTTTTTTTTAAGTGTTTAGGTATTGTTTTTGTATTTGTTCAGTTATATGGAGGAAAATATTTTGTTTAAATTATAGGTCAAATCATAGAAAAACCTTGTGTAGTCACCAGAGGTTACAATTTCAACTTAATCTTTATGGAACTTTGTCATAATGATCCTGTCAACAAAATCTAGGTCAAGTTCGATTTTGGGTCATCTGGGGTCAAAAACAAGGACACACTGTCAATTGACATTTTCTACTCTTCAATTGCCTCGCCCGAAATTACATGTGTCTAGGCTCTGCATTGTATATAAAACGCGTGTGTGTTAAAAGAATGACTTGTATTATATATTAATACTCTCGCACTATCAGTTTATCATACTGATTGTAACAAATTAATAATGACCAGTGTGTAGAACCATGAAATATTTAAACCTCAGACCGTGTGTGTACTCATTTAAACCTTTCAACATGTAGTCTTCATGGTCACTAAACTCTCTGCTGTAACTCTCTCTGTATACATACAAGTAAACTTTCATCAACCAATGAAAATGTGTATCAGGGTTCACAGCAGTTTTGTAAAGGTCAAATATCAAAATATTCTAGTATTTTAAGCAGGGTGTGAATTGTAATGGTTAAGAGGAAATCAAAGCGCTGTAGGGAGCGTAGACATTTTCCTGAGGGTCGTGGGTTCAAACCCCACTGGAACCATAATTTTTATTTTTTTTATTTTTATTTTTTTAAGTATTTAGGTATTGTTTTGTCTTCATGGCATGTATTTGTACAGTTATATGGAGGAAAATATTTTTCCCAAAATATTTTGTTTAAATTATAGGTCAAATCATAGAAAAACCTTGTGTAGTCACCAGAGGTTACAATTTCAACTTAATCTTTATGAAACTTTGTCACAATGATCATGTCAACAAAATCTAGGCCAAATTCGATTTTGGGTCATCTGGGGTCAAAAGCAAGGTCACATGGTCAAATCATTAAAAAATTTGCAATAGAGGCTGAATTTCCTTAAATTTTTTCAGAAAATGTGTAGGGTCACCATAGGGGTGTGCATGCACTAGTACGACAGGTGAGCGACCTAGGGCCCTTTGGGCCCTCTTGTCATAATTTTGTCACTAAGCCCGGTTTTCCTGGTGAATGGTTCATTTATAGAAGTGTGGAGGACAGCATTCCTGATCATGATGTTATGGTCTTCGATCACCAGGATAGAATTGGTATTATTGATACCTGGGTCAAAAATCACTCCAATGTTATTGGTTTATTGAGTGATAAATTTTCTATAAGTAATAGTTTTGAACTGCTGATTATTTATCGCCTGGTTAAATGGTTATTGTTGCAGACTTACTGGTTTTCTATGTTGGTCCTCATTACTGCTACATTGACTTTCATTTCTAAAAATGTACAATTATGTCATTCCAGGTTCATGCTAGATCTGCACTCAGGTTGAGGGAAATGTGTTGTAAAAATGGTGGCGCATTCATCAAAGTTGGTCAACATCTGGGAACATTGGATTATTTATTACCTGGTGAATATGTACGAACATTGAGGGTGTTACATAATGATGCTCCACAATCATCCATCAATGATCTAGCTCAAGTATTCCAGGAAGAATTTGGAAAAACTGTTAGTATAAGCAAGTTTACTATATGTATGTCCAGGTATCAAGCAGCGCTGTCTACAAAATATTTATTTTCTCTCATTTTGCCATTCAGCTCTTAAAGGTAGTTAATATGGTTCTGGGGTCAAAAACTAGGTCACAATGTCAAATCAGAGGTATACCTTGTGTAGTCACTAGAGGTCACAATTTTGACCGAATCTTTATGAAACTTGTTCACAATGATCACTTCAACAAATTCTAGGTCAAGTTCGATATTCGGTCATCTGGGGTCAAAAACTAGGTCACAAAGTCAAATCACAGAAAACCCCTGTGTAGTCACTAGATATCATATTTTGACCTAACCTTTATGAAATTTGGTCGCAATGATCATCTCAGCAAGATCTAGGTCAAGATTTATATTGGGTCATCCAGGGTCAAAAACTAGGTCACAAGGTCAAATCATAGAAAAACCTTGTATAGTCACTAGAGGTCACAATTTTGGCCTTATCATTTTGAAACTTTGTCACAATGATCATCTCAACAAAATCTAGGTCAAGTGTGAGGTCACTAGGTCAAATCACAGGGCTTGCATGCACTACGACGACAGGTGAGTGATCTAGGGCCCTTTGGGCCCTCTTGTTTAACTTGCAAATGTTAGTTTAGGTACAGGTTTTTTCACCTCTAATATTTTCGAATTGCATTCACATATTGCTTCGCATACTTGTTCTCCATCATGACCCCCAACCCCTACACAGGGGTAGGTAACTCTTTCAAGCATTTTGTTTAAATTATGCCCCCTTTTGGACTTGGCAATGTAAATGTTAAAGTTTAGGTACAGGTTTTTTAATCTCTAATAGCTTCAAAGTGCATTGACATATTGCTTTTGATTCTTTGCATACTTGTTCACCATCATGAACCCAACCCATACACAGGGGTAGGTAACTCTATCTAGCATTTTGGTGAAATTATGCCCCCATTTGGACTTGGAAATGAAAATGTTAAAGTTTAGGTACAGGTATTTTTATGCTCCCCGAAGGGTGAGCATATAGTCGCCGCTTTGTCCGTCCTTCCGTCCGTCTGTCCGTCCGTCACACTTTTGTCCGGGCCATAACTTGAACAGTATAAGAGATATCAATTTGAAACCATCACTCTTCATTGCATATTTTTAGCTCACCTGTCACAAAGTGACAGAGTGAGCTTTTGTGATCACTCTTCGTCCGTCGTCCGTCCGTACGTCCGTACGGACGTCCGTCCGTCCACAATTACTTGTGTAGACACTAGAGGTCACAGTTTTAGCTTAATCATTATGAAACTTGGTCACATTAATACTCTCAACAAAATCTAGGTCAAATTTGATATTGGGTCATCTGGGGTAAAAAACTAGGTCACAAGGTCAAATCATAGAAAAACCTTGTGTAGTCACCAGAGGTCACTATTTTAACTTAATCTTTATTAAACTTGGTCACAATGATCATGTCAACAAAATCTAGGTCAAGTTCGATATTGGGTCATCTGTACCTTACAGTTTTGACCTAATCCTTATAAAACTTGGTCAGAGTGATCATCTCAACAAAACCTAGGTCAAGTGTGATATTGCGTCATATGGGGCCAAGAACTAGGTCACTAGGTCGAATCTGAGGTCTTGCATGTACTGCTTTAACAGGTGAGCGACCTAGGGCCTTTTGGGCCCTCTTGTTTCATACTTAATTCTTGTCCGGGCCGTAACTCATACAGTATAAGAGATATCAATTTGAAATTTCATATGTGAATCGATCTCATTGTAAGGAAGTGCAGTGCGACAGAACCATAACTCTTCATTGCATATTTTTAGCTCACCTGCCACCAAGTGGCAAGGTGAGCTTTTGTGATTGTTTTTTGTCCGTCGTCCGTCTGTTAAACAATTCTCAGTTAACACTCTAGCACTTTCAATTTTGCTTTGATCTTCACCAAACTTGGTCAGTAGTTGTATCTCAATAAAATCTAGGTCAAGTTCGAAGTTGGGTCATTTGGGGTCAAAAACTAGGTCAAAAGGTCAAATAATAGCAAAACCTTGTTAACACTCTGGGTCAAAATCTAGGTCACATGGTCAAGTCATAAGAAAACTTGCAATAGAGGCTGAATTTTCTTTAATCTTACTCAGTAAATGTAAACGATTACCTAGGTCACAATTTGGGTGTGCAATCGCAACTATGACAGGTGAGCAACCTTGGGCCCTTTGGGCCCTCTTGTTTATAAAAAAATACTCTAATTGAAAGATTTTATAGTGCAGTTTCAGACTGCAAAAAATTAAAGCCATGTTATTACGCAAAATGTGATATTTTTAGCTCCACTATTCGTAGAATAAGGGGAGCTATTGCAGTCACCCGAGCTTCGGCGTCAGCGTCAGCGTTGGCGTAACACTTTTGTAAAAGTTAAGGTACAGGTTTTTTAACCTCTTATATTCTCTAAGTCCTTTGAGATATTGCTTTCATACTTTGCATACCTGTTTGCCACCATGACCCCAACCCACATGAAGAAGTAGGTAACTCTATCAGGCATTTTGTTGAAATTATGCCCCTTTTTAGCTCACCTGTCACAAAGTGACAGAGTGAGCTTTTGTGATCACTCTTCGTCCGTCGTCCGTCCGTCGTCCGTCCGTCAACAATTGGCTTGTGTAGACACTAGAGGTCACAATTTTAGCCTAATCTTTATGAAACTTGGTCACAATGATCATCTCAACAAAATCTAGGCCAAGTTCGATATTGGGTCATCCGGGGTCAAAAACTAGGTCACTAGGTCAAATCATAAAAAAACCTTGTGTAGTCACTAGAGGTCACAATTTTGACTTAATCTTTATGAAACTTGGTCACATTGATCATCTCAACAAAATCTAGGTCAAGTTCGATATTGGGTCATCTGGGGTCAAAAACTAGGTCACTAGGTCAAATCATAGAAAAACCTTGTGTAGTCACTAGAGGTCACAATTTTGACTTAATCTTTATGAAACTTGGTCACAATGATCATCTCGACAAAATCTAGGTCAAGTTCGATATTGGGTCATCCGGGGTCAAAAACTAGGTCACATGGTTAAATCATAGAAAAACCTTGTGTAGTCACTAGAGGTCACAATGTCGACCTTATCTTTATGAAACTTGGTCACAATGATCATCTCAACAAAATCTAGGCCAAGTTTGATATTGGTTTATCTGGGGTCAAAAACTAGGTCATTAAGTCAAATCATATAAAAACCTTGTGTAGTCACTAGAGGTCAAAATATTGGCCTTATCTGTATGAAACTTGGTCACAATGATCATCTCTACAAAATCTAGGTCAAGTTTGACAGGTGAGCGACCTAGGGCCCTTTGGGCCCTCTTGTTTCTACTTAGTGCAAATAGTGCAAATGTTAAAGTTTAGGTACAGGTTTTTTAACCTCTAATATCTTCATAGTGCATTGACATATTGCTTCGATACTTTGCATACTTGTTCACCATCATGAGCCCAACCCATACACAGGGGTCGGTAACTCTATCAAGCATTTTGTTGAAATTATGCCCCCTGTTGGACTTGGAAATGCAAATGTTAAAGTTGAGGTACAGGTTTTTTGACCTCTAATATCTTCATAGTGCATTGACATATTGCTTTGATACTTTGCATACTTATTCACAATCATGACCCTAACCCATGCACAGGGGTAGGTAACTCTATTAAGCATTTTGGTAAAATTATGCCCCCTTTTTCAACTTAGTGCAAATGTTTAAGTTTAGGTACAGGTGTTTTCACCTCTAATATTTTCAAAGTGCATTCACATATTGCTTTACATACTTGTTCACCATCATGACCCAAATCCATACACAGGGGTAGGTAACTCTACTAAGCATTTTGTTGAAATTATGCCCCCTGTTGGACTTGGAAATGCAAATGTTAAAGTTTAAGTACAGGTTTTTTGACCTCTAATATCTTCATAGTGCATTGGCATATTGCTTTGATACTTTGCATACTTGTTCACCATCATGACCCCAACCCATACACAGGGGAAGGTAACTGTATTTAGCATTTTGGTGAAATTATGCCCCTTTTTTCAACTTTCAGCCAATGTTAAAGTTTAGGTACAGGTTTTTTCACCTCTAATATTTTTCAAAGTGTATTCACATATTGCTATGCAAATTTGTTCTCCATCATGACCCCAACCCTTACACAGGGGTGGGTAACTCTATCAAGCATTTTGTTAAAATTATGCCCCCTGTTGGACGTTATAGTTTAGGTACAGGTTTTTTAACCACTAATATGTTCAAAGTGCATCGACATATTGCTTTGATACTTTGCATACTTGTTCACCATTATGACCCCAACCCATAAACAGGGGTAGGTAGCTCTATCAAGCATTTTGGTTAAATTATGCCCCCTTTTTCAACTTAGTGCAAATGTTAAAGTTAAGGTACAGGTTTTTTCACCTCTAATATTTTCAAAGTGCATTCACATAATGCTATGTATACTTGTTTCCATCATGACCCCCAACCCCTACACAGGGGTGGGTAACTCTATCGAGCATTTCGTTGAAATTATGTCCCCTTTTGGACTTTTTCGACTTAGAAGCCCCAACCTCTACACAGCAGAGGGTAATGCTGCTGTAATGAAGCATTTTGTTTTGAATATATAATGATTGTACTATCCTAGCATGGCGCCGCGAATAGTGGAGCGCGCTGTTCGTGGATAGCTGCTGTTGTTGGGGTAAAACATCAAAAAATATAAACCGAAAAGTGGGAATATTAGGAATCAGTAGATTACAATAAAATCATTCCTATGATAATTTTTTTGTAACTAAATAATAGTAATGTACATTCATTCCTCATCTCAATGGGTAGTCACACTTACCATGTTCTAATTGGGTACTCGTAACTGCTTATTGAAGTACATACATGCTCAGTCATAGTGGGGACTTCATATACAGACATTCCTGGTCCTATTTGGTACTCAAAACCACCATGTACAGGCATTATAGGTGCAATTGGGTACTCATTTCCACCATGTAAATATATTGCTGGTCGTATAGGATACTCATAACCACTAGGTTCAGACATTCTTGTTGGATACTGCCGATCATCAATTGACAACTCAGGCGCGCCATGTGGCTACATGCTTGGCCTTATTGACCACTCATAACATATGTGCTACTCGAAACCTTCATGTACAAAATCAGTTGTTGGATTGGGAACTACCAACTACTAGGTGCGACCATTTGTTGTCCTATTTGGTAATCACTACCCCATGTACAGACTGTGATGTTCTTATTGGATACTCATACATACATTCCTGGTCATTGTGAGTACCCCAACTATCATGTACATGCATGCCTGGTCCTATTGAATACACAAAACCACAATGTACATTTGTGGCTGGGTTGGGCATTAACAACCACTAGGTGAGGTCATATGTTGTTCTATTTGGTCACTGCTACCATCATCTACAGGCAGTCCTGGCCTTATCAGGGATACATAACCACTAGATGCATACATTTGTAGTCCTAATGTGTCCTCACAACCACTATGTTCATGCATATGTGGTATTATTGAGTCCTCACAGCCACTATACACAGCCATTATTGGTCCCTGTGGGTACTGACTACCATGCATATACATACATTCCTGGTTGTATTGGGTACCAATAACCACCATTAACAGACATTCCTGTTCCGGATACATACTGAACATCATCATGTTAAGACATATCTCAACCACTAGTTACATACATTATTGGTCTAATTGAGTACAGACAACTATTGGGATCACCCATTCCTTGTCCCATTGACACCATGTAGAGACATTCCTGGTCTTTACAATTGAGCAGTGAGCATGCCTAACCCTCAGCTGTGACCATTTTTTTTTCAAATTGGGTAATCACTAACCCCATGTACATGAAGCATGGTCTAATTAGATACTCATATCGACTAGGTACATACATTTCAAGTCCTAGTGGGTACCCACAACTATCATGTCCCATGCATTCCTTGTCCTATTGGATACTCCAAACCACAATGTACAGACGGTTGCAGACGGATTAGGTACTAACAACCACTAGGTGCGGTCATTTTTTGTCAGATTGGGTCATGATTACCACGATGTACAGACAGTCCTGACTTTATTAGGTACTCATAACCACTGGATACATACATTCCTAGACTAAGTGGGTACCCGTAACCACCATGTGCATGCATAAGTAGTGTGATAAAGTACTTGCAGCTACAATACACAACTGTTATAGGTCCTATTGGGTACTCACTACCATCATTTACTAGTACATGTACATACATTCACGGTCTTATTTGGTATGCAAAAATTAGCTACTATTCCTGATTCTGTTATGTACTTCATGTACAACCATTCCTGGTCAAATTAAGCACTCACTCACTCACTCACTCACCTTGCACATAAACTCCTAGTCTTATTAGGTACTCATAACCATTAGGTACATCCATTCCTGGTCCTAATGGGTACCCACAACCACCGTGTTCATGCATACTTGGTTGTATTTGGTACTCATAACCACTAGGTGCATCAATTAGAGGGTACCCAATACCACTAGGTACAGGTATTTCTGGTGTTGTAGGGTACTCACACACACCATGAGCAGACAGTACTACTGGATACACACATTCATGGTGTTATAGGATGTGCACTATCATGTGGTATCTCATTTATTGCACGATATGTACTGGCAACTACAAGGTCAAGAGATTCCTGGTCCTCCTGGATACTCACAACCACCCAGAACAGCCATTCCTGACACAACCATGATGCACAGCCATTGTGTCACAAGGAATAGCTGTACAATAATATTTGAAAAAAATGAATGTATATTTACCCTACCCACTCTTGTAAAATAAGTATAATTAAACACAATCCATACATATATTACTGATGCCAACTATAACATACATTGCAAACAAAGTCAAAAATGGAAATAAATTTCAAAATCATATTGTGAGTACTTGTAAATAAGTAGAACGACTGTTGTCAATATTTTAGTCATTTGCGCGGCCATTTTGATGGCCATTTTACATAATAGACCCACCTTTTGTGCATTTAAATGTTAAAATACATTTTGGGAATATGCTTTTATTGGTATTCACAATTGCAATTAAAATACAGTAAGGCACAATGTGTTATAGCATAGTTAAATGAATACATCGTTACAATTTGTACATCATTTAAAAGCAGGGGGGATAATCTTATTTTTGCTTTTCCTGCTGAACGCCCCAATGTCTGAAGTGCAGACTTTGGGAAAAGTATTGGTAGGTCAAAGCCTTTCATAATTACCAAAAAAAAAGATCAATGACACTGTATTCTGCCATTAAAGTGTACTGATTCTCAAAATTTGCACTTTTTCATTTCACTCGTCCACCGTCCACCGTGCAACAATTGGACTGTTTACACTCTAGAGGTCATAGTTTTCACTTAATCTTTATGAAACTTGGTCACAATGTTTGTCTCTATGAAATCTAGGCCAAGTTCGTAACTGGGTCATCTGGGTTACAAAACTAGGTCACTAGGTCAAATCAAAGAAAAACCTTGTTAACACTCTAGAGGTCACATTTTTTACCTTATCTTAATGAAACTTTGTCACAATATTTGTCTCTATAAAATCTAGGCAAAGTTGGTAACTGGGTCATCTGGGGTAAAAAACTAGGTCACTAGGTCAAATCAAAGACAAACCTTGTTAACACTCTAGATGTCACATTTTTAGCTCACCTGCCACAAAGTGGCGAGGTGAGCTTTTGTGATTGTTTTTTGTCCGTCGTCCGTCTGTCCGATAGCCTTTTCACCGTTAACACTCTAGCACCCCCATTTTTGCTTTGGTCTTCATCAAACTTGGTCAGTAGTTGTATCTCAATGAAATATAGGTCAAGTTTGAAGTTCATATGGTCATATGGGGTCAAAAACTAGGTCGAAAGGTCAAATAATAGGAAAACCTTGTTAACACTCTAGAGGCCATATTTTTGCTTCAATCTTCATGAAGTTTGGTCAAAATGTTGATCAAGTTCGAAGTTGGGTCATATGGGGTCAAAAACTAGGTCGAAAGGTCAAATAATAGGAAAACCTTATTAACACTCTATAGAGGCCATATTTTTGCTTCAATCTTCATGAAGTTAGGTCAAAATGTTTATCTTGATGACCTTAAGGTCAAGTTCGAAGTTGGGTCATGAGGGGTCAAAAACTAGGTCAAAAGGTCAAATAATAGGAAAACCTTGTTAACACTCTAGAGGCCATATTTTTGCTTCAATCTTCTAAAGTTTAGTCAAAATGTTTATCTTGATGACCTTAAGGTCAAGTTCAAAGTTGGGTCATGAGGGGGTCAAAAACTAGGTCAAAAGGTCAACTTATAGGAAAACCTTGTAACACTCTAGAGGCCATATTTTTGCTTCAATCTTCATGAAGTTTGGTCAAAATGTTTATCAGTTCGAAGTTGGTTCATGTGGGGTCAAAAACTAGGTAAAAAGGTCAAATAATAGGAAAACCTTGTTAACACTCTAGAGGCCATATTTTTGCTTAAATCTTCATGAAGTTTAGTCAATATGTTTATCTTGATGACCTTAAGGTCAAGTTCAAAGTTGGGTCATGTTTAGCAGGTGAGCGCCCCAGGATCTATGATCCTCTTGTTGATATAATCTTAATGAAACTTGGTCATAATGTGTTTCTCTATGAACTCTAGGTCAAGTTCACAACTGGGTCATCTGGGGTCAAAAACTAGGTCACAAGGTCACATCAGAGCAAAAAATTGTTAAAACTCCAATCGTCACGCTTTTTGCCTTATCTTTATTAAACTTGGTAACAATGTGTATCTCTTTAAAATTTAGGTCATGTTTGCAACTGGGTCACCTGGGGTTAAAAACTAGGTCACCAGGTCACATTGATAAAAAACTTTGTTAACACTCTCGAGGTCACATTTTTTAACTAACCTTCATGAACATTGATCACAATGTTTGTCTCTATGGAATCTAGGTCAAGTTCGTAACTGGGTCATTTGGGGTTGTACCTCTATTAAATCTAGGTCAAGTTTGCAACTGGGTCATCTTGGGTCAAAACATAGGTCACCTGGTCACATCAAAGAAAAACATTGTTAACACTCTAGAGGTTGGTCACAATGTGTGTCTCTATGAAATATAGGCTTAGTTCACAACTGGGTCATTTTGGGTCAAAACTAGGTCACCAGGTCACATCAAAGAAAAACATTGTCAACACTCTAGAGGTCACATTTTTGACATAATCTTAATGAAACTTGGTTACAAGGTATGCCTCTATCAAATCTAGGTCAAGTTTGCATATGGCTCATCCAGGGTAAAAACTAGGTCAATAGGTCACATTGAAGAAAAACCTTGTTACACTCTAGAGGTCACATTTTTGACATAATCTTAATGAAACTTTGGGTCAAAACTAGGTCACCAGGTCACATCAAAGGAAAACATTGTCAGCACTCTAGAGGTCACATTTTTGACATAATCTTAATGAAACTTTGTTACAATGTATGCCTCTATCAAATCTAGTTCAAGTTCACAATTGGGTCATCTGGGTTCAAAAACTAGGTCACCAGGTCACATCACATAAAAACCTTGTTAACAGTCTAGAGGTCACATTTTTGACATAATCTTAATGAAACTTGGTCACAATGTATGTCTCTATGAAATCTAGATCAAGTGCATAATTGGGTCATCTTGGCTCAAAAACTTGGTCACCAGGTCACATTGAAGAAAAACCTTGTTAACACTCTAGAGGTCTCATTTTTGACATAATCTTAATGAAACTTGGTCACAATGTATGTCTCTATGAAATCTAGGTCAAGTTCATAATTGGGTCATTTGGGGTCAAAAACTAGGTCACTAGGTCACATCACAGTAAAACCTTGTTAACACTCTAGAATTCACATTTTTGACATAATCCTAATGAAACTTGGCTCACCAGGTAACATTGAAGAAAAACCTTGTTTATACTCCCCCCTAGAGGTCACATTTTTTACCTCATCTATATTAAACCTGACACTAAGTGTGTCACTGAAAAATCTTAATCAAATATTAAGGTCATATCATAACAAATACTGATTCTGCCTAAACTGCTAGTCATCAGGTGAGCGCTTTAGGGCCAATAGCCCTCTTGTTAAGAGATATATTATCATTGTAATTGCTCAATTTGGTGTTGATATCTTAAAGCATTAAACATCTGCGTGGTTTTATTGCACCTGCAGTAGGTCCGATTGGTGCACACTCTACGATGTCAATGACGTCGTTTCTTTTGTTTCAGCACCTTAGCTTCATTGACTGGTGCAAATTTAGATAAATTCGAAGCATTCTAGTAAATCAAACATAACAGTTAAAGTTCAGAGAGATACTCCAACACGTATATTAATTTTCTGGAAAGATTTTATGTGCAACAGTTAAACATATACCATGTTTAGCGTCCACATTTTACCGTCTGACGCCAGTCTTAGTAGATGACGTTTTTCGCTCTGTTAACTAGGGCTGAGATTTCCTTTTAGTGCTGGTAGTCTTCATTTTGTCGCCATATTCCCTTTAAAACATTTACACCAAGTGTAGACAAGAGTCCTACATACATTCCCACGATTTGTATTTGTATGTTGGACTTCTGTTTTTGATTATGCAGGTGTCAGACCATAGTCTGGTAGTAATTCTTTGCGCCGCACATTTCCCTGACGTCGCCTTTTTTGAATGACGCGAAAACTGCATCGGTGCAAATAAATTCATAGTTTTGCTGTTAATGACATTATCGACCCTAAATTTCGCACAAAAACGTGCGAAACTGTGGTGTCGACATCGACATCTTTTTTAATGCACAAATAAGAACACTTATTAAGTTATAAGCTCTTGAATGAAAGCTGATACGTTTTTACAAAATATAAAAGGGCATGCGCCGACACTACCCAACTCGCATTAGTTAATTACCAAAATTAAGAAGGAAATGAAATTTCAATATCACACATATGTCAAGAAATAACTAATGAATAATATGTGAAAGAGATTCTGGAAAATGATGCGTAGTGTTGAAATGGGAGACAAAGTTCGCGACTTTTGTGGACAACCCTCGTACATACATGTATGAGTATTTTGTTTTGAATTTTAGATTGGCTAAACTTTACACTTGGTTTATTACAGATTGATGAAGTATTTGTGACATTTGACCCTCAACCATTAGGAACAGCCTCATTGGCTCAAGTACATAAAGCTACCACAAAGGATGGTGAAGTTCTTGCTGTAAAGATTCAGCATCCTAAAGTGAAAGCTCATTCATATGTTGATATTAGAACTATGGAAGTAAGTAGATCCTTTTTTATGCCCATCTATTGTGGATACCAGGCGATTAGTTTTTGCATGTAATAAAATAACATTCTATAAATGTATTTCATGCTAGTTATTGAGGTCAGTAGGTCAAAGGTTAAGGTCACTGTGGATGCCTTGGTGACATGACTATAACAGCACTATACACACCATAAATAAACCTACATTCTATTGATGCCGCCCTAACATGTATATAACAATACTATATACAACATAGAATAAACCTACATACTATGGATGCCGCCCTAACATGTCTATTACACCACTATACACAACATAGAATGAACCTACATTTTATACATGCAGTCTGTAACAACACAATACACAACATAGAATAAACCTATATTCTATGGATGCTGCCCTAACATGTCTATAAGTACACTATATACAACATCGAATAAACCTACATTATATGGATACCACCCTAACATATTTATAACAACAATACATACAATATAGAATAAACCAACATTCTATGGATGCCGGCCTTACATTTTTAGCTCACCTGTCACAAAGTGACAGAGTGAGCTTTTGTGATCACTCTTCGTCCGTCCGTCTGTCCGTCACACTTTTGTGCAGACAATAACTTGAACAGTATTAGAGATATCAATATGAAACTTTATAGGTGAATGGACCTCATTGATTGGAAGTGCAGTTCACAAGAACCATAACTCTTGATTGCATATTTTTTTAGTTATTCCCCTTAGTAATTTTTTATACTTAATTCTTGTCCGGGCCATAATTTAAACAGTATTTGACATGTCAATTTGAAACTTCATAGGTGAATAGACCTCATTGAGGGGAAGTGCAGTGCACAAAAACCATAACTCTTGATTGTATATTTTTTGAGTTATTCCCCTTTGTAATCTTTTATACTTTGTTCTTGTCCGGGCCATAACTTGAACAGTATTAGAGATATCATTTTGAAACTTCATAGCTGAATAGACCTCATTAAGAGGAAGTGCAGTGCACAAGAAGCATAACTCTTGATTGCATATTTTTTAGTTATTTCCCTTTATAATTTTTGTCGAGCCCGCTTGCGGTGAACTTTGTCATGCTTTGACCAATGTTGCTTATATTTGGCATGAATGTTCACCTCCATGAGGAGGAGTGTCATGCCCAACCCCCAGGTTCCTATCTCAAAGGTCAAGGTCACAGTTGGAGGTCAAAGGTCAAATTGAAGCTTGTCCGGACCATAACTTTGTCATGCTTTGACCAATGTTGCTTATATTTGGCATGAATGTTCACCTCCATGAGGAGGAGTGTAATGCCCAACCCCCAGGTTCCTATCTCAAAGGTCAAGGTCACAGTTGGAGGTCAAAGGTCAAATTGAAGCTTGTCCGGACCATACCTTTGTCATACAATGACCAATCCTTCTTATATTTGGCATGAATGTTAACCTACATGAGGAGGAGTGTCATGCCCAACCCCCAGATTCCTATCTCAAAGGTCAAGGTCACAGTTGGAGGTCAAAGGTCAAATTGAAGCTTGTCCGGACCATACCTTTGTCATACATTGACCAATCTTTCTTACATTTGGCATGAATGTTAACCTCCATGAGGCGGAGTGTCATGCCCAACCCCCAGGTTCCTATCTCAAAGGTCAAGGTCACAGTTGAAGGTCAAAGATCAAATTGAAGGCTAATTTAAGTTGTAGCCAGTTTTCAACGTGCGCCGAGGCTCGACATAATTTGCCAGAGGGCACAAATTTCTAGTTTATACTTAATTCTTGTCCGGGCCATAACTTGACCGTATTTGAGATATCAATTTGAAACTTCATAGGTGAATAGACCTCATTGAGGGTAAGTACAGTGCAGAAGAACCATAACTCTTGATTGTATATTTTTGGAGTAATGGCCCTTTGTAATTTTTCATACTTAATTCTTGTCCGGGCCATAACTTGAACAGTATAAGAGATATCAATTTGAAACTTCATAGCTGAATAGATCTCATTGAGAGGATGTGCAGTGCCCAAGAACCATAACTCTTTATTCTTATTTTAGAGTTGCTCCCCTTTGTATTTTTTCATACTTAATTCTTGTCCAGGCCATAACTCAAACAGTTTTGGATATATAAATTTGAAAATTCATAGATAAATAAATCTTATTATTACAGTGCAGTGGCAAAGAAATTATTACAGTGCAGTGGCAAAGAATAATAACATATTTTTTTAATATTTTTTCTGTGACAAACGCCCCACGGGGAACATAACCCGTCTGCGACGGCTCTTGTTATCTCAAGAATATAAATAAATGCCGCACTGGTCAAGCTCACTGGGATATCTAGCATGGTAAAGGTTAAGTAGGTCACCATAGGAAATTGCATGCATTGCAACGACAGGTGTTATTTTAAGTAGAGTTTTTAGCTCACCTGTCACAAAGTGACAGAGTGAGCTTTTGTGATCACACTTCGTCCGTCGTCCGTCCGTCAGTCAACAATTGGGTTGTGTCCTCTCTAGAGGTCACAATTTTGGCCTAATCTTTATGAAACTTGGTCACAATGATCATCTCAACAAAATCTAGGTCAAGTTCGATATTGGGTCATCTGAGGTCAAAAACTAGCTCACTAGGTCAAATTATAGAAAAAACCTTGTTTTAAACCTTTCAACGTGTAGTCTTCATGGTCACTAAACTCTCTGCTGTAACTCTCTACTCTCTATACATACAATAAACTTTCATCAACCAATGAAAATGTGTATCAGGGTTCACAGCAGTTTTGTAAAGGTCAAATATCAAAATATTCCAGTATTTTAACCAGGGTGTGAATTGTAACGGTTAAGTGGAAATCAAAGCGCTGTAGGGAGCGTAGACATTTTCCTGAGGGTCGTGGGTTCAAACCCCACTGGAACCATAATTTTTATTTTTTATTTTTTAAGTGTTTAGGTATTGTTTTGTCTTTATAGCATGTATTTGTACATTTTCCTGATGGCCGTGGGTTCAACCCCCACTGGAACCATAATTTTTATTTTTATTCTTTTTGAGTGTTTAGGTATTGTTTTGTCTGTAAAGCATTTATTTGTACATTTTCCTGATGGTCGTGGGTTCGACCCCCACTGGAACCATAATTTTTATTTTTATTTTTTTTAGTGTTTAGGTATTGTTTTGTCTTTATAACATGTATTTGTACATTTTCCTGATGGTCGTGGGTTCAACCCCCACTGGAACCATAATTTTTATTTTTTTAAGTGTTTAGGTATTGTTTTGTCTTTATAGCATGTATTTGTACATTTTCCTGATGGTCGTGGGTTCAACCCCCACTGGAACCATAATTTTTATTTTTTAATTTTTATTTTTTTAAGTGTTTAGGTATTGTTTTGTCTTTATAGCATGTATTTGTACAGTTATATGGAGGAAAAATATTCCAAAATATTTTGTTTAAAATAAAGGTCAAATCATAGAAAAACCTTGTGTAGTCAGTCACCAGAGGTTACAATTTCAACTTTATCTTTATGAAACTTTGTCACAATGATCCTGTCAACAAAATCTAGGCCAAGTTCGATTTTGGGTCATCTGGCGTCAAAAACAAGGTCACAATGTCAATTGACATTTACCTGAGGGTCGTGGGTTCAAACCCCACTGGAACCATAATTATTTTTTTAAGTGTTTAGGTATTGTTCTGTCTTTATAACATGTATTTGTATAGTTATATGGAGGAAATATTTTGTTTAAATTATAGGTCAGATCATAGAAAAACCCTGTGTAGTCACCAGAGGTTACAATTTCGACTTAATCTTTATGAAATTTGGTCCTAATAATCATCTCAACACAATCTAGGTTAAGTTTGATATTAATTAAGTCATCTGGGGTCAAACGCTAGGTCACATGGTCAAATCATACACAAACTTGCAATAGAGGCTGAATTTCCTTAAATTTTATTTCAGAAAATGTGTAGGATCACCATAGGGGTGTGCATGCACTAGTACAACAGGTGAGCGACAAAGGGCCCTCTTGTTTAACCTTTTTGATTTGGACTTTTATTAGTTAAAGTTTTGCATGCAAGTTACATTCATCACAAATCATGTAACATTGTAACTTATAGCACTTGATCATCATCAAAAGTCAACAGTACTGGTCAAGTGCAAGAACTTCATTATTATTTTAATCAGAGTGATGCCCCTTTCTTACTTAGACGTTTCTTGGTTAAAGTTTTATGTGCAAGTTATATCCAGACCAATTTTATACTATCAATGATATTGCATTTAAACTAAGTTGTATTACATATAGGCTGTTTTGAACTTAGATTTATGTCACAAATGGCTACGAATAGTCGAGCGCACTGTCTTATGGTCATCTCTTGTTCTTTCAGTTTCTCATTAACCGTGTTGCCTGGGTATTTCCTGACTTCCAGTATGTTTGGCTTGCAGAGGAAACCAAGAAGAACTTACCTAAAGAATTAGACTTTGTACAGGAAGGTGAACATTGTGAAAGAGCTGCTATTATGTTCGGTCACTTCAATTTCCTAAAGGTGATTTCAGTAATTAACATGATCAGCAACTGACTGAAGTGAATGATAAAGGCCGCTTATGCTAGTTCGCCACCAAATTGATCTGGTTGTTAAATTCCAGGGATATGTACTGTGCATCTGTGACAGTGGCTACAGTCATGTCCCTTCATGTGGAGAAGTTGTCAGTTGCCTGGGTGACTTCACTGTGACTGGCTACAGTCATGCCCCTTCACGTGGAGAAGTTGTCAGTTGCCTGGGTGACTACACTGTGACTGGCTACAGTCATGTCCCTTCATGTGGAAAGGTTGTCAGTTGCCTGGGTGACTTCACTGTGACTGACTACAGTCATGTCCCTTCATGTGGAAAGGTTGTCAGTTGCCTGGGTGACTTCACTGTGACTGGCTACAGTCATGTCCCTGCATGTTGAGAAGTTTTCAGTTGCCTGGGTGACTTCACTGTGACTGGCTACAGTCATGTCCCTACATGTGGATAAGTTGTCAGTTGCTTGGGAGACTACACTGTGACTGGCTACAGTCATGTCCCTGCACGTGGAGAAGTTGTCAGTTGCCTGGGGGACTACACTGTGACTGGCTACAGTCATGTCCCTGCATGTTGAGAAGTTGTCAGTTGCCTGGGTGACTTCACTGTGACTGGCTACAGTCATGTCCCTGCATGTTGAGAAGTTGTCAGTTGCCTGGGGGACTACACTGTGACTGGCTACAGTCATGTCCCTTGCATGTGGAGAAGTTGTCAGTTGCCTGGGTGACTTCACTGTGACTGGCTACAGTCATATCCCTGCATGTGGAGAAGTTGTCAGTTGCTTGTGGGACTTCACTGTGACTGGCTACAGTTATGTCCCTGCATGTGGAGAAGTTGTCTGTTGCCTGGGGGACTACACTGTGACTGGCTACAGTCATGTCCCTGCATGTGGAGAAGTTGTCAGTTGCCTGGGGGACTACACTGTGACTGGCTACAGTCATGTCCCTGCATGTTGAGAAGTTGTCAGTTGCTTGTGGGACTTCACTGTGACTGGCTACAGTCATGTCCCTGCATGTTGAGAAGTTGTCAGTTGCCTGGGTGACTTCACTGTGACTGGCTACAGTCATGTCCCTTCATGTTGAGACGTTGTCAGTTGCCTGGGTGACTTCACTGTGACTGGCTACAGTCATGTCCCTGCATGTTGAGAAGTTGTCAGTTGCCTGGGTGACTTCACTGTGACTGGCTACAGTCATGTCCCTGCATGTGGAGAAGTTGTCAGTTGCTGGGGGACTACAGGCTAGTACTGGTTAATGCTGTTTGTTGTTGGTTTGCTTTTGACAGAGTCAAGAGTCAGTGGTAAGTATGTTGTCATGCGGTTGTTTCCCTACCTGATTGGCCAATGACCTCCGACTAAGAAGCATTTGACAGTTGTGTGATACAAGGATTTTAGATACAATACCAAAGCAAGAGAGTTATCCACTTGACCATATTGCCAGCGGTACTGGTTGATAATTAACAGTGAATTATTGCTCATCTACAATAACTATAGTTCAATTTTGAACTCTGAGCCATGACCTATCGGACTAGTCCATTTTGGCTGGTAGACCATGGTTTATTACGTTCGCAGGTCATTATTTAATTATATTATTCTTACATATATCTGTTTGTTATTGGATTACAGTTTAGTGCAGTCGGCAATGTTCAGGATTTCTAACCCGAACTTCGGTGGTTCAAATTCCCAATTCGCTCATATTTTTAATTCATTAGTTTATGTTATTTAAAGAGTATATAAACTAAAGTTTCTTTTTTTTAATTAATCCATGAAAATGTGTTGATACATTTTATTTTTCATTTTCACTTATAGCCATTCTACAATACACATGCAAGATCTAAAAATATTTTGAAGCATGTAACAAATATGACTTGTCACATACTGTTATAACACGGATATTTCAAGTTATGTGCATTTATAAATTAGAAAATGTGTAAATATAAATTAAAAAAAGAAAAATATATTTTTTTTGGTGAGATTCGAACTTGCCCTGGTCAGGCAAAAGTTATTTTACAATGTATCAAGCGCTATACCGTCAGGACTAATCAGACACACGGAATAGTTGGCCTTAATTATATTACTTATATTTTCCATTAAACCTATACCAACCTATATCGATTAAAGGTGCTGCCTCACAGATCAGGCTAAAATTTTTGTATGACGTAATTTTCCCACCTTACCAAGTATTTATATAATAGAAAGTCACTGGTGGTTGCTTTATGATAGATTTATGGCATATAAGCAATTTAAATCACTCTTGATATTTGGCACTCAGTATTTTTCTGTTTGAAAATATTGCAGAGTTTTTTTCCAAAATGTTCTGTGAATTATGTAATTCACACATTATCAAACTGTAACTTCATCAAATTAAAGCCAACACATCTGTGAGATATTCAGTTTGTTTCGCAATTCGTTTTCATCGAATGGAAACAAATTTCAGGCAATTTAAGTGATAGTAGTGCTGATTCTATAGGGTATTAATACCCTATAGAATTTTGGGTGTTAAAATGCTAAATTACTACAAAATGCCGATATTTCCCAGGTTATTTTTTATGTCAATGTGGTTGTTTATGACATATACAGGAAACTACATCAAAATTACATGAATATTAGACAATTTAATTTTATTTTTGCAATACACCAATACGTGAGGCAGTCCCTTTAATGGTTAAAACTTTAAAAGTGCAGTCACGGCTCAATGCTCGAAATCGAACTATAGTTGTTAATGGTCATCATAAATATACAAAAGATGTACTGCATAGCGGGTATATTTCATGGGTCCATTATTCGCGTTTTCTGGATCCTTTTGAATTCACGGTGTAATGACAATCAAAGTGTTCATTAAGTGTTGATTTATTGCGAACTTACGTATGATTTCACAAGTCCCATATTGCTAGCGTAGTCCATAATTAATATTTAATTAAACAAGTCCGACAATTTAGAACTGACAATATGCTATGTTATTATTTTTTACGCACGCAAAATCAAATCAACGCTTCCGATATGCAGAAATATATTACATCATTTTCTCAACACAGTGTGTACACATGCTGATGAGTTATTTAAAGTGTTTGAACTTGTTGGGGCGCACAGGGACACTCATTGGTATACAGATATTGATAAAAAGTGAGCCATATTTATAAAACTATTTAACCACCCTGTTCATGATTTATTTATACTCCCCGCAGGTAAAACATACATGGGTGTGTGCTTCTGTCGTTCCAAATTTGATGATTAATAAACGATTTACGGTATTTACAAATTACACCTGTAGTAAAATTTAAAAAAGCTTATAATTTATTTTATTCATAAATCGCTCGTAGTTATCACTGTTATTTTGTTTCTTCGATGGCCGAGTTAACTATCATGAGAAAATATGCGCAAACAAATACTTTTTCTGCGAACATTTACACGTTTTGCAAACAAAATTGTTAAATTTAACAAGTTTGATACACCTGTATATAATTAACACATTTTAACGTTGAGAAAACATGATGAACGTATGATATTTGATACACATGCATAGAGTTTACACACGTTTTACAAAATTCTAATTTCGAATCATAGTTTGTAATTTATTATAAGTCATAGACCTATTGCTATGTTTTACCGTATTTTTCTAAATTGACGTAGTTCTTGCAAAGTCATTGGTTTATTTCTTGCTGCTCCTAGCATGTTTGTAATCATTAATTGTCTCATTTTGTAAAATTTGTATCTTTACGAGGTGAATATTTCGCTGGGTTTAGATTTCGCGCTATCGATGTTGACCGCGAATATAGCGTTTTCTGGATCCTTTTGAATTCACGGTGTAATGACAATCAAAGTGTTCATTAAGTGTTGATTAATTGCGAACTTACGTATGATTTCACCAGTCATTTACAAGGTGAATATTTCGCTGGGTTTAGATTTCACGCTATCGATGTTGACCGCGAATATAGCGAAAATTAAACCCTTGTGAAATATACCTGCTATACTGTATTGTAAATACTGTAAGTTTGATTGAAAAAGGAACGAACATCAGTTAGGTAAATACCTTTCCAACACTATAATTATACCAGTATTCATGACCTTTGGAAACATTGAAATGTTTAACAGATTATTATGCCCCTATCTTTGATGAGTGAGTATATTGCTTTGCTCTTGTGTTGGTTGTCATTACACAAAACAGTTTCTGTTCAATAATTCAGTAACAGTCAATGCACCTGATTGATGGATGGATTTTGAGGTCTGTAAGTCATAGGTCATGGTTTTAAACATTGCTGACTTCTTGGTGGCCATGAATAAACATTTGTTTTACAAACATCTCTTGTTTCTATATCACTAATCAGGTACCTAAGGTGTATTGGGAATATTCTAGTGAGAGAGTTTTAACCATGGAATATTGTGAAGGAGGTAAAGTGGATGATAGAGATTATATGACTAAACACAATATCGACGTTAATGAGGTACGTCTAGTTTTCCTTCATTACACAAGTACAATACACTGCCCTCCAAAAGTTCCTTCACACTCCTCAAATTATATGATTTACTTTAATTGACTTATACCTATGAAAAATTAATCAATTTTATTGCAGTTGCATAATGACCTAGTATCAACCAAATACTAAAATGATGAAAATCAATCATTTCCAAAGGTTTGAATGAAAATCATAAGGAAAACAACATTATCAATAAACCCATGACAATTCAAAGTTCTGACAGCCAAGTTTTTGAGCAATAAATAATGGTTCAATCATCAAATACTATACTGTTATTCCTTCAAGTTTCATGGACATTGGCTTCCTTGGTCTCTATGCTTCCACAATTCTGGCGCTTAAGCAGAAACTCGTTGTCAAACCACAAATTTTCTATGGAATTTAAGTCTGGTGACTGTAGTTACCCCTCCAACCTCATAAGGTAATGTTTCTATTTCAATTCCTTCTCGATATTGGCTAGATGGCATGGTACCAATCTCAAGACCCGCAGAAGGTTGGACCAATGTCATTACATAGTCTCTTGAAATGTCGCTGAATAACAGGCAACCCCAACAGATCAAATTCCCTCCATAAAATCAAGCTTCGGGCATCACACACTCCGGCCAAAATCTTACTATGGGCATCACACAATGACACAATATGGCCAAATTACTTCGTCTGATCTCTCATTAGCATTTACAGGACTATCACTTTGAAACAAATGATTTTACCCTAATCCATCCCCAGCACACTCAGAACCAATCTTGTTGTGCTGTAACATTCTGTGGTGTCTGTGAGTAAGCAGAGGCTACTTAACAGCTTTGTTGCCATTAAGCATGGTGTTGGTCAAGGTCTTTCAATCCTATCAAGTTCTTCAACTTGATAGCCTAGTGGTTGAGCGTTCGCTTCGAGTGTGGGAGGTCTCGGGTTCGATCCCTGGCTGCGTCATACCAAAGACGAAATAAAAATGGTACCAAAAATTCCCTTGCTAGACGCTCGCATAAAAGGGAAACTGGCTTCTCTTCTCTCATACCCTTGTGGCGATGGATAACATCAGGAATGAGGTGTCGAGTGATTAATATAAGTTGGAAAAACTTGTTTCACAATCGTCCTTATATACTGTAAAATCATTAATATTCGTGGGGGATTAAATTTCGTGGATGACCTCAACCACGAAATCAAATCCCAACGAACAATTTTACCAACTAATATGTAAATTGACAATGTGCAAATTTACCGCGGCCGCAATTTTTGTTTACAAATTACAGGTTTAAATAAGTCCTTTATGAGTCTACGATTTTGGTAGTTTACCTACAGCATAAAACATAATTAATTTTATCTGACTGTCAATTAATTACCTGATCAAAGCATATTACGTTTCCAATACGGGATTAATTTTTTTCTGAATTGTGACTTCATAAACTATGCGTGGTTTAAACTGCTTATGTCCTAATAACTGGGTGTAAGCAGCTTCCACTAGATCTACACACAGGTAAACTTACACAGTACCACTATGTCTATTTTTAGAATTTTTTCAAATAGTGCAATCAATTTCAGCTTGACCTAAAGTGTTTAGCACAAATTTATAAGTTACATGCGCCATGTAAACAATAGAAATGATGACACCAGTGGATTTTAAAATGGAGTGTTAGGTAAACGTTATATCGTATTTGTGTCACCACACATTGCAATAAACAGTTTGACATATTAGTATGATTATCACAATGAATTGTGATCTAAATGAGAAGCAATGATAATCTATGCCATTTAAAGAATATGACAGCGTATTGGGGGTCAAGGTACATTGGTTAGCTGAAATTGAAGTTATCACAGTGAAACTGTGTCAGAAAACAATTTGATTTTTCAAGTCTGCAATATAATTTTCTGCCAAAATTATTATGCTATATTGAAATATGTACATTCATAAAAATATTTGTATCAAAAAATGAAAATTCAATTTGTAAAAAAGTGTTTTATCACACATTGAAAATTGCCAATTTTTGTGCAACTGTCCTGCAAAAAGTACTCATTCAAATTTAATATAAATCACATTGTTGTATACTACTAAACTGTTGTATCCAGGTGCTCGACTATAGAATAAAAGTATATCAATTATATTTATTCCGAAAATCACTGAATATTAAACCATGTATAAGTTAAAATTCTGTTTTGTATTTAACATTTGTAGAAGGCATTTGTGTAGAAACTTTCTATTCATGGGATTAGTTGCAATCAAAACAAGTCATTGCCAAACCCATTGATTTTCAATGGTCATCCTTTTGTGCCTGGCGGGCGGGCGGGCGGGCGGGCGGGTGGGTGGTGGCGGCCAGTAATTTGTCTGTACTCTTACGCTAACAGTTTTTATCCGGTCATCTTCAAACTTGCTGACAATGCTTATGGGCATATTATCTTGGCCAAGTTCGATTATAGGCCAAATCGGCCTAGGCCTTATTGGGTTATGGTCCTTTAATTACCAAATAAGTATGAAATTGGCCTTGTCTGTACTCTTACGCTAACAGTTTTCATTTGATCATCTTCAAACTTGCTGACAATGCTTATGGGCATAATATCTAGGCCAAGTTCGATTATAGGCCTAATCAGCTTAGGCCTTATTGGGTTATGGTCCTTTAATTACCAAATAAGTATGAAATTGGCCTTGTCTGTACTCTTACGCTAACAGTATTCATCCGATCATCTTCAAACTTGCTGACAATGCTTATGGGCATAATATCTAGGCCAAGTTCGATTATAGGCCAAATCAGCTAATGCCTTATTGGGTTATGGGCCTTTAATTACTATATCAGTATGAAATTGGCCTTGTCTGTGCTCTAACTCAAACAGTTTTCATGCGATCGTCTACAAAATTTGTGACAATGCTTATGGGCATAATATCTAGGCCAAGTTTGATTATAGGCCAAATCGGCCTAGGCCTTATTTGGTTATGGTCCTATAATTACTAAAATAAGTATGAAATTGGCCTTGTCTGTACTCTAACACAAATAGTTTTCATCCGATCATCTTCAAACTTTGTGACAATGCTAATGGGCATAATATCTAGGCCAAGTTTGATTATAGGCCAAATCGGCTTAGGCCTTATTTGGTTATGATTCTATAACTACCAAAATAAATGTGAAATTGACCTTGTCTGTTCTCTAGTGCAAAGAGTTTTCATCTGAGTATCTTCAAACTTGGTGACAATGTTCATGGATATAATATCTAAGACAAGTTCAATTGTAGGCCAAATCAGCCTAGGTCTTCTTAGGTTATGGTCCTTTAATTAAAAAAAAAGTTGGATTGTTATACGCCTGTTGAAAACGGGACGTATTATGTGAACACCCTTGGCGAGCAGGCGGGCGGGGGTGTCCAGTAATTTGTCTGTACTCTAACGCAAACAGTT
Organism: Spisula solida; assembly: GCA_947247005.1. Classification (NCBI taxonomy): domain Eukaryota; kingdom Metazoa; phylum Mollusca; class Bivalvia; order Venerida; family Mactridae; genus Spisula; species Spisula solida. The sequence continues at coordinate 37,677,743 of OX365945.1, forward strand.
TTTCATCCGATCATCGACCTAGGCCTTATTTGGTTATGGTCCTACAATTACCAAAATAAATGTGAAATTGACCTTGTCTGTTCTTTAGTGCAAACAGTTTTCATCCGATCATCTTCAAACTTTGTGACAATGCTTATGGGCATAATATCTAGGCCAAGTTCGATTATAGGCCAAATCGGCCTAGGCCTTATTTGCTATGGTCCTACAATTACCAAAATAAATGTGAAATTGACCTTGTCTGTTCTCTAGTGCAAAGAGTTTTCATCTGAGTATCTTCAAACTTTGTGACAATGCTTATGGGCATAATATCTAGGCCAAGTGCGGTTATAGGCCAAATCGGCCTAGGCCTTATTTGGTTTTGGTCCTACAATTACCAAAATAAATGTGAAATTGACCTTGTCTGTTCTTTAGTGCAATTAGTTTTCATCCGATCATCTTCAAACTTTGTGACAATGCTTATGGGCATAATATCTAGGCCAAGTTTGATTATCGGCCTTAGCCTTATTTGGTTATGGTACTATAAATACCAAAAAAAATGTGTAATTGACCTTGTCTGTTCTCTAGTGCAAAGAGTTTTTGTCTGAGTATCTTCAAACTTGGTGACAATGTTCATGGGTATAATATCTAAGACAAGTTCAATTGTAGGCCAAATCAGCCTAGGCCTTCTTGGGTTATGGTCCTTTAATTAAACAAGAGAGCCCAAAGGGCCCTAGGTCGCTCACCTGTCGTACTAGTGCATGCACACCCCTATGGTGACCCTACACATTTTCTGAATAACATTTAAGGAAATTCAGCCTCTATTGCAAATTTTTTAATGATTTGACCATGTGACCTTGTTTTTGACCCCAGATGACCCCAAATCGAATTTGGCCTAGATTTTGTTGACATGATCATTGTGACAAAGTTTCATAAAGATTAAGTTGAAATTGTAACCTCTCATGACTACACAAGGTTTTTCTATGATTTGACCTATAATTTAAACAAAATATTTTCCTCCATATAACTGTACAAATACATACCATGAAGACAAAACAATACCTAAATACTTAAAAAAATAAAAATTAAAAAAATAAAAATTATGGTTCCAGTGGGGTTTGAACCCACGACCCTCAGGAAAATGTCTACGCTCCCTACAGCCCTTTGATTTCCTCTTAACCAGAATATTTTGATATTTGACCTTTACAAAACTGCTGTGAACCCTGATACACATTTTCATTGGTTGATGAAAGTTTACTTGTATGTATACAGAGAGAGTTACAGCAGAGAGTTTAGTGACCATGAAGACTACATGTTGAAAGGTTTAAATGAGTACACACTTTTCAATATTTCATGGTTCTACACACTGGTCATTATTAATTTGTTACAATCAGTATGATAAACTGATAGTGCGAGAGTATTAATATATAATACAAGTCATTCTTTTAACACACACGCGTTTTATATACAATGCAGAGCCTAGACACGATGTAGTTTCGGGCGAGGCAATTGAAGAGTAGAAAATGTCAATTGACAGTGTGACCTTGTTTTTGACCCCAGATGACCCAAAATCGAACTTGACCTAGATTTTGTTGACAGGATCATTATGACAAAGTTCCATAAAGATTAAGTTGAAATTGTAACCTCTGGTGACTACACAAGGTTTTTAGCTCACCTGTCACAAAGTGACAGAGTGAGCTTTTGTGATCACTCTTCGTCCGTCGTCCGTCCGTCCGTCGTCCGTCAACAATTGGCTTGTGTAGACACTAGAGGTCACAATTTTAGCCTAATCCTTATGAAACTTGGTCACAATGATCATCTCAACAAAATCTAGGCCAAGTTCGATATTGGGTCATCTGGGGTCAAAAACTAGGTCACTATGTCAAATTATAGAAAAACCTTGTGTAGTCACTAGAGGTCACAATTTTGACTTAATATTTATGAAACTTGGTCACAATGATCATCCTAACAAAATCTAGGTCAAGTTCGATATTGGGTCATCCTGGGTCAAAATCTAGGTCACAAGGTCAAATCATAGAAAAACCTTGTGTAGTCACTAGAGGTCAAAATTTTGAATTAATCTTTATTAAACTTGGTCACAATGATCATATCAACAAAATCTAGGTCAAGTTCGATATTGGGTCATCCGGGGTCAAAAACTAGGTCACTAGGTCAAATCATAGAAAAACCTTGTGTAGTCACTAGAGGTCAAAATTTTTAATTAATCTTTATGAAACTTGGTCACAATGATCATATCAACAAAATCTAGGTCAAGTTCGATATTGGGTCATCCGGGGTCAAAAACTAGGTCACAAGGTCAAATCATAGAAAAACCTTGTGTAGTCACTAGAGGTCACAATTTTTGCCTAATCTTTATGAAACTTGGTCACAATGATCATCTCAACAAAATCTAGGTCAAGTTCGATATTGGGTCATCCGGGGTCAACAACTAGGTCACATGGTTAAATCATAGAAAAACCTTGTGTAGTCACTAGAGGTCACAATGTCGACCTTATCTTTATGAAACTTGGTCACAATGATAATCTCAACAAAATCTAGGCCAAGTTTGATATTGGTTTATCTGGGGTCAAAAACTAGGTCACATGGTTAAATCATAGAAAAACCTTGTGTAGTCTCTAGAGGTCACAATATTGGACTTATCTGTATGAAACTTGGTCACAATGATCATCTCTACAAAATCTAGGTCAAGTTCGACAGGTGAGCGACCTAGGGCCCTTTGGGCCCTCTTGTTCTATGATTTGACCTATAATTTAAACAAAATATTTTCCTCTATATAACTGTACAAATACATGTTATAAAGACAAAACAATACCTAAACACTTAAAAAAAAAAAAAAAAAAAAAAGTATGGCTCCAGTGGGGTTTGAACCCACGACCCTCAGGAAAATATCAATTGACATTGTGATTTTTGTAATTGACATTGTGACTTTGTTTTTGACCCCAGATGACCCAAAATCGAACTTGACCTAAATTTTCTTGACATGATCATTGTGACAAAGTTTCATAAAGATTAAGTTGAAATTGTAGCCTCTGGTGACTACACAAGGTTTTTCTATAATTTGACCTAGTGAGCTAGTTTTTGACCTCAGATGACCCAATATCGAACTTGACCTAGATTTTGTTGAGATGATCATTGTGACTAAGTTTCATAAAGATTAGGCCAAAATTGTGACCTCTAGAGAGGACACAACCCAATTGTTGACGGACAGACGGACGGACGGACGACGGACGAAGTGTGATCACAAAAGCTCACTCTGTCACTTTGTGACAGGTGAGCTAAAACAAATGTTGGATTGTTTTGTTTTTTAGCTCACCTGTCACAAAGTGACAGAGTGAGCTTTTGTGATCACTCTTCGTCCGTCGTCCGTCGTACGTAGTCCGTCGTACGTCATCCGTCGTACGTCGTTCGTCGTCCGTCGTCTGTCCGTCAACAATTGGCTTGTGTAGACACTAGAGGTCACAATTTTAGCCTTATCTTTATGAAACTTCGTCACAACAAAATCTAGGCCAAGTTCGATATTGGGTCATTTGGGGTCAAAAACTAGGTCACTAGGTCAAATCATAGAAAAACCTTGTGTAGTCACTATAGGTCACAATTTTGACTTAATCTTTATATAATTCAGTCACTATGATCATCTCAACAAAATCTAGGTCAATTTCGATATTGGGTTATCCATGGTCAAAAACTAGGTCACAAGGCCAAATCATAGAAAAACCTTGTGTAGTCACTAGAGGTCACAATTTTGACTTAATCTTTATGAAACTTGGTCACAATGATCATCTGTACAAAATCTAGGTCAAGTTTGATATTGGGTCAATCGGGGTCAAAAACTAGGTCACAAGGTCAAATCATAGAAAAACCTTGTGTAGTCACTAGAGGTCATGTTTTGACTAAATCTTAATGAAACTCAGTCACAATGATCATCTCGATAAAATCTAGGTCAAGTTGGATATTGGGTCATCCGGGGTCTAAATCTAGGTCACAAGGTAAAATCATAGAAAAACCTTGTGTAGTCACTAGAGGTCACAATTTTGGTCTAATCTTTATGAAACTCAGTCACAATGATCATCTCAACAAAATGTAGGTCAAGATCGATATTGGGTCATCCGAGGTCAAAAACTAGGTCACAAGGTCAAATAATAGAAAAACCTTGTGAAGTCACTAGAGGTCACGATTTTGACTAAATCTTTATGAAACATGGTCACAATGATCATCTCGATAAAATCTAGGTCAAGTTGGATATTGGGTCATCCGGGGTCAAAATCTAGGTCACAAGGTAAAATCATAGAAAAACCTTGTGTAGTCACTAGAGGTCACAATATTGGCCTAATCTGTATGAAACTTGGTCACAATGATCATCTCAACAAAATCTAGGTCAAGTTCGATATTGAGTCATCCGGGGTCAAGAACTAGGTCACATGGTCAAATCATAGAAAAACCTTTTGTAGTCACTAGAGGTCACAATTTCAACCTTATCTTTATGAAACTTGGTCACAATGATCATCTGAACAAAATCTAGGTCAAGTTTGATATTGTTTTATTTGGGGTCAAAAACTAGGTCATTAGGTCAAATCATATAAAAACCTTATAGTGTAGTCACTAGAGGTCACGATATTGGCCTAATCTGTATGAAATTTGGTCACAATGATCATCTGAACAAAATCTAGGTCAAGTTCAACAGGTGAGCGACCTAGGGCCCTTTGGGCCCTCTTGTTTCATTCACCATGCCCTGAGACTCACCATGCCCCAAGACGGGCGTATTTTGTGACATTTTGGCACTCTTGTTTGTTATTTTCATTCACCATGCCCTGAGACTCACCATGCCCCAAGATGGGCGTATTTTGTGACATTTTGGCACTCTTGTTTGATATGAATATCCATTACATATATGTATTCTTTAAACTTAGCATAACTGTTTTTATTAGCTCACCTGCCACAAAGTGGCAATGTGAGCTTTTGTGATTGTTTTTTGTCCGTCCTCCGTCTGTCAGTCTGTTAGACTTTTCACCGTTAACACTCTATCACTTTCAATTTTGCTTTGATCTTCATCAAACTTGGTCAGTAGTTGTACCTCAATGAAATCTATGTTAAGTTCGAAGTTGGGTCATGTGGGGTCTAAAACTAGGTCAATTATATAGGTCAAATAATGGGATAACCTTGTTAACACTCTAGAGGCCACATTTTTGCTTTAATCTTCATGAAGTTTGGTCAAAATGTTTATCTTGATGACCTTTAGGTCAAGATCAAAGCTGGGTCATGTGGGGTCAAGAACTAGGTCAAAAGGTCAAATAATAGGAAACCTTGTTAACACTCTGGCGGCCACATTTTTGCTTTAATCTTCATGAAGTTTGGTCAAAATGTTTATCTTGGTGACCTTAAGGTCAAGTTTAAAGTTGGGTCATGTGGGGTCAAAAACTAGGTCATAAGGTCAAAAAATAAGAAAACCTTTTTAACACTTTTGAGGCCACATTTTTGCTTTGATCTTCACCAAACTGGGTCAGTAGTTGTATCTTAATGAAATCTCGGCCAAGTTCGAAGTTGGGTCATGTGGGGTCAAAAACTAGGTCAAATAATAGAAAAACCTTATTAACACTCTTGAGGCCATATTTTTGCTTTAACCTTCATCAAGTTTAGTCAAAATGTTTATCTTGATGACCTTAAGATCAAGTTCAAAGTTTGGCCATGTTTAGCAGGTGAGCGCCCCAGGATCTATGATCCTCTTGTTAAAAAACCTGTTTCCGACTTGAAAAATAAATTATTTCCTGACATGGTTACCCACTGATTTGTTCAATTTCAGCTAACCAAATTACCTTAATATATGCATCAATCCATGTTTGCTTGTCAGTTCATCAACAGTCTTACGTTTAGTTAAGTAACAATATTATTTATTAGCATTGGTTGATGTTTTAATAATGTAATTCTGATAATTAGTGCAGGTTTTGACCTGGTTTTATTTTACTGAAATACGAAATCCATGAATTTACGTCCCCACGAAATGGTCTTTTTCAACAAAACCACGAAATTTCATCCCATCGAAATTAAATTATTTTACAGTAAATTAGTATAGTGATTGATGCCCACATCTTGATTTCAGCGAGGGAATTTGATGTTTTGGGGTTGCATGTCATGCAGGGACACTAGTATTGTTAGTTTTAAAGACCCATGCAGGGTGATTTGCAATGATTACATGGACATTTCAAGAGAATGTGTAATGACATCTACCCAACTCCTGTGGGTCTTGATACAGTCAGGACTCGTTACAACGACACCCGATATACCGACAATTTCGTTAATTGGTGGGGACAAATTCTATACAACGTTAATATATTCGTTATAACGACATATTTACTTACTGACACCGACAGCAAAAAGATGGGAACGAATCGATTGTTTACACAGTAATTAATACTCGATATACTGACACTATCAAGGGACTATTTTTCACACCTGAACTATTTATCGGCTTCACAAAGTCACCGTCTGAGCAAGGAGCCTAATTATTTAATTACACTTGTGAAAATCATCTTTATTGCTCTCTTTTATAATAGGGGAACCTTTCACAGTCGAATCACAGTTTGTGTGCTCGCGCATTCGTAATCAAGGAAGATAAGCAAAGTCATCGCATATATTGGTAATTTAGAAATCGTACGGTTCACGAAATAAACGATGTTAATCGAGATTTCTCGACTTGATTTATTAATTCATCAATTCTTAAAGACGATAGGGTAAAATTTGTAACAAAATGAATTACCAAATTATTCTCTAGAGCGTTAGATTTTATAGTTTACTGTAGTAGTATCCGGAATTCTTTAAATTCGGACGCCCTTTATTTTGGAGCTCTCTCAAAACATGGTATTTTATTTTAAATATTATTTTATGTAATTATGATAATAACATACTGCTGATTTTGCTGATTATGTCAATTTTATGACATAATAAAGTATATGTTAATCATTAATTGATTTCTATGAAACAATCTCCAAACAAATTTCTCGTCACTAGTGAAATTCAGTATAATGAAAAATTTGTTATAACGACATTTTGATCGGGAACAAACAGTGTCGTTGTATCGAGATCTGACTGTATTGGTACCATGCCATCTAGCCAACATGGTGAAGGAATTGCTACAGAAACATCTTATTGGGTTAGATGGGTTACCACTGTCACCAGACTTAAAGTCCATACAAAATTGTTGGGTTTGACATTGCGTCGGTGCTAACGCGTCAGAATTCGGGCAGCCAAAAGGTCAATGAAGCCATTGTCCATGAAACTTGGCGGAATAATGGTTTTGAAATATTCAAGCAACTGGTAATGTCTATGCTAAAGTTGATAGTGAAGATAATGTAATCCAGTTGAGGATACACACAATATTTAATGCTTACAAACTTTGTTGTCAGCACTCTTGATTTTTATGCTTCCCGAAGGGTGAGCATATAGTCGCCGCTTTGTCCGTCCGTCCGTCTGTCCGTCCGTCACACTTTTGTCCGGGTAATAACTTGAACAGTATTAGAGATATCAATATGAAACTTCATAGGTGAATAGACCTCATTGATTGGAAGTGCAGTGCACAAGAACCATAACTCTTGATTGTATATTTTTTTAGTTATTCCCCTTTGTAATTTTTCATACTTAATTCTTGTCCGGGCCATAATTTGAACAGTATTTGAGATATCATTTTGAAACTTCATGGGTGAATAGACCTCATTGAGGGGAAGTGCAGTGCACAAAAACCATAACTCTTGATTGTATATTTTTGGAGAAATGGCCCTTTGTAAGTTTGCATACTTAATTCTTGTCCGGGCCATAACTTGAACAGTATTAGAGATATCATTTTGAAACTTCATAGGTGAATAGACCTCATCGAGGGGAAGTACAGTGCAGAAGAACCATAACTCTTGATTGTATATTTTTGGAGTAATGGCCCTTTGTAATTTTTCATACTTCTTGTCCAGGCCATAACTTGAACAGTATACTAAATATCAATTTGAAACTTCATAGCTGAATAGATCTCATTGAGAGGATGTGCAGTGCCCAAGAACCATAACTCTTTATTCCAACTTTAGAGTTGCTCCCCTTTGTATTTTTATGCCCCCGTATCGATAGATCGGGAGGCATATCGATAGATCGGGAGGCATATAGTGATTCACCTGTCCGTCCGTCCGTTCGTCCGTCCGTTCGTCCGTCCGTCCTGGTTAACCCAAATTGACCGTTTCTTCTAGCATCATTATGGCTTGCTACAAAGCTTCCAAACTTGCATGGATGTTGTATATGAACACTCTCCACACACCTGTATTACCTAACCCCATTTTGACCTTCACCTTGACCTAATTTTAGACTTATTTATAGACAAGGCTTCCACAGGGGGCATAAGGGTTTATTGAACGCAGTCTTGTTTCATACTTAATTCTTGTCCAGGCCATAACTCAAACAGTTTTGGATATATAAATTTGAAAATTCATAGATAAATAAATCTTGTTATTACAGTGCAGTGGCAAAGAATAATAACATATATTTTTAGCATTTTTTCTGTGACAAAAGCCCTACGGGGAGCATAACCCGTCTATGACGGCTCTTGTTATGGTTTTATGGTAAATGTTGTTTTCCTCATGATTTTCATTCAAAACCTTTGAAAATAATTGCTTTTTTAGCTCACCTGTACTTGAGCTTTTGTGATCACTCTTCGTCCGTTGTCCGTCCATCAACAATTTGCTTGTGAAGACACTAGAGGTCACAATTTTTGCCTATTCTTTATGAAACTTTGTCACAATGATCATCTCAACAAAATGCAGGTCAAGTTCGATTTTGGGTCATCCAAGGTAAAAAATCTAGGTCACAAGGTCAAATTATAGTAACACCTAGTGTAGTCACTAGAGGTCATAACTTTGACCTAATTTTTATGAAACTTGATCGCAATAATCATCTCAACAAAATCTAGGTCAAATTCAATATTGGGTAATTTCAAAAATAACTGTAAAAAAAACCTTGTGTACCGTAGTCACTAGAGGTCACAATTTTGACCTAATCTTTTTTAAACTTGGCCACAATGATAATCTCAACAAATTCTAGGTCAAGTTTGTGTCAAGTATTGCTGAATCAGTTTCCTTAGCAGTTTTGTTTTTTACATGGTTGAATTGCTAATCAAACACATAATCTCCACTCTGTTGGACCGGGTTTTCTCTCTGGGTTTGCCTGCATGTACCATGCTAACAAGTTCCACCTCCCATAGCCTTTGACCAGAAGGCAGTGGAGTTATGTAACCCATAGCTGGGGACTGGGTTTGTTGACTGCAGAGCTGATGGGCCATGAGTGTCATACATCTAGGGGCCTAAACTCTTCGAGACCTTTTGCTTCTGCATGGGGCCGCTGGGTACCCAGTTAACCGTATACCATCTCTAGGAGGATCCCACATCTGGGACACATAGGTCTTATTGTATGAGAGACTTGAACTGGCAGGGAAGGCTTACACATTTGGCTTCCTTTAGGCAGCAAGCTGCTATCCAGCTGTACGCATACTGTATGTGTCATACAATCATTGGGCAGACCAGTGCAACAGCTCTCAGATTCTATACCAGGCTGCAATATCTGCCTCCATAGCCTACTAGTGGTGGAGCTTCCATTTCCAGTTCCAGAGGTCTCAGATTCTATACCAGGCTGCAATATCTGCCTCCATAGCCTACAAGTGGTGGAGCTTCCGTTTCTAGTGCCAGAGGTCTCAGACTCTATACCAGGCCATAATATCTACCTCCATAGCCTACTAGTGGTAGAGTTTCCGTTTCCAGTTCCAGTGCCAGAGGTCTCAGACTCTATACCAGGCCACAATATCTGCCTCCATAGCCTACTTGTGGTGGAGCTTCCGTTTCCAGTGCCAGAGGTCTTAGACTCTATAACAGGCCACAATATCTGCCTCCATAGCCTACTTGTGGTGGAGCTTCCGTTTCCAGTGCCAGAGGTCTCAGATTCTATACCAGGCCACAATATCTGCCTCCATAGCCTACTTGTGGTGGAGCTTCTGTTTCCAGTGCCAGAGGTCTCAAACTCTATACCAGGCTGCAATATCTACTCTATAGCCTACTAGTGGTAGAGTTTCCGTTTCCAGTTCCAGTGCCAGAGGTCTCAGACTCTATACCAGGCCACAATATCTGCCTCCATAGCCTACTTGTGGTGGAGCTTCCGTTTCCAGTGCCAGAGGTCTCAAACTCTATACCAGGCTGCAATATCTGCCTCCATAGCCTACTAGTGGTGGAGCTTCCGTTTCCAGTGCCAGAGGTCTCAGACTCTATACCAGGCCACAATATCTGCCTCCATAGCCTACTTGTGCCTGTACGAAACGTTACAGCTGTAAATGAGCTGCTTTTTACTCTAAAAACAGAGCTGCATTTTTCAAAATGGAGCTGCATTTTTTTTGTAGCCAATACATAGTAACATTTGAAAACATAGCTGCTTTTTCGCTTAACACCTATAAAACAGCTGTTTTACAGTCAACTTTATGCAAATTAGATGTGTTTTTTTACAGCTGTAATTTGGTATTACAGCTGTAATTTGAAATCACAGCTGTGTTTTGATTCTACAGCTGTGTTTTGGTTTTACAGCTGTGTTTTGGTTTTACAGCTGTGTTTTTTACCAGAATGGGCTTGCACTATTTTCGTTCTAAATACGGAGGTACAATTTTTTGTAATTGTAAAATAAATCAAAGGAAAACACTTTGTATCATATGTATATTTCTATGTAAGAAGAACACCCTTGGGCAACAGCATGCAATTCTGACAAATTTCCTTAACATAAAATACTCACAAATAATAGATTGAGTAAAAGGCAGCCGCTGCTTGCAGTACATTATAGTTTTAATGTCTCCAGATTTTTAAATAACCCTACCACTAGTAATACTTGTACTTTTAATTCATTGTTATCCATCCATCATTGCTGCGAATACATATTAATTGTCATCAATTGAATATAAGGCACTAATCTGCAATGTCTTCAACATTTAATTTCATGTTTTATTTGTTCTTTTCCTGGTTGAGAATCAAATCTTCAGCCTCAGGGATGCACCAATAATATGAACACCATAGCCTGAAATGAAATTAATGAGATAAACTAAAATTCAAATACCAGGCCTTAAAGGCAATACTTTGAGCCCAGACACCCAACATCTAAATCTGATGGTGACCTTAGGTCGTGCATGTAACAATTTTATATGTAGAATCAACAACCAAAGATGTGATCAAAGAACACAGATGTCCCTGACTGCCATTTACATGTAATCAATAATTATGTGAAGGGAAATAACTCTGTTAATACTTGGAAAATCTGGTTCAAAGAACAGTTTGGGACAGACAGACGGACCACAGAGATAGACAAGGGCAAATCAAGGTTGCTTGGTGCAAGCAATACAGAAGTCCCCTACCGCTTTTAAGCCATTTTCAATGTTTCTGTTGCCATAGCAACCACAATTTTTGTCAGAATCAAAAATATTTTTGGATGTGCATAATCCCCTCATTGCACCCTATCCACATATCAAGTTTCATAAACCTAGCTTGAAAACTGTTTGAGTTATGGCAGGATCCAGATTTGGGCATATTTTCACTCTTTCTGTCACCATAGCAACCACAATTTTTGTCAGAATCACAATATTTTTAGACGTGCATAATGCCCTTATTGCCCCCTATCCACATACCAAGTTTCATAAACCTAGCTTGGAAACTGTTTGAGTTATGTCAGGATCCAGATTTTTTGACGGACGGACTGACTGACTGACGGAGGGCAAACCTATAGTCCCCCCCGGTCAAAAAAACGGTAGGGGACTAAAAAGTACCCACCATAAATGCTCATTTATTACTCAAATTTTCCATATTTCACATAATTTAGCTCATAATTAACTTTCCTCAATTTGCATGTTAATGATGAAATAATGCATGTTTAATTACATTAATTCACTATCAATTGAAATATTTACTTAAATTGGTCTTACCGTTGATTGCTTCCATTTTTGTCTTGTGCAAAGTAAGCTCCTAATCTGTAGGGTTTCCCTTTTATTGATGCACTGTCTGTCTTCATAGCAAACAATTACTGCAACATAATGATTAATGATATATGAAAAAACAGGTAGATTGATTAGGAAATGGAGTATAATTTCTAAACTAAAATCACTTTTAAAAATTATTCTGAAGATTTCTAAAATAAATTCTTAAAATTTTGTGATCCTGCAAAAATTACTTTATAACAACATCTTAAATAACTTTAATGTGTATACATGCATAGCATACTAGTATCTAAGTATTTAAAGCTCATATATAATTATAATTAAGTTTTACATTTAAACTTTTAAGATTCATTTCATAATTCATTATGAGGAAAAAATAAGCAAACAACTTACCAGACAATCAGATCTATGATATTTCCATTATAATGTTACACTGTCTCCCAGTTCTTGATAATCATAAATTTATTAACGCCTTCAGTTAAAAAATGCACAGCAAACATAAAGAAATCTACTATCCGAACACAATAAACAACTGATTAACCTAGATTTGAAACTGACTTTTGAATATCTCTCCAGAAAAACCGTTGCGAGCAATGACCAAGAGAGTCTATTTCAAAACTGTGGAGATTGTTTCCAAATCATGTATATTAAAATGTGTTTAATATTCCTCATAGATCAACTCAGTGTAAAGGGAGTGGGATTTATCACTTATACAATTTATTTTTATAATTTTCATTGTACAGATTAATGTGATCATGTAATGTTTTCAAAGCTTAAATTTCTTAAACCTCCTGCACTGTGTAATAGATTCACCCACTTCCACAAGGCTTATCAGCTAGATATTATAAACAGTCTGCTCATTCTCCACAGTTCAGCCAATGTGTTTACACACTAGTTAATTCTTAGTCTCGAGAGCTAATTTTATAGCCTTCATGGTTTTATTTGTCTAGTGATTGTATCTTCTAGGTTTGATTGTAAATTAACTATCACAGTACTAAGTCAGAAAGATATATTATAACTCTGTGAAGTGTATGGAAAGGGTATCCCAGTTCATGTAAAACAATATTTTGGGAAATGCTGAGACTAGAAATTGTTCAAATAAGTGATGGGGTCAAAATTAACTGCAATCTTATTAAACCCATCTCCACAAGGTACACTGATGCGAGGATTAACTTACTTTTAGGAAGATTGTGTTACCTTCACACAATGTAAAATTAATGCAAATTTACATTTTTAATTGATCATTATTAATAATTGACATGTATTGTACCATTGTCAATTATTTACCATTAAAATAGTTTTCTTTTTAAGAGATAAAATAAAATTATTATTTTGTTCACAAATAACCAAAAGAAGGTATTAATTGACTTTAGAAATAATTGTAGAATAATTCCTATTTCAAAATACTAAGTACAAAACACACAGCTATGTTTATCAAAAAACAGCTGTAATATCTGACTTAGAAAAATCATGAAGTTATCCGATGTCTTAACATTTCTAAGTCCAAAAAACACAGCTATATTTTTCTGTGTTTCAAAACATAGCTGAGTTTTCAAAAATACAGCTGTATTTTGGAGCACACATTTCTGACAACTTTCAGTGACGACTGTTTTCTAGTCAATTTTGAGCTGTGTTTCTAAAAAACAGCTGTTTTATTGTTACTTTAGAGCTGCAATATTGCTAATATTTTCGTACAGGTGGTGGAGCTTCCGTTTCCAGTGCCAGAGGTCTCAGACTCTATACCAGGCCACAATATTTAATCAAAGCAATGAGAGTGCTGATGGGGGGCGATCTGATTTTGCTGCACGCACTATTAAAGGTTGAACCGACTTTACTCGTTAAATGTTTGTTTTCTTACTACCGATCTTGTCTTGAATGTCAAAATAGGCATATGTGACTATATAGGCATGTTGGGTATCTAAATTATTGTAAAAATGGGCATATTTATTTATATGAAATGCATGATTGTATTGAATGTGTATATCAAAAGTGGCTTTAAATTAGTACTAAGCACCTATTTATCAGATTCTACAGTACCTTCTTGTAATCACTGCGTGAGATAGTCTAAAGAAAGCTGCTAGTATAGCTATACTATATGATTACATAACAGTACTTTGCAGAAGATATACAATTCATTGATAAAACCATCAAGTGACCCTTGTGTGGAGCTTGGTTTAACACTCCTATATTCAAAAAATAGCTACATCTGTAACCTCAAATACAAATTCTAAAAATAGCTATACTCCCGGGACATTTGATGAACACGTCATTTTCATAATACAAAACAAGTTTTGGCAAAATGAAAACAATTGACTCGATGACTTTGTGTATTGGTTTTTGTGTTTTATTTAACCAGGTATCCAGGAATTTAGGTAAATTGTACAGTGAGATGATCTTTGTTAATGGTTATGTACATTGTGATCCACATCCAGGCAATGTGTTAGTAAATAAAACAAAGGAACGTACACAAATTGTTCTATTGGATCATGGTCTATACCAGGTAGGTTTCATAAACATTGTAACAATTGTTGGAAATTATTTAATATGTAACCTAAATAATTTGTATCTAATTCCTGCAAGCCATGTTGTGTCATTTAAAACCTGGCCGCCACTGGGCAATGTTAGATTTTTATTCCACTGGCATATATACTGATGAGGAAGGCATATTGTGATCATCCTGTCCTTCCGTCTGTCCTGTCCTTCCATTTGTTTGTCCCATTGAAAATGTTAATCAAGACTTTCAAGTTTTTGAAATTCAAATATTTTCGTAGTCCATCAAGGCATTGCTTTCAAACTTGGCATACTTGTTAATCATCATAAATACCTTACATTGTCAACACCATGTAACACTATCCAACATTTCAACAGTATTATGGCCCCTGATTAACTTAGCTATTTTTATGCCCCCCTATCGATAGATGGGGAGGCATATAGTAATTCACCTGTCCGTCCGTTCGTCCGTTCGTCCGTCCTGGTTAACCCAAATTGACCGTTTCTTCTAGTATTAATATGGCTTGCTACAAAGCTTTCATACTTGCATGGATGTTGTGTATGAATACTCTCCACACGCCAGTATCACCTAACCCCATTTTGACCTTCACCTTGACCTAATTTTGGACTTACACTTATTTATGGACAAGGCTTCCACAGGGGGCATAAGCGTTTATTGAACGCAATCTTGTTTGTATTGAAAATGTAGACAAATCTTCCACAGGGGCATACATGTTTATTGAAGCAGCTTCTTGTTGTATATGACTATAATTATTGAATTGTTTGAAAATTTTGCATTATTTTCTGAAATTGTTTTTACATTCCTTGAAGCTTCTTCAGCAACAGTTGCACAAAAGTTCACCAAAGTGTAGATATATTCTGTTACGATAAAGTAGGGGTCTACAGATTACTCTCTATGTTAATATACTTAGGAATGATTAATACGTGAAAGGTTTTTTGAAGCATTAACTTATTTGACCTCAAAATGTTATGTACACCTTGTTATTACAGAGTTTGTTTATAGAAGTACATGTACTCTATATTTATCTATTCAGACATTAACAGACGACTTTCGTATCAACTACTGTAAGTTATGGATGTCATTAATCAACGCTGACCTAAAAGGTGTGGAAAAACATGCCAAGAGTCTCAATGTGGGCAGACTGTATCCCCTGTTTGCTTGCATGTTAACTGCGAGATCGTGGGAGTCTGTCAGTAGTGGTATAGACAGGCGAGAAGTTACTGATGAAGAGGTACGTTATTTTCTATCAAATTTTTGTTGATTTTTGGTTGTGTGGTTTGGTACTTTGCAATGCAAGGTGATGGCGCCATACAATATGTGTTCAAATCCCACTATAGCTGCAAACTATTTTTTGAAAATGTGTGTAAGTTTTAATGTGACATGGATAGTCTTATGTACATTGTAGGAAATGGTTCTGCTTAGTCAACTTAGTAGAAACAAATTTACTCAAGAAAACGAATATACAATGGTGCAAATACAATTATATACAGTGGGATTAAATTTTGGTTCAAAAATATTAAATATTTTCTACATTTTTTGTAGGAAAATGGAAAGAAATGTTTATCTTCTTAAAGTGTCAATGCATTTTTAGCTCACCTGTCACAAAGTAATTGAGTGAGCTTTTGTCATCACTCTTCGTCCATCGTCCGTCCTTCCGTCCGTCAACAATTGGCTTGTGTAGACACTAGAGGTCACAATTTTAGCCTAATCTTTATGAAACTTAGTCACAATGATCATCTCAAGAAAATCTAGGTCAAGTTCGATATTGGGTCATCTAGGGTAAAAAACTAGGTCACAATGTCAAATCATTGAAAAACCTTGTGTAGTCACCAGAGGTCATAATTTCGACCTTATCTTTATGAAATTTGGGCACAATGATCATCTCAACAAAATCTAGGTCAAGTTTGATATTGGGTCATCCGGGGTCAAAAACTAGGTCACTAGGTCAAATCATTGAAAAACCTTGTGTAGTCACTAGAGGTCACAATTTTTACTTAATCCTTGAGAAACTTGATAACAATGGTCATCTCAACAAGGTCTAGGTCAAGTTTGATATTGGGCCATCAGGAGTCAAAAACTAGGTCACATGGTCAAGTCATAAGAAAACTTGCAATAGAGGCTGAATTTTCTTGAATCTTACTTAGTAAATGTAAATGATTACTTAGGTCACCATAGGGATGTGCATGCACTTCTACGACAGGTGAGTGACCTAGGGCCCTTTGGGCCCTCTTGTTGTGGTATTGATGCAGTTCATTTTCTGCACAAAGCAATTTCACTTGAAAGTTCTCCTTCTTGGTTCCAATCATACAACAACAGTGACTGCTTATAGGCTGATAAAAGAAAATTTTCACTCAGACTAATTGCAACAGAAACTAAATTTATACTGGACGAAAGTACATAATATAAGTATGTTCCAAACAAAAGTTGCAACCTGTAGCCCTTGGCAAAACAAAGATATAGACCGTAAAAAAGTTTTAAAAATCCAACTTAAATTATTCCCCCGGGGAAAAATTGGCTAGGGAAAAAAAGGAACAACTACACTGGTATAGCACACAGTAGTGTGTACTCTTCAGCGAGAGGTACAATGACGTCAAAGTTTAATGGCGTCGCCCAGTAAAAGAACAATATCAAACGTCCTGAAGTGTCATTATCGATTGAATATGCAAGGTAAGGAATGATTTTGTTCATTAATCACGATTGCCAAGTAGTTTGTCTGTGTTTATGCGTTGTACATCTGCACATGTGTTCATGAGGGTTGTTTCACGGCGGAGTCGGGGCCAAGGTAGGATATCGTATTAACATGCAAACGTTGGGATATTAACGTGACTGTGATACTTAAATACTGATATAAACAAATAACAATGAGCAAAAGAACACTTATTTGATAATAAAAAATGGTTTTTAGAGTGATCAAATACACTGCCCTCTAAAAAAAAACACCTATTTAAAATTCACCAATTTTCTTGTTGTAAAATAATTATATAATACCAACCAATTAAAATCAAAGCACTGAAAGTATTGATGTGTGGCGTACTGATGCCATTAAAACCAATATCGAATAAAGGTTGCATCAACATTTTATGCTCGAGTTCTGATAAGCCCAGTCTAATTCAAGCATTTGTGCTGCCCAAGACACCAAGCGAACCAGCAGTAACATGGAACTTACTATGCTGGGCGTCAAGCAAAGTATATTTACAATGACCATTTAAACGACTTGGAGAGATCGCCCGGTGTCAAGATAATTACATGTACTCACCAAAGACCTAAATGTATATTTAGGTCTTTGTAGTCACCAACCAAAAATCACCAACTTAAATGTGCCAGGTTAATCTTATCCCACCATGTATAAATAAGAAATGATCCGTACAAACTTTAATTTGACCTCCAACACTGACCTTGCCCTTTGAGAGAGGAACTTGGGGTTGCTCATGACACTCAAATTTATAGATGTTGACATTCATGTCAATTTTAAGATTGGTCAATGCATGACAAAGGAATAGTTCGGCAAATTTCAACTTGACCTTTGATCTCCAACTGTGATATTAACCTTTGAGATAGGAACCCGGTGGTTGGGCATGACACCCTGTCTCATTGAGGATAACATTCATGCCAAATATAAGAAAGATAGGTCAATCCATGACAAAGTTATGGTCCGGACAAGTTTCAATTTGACCTTTGACCTCTAACTGTGACATCGACCTTTGAGATAGGAACCTGGTGGTAAGGCATGACATTCCGCCTCATGGAGGTAAATATTTATGCCAAAAAATAAGAAAGATTGGTCAAAGCATGACATATGGTCCGGACAAACTTCAATTTGACCTTAGACATCCAACTGTGACCTTGACCTTGCAGATTTGAACCTTGGGGTTGGGCAGGACACTCCGCCTCATGAAAGTAAACATTTATGCCAAATATAAGAAAGATTGGTCAGTGCATGACAGAGTCATGGTCGGACAAGCTTCAATTTGACATTTGACCTCAAACTGTGACCTTGACCTCTGAGATATGAACCTGTGGGTAGGGTATAACACTCCACCTAATGGAGATTAACATTCATGCCAAATATAAGATAGATTGGTCAATGCATAACAAAGTTATAATCCTGACAAGCTTTAATTTGATCTTTGACCTCCAACTGTGGTCTTGACCTTTGAGATAGGAACCCGAGGGTTGTGCATGACACCATCCTCATGGAGGTGAACATTTAAGCCTAATATAATCAATATTGGTTAAAGCATAACAATGTTATTGTCCAGACAAAATGGAACAAACTTACACATTCTCGCACTTACACCCACACATCTCTCACCGCAAGCAGGCTCAAAAACAAATTTACCCCTGTCAAAGACATTCAATAGATATTTCAGGGTTTACCGCTGTAGAAAACTTCCACTTATAACTAATCGAACCCTGTCGCTGTAGAAAACTTTCACTCATAACTAACCGACCCTTGTAAGAGACTTTAAATAGATATTTAGGGTTGACTGCAGTAGAAAACTGCCAGTTAAAACAAACTGACCTGTGTCAGAGACCTTTAATAGATCTTTCAGGGTTGACCAATATAATAAACTGGCTCTTACAACTAACCGACGCCTGTCAGAGACCTTAAATAGATATTTCAGGGTTGACCGCTTTGGAAAACTTCCACTAAAATCTAACGGACCACTGTCAGAAACCTTAGGTAGATATAACAGGGTTGACCGCAGTAGAAAACCTTCAATTATAACTAGCCCACCCCTGTCAGAGGCCTTAAATAGATATTACAGGGTTGACCGCAGTAGAAAACTATCACTTATAACTAACTGACTTCCTGCCAGAGACATTAAATAGATATAACAGGGTTGACCGCAGTAGAAAACTTCAATTTATAGATAACCGACTCCTGTAAGAAACCTTAAATAGATGTTTCAGGGTTATCCGCTTTAGAAAACCTTCAATTATAACTAACCGACTCCTATGATAGGCCTGAAATAGATATTACAGGGTTGACCGCAGTAGAAAACTTCAATTTATAAATAATCGACTCCTGTAAGAAACTTTAAATAGATGTTTCAGGGTTAACCGCTGTAGAAAACCTTCAATTATAACTAACCGACTCCTATGAGAGGCCTGAAATAGATATTACAGGGTTGACCGCTGTAGAAAACTTTCAATTTTAACTAACTGACCCCTGTCAGACGCCTTAAATAGATATTACAGGGTTGACCGCAGTAAAAAACTACCACTTATAACTAACTGACTTCCTGCCAGAGACATTAAATAGATATAACAGGGTTGACCGCAGTAGATAACTTCAATTTATAAATAACCCACTCCTGTAAGAAACCTTAAATAGATGTTTCAGGGTTAACCGCTTTAGAAAACCTTCAATTATAACTAACCGACTCCTATGAGAGGCCTGAAATAGATATTTCAGGGTGACCGCTGTAGAAAACTTCCAATTATAACTAACCGATCCTTGTTAGAGACCTTAAATAGATATTTCAAGGTTGACCACAGTAGAATACTTTCCCTTATAACTATAACTGACTTCCTCTCTGGCAGGAAGTCAGATGTTTCAGGGTTGACCGCTGTATAAAACTTCCAATCGTCGTAGCATTTTGAGTTATAAAGTGACCATATTACATATTGATTTAGGAATTTCGATTAAAATTAGTTGTAAATAAATATATCTAGACATATGTGAAAATGACATAACGTTTAATTGGTTTAAAACGTTTATTTTTCGCTTTGACAGCTTTTGTCAAGATTCGACTCTTGTTAAAGCCAACCCAAGTTCTCTCCCTTGGATTTGTCGTCGTAGTAGTTTTGGCTATAAAGTCATCTTTTTACATATTGTTTTAGGTATTTCAATTTAAATTATTTGTAAATACATATATCTGTGCATGTGTGACAATATTATAATGTTTAATTGCTTTAAAACGGTTATGTTTCGCTTCGACGGCCTTTATCTAGATTTCGACTCTTGTTTAGTCCAAAGACCTAAATATATCCAACCCAAGTTCTCTCCCGTAGATTGGCCATCGTACAGTGTTTAGACTATAAATTCATCATATTACATACTTTTCTTCAGATATTTCGGTTTTATTATCGACAAATATACATATATACACATAAATTACCACGAACCTAACGTATACATGCCTAAAACATTTTTTTGAACTTCGACGGCCTTCGACTGCAATAGACGGCATTCGACCGCAATAGACGGCCTAGAACTGCATTTAGTAGCACACCGCATAATTATGTCCTCATCTACAAACAACGGCATTGTGATTTAATCTCCTTTCATAAAGAAGAAATCTACTTAGTTTATTTCAAAGATAGTTTTAGTTATTGGCGGTTTTTACATGCAAACGCTTTGGAACTACTTTACGTAGAACTATTTCAGTTTCCGCCACCAGTGAACACATGCTGTTTCTATTTATAGCATCAATGTTTGTATACAACATAATTAGGTCATTGTCTGCAATGTTCAGCGGCGGAGTGATTTAGATACGTAAGAGTAACTGTGGGTTCCCGCCACCAGTGAAAACTTTTTTTGGTAGTAGAAATATAGTCTGTGCGGAATGATTTGCTATAAATATCCTCTAATTATAAAAGTCTGATATAATTATTGGTCTTAATATAAGTAAATGTTGGTAATGTAAACAAATCAGGTCCAATGATACGTGTAACCTGTGTTGCAGGCTTGTAATATTGTTCAAATCATAGAACTATTTATTTGCCGAGGCCTAATGCGTTAAATTAGTCGTAAGCTGAAAAGTGGTAATATCATTGTGAGGCGTTACGCCACACAAAAATTATTAAAAGCAATCATTTTCAAAGGTTTTGAATGAAAATCATTTTCCATAAAACCATAAAAATCAAGAGTACTGACAACCAAGTTAGTGAGCAATAAATAATGTATGTATCCTCAACTGGATTACATTTTTATCACTATCAATGTAAGCATTGGCATAACCAGTTACTTGAATCTTTAAAAACCATTATTCCACCAAGTTTCATGGACAATGGCTTCATTGGCCTGTTGACTGTCAGAATTCTGACGCATAAGCACCGACGTAATGTAAAACCAACAATTTTCTATGGAATTTATGTCTGGTGACTGTGGTTACCCATCTTACACCATAAGGTAATGTTTCTGTAGCAATTCCTACACCATGTTGGCTAGATGGCATGGTACCAATATCAAGACCTGCAGGAGTTGGGCTGATGTCATTACTCAGTCTTTTGAAATTTCCATGTAATCATTGCAAATCACCCTGCCTCGGTCATGGAGTCATGTTGTGAGCATAATAACTATTTGTTAAGATGAAGTTTGGGCTTGTTTTGTAGATAAATTATTCAGCTTTTGATAACACCAAGCCATAGTTGTATATGTGACTGGCCATGAGATTTTGGGTCCAAATTTTTCGAAAATGTTTTTTTTTACTGCAAAATGATGTTTACACATTCCTTATTACAAATATGAAATTTCATTGTTGTATCTGGTCTAGTTACGTTGCTATGACATCACAAACATATGCAATATCTTCATTCCAACTGCGGTTTGACGTTAGCAATTCTGTACAATGAGTTGCAAAGACTATCTTGGGCCACGGAGGGTCAATTTAGACCCATGCCTAATTCCTTGGAAAATGATACTGTGATATAATCATTTCACATGAATTGTGATAAAGAAAGTTTTTGAAGGGCGTTTTTTTTAAAACTATGTTACCAGTGGCAATTCTAAAAAAAATATTTTGTAAAACATTTTTTTTAGAATTAGGGCAAAGTGTTCTGGAGTTATTGAATGGAAACCATTTGGTCTACTGACTGACCTACAGACCAACAGACATGTGCAAAGTAATAAAGCCTAAAATCTATCAAACTCCTCGTCGTCACAGTTGAAGAATAAATCCATTACCTTTGCTAACTTTTTAGTTGAAGCTGACTGTTTAGCTTTAATCCATATACAGTATTACCTCGTATTATCGCCCGCGGGGGCGATGCATTTTACAAAAAAAAAATCCAGAGACTGTCAGAACTCGTATAAACGCCCCCACGACTATTTAATTGCCTGTTGAAAATAAACAATAAATAAAGCTATTTACCAACCCAAAAGTCAGTGTATCAAATACGTATATATTCTCCCAACTAATGCATATACTATAAGTACAAATCTGACAAATTCTCCCACCTAGTGCCTATACTATAATACAAATCAGTGAAAATCAATCAATTAAATGGTGCACTGCAGCTGCGATGGGTGTGGTTTAAATTGATTGACAGCCATCACGGTGCTTGTCTTAGATGTGGGTTCCTTTCATCTCAAGGATAAAGCGGTGTGTCTTTGATAGGAATTCCTTTGATGTCGGTCGAGAAGGCGGTGTCTTTTGATGTACTTGTAGTAGTGAGAACATTTGTGGCAGCTTTCACATTGTTTAGGCTAATGTACAATTATATTGGGGGTCATTTAATTACATGTCAATGTTTGTAATGGTTTGTTTTACCCACGTGTATTTACCGATAATGCAATGGAAGTGGATAGATATTCACAAAAACGCAAAGAGCGCTCCCCGCTAGATGATGATATAAACTTGAAACGTCAAAATACTGTGACAACCCAGTCACCCATGGAATTTGTGGAACGTGATGGAGTGTTAACTGACAAAAACTCTGAAACAAATAATCAGCAAGTCATGGATCATAACTTAGTCAGCGACCCCCAGGGCGCACCTCAAAATCTGATCAATGCAGTCGACACAAACCAATAATACGCACAATCCGAGATGTGTGTATTTGACTGACCCATATTTTCACTTGATGGACAATGTTCAACCACCCGTAAATATACCAACGAGTAACTGTGCATTAAGCATTATATTATGACACATGTGATGCGATTTATAATGTGTACAACAGTGCATTTAATACTGCACTTTGGAATTGCCAAAATTATATGCATTTATGTAACTACTATACTCAATATTTCTCGAACAGAAATTGCCCTGTTTACGTGTCATTATTTGATAATGAAAACAGCATTGAAAATGCATACCCAGTACTTACACTGGACTGGTATCATAATTATGGACAATATCTATACTGGTCAAACATGTGTGTGTATTTGTTTAACATGTTGTATAGTCAATCAGTTTATTACATGTATACTTACTATTATGACTATTATAATCGAAATACTGCTGTAATTGATAACTCGAACTCTGAAGAACGTTTGCAGTTAAGGGGAGATAACCCCAAAAATGCGGTCTTACGACCATACAAACAAACGGATGCTTCTGACGAATCCTCATCTAGTAATGCTGACGATTCTTCAGCTAGTTATGCTGACTTTAAAATGCTCACGCTAAATGTATGTGGCTTAAAGTCAAAGCTACATAGGCCTGAATTTATTGAGTTGATCAACCAATATTGTATAATTGGCTTGCAAGAAACTAAATGTGATGATTTAGACTCTGTAAATGTTCCAGGTTTTGATATTTTCATGAAAAATAGGAAATCCATTAGTAAAAGGAAATCTGGAGGTTTAGCTATACTTATAAGAAAAAATATCACAAAGTATGTGTCTGTTAAAGAAACTGATAACAAATTGGTTTTGTGGTTTACAATAGATAAGTATCTGTTTAATACTGATAAAGATGTATTATGTGGTGTTATCTACATACCACCTGAATATTCCGAATATGCTGTAGAAGATCCTTTTCTAGAAATACAAAATGATTTGAACTCATTTTCACAGAAATATGACAATTTTTGTTTATTTGGTGATTTTAATTCGAGAACCAAATGCTTACAAGATCATATTGTGCTTGACAGTGATTTCTTTGAAATTCAAAACTTAGATGACATTTTGTCAGAATATTACCTGGAAGCTAGTATGCTAGACAAGTTCCCCAATATAAACAGAACTCGTCTAAACGGAGACAAATCTGTAAACAATTATGGCTATCAATTTATTGATTTTTTAAAACTGAATTGTATGTATATCTTAAACGGTAGAACAAAGTCCGATATTCCTGGACTAGAAACATGTAAAGGGACTAGTGTTGTAGATTATTTTATTTGTAATTCAGCACTTTTTAAATATGTACTCTCTTTGAAAGTATTAGACTTCTGCGAAATGCTGTCTGATGTACATAACCCGATTGAACTTAACTTAGGATTCAAAATACGTAACAGTAACCAAGAACAAAATAATGACCAACCAACAATTAAATTATGGAATAGATCGAAAGCAAGTAACTTTGTTAATAATATTGACATGAATAAAGTACAACATATACATGATATGCTTAACAACATATCTTCAAAAAATGAAACTAACCTACATAATATAAACGAAATAGTAAATGATATATCATCATTATATCTCGATACTTCTCGTGAAACCTTCGGTTATTCAAAACCAGCCGCTTCTAAACATTCTCAGAGAAAACATGAGACGAACACGTGGTTTGGATCAAAATGTAGAATAGCTAGGAAAAGATTTCATAGAGCGAAGCATCTTTATAAACTAAGAAAAAATAATAATACAAAACAAAATCTGAAAAGAAAAGCAAACAATTATAAAAATATAATGAATCATTTTCATAACGAAAACAAACGCCAACACATAAATAAAATTAGAAATATTAAAACTAAAGATCCTCGACAATATTGGAAACTTTTAAATGGCAGGTCTTCAAAAACAAATGAAGCAGACATAACAGATCTTTATAACTACTTTAAAAATGTTAATTATAATGAAAATGAAAATTATATACAAGAAGGCGAAAACCAAGAAATAGAAATAAATGAGGAAATAAATATACATATAACTTATAAAGAAATCGAGAAAGCAATAAAAACACTGAAAAATAATAAATCTAGTGGATATGATAATATAGTCAACGAACAAATAAAAGCTTCTTTACCGCTAATGAAAGATATTTTTGTTAAACTTTTTAATATAGTATTTGACACCGGAATTATCCCTGATATGTGGACAATAGGTATAATAAATCCTATATACAAAAATAAAGGAGACATCACTAAACCGGAAAATTATCGCCCCATTACTTTACTCAGCTGCTTAGGTAAAGTATTTACATGTGTTCTCAATAATAGAATAACTAATTATGTTGAGTCAAACAATCTGTTAAATAATACTCAAGCGGGTTTCAGGAAAGGGTTCTCGACCTCGGATAATCTATTTATTTTACACAATATAATTCAGTATCTTAACAATAATAAAAAGAAACTGTTTTGTGCTTTTATAGACCTTAAACAAGCCTTCGACACCGTGTGGAGACAAGGATTATGGGGAAAATTACTGAATACTCGTATTAATGGCAAATGCCTTCAAGTTATAAAAAATATGTACAATAATATAAAATCATGTGTAAAAGTAAACTCAAATCTATCTAACTTCTTTTCCTGTAATACAGGAGTTCGACAAGGCGAAAATTTGTCACCCATGCTTTTTTCGTTATTTTTAAATGACCTCCATGATTTTTTTCAAAACAATAGTGATATACAAGGAATTACTATGCAAAATGATCAAAATGTGAATAACTTATTTAATCTTCTGAAAATCTTTATTTTACTATATGCAGACGATACTGTTATCGTCGCTGAGTCAGCATCCGAATTGCAGGCAGCTCTGAATACATATGAAGCATACTGTGACACATGGAAACTAAAAGTAAACATATCCAAATCAAAGATTGTAGTTTTTTCCAAAGGGAGACAACCAGTTTATAATTTTAAATTTAAAAATGAAAATCTAGAAGTTGTAACTGAATATAAATATCTAGGCATTTATTTTAGTAAAAGTGGGTCCTTTGTGAACTGCAAAAAACATATATCAGAACAAGCAACCAGAGCAATGTACAGTCTTATAAAAAATAGTAATCGACTAAATTTACCTATCGATCTACAGATTGACCTCTTTAATAAGACAATAAAGCCAATATTACTTTACGGTGCTGAGATATGGGGTTTCGGCAACAATCAAATTATAGAAAGGGTACAGTTAAAGTTTCTAAAATATATTCTAAAACTTATAGTGGGGTGACAATTGGTGATTTTTTGGGGTGAGGTGACAACTCAAGTAGAACAAGCAATGTTATATACCAAAATGTTCGCCTATGTATGTACTATATGGAACTGCCGGCATAAATTGTCAACGCGTGGTGCGGACACGGAAATCCAAGATGGCGTCCAAGATGGCCGCCATAATTTACACATACACTTAAAATTCTATGTTCTCATGCAATTTTTTTATTTATGTATGTAGTCACAAATATTTGCTTGGATATTATTCATTTGATAATGTACATCAAATGGACATACAAGACAGACCACTTTGAGGTCAAGGTCATGGTCATTTCAAGGTCAAATTACGAAAAAAAGCTGAAAAAATTATGTTTCCTCACTTGTTTTCTTGTTTTAGCAGATGTTTTATATTCAAGTAGATATTAAAAGTGATAAAAGTGTTGGTAAGCACATATTCTCTTATTATTAGTTGAATTTTCAGTTCAAAATATTGAAACTTTGTCAAAACTGACATTATTATGCATGTACATGTTGGACGAGATGGCATTCTAAATTAGATTGCTGCTTCCCTATTTAAAATTTTAGTATTCAACTATTGACACTATTATTTCTAATGGTATGATTAAATGTTTGTCTAAACAAAATAACTTTGTATTGTACTCCAAATGGACTTGAAAATGACCAATCAAGGTCAAGGTCAATGTCATTTCAAGGTCAAACTACCAAAAATACCTGAAAATTTGATCTTTCATTGTATTTTTTCTTATTATGAAATTAGGTGAACATTATATTTTGTTGTAGATCATTGATGTGATCAGAGTTCTTTCATTAATAATAATAATTTATACTGAACTCATTTATGTGGCATCCCAGACCATATGGGGTACATAACACTGTCAAGTACAACCATCCCGTGCCATAATGGGTACTCACTACTACGTGTTAAAGTCATACTAAGTCCTAAGGGTACTATATACAAAGTACAGTCAAACCAAATCATCACCATCACATACCAGGCCAGAATGGGTTCTAACCATCAACAAGTACATTCTGTAACCAATGGAGTATATGTCATGTTCTTACAACTGCCCTTAACAACCATTCCTATCGAGTTCTCAATGTCACTAGCTATACATGAGGCCCAATGGGGTACTTACAACCACAGAGTAGAGCCAACAAAGGCCATATTGGTTAATCACCACCATATCAATCTCGATATGGTACTCACAATCACTGAGCACAGCTGTAAAGGCCCTATGGGTTACTCACTAGTACAAATCACAGTCGTATAAGGCCCAAAGGGGTACTCATCTAAAATAATTACAACTTTCCATGCCCAATAGGGGTGGTGCTCTTAACCAATGAATTACAGCCATACCAGGTCCTATGGGCTACACTCAAGTCACAACAAAAGGGTACAGACATCCAAGGCCCAATCAACACCACCAATAAGCATTGAGTACAGTCACACCTGACCCTATGTGGTACTTACCACCGACGATTACAGCCATACTGTGTTCTAATGGGTACTTGGACCAACTGAGTACAGTCATACCAGGTGAAATACAGCCATCCTAAGCCCTACTGGGTATTTCACCACCACTAATTATGGCCATACTAATCCATATGGGTTAGTTGCAACCACTAAATACAGCCATACTAGATCCCATGTGGTAATTACCACCACCAATTACAGCCACCATAGGCCCTATGCCCTACTCACAACCACTGTGTATAGCCATACTATGACTGAGGATACTCGCATCTACTGAGAACAGCCATTCAATGCCCTATTTGGTATTTAACACTGCCTATAGAACAGCCATCCCAGGCCAATTTATGTTCTCACCTCCAAAAGTTCAACCATTCCAGGCCCATTTGGGAACCCATCACCATCAATTACAGTCATACCAGGTCTTATGGAGTACTCGCCACCACTCAATACAGCCGTCCTAGGCCCTATTGGAAACCCACAACCACAGACAACAGCCATCACAGGTTCCATTTGGTACCCACCACCTTGAGTACAGCCACCACAGGCCCTATTGAATACCCTATACCACAGAAAACAGCCAACCCATGCCTCATTTGGTACCCACAACCTCTGAGCACAGCCATCCCAGGCCCTATTGGATACCCATCACAACAGAGAACAGCCGATCCCAGGCCCCATTTGGTACCCACTACCTCTGAGTACAGTCATCCCAGGCCTATTGGGTATCCACCACCTCTGAGTAGTCATCCAAGGCCCCATTGAGTACCCACCCTCATGAATTCCAGCTATCACAGGCCCTATTGAGTATGCACCATTACAGATTTCAGCCATCCCAGTCCCTATTGAGTACCCACCACCTCTGAGCAGTCATCCAAGGCCCTATTGAGTACTCTCCCTCACAGATTTCAGCCATCCCAGGCCCTATTGTGTACCCAGCACCTCTGAATACAGTCATCCCAGGCCTATTGGGTATCCACCACCTCTGAGTAGTCATCCAAGGCCCCATTGAGTACCCACCCACATGAATTCCAGCTATCAGACAGGCCCTATTGAGTATGCACCATTACAGATTTCAGCCATCCCAGTCCCTATTGAGTACCCACCACCTCTGAGCAGTCATCCAAGGCCCTATTGAGTACTCTCCCTCACAGATTTCAGCCATCCCAGGCCCTATTGTGTACCCAGCACCTCTGAATACAGTCATCCAATGCCCTATTGAGTACCCATCATCCATATTTCAGCCATCCCAAGCCCTATTGAGTACCCACCACCTCTGAGTACAGTCATCCAAGCCCTATTGGGTACCTGTCATCACATATTTCAGCCATCCTAAGCCCATTTAGTACCCATCCTCACAGAATTCAGCCATCTCATGCCCTATAGTGTACCCACCATCACAGATTTCAGCCATCCCAAGCCCTATTTTGTACCCACCATCACAGATTCCAGTCATCCCAAGCCCTATTGTGTACCCAGCACCTATGAATACAGTCATCCAAGGCCCTATTATGTACCCATCATCACAGATATTAGCCATCCCAGGCCCTATTGGGTACCAACCATCACAGATTAAGCCATCAAAGGCCCTATTTAGTACCCACCCTCACAGATTTCAGCCATCCCAAGCCCAATTAGGTACCCATCATCACAGATTTCACCCAACCCAAGCCCTATGTGTACCCACCATCAGATATTTCACCCAACCCAAGCCCTATGTGTACCCACCATCAGATATTTCAGCCATCCCAAGCCCATTGAGTACCCATCCTCACAGATTTCAGCCATCCCATGCCCTATTGTGTACCCACCATCACATATTTAACCCTACTAAAGCCCTATTTTGTACCCACCATCACAGATTAAGCCATCCCATGCCCTAATGAGTACCCACCCTTACAGATTTCAGCCATCCCAAGCTCTAATGGGTACCCACCATCACAGATCTCATCCATCCCAAGCCCTATTGAGTACCCATCATCACATATTTAAGCCATCCCAAGCCCATTGAAAACCCATTCTCACAGGTTTCACCCATCCCATGCCCTATTGGGTACCCGCCATCATATATTAAGCCATCTCAGGCCCTATTGAGTACCCACCCTCACAGATTTCAGCCATCCCAAGCTCTATTGGGTACCCACCATCACAGATTTCAGCCATCCCAAGCTCTATTGAGTACCCACCCTCACAGATTTCAGCCATCCCAAGCTCTATTGGGTACCCACCCTCACAGATTTCAGCCATCCCAAGCTCTATTGAGTACCCATCCTCACAGATTTCAGCCATCCCAAGCTCTATTGGGTACCCATCCTCACAGATTTCAGCCATCCCAAGCTCTATTGGGTACCCACCCTCACAGATTTCAGCCATCCCAAGCCCTATTATGTACCCACATCACAGATTCCAGTCATCCCAAGCCCTATTGTGTGCTCACCATCACAGATTGAGCCATCCCAGGCCCTATTGAGTTCCCACCCTCACAGATTTCAGCCATCCCAAGCCCTATTGTGTACCCACGTAACTTATCAAAGCAATACCATACCATACGGAGTACTCCCCCCACACGGAGTGCAGCAATCCTTGGCCCTATTCGAGTAATGACCAACACCAATTATGGCCATTTAAAATTTTAAGGGATACAAAGGCAACCACTGAATTCAGCCATACAAGACCCTATGTAGTAAACATACTTACCAGTACAAATTCAGCCATATCCGGCCATAAGGGATACCTAACCATCACATAGTTCAGCCATCTTAGGCCCAAGAGGTGACTCACCATGTCCAAACGTTTTGTTGAAATTCCCGCAGTAGGAGATGCTTGGTATATTAAATGGCCTGCCATCTTTAATGGTTGCAGCAAGTCTGCTTTTTGCTGTGTCTAAATTCCCCAATCCCAGAATCTAAATTCCAGCCAAAGTCTATTTCCCGGGATCGGGAATCAAAGGGCCTGTCAAAATCCCGTCCGTTGGGAATTGTTTTCTGTCTAAAGTCCACTGTATGCCCGCCACTCCCCCACCCTGGGGCAAAATATTGATAGGTGCATTATTATATATAATAATTGTCTAATATGTAATAATGTTGTCAAACCATTAACAATAATACTGTCAATTATAGAGATTCAACGATCAAGGAAAAAACATTCATGGCTGCAATATTGTACATTACAAAGAATCGCTTATGTTCCGTCACAAAATTTAAATAGATTTTCTATTTGCAGTAAAAATTTATCACTTCTAATGAAATAATTTACACTTAGAATACCTGCTATCACATCTAAAACAAAATACAATGTTCAGCATTCGTTTATAATAACAATTTGCGACGAAATATCAAATTTTCAGGTATTTTTGGTAGTTTGACCTTGAAATGACATTGACCTTGACCTTGAGTGGTCATTTTTCAAGTCCATTTGGAGTACAATAGAAAGTAAATAATGTTTAGACAAACATTTAATCATACCATTAGAAATAATAGTGTCAAACAGTTGAATACTAAAATTTTAAATAGGGAAGCAGCAATCTAAGAATGCCATCTCGTCCAACATGTACATGCATAATAATGTCAGTTTTGACAAAGTTTCAATATTTTGAACTGAAAATTCAACTAATAATAAGAGAATATGTGCTTACCAACACTTTTATCACTTTTAATATCAACTTGAATATAGAACATCTGCTAAAACAAGAAAACAAGTGAGGAAACATCATTTTTTCAGCTTTTTTTCGTAATTTGACCTTGAAATGACCATGACCTTGACCTCAAAGTGGTCAGTCTTGTATGTCCATTTGATGTACATTATCAAATGAATAATATCCAAGCAAATATTTGTGACTACATACATAAACAAAAAAATTGCATGAGAACATAGAATTTTAAGTGTATGTGTAAATTATGTCGGCCATCTTGGACGCCATCTTGGATTTCCGTGTCCGCACCACGCGTTGACAATTTATGCCGGCAGTTCCATATAGTACAGACATAGGCGAACATTTTGGTATATAACATTGCTTGTTCTACTTGAGTTGTCACCTACTCCTTAAATAAGCCACTTTTGAGCTGATTGTCACCCCACTATTAAAAGATCAACGCCCAATTACTTTGTTTATGGTGAAACAGGATGTATGCCTTTATCAGTAGACATTGAAGAAAAAATTATTTCGTTTTGGTCAAGACTCATTACAAATGAAAATAATGGAACTGAAAAACTATCAACAACCGTCTACAAACATATTTTACAATCATCAATAGGATTAAATGATGAAACTTTAAAGAGAAGATTCCCATGGTTATACAATGTTAAGAATATTTTGATTAAATGTGGATATATAAACGTGTGGACACATAATGCGTTCCCAAACCCAAAATGGTTAAAACTAGCAGTGAAACAAAGATTAAAAGATATTTTTCTTACTGATTGGTACTCTAAAATTGACAATGCAAGCAATAGTACATTTTATAGAATTTTTAAAAAGTCATTTGGTATTGAATCTTATTTGTCTGGCTTACAGACCCCGTTGTTATATTACTTTATCAAATTCAGAACCAGAAATCATCATTTACCTGTAGAAACCGGGAACTGGTTATGTATACCTACTAACCAAAGACACTGTAATTTTTGCCAAAATATGATTGGAGATGAATTTCATTATTTGTTTGAATGTAACCGATTTAATAATGATAGAAAACAGTATTTGAAACCAAAATATTACAGGCGACCAAATATGTTTAAATTAGAAAATCTTATGTGTACCAGCAACGAAGATGAATGTTTGAAATTACTTAAATTTGTTAAAATTATATTGATAACGATAAGACCATAATTATATTGTTTGGTACAAGTGTTAATGATGAAATGTATGTATGTATCACTTAAGTATGTCATATTATACCATGTCACAATTTCCATTAATAATAATCATGATATGTGTTGCAATTTAATATGTGTGTAGCCTCATCTGTATGTATTTAATGTCATTCACCTCATATTTACATGTAAATGTATTGAGTGTAATAAAGGTATTGTATTGTATTGTAATTTAAAATTGTTTTGACGGATGTAAAAGCTGTTCATTTATTTAGGTGTGGATAAATAACGGCTTTTATGTAAGATTATAATAATTAAATTCTGATTTTTTTTTATTATGCCCCCCATCTTTGACGAGGGGGTATATTGCTTTGCACATGTCTGTCGGTCTGTCTGTCGGTGGTATAAAATGGTTTCCGTTCAATAACTCAAGAACACTTTGACCTAGGATCTTCAAAATTTACATGGAGGTTGGTCAGCATCAGTAGATGACCCCCATTGATTTTGAGGTCAGTAGGTCAAAGGTCAAGGTCATTGTGTCCTTTACTATTTCTGACTATTTCAATGGTTTCCGTTCAATTACTCAAGAAGGCTTTGACCTAGGATCTTCAAAATTTACATGGAGGTTGGTCAGCAACAGTAAATAACCCCTATTGATTTTGGGGTCAGTAGGTCGAAGGTCAAGGTCACTGTGACCTTTTCAATTTCTGACTATTTCAATGGTTTCCGTTCAATAACTCAAGAGCACTTTGACCTATGATCAACAAACTTTACATGGAGGATGATCAGCAACAGTAGATGACCCCTATTGATTTTGAGGTCAGTAGGTCAAAGGTCATGGTCACTATGACCTTTACTATTTCTGACTATAATGGTTTCAGTTCAATAACTCAAAAACGCTTTGACCTAGTATCTTCAAACTTTACATGGAGGTTGGACAGCAACAGTAGATGACCCCTATTGATTTTGAGGTCAAAGGTCAAGGTCACTGTGACCTTCCCCATTTCTGACTATTGGGCTGCCATGGGGGCATACGTGTTTTACAAACATCTCTTGTTTATGCGATGTATTTACGATGTAAAACAACCAATTTAATAGAATTTGTCTTTTTTATATATATACTGACAACTCTACTTTGATCACGTTTCCTCGAAAAATGTTAAGTACAGTGTTTTATTTTTGTATACGGCAGCCATAAGTCGAGGCCAATTTTATTAGACGTTTTTTATCGACCTATGGCTGCGTAGATATCGAAAAAAAAATTTTTTAGCTGTTGTATTAAAAAAAAAAGTGAGTCGCGGCTATTTTCACCAGTCAGTCGCTTAAGGGCAAACAAACACTTTTTAAGGATGGCCCTACACTAACTCCGACCCCACAAACCCTCAACAAAAAGTGCAATACAAATCAATGTACTAAAATTCCAACTAGTATTGTTGCACCAGGATATGACACATCACTGATCATAATTATTTGGACAATAATACTATTTTCCCCACACAGACAATTAATCACATAATCTAACATACATGATTGTATGGTAAACATTTCATAAGTTTAAAACCACTCCATGACTCTAGAGGCAATAATAGTTTCCCTTTTTTATGACTTAAGAGACGAAAATATTGTCCTTGTTTTTTATGACTCCAGAGACGAAAATATTGTCCTTGTTTATATAAGTGCGCATTTTATTTTAAAGAATGTAATTACTCGAATTTGAAAGGTGGACTTGTTGCCATCAATGAATAAATAAGGCAACATTATTTTTAAATCAACATCTGTTTATGAAGGAAATGTAACGTAATCATTTCACAGAAAATACACGTCCCGTTCTGTGACAAATAGATTTAGTATAGATGTTTCGTGGGCATCGGTGACATAACTTTTATTTGATAATCATCATGATATCAGTCTACGGCCGTAGTTTGTTTTTTGCCCAACAAACTTTTTAATAAAATCACGGATGTACACTAGAATCGTATTCTTTGATAAAATTGTTATTCTTTTAAAGGTGGAGTCTTTCAACATTTATGTTTTTAATTACTTGAATGATAAATCATTTTATATTTCTGTCACAGGACTCGACACACAGATATTAGTTAAAATATGTTGACCTAGATATTTTGTGTATTGAGCAATGCATTCACGCGAGTGTCACGATTCATGTACCGGAGTGTTTACAGCAATGTATTCTAGATCTGTTTATTAGAATGGAATATATCTAATTATTACAGAAACGTAAGAGTCCAAAAGTTTACTGGATTTAATTAACAATGGCTGTAGATCTACAATATTCTTGTTGTCTATGAGGATAATGCTGCTCGGTGATAAGCTAAAAAGTGACTCGATCGTCGTATCTTCAGTTAATATTTATGTTCCTTTTGAAACAACAGCCGAGTATTAACATTATTAATAAAGAAACAGTATGCGAATATCGTTGAGTGTCCGCCACGACTCTTGTGATAATCCATCCAATCCGCATTGCCTTTAGATTTCATTTAGAATCTTAGGTTCTATTCAGAATTTACGCTTTAAATATTTTGTATTGCTCGTTTGCATTACATACTTATAGATTCTATAATTAATATTTATTGTCTTATCCCAAATGATATATTGAACTCTACCACACATGCGCAATGTCGAGACTACACGTTAGAGTAATCAACATGCTGAGATTATGTGGTGACGTCATTTCTCTGTTTACGACATTACGTCATCAATGCCGCATTTCGACCCAAAGTCTCATGGCGCGTCACATATATGTTCTCATTTGGCGAAGAAATGACCGTTTGAATGAGATGCAGTGTTATTCTCGTTCAGACCCAAGTCAGATCCTTTGGTATGAAAAATAAATATAGTCGAAGGCAATCTTATTTTTTGAAAACAGTTTTTGTGTCGCCCAAAAAGGCGACATATAGGTGTTACTTTGGTGTCTGTGGCTGCGACGTCACAAATTGCTTGTCCGGAGCATAACTTTGTCACCTTAAGTTCAAATGACTCAAGATTTGGTATGCATGTTTCTTGCAATAAGCCGAGGTGCAGTGCGCAAAGTTCATAACTCTACCTTTCATCGTTTTTGAATTATTTCCCTTTGATTGACTTTATTAGAGCATTTCTTGTCCGGAGCATTACTTTGTCACCTTAAGTTCAAATGACTAAAGATTTGGTATGCATGTTTCTTGCAATAAGCCGAAGTGCAGTGCACAAGAACCATAACTCTACCATGCATAGTTTTTTAATTATCTCCCTTTGATTGATTAAATGAGAGCATTTCTTGTCCGGAGCATAACTTTGTCACCCAGAGTTCAAATGATTCAAGATTTTGTATGCATGTTTCTTGCAATAAGCCGAAGTGCAGTGCGCAAGAACCATAACTCTGCCTTGCATCGTTTTTGAATTATTTCCCTTAGATTGATTTAATAAGAGCATTTCTTGTCCGGAGGATAACTTTGTCACCATTAAGTAGAATGACTTGAAACTTGGTATGCATGTTTCTTACCAAAAGTCCAAGTGCAGTACACAAGAACCGTAACTCTACCTTGTGCCATTTTTGAATTATTTCCCTTTGATTGATTTTATAAGCATTTCTTGGCCGTGGCATAACTTTGTCACCATAAGTATGAATAACTCCAAAATTTGTATGCATGTTTCTTGTTGTGACATGAAGTGCAGTGCGCAAGAATCATAACTCTAGCTTGTGTAGTGTTTGAATGATTCCCTTTTGATTGATTTTATCAGGACATTTTTTTGTCCAGAGCATCACTTTGTCGTTTTTAGTTCAGATGACTAGAGAACTCTTGTGAGTTGGATATGTAGCCCAATACTGGATAGTTTTCCATGACAAATGTGCATGTCATCAGGCAACACATGCAACTCGCGGAGCTTTTATTAATCATTGTAGGTTTATGTGTCGAACCCCTTTGACTATTATTATGTTATTGTTCTTACACAATACATATTCTGTGATATTTAACAATACGACTCTATCATTTCTACAAATATATCAGTGGTACCTATCATCGGTTCCACACCGAATATAATGTGTATACATATGAGCCAGTCTCCAGGAAAACCTGCTATTTTGACAAAAAAATTGACTTTAAGATTTTCCAAAGTATTACAGAATGATGTTAAATAAGCAAATTGCAAAAGAAATTATGTTAATATCTTGAATTTTAAGGAAGTTACAGCTGTTTTGTAGAGTCCCTATTGGGAGCTTTTTGTGTGACGTCGCGAACGTCATTCAAACGTTATTCGATGTAACTGAATTAAGGACGTTTGATAGAGTTATTATTTTTTTTAAATGATACCAAAAAATAGGCACAATTTTCGTTTAATATATACTGAAGCAATATATGAAATAAAAAAGGTATGTAGTGGTACTGTTTAAGGGGTCATGGGCCCTTTTGCAACATCACCAAAATGTCTGATATTTCGCAATGTATTCATTTTTGCATTAAAATCGATATTTTTTCTTGTTTAAATTATATCAATGGGTTCGTATGAACAAACACGTATTATTCAAACATTCCTATACACTTTTGGTATTGATAAGAAAATTCACAAATTTTTGACAAAAAAGAATTGTCAAAATATCCGAAAAATGACTGCTAAAAAATAAAAAAAATACACAAAATCGGCGTAGCTCAAAAACGACCTTGATGACTAATATATTTTTTATTGCTAATTTTGTTGATAAAAGTGTACTCAATCCAAACATTTAAGAAAAAAGATAGGTCACCGGACTACTTTTTGCGCTATGACGTCATATTTTCCCCCTAGATTATAAAAACCTTAGTGAAATTGCGTAAAAACGACGCAATATCTACGCGTAAAAAATATTCTAATACCAAAAGAGTACTCACATTTGAATATTATGTACATGAAAGTATAGTAAATATAAACTTAGAAGAAATTGGCGTGTAACAAGAATTATTTTAGCTGCAGTTACGTCGTAATTGTTTCTCTTTGCAATGAAAATTGCGGTATAATGGCAGTAAAATGGCGCAAAAATGGCCAAATTAGTACATTTTGCATATATGTTTTTCTCATACATTTTCTACATTGTAATTTCTAGTCTTGTCATAATTTATTCTTGGCTAAGGATGTTGATTAAAGTGTACTTTATCTAAAAATTAAACGTAGGTTTTCACGCTACACTTTGTGCTATTATGACTTAATTATCTCCCCTTTTTCCCAATTTGTCTGTGACGTCGCATTCCATATAGCAAGGGGGCACAAATGGGCCCTGAATCGCTCACTTGAATAATCTTCACAATTTTAGTCAAGATATAATTAATTCATTCCCTATATATCAGTAAAGGGGGATCTGTGTAGTCCCAGGCAATACAAGCACTCATTATAAATTGGTACAGGTAACCCAAGTAATAATTTCTAATTTCACAAAAAAATGAATGAAAATGTAACCGCTATTTCACGCAGAGTGTGTTCATATTATTTGCTCGGTGAAATTATTTTTTACCCCAAAATATCCATATTTGTACTGACCCTAGGTGGTATCATGACAAACATTTTGCCCAATTGTCATGACGATCCAGTGCCAAACGCGGCCTCTATTCTCGTTTAAGGTATATGCACAGAAATGATGCGCATAAACAACTGTATCAAACGTCCTTAAGTATTTCATTTTCAAAATAGTACCAAATTCTATAATTAGGTTTCACTTTTCAAAATATATATCAATATCGTAATTGTTTGCTTTCAGAGAGAGGCTACTTCTGTCTTAAACAACTAAATCTTTTCTCAATCGGAGTACTTTTCTGAAATTGGTCACCATAGCAACGAAGTATGTGTTTTCGACATAATTCATAGGAAAATTTAAAGCTAAGGTATAGTACTATATGGGTCAATTACTTAAAATAGAATCAAAAGATATGTATTTTTCCTTATTTTAGAGCTTTATCAAAATCTTGTTACATATAGTAATTACATAATAGCTATAGCATTATAGCTTTATAGCAGGTTTTCCTGGAGACTGGCTCATATACAATATGTATAATATGCATAATAATGACTTGCTTGACAAATATATATATTCTTATAATATTTTATAGACTGTTGCATCGCAATTTATATATTAGTTAGAATAGTTAAAAGGGGCTTATCAAAGGGAACATGCAACATAAACTGGTTGAAGGATGGAGCTCTTTACAAATGTATTCGTCAATTTGACCATTTTGTGTTCGTGACTTCATTCAAGAATGTTCAAGAATGTTTTTTTGCCACAAAGAATTGGTAATATCGTAGAATTTACTCCATTTAAATCTTACAACTGGACATAATTATTATTCATTTCAGATCTGATATAAAGCTGTGTGTTCTGCAAGAAAACTACTTATTTGACAGGAAAAAGGCAGCAAGTCCTTGTTGAGAGTCAATCAAATATACATGTTGTTTTTGGACAGGAACTTCACATTTACTGCCAAAAAAGACTATATTTATAGATAGTAATTCTTATGCATACAAAATAAGTAATACAACATGTTACACAAATACAAAATTATCATCGGATTGGTTCTTGTGTAGTCATCTTGGTGATAAAGGGGCAGACACAAGTCCATAAACTGCAAAGCTATCTCAGTCTGCCGGAGGCTTGACAGAAGGTTTAGCCCACAGACATGTCTTTCAAACCAAGCTGTGGGGTGATGCAAGCAACCTACTGAAGATGTGCAGTTTATTACCCAATTGAAGATATTAACAACAAAGATCCACAAGACATTCTGCTCATTTTCTACCAAGGAATGTTTACCTACATTGCTGATTGTCTTATTATCACTGTGGGGAACCCACGTGACCAGATGCTAATGTTCGGAGCCAATTTTGTAAACAAACCGCCTCGATTCAGGTAACATTTTTGCTTGTAACTTTCTTAATAATTGATCGATCTGGATGAAATATAGATGAGCGCCGTCTCCTTCCAAAAGCAAATCATCGACGCTCTTACCTAAGTGACAAAATTGTGTACTTTTTGTTATTTCGGCAACGGCGCATTTCGTAAACCGCAATATGCTATGCTACGGTTCGGAGCAATTCACTAAAACATGTTCTTAACAAATTACAGCTTCATTAAAAGTTACAATTTAATAGCGATAATGTGGGTCGCAAAATTTAAGATCGACAAGCAAAATATTTCTGATAAATATGAGCAACAGACAAAATGAGACGACATAAACAAAAATGCTACAGTTCGGAGCTAAAATGAAAATGCTACAGTCCGGAGCTATTTTCAGAAAATACTACGGTTCGGAGCAAAGTTTCAAAGTATACCATATGTAGGAAAAGAAGCAGGGCTCTATGCAGTCTGACAAGTGTCACATGCTATATAGAGTATAATATGCTGTTATATCAAGGTATGGGAATGAATGAGAAGGAATATAACATGACAGCCGAACACATTTTAACAGAACCATGTACACACAACGACACATCTCAAAGCTTCGTAAACACGACCCGATGTTCATCCGAGAAAGTAACACAGCCTACATTCAATCTTAGTTTGAACTTGTGTCAGCCAATTAAACAAAATTAATAGAACAACAAAACCCTGCGTCAACTCGTGATCAATACAGCTGTAAGCAAAAAACTACGATTCGGACAAAACGTTTTCTAACATCTCTGATTCAGAGCCGACTGTTAAACCATCGTTTTGCACTAAAGTGCCCAGTGCCAGCACAGAGGGGTCCGATATGCATATACACCATGATGTAAGTGTAAGTTTCACACGTTAAAGTTTGTGAATCATGTTACATACATGTATGCTCCACCAAAAATATACTGAGTGCATCTAGAAACGCAACACTGAGTCTACTAACAACTTTAACTTCAAGCAAAAAAAATCCTCATTTTTCAGAATGGTCGTTCTAAGTGAATATGCAAAATATCGATTAATGGTGGATTGATTACTTTCCCATGACGACCAACATGTTGTCTCGCAATGTCTGAAGCAGTTGTGAACCTGTTTCGGAAGATGTTCACGCGGGGTTACTGGTCCTGTCGGGCAGTTTTTAAACGTGGGTGACCTGAACAGGGACGGTCGCGAAAGGTGTCGGTGTGCTAGTAGCGTGACTCAAGACGCAACGTTGCCAAACCATGACAATTAAGGACATTCTCTATAGTTTTATTTCTTCCAAATTTTTTTAACTCACTTTATTTTATGGGAAATTTTATTCTGAAAACAATAAACTAAAGAAAAACAGGGGTTACCGATTTCGTTTTCTCAGAAAATGAGATTTTGCAACATCACTTTTCTATAAAGATGACGAAAATCATGAATTTTCAAATATTTTTTTATAAAAATCACTATTTTTCATTAGATTTTTGTTTTAGTTCAGATGCACAAAAACATTTTTCAAACATATCTATGTACATTTTGAATCTTTAATAACATTCACAAATTTTTGACAACAAATCCTGAATTTTCAAATATTTTTTATTTTTTAATAAAAATCACAATTTTTTTCAATGGATATTTTTTAGTTCAGATGTACAAAAACATACATACTACTTAAATATACCTATGCACATTTTGAATCTTTAATAACATTCACACATTTTTGACAACAAATGAATTTTCAAAATTTGCCCAAAATTAAAGCTCGAAAATTAAAAAAAGATAGAGAATTGAC
The DNA here is from genome assembly GCA_947247005.1 of Spisula solida. Taxonomy (NCBI): domain Eukaryota; kingdom Metazoa; phylum Mollusca; class Bivalvia; order Venerida; family Mactridae; genus Spisula; species Spisula solida. The sequence goes on from OX365945.1 coordinate 37,719,220, forward strand.
TAATTAAAAAAAATCTGGTCCAAGAATTTTTTTTATTTTTGCAAATGATGTTGATGAAAGTGTGATCCATCAGAATATTAAGAAAAAAACATAGGTCACCGTATTTCTTTTTGTGCTATTTAACCAGAAAGGTCGCCCTTTTCAAAGAAAACGGCATGAAAATTACGCAAAATAGTACTCTAGAGGCCAATAAAAAATCTGGTCCAAGAATGTTTTTATTTTTTCCAAATGATGTTAATGAAAGTGTACTCTATTAGAATATTAAGAAAAACAGATAGGGCACCGTGCTTCTTTGTACAAACGTCCCATAGGTGTGAATATGCACATGTTTAGACAACCATGGCATTTTTATTCCGAAACACGTGACTCGTCTGTTGTGGTTTTCTTTCCATTATAGTGCGCCCAAGATAATGTGATATTTACAAATACAAATAGGTTTGGTCAACTGTTGCACAATTAGTTTTACAAATTACTAAAGTAAAACAGATAAGGTCAGTATTGTACTAAAACATCAGTGATAAATCGTACATATCTGTAAAATCCACCTTTTGTGGAATGTACCACATTTCATCACCTTTCCTTATCCTAGGCGCACTATAACAACTTTACAAATGATTAGACGCCTCTGGAAAACGGAATTTACAATAAAAGGAAAAAAATATCGAGGATAAAAATGTTGCGTTTCTAGATGTACTGAGTATAGTTCAAACTCCAAGAAACGCGTTGTTTTTGTGCCTCTAAATTTGTCACCACATGACAAAATGGTGCGGAAGATGCCTACACGAATACATTTTATAAGGGGTGTCCGGCATCGACATGTGTGTGTTATTATTTTTGTGTTCCGCGAAACTGTTAAAAAATTGAATGTTCATACTTGGTCGAAGATCTTAATAGTGTTGATATTCAAAAAGGCATATAGCACATAGTCTTAGCTCCGAGCCGTAGCATTTTCTGAAAATAGCTCCGAACCGTAGCATTTTATGAAAATAGCTCCGGACTGTAGCATTTTCATTTTAGCTCCGAACTGTAGCATTTTTGTTTATGTCGTCTCATTTTGTCTGTTGCTCATATTTATCAGAAATATTTTGCTTGTCGATCTTAAATTTTGCGACCCACATTATCGCTATTAAATTGTAATTTTTAATGAAGCTGTAATTTGTTAAGGACATGTTTTAGTGAATTGCTCCGAACCGTAGCATAACATATTGCGGTTTACGAAATGCGCCGTTGCCGAAATAACAAAAAGTACACAATTTTGTCACTTAGGTAAGAGCGTCGATGATTTGCTTTTGAAAGGAGACGGCGCTCGTCTATATTTCATCCAGATCGATCAATTATTAAGAAAGTTACAAGCAAAAATGTTACCTGAATCGAGGCGGTTTGTTTACAAAATTGGCTCCGAACATTAGCATCTGGTCACGTGGGTTCCCCACAGTGATTATGTTAGATTGATACCAATATTTAAAGTTAGCATAAATTGGCCTAGCTATAGTGCAAAAAAGGTTCTTGGCACTTTTACTTATATGCCTTGGTGTGCAGTAACACTAGGTACTCGGTGGATTTGCGTTAACTGTTTGGTGTATCGTATTAATAAGTTCAATGCTTCAGTTAAATGTTGCAGCAACTCTCAACACAACTATCTTTGTATGCCCCCGCCATGAAATGGCGGAAGGTCATATAGTGTTCACCCTGTCCGTGGGTGTGGGTGGGTCTGTGTGTATGTTCACAAATTGTGAAATTGTGTCTGCTCTATAACTTTGTCATTTCTTATTGGATATTTATAATATTTGCTATAAATGTTCACCACATTAAGATGATGTGCCATGCACAAGACCCAGATTGCTAGCTCAAATATCAAGGTCACACTTAGAGGTCAAAGGTTAAAAGGCTCAAATAGGCATGTGATTCGTGTCCGCTCTGTAACTTTGTAATTTTTTATTGGATATTTATAATATTTGGTACAAATGGTCACCACATCAAGATGATGTGTCATGCGCAAGACCCAGGTTGCTAGCTCAAAGGTCAAGGTCACACTTAGAGATCAAAGGTGTCAAGGCTCAAATAGGCATGTGATTCGTGTACGCTCTGTAACTTTGTCATTTCTTATTAGATATTTATAATTGGTACAAATGTTCACCACATTAAGACGATGCATCATGCGCAAGACCCAGGTCCCTAGCTCAAAGTTCAAAGTCACACTTAGGGGTCAAAGGTTAAAAGGCTCAAATAGGCATGTGATTCGTGTCCGCTCTGTTACTATGTCATTTCTTATTGGATATTTATAATACTTGGCACAAATGTTCACCTTATCAAGATGATGTGTCATGCGCAAGACCCAGATCCCTAGCTCAAAGGTCAAGGTCATATTTAGATATTAAAAGTTAAAAGGCACAAGTATACAAATCTTGTCTGCTTTGTTACATTGTTATTTCGTTCTGGATTTTAAAATTACTTGGTAACACTGAGATCCCTAACTAAAATGTCAAGGTCACACTTACAGACATAGCTCTTGTCTTCAGGTCATTGTCACATTTAGGCAATTACAAACTTTATTTCAAATTATTCCATTTGCATAACTTTATGCTTAGGTGTCTGATAACAGCTTTTAGCCTGGGCATTTCTAGTTTCCTAGAGAATTCCTGTGGTTCGTATCAGACAACGCAGACCATAGTATTCGTACATTTGATGGTCTTGAAAAATTCCATGGGATGGAAATTATACATAGGGCAAATATTCAATTGAGTGAACTGTCAGATATTGGTTTTTCACACCCTGCCAATCACATTTTTAGGATCAAGATTCCAAAAGTTATCTTCAAATATTATGACCAGTACATCATGTAGTACCCGACAAAACTATTTAACTTTGTTCAGAATAGTTGCAAAGCTAAGTGCGACAATAAATGATTATCGTGTCTGAAACACGGTCTAGACTGTCCGTTTGGATACGGAGGCTGCCGTGGAGTATTTGTTAATGTCCACATGTGGGCCTCCGTAGCTCAATGGTTTATATAATTATATAGTGCGCTTTCTGTCTAATTTGGAACCCAGGTTCAAATCCGGGTGAAGGTTCAAATATATATGCCTGCCATATTTCAACAGATAGCTGTTTGGCAAATATGACTATGCTCGGCATTTAAGTAAGTAAGTATTGTACTTAGTTCTTGTGTACACACCGTCCAATAATCCCTAATGTAGTCTGTCCTTGGAGAGGGGGTTGATGTTTCTCATTTTATGTGTATTAGTCTGAATAAACTTGATTGATAATCTGCACCTGTTGTGGGATTCGAACATACACTGAAAGTCTCAACGATTGAACCATTATATAATATATTTCTAATTATCTTGATATGAATTTCAGAAAATCTTGAAATAACATTGACATTTGACCACAAAGGTGGATTGCAATTACAGTCAACTCTCGTTATCTCGAACTCGCTTATTTCGAATTTTCCGTTATGTCGAAGTTTTTTTCAAGTCCCAATTTTTCTCCTTCTTTGTCTATATGATATCTCGAGACCTATCTCGAAGTTTTGGCTCAAATTCGGCTCAAATTTTTTGTTATGTCGAATTATTTTTTGGTCCCGATTAACCAATTTGCACTTTAAATCTATTCTCATCTCGAAGTCAGGTCGAAGTCTGATCGTATTCCACTAGCATCGAATGTTTTTCACACTTCGCCAGTCTGAAATCTTCGATTTACCTGTAATTTCGCGCCTTCCATTGTTGAACAAATATTTGTTTGCAACAATATGCGCAAACATGTCATAAAGCTTCGAGTTACGTACTAATATCAATAAACATGTCATCTCGAACAATTGTTTGTAAAAATAATAATTAAAATAAAATGCATTTTCTCGAGGAGGAATACATGTACATAAATATCACAACAAGCAATTCTCACGAATATGTCGTTCTTACGACCGTAACAATATGGTGGCGTAAAATGACAGAAACTAGAAAACTTGCAACTTCGATCTCGAATTTTCGTTATGTCAAAGTAATTTCCTCGGTCCCGTGAAATTTGAGATAACGAGAGTTGACTGTTTGTGCATGATTATCAATGATGTTTTAAGTACAATACTGACCTTATCTGTTTATTTAAGTGATCTGTAAAACCAATTTTGCCACAGTTGACCAAACTGATTGTTTGTAAATATCACATTATCCTGGGCGGACTATACCAATATTCACATTGTCTATTGACAATGTTTTGCTATTTAGCAAGTTAGTATAACTTATATTTAATGAATGTATCTGGTATTCAACAGTCATGTTAATAGGTATTCTTGTGAAATTTTACATGTATTTTGTGTATAAAATCTTTCTTTTCTTAACCATTATCATATTAAAACAAGTCATATTCATTTATATTTATTTGATATTTCATAATTAATGCAAATAAATGACAATTAAATAATAATTTAAAAAATTATGACGTTTCTTTTTTATTAGCTCACCTGTCACATAGTGACAAGGTGAGCTTTTGTGATCGCTCTTCGTCCGTCGTCAGTGCGTGTGTCAACAATTCATTCAAACGACTTCTCCTCCTTAACCACCTAGCCAATTTCAATCAAACTTCACAGGAATGTTCCTTGGGGGGGGGGGGTCCTTTCTAAAAATAGCTAAAAGAATTGTAATCTATAAATAACTCTGGTTGCCATGGCAACCAATAGAAAAATACTTTAAAAAATCATAAAAAATCAACCGCTGGACAGATTTCAAAATAATTTTACAGAAATAGTTGTTGGATGACCCTCTTACAAAATTGACATTTTTGTCGTGATTCGTCGCAAAACATGGCCGCCAGTGGGTGGGGCGCTGTTTTCCCCTATATATATATAGTAAAATCTTAAAAAATCTTCTTCTCTAAAAGTACGGATTGGATTTCACTATTATTTGGTAAAATTGTTCCTTGGGTGGTCCTTTCTAAAAAAAAGCTAAAAGAGTTATAATCTATGCAGAACTCTGGTTGCCATGGCAACCGATAGGAAAATCTTTAAAAAAATCATCAAAAATCAACAACTGGCCAGATTTCAAAATGACTTTGTAGCTTTGTAGTTGTTTGGTGACCCTTTTACCAAATTGTTGTGATTTGTTAAAAAACATGGCCGCTACTGGGTGGGGCGTGTTTTTTCCCTTTTAAATCATAGTAGAAATTTTTTATCTGAAAGTACATGCTGGATTTCATCACAAATAGGTAACAATGCTCCATTATTGGTCAATTCTTAAAATAGCTAAATCATTGAAATTCATGCAGAATGTTTTGTTTCCATGGCAACTGAAACCGAGGTTGGTTCTTCTTGATCAATGTGTACAGGTGAGCGACCTAGGGCCCTGTGGGGCCCTCTTGTTTTCCAGATATTAGCTTCTAGGCTAGTATATTCCTAAAAGTGGGTGGGGTAATTCCCCCAAGGGAAATATATTCGTTGTTTGTTACAATAAGAATTGTCAATAATGCATTTAAGCATGTTTGCAAGTACATGCTGCATACGTTATGGCTTAAAAATAACACACATTATAAAAGGAAAGTACCAAACCACCCATACATGTAACGGTCAGTGATTTTTAGCTCACCTGTCACATAGTGACAAGTTGAGTTTTTGTGATCACTTGTCGTCCGTCTGTACTCGCCCACTTGTAGTTGTGGGGTGTGGAACAATGGGCTATATTTAGATTCTATTCATTCCATTGCTTACAGGGTGTAAAATGTTGCTTATTGGGTTTTACAAACAAAAGGATGAACTAAAGAAACCCCTCAATTTCAAGTCAGTGAGAACGTCTGTCCGTCCACAATTGCTTGTAACACACTAGAGGCAACAATTATTGCCTAATCTTCATGAAACTTTGTCAGAATGTTTGTCTCCATGGAATCTAGGTCAAGTTTGAAACTGGTTCATGTTGGGTCAAAAACTAGGTCAGGAGGTCAAATCTTAGAAAAAGCTTGTGAACACATTAGAGGACACAATTATGAACCATTCTCCATGAAACTTGGTCAGAATGTTTGTCTCTGTGAAATCTAGGTAAAGTTTGAAACTGGGTCATTCGGGGTCAAAAACTAGGTCACAAATTCAAATCTTAGAAAAAGCTTATGAACTCATTAGAGGACACGATTATTAACCAATCTTCATGAAACTTTGTCAGAAAGTTTGTCTCTATAAAATCTAGGCCAAGATCGAAACTGGGTCGTGTGGGGACAAAAACTAGGTCACTATGTCAAATCTTAGAAAAAGCTTTTGAACGCATTAGAGGACACAATTACGGCCCAATTTTCTTGAAACTTGGTCAGAATGTTTGTCTCTATGAAATGTAGGTCAAGTTCGAAACTGGGTCATGTGGGGTCATTTTTTATGGTTTAAGGCTGTCCCGTAAAATAAAATTCCACAAAATTAAACTCTCGTAAAATATTTTTTGCAAAATTTAACTTTTTGCTTCAATATACTGGTTATTACCTTTTAATCTATATCTTTCTAGTGTTTCATTCTACTGCCAATTTTTGTTTGCTCACATAGTGGTCGACTGCCTTTGTTTGCTTGTTTGTTTGACAATTCATGAAATGGTATGTGTTATATCGGTATTTACATTCAATAACATACATGTTGATGTAAGTTTGACAACTGTTTCAGTTTGCAACACTGTAGTTTGTGTTTAATTTTATCGGGTTATATAAACATTATAGCAATATGAGTATATTGAGGTTTTATCAGTGGTTTAAGGGGTGCGGGTATTATTGATTGGGTAGAGGACAATACGCCGTTAAATGCATTGATTTGGTTGAATGCTGCTGAATTCTGTATAGTATGTACAACTAAATCGAAACCATACCAGACGCATTATTCTGTTGTTAATCATACCGTAGTAGCTACAGTAGTTATTTCCCATTCGCAGAAATATTCGGTTTCTGCAACCAGCAGAAATAAATTCCCGATTTTCAGGTAGGTCGCATAAATAAAAAACCCAGAATTAAAACCTACCCATTACAGGCCCAAATCGCGAAAAAATTTGCCCGCAGAAATAACCCGCTATTCGGTATTACCCAATCTTCATGAAACATGGTCAGAATCTTTGTCTTTATGCAATCTAGGCCAAGCTTGAAACTGGGTCAAAAATTGCAAAATTCTAGAAAAAGCTTGCAATAGTGGCTGAATTTTCCCGAATCTTATTCATTGAATATAAATGATTACATGTACTTAGGTCAGCATAAGAGCTTTAATGTTCTACTATGGCAGGTGAGCGTCCCAGGGTGCTTTGGGCCCTCTTGTTTAAATTATTTCATATGACCATAATAAAAGGTCATTTTCTCAGCAATGCCTGGTCCATGTGAATGTAACTTTCTCCCTGTGTTACCACACCTAGTGTAGATTACGAAAATAAAGGAGACCTTTCTGTTGCAATTAGTCTGAGACATGATGATACTCAAGATTTCGTTCAACAGTATATTAAGGTAGAGGACTGTTTTATAATAAAACAGGTTGAAAATTATTGAGATATATTGGCCGTTTAAGACAGTTGATTGCTTCCTGAAAATGACCACTAACACAAGGTTGATTGTATAACTTTATATTTGAATTTCAGAACCAAGAATTGCGAGACAATGCAGCCACTTATTTCATTGAGATATCACAAGTACTCAACCGTATTCCACGACAAATGTTACTTATCATGAAGACCAATGATGTTTTACGTGGTATTGAAGCAGCATTACAAACCAGAGCTGATGCTTCCTCTTTCATTAACATGTCTAAATGCTGCACCAGAGCTTTAGGACAATATAAGTTGAACCAGTGTTTGGGTTGGGGCCAGGCTGTGGCTATTCACTTAGACAATCAATGGCAACTGTTAAGAATTGGTCTTTATGAATTTTTACTCTGGATTAACAGTTCAGCAATGTTTGGGTGGCTCTCAAGAAAACAGCAGTTATAATAGTTTGTATAAGAATTAGGTTGAATATTAAAATTGTGATATAAGTTTCTAGGGTTTATCTTAACATTACTTGTTTACTGTTGCTTTTGAATAAATCAGTATTTTACAGTGTTGTGTACTAGTCTATGAGTATTTTGTTCATGAAAACTTTCAGAACATGTTTATTGATGAAGTGTTTAACCTATGTTCGGCCCAATCATGGACATGTAATCCTAACCAGTACTAACTTGCCCTTCCATGAGGAACCAACACCTTCTCCATATGAGGAGGAAAATCGACATTGTCAAATTTTCATGGAAAGTTATGACCTGCTGCGATTACAAATCCATGTGTGAAAACATTTTATTTTATAGGATTGCCTCAAACCGTAAAAAACACAGAAATAAAAACTCGCAGAATTAATCTGCTATACGGTACATAGCATTGTTTGCATATTGATTCAGCTGTATAAGTATTATCTATAATGCCGGTTAATTAAGTGTTAAAACACACTATTTATCAATTGTCGGGACTGACAAACAATGCCAGACAGCGGATAAAGCAGGTTCCGTTAAAGTAAGGGTCCATCTTATAGAAATACAGTGGAGTTCTGCCGGGACAGACAAACTATGCAGGTGTAGCAGTCCGTTTTTCCCCGGGGAAGGAACTGACTATTTATTTTTTCCCCTTATGAAATTGTTCATATAAAGTTGTTCACTTACAGTTGAGTTCTCAGTCCCCCCCTCCTATGAAATTGTTCAATTAAGTTGACTTGACTAGTTATTTCCTCCTCCCCCCCCATGAAATTGCTCACTTAAATTTGACTTTTCAGCTTTTTCATGGGGAAAAATTGAATAGTTATTTTTTCCCTCTCTGTTCAGACATTTACAAGTATGATGGGGGAAAGAAAGGACTAGTCAGTTTCTTCCCCCTCTGTTCAGACATTTACATGTATGATGGGGGAAAGAAAGGACTAGTCAGTTTCTTCCCCCTCTGTTCAGACATTTACAAGCATGATGGGGGAAAGAAACGACTAGTCAGTTTCTCCCCATCTGTACAAACATTTACAAGTATGATTGGGGAATGAAAGGACTAGTCAGTTTCTTCCCCATCTGTTCAGACATTTACACGTATGATGGGGGAAAGAAAGGACTAGTTAGTTTCTTCACACCCCCTCTGTTCAGACATTTACAAGTATGATGGGGGAAAGAAAGGACTTGTCAGTTTCTTCTCCCTCTATTCAGACATTTACAAGTATGATAGGGGAAGAAAGGACTAGTCAGTTTCTCCCCCCCCCTCTTTTCAGACATTTACAAGTATGATGGGGATAAGAGAGGACTAGTCTGTTTCCCCCCCCCTCTGTTCAGACATTTACAAGTATGATGGGGGGAAAAAGAGGACTAGTCAGTTTCTTCCCCCTCTGCTCAGACATTTACAAGTATGATGGGGGAAAGAAACGACTAGTCAGTTTCTTCCCCCTCTGTTCAGACATTTACAAGTATGAGGGGGAAAGAAAGGAATAGTCAGTTTCTTCCCTCATCTGTTCAGACATTTACACGTATGATAGGGGAAAGAAAGAACTAGTCATTTTCCACCATCACAAAACATATGAAACATTTAATTTTAGAGGGAAAAATCCAGACGGAGGAAAAAAGTCAGTTGCACATGTATTTCCACCATCGCATAACATTTAAAACATTTAGTTTTAGAGGGAAAAATCCGGGGAGAAGAAAAGTCAGTTTTTTTCCATAGCATAACATTTATTATTAGGCGGGAAAAAACTGACTAGGGACTAGGACTAGTCAGTTTTCCCCCCCCCCCTTGTAAAACATTTGATTTTATGGGGGAAAAACTGACTGGGGGGGGGGAACTGACTAGTCAATTTTTCCCCCGGGACTGGGGGAAAAACTGGACTGTTACACCGGTTAAGACAGGTTGCCGGTAAAAACAGGTTCCGGATAAACCAGGTTATACTGTACTGTAATCCGGTATTATTTGCGGTAGTTTAACTTTCGTGTTTCATACTCGTCGAGAAATCATCATTCCGCGTAAATATACTTCCAAAACCTATGTGGGAAATTTCAAAAGTAAATATAAACCACATAAACAAGACATTTTATTATTATGGTATGCATGTAGTATATTTATATAACGTACATGTAGATTTTGAAGTTTTGACAATGTCAAGTATTTTACAAAGTTATGCTATGTTTAATAATTTTCAGAATAAGGATATATCAGACCATTCTATTTTAAAATGGAACTATGTTTTGTCAAATTATAGCAGGTGTAAAGAAAATATACCTGATAGAAAAGTACTTAAATCCAGTAAAGAAGTGTATGATTGTAAAAGCATTGATGATATTTTATGTCATCTTCAGATGTTTATTCTAGAATTGTTTACACAATTGAGCAACTAGAAAGCTCTGTAGCATCTCAAAATAGTATAAATCAAGCTTATAAGGATTTTGTATGCATCATTCATAATGAAATGAACTGTAAATTGAAACATAAGACAGTAAATTTATCCACATCTTGTGACACAAAGAAAAGGCTAAGAACAAAGAAGCCTTGGTGGTCAGATGACTTAACCATTTTATGGTCAGATATGTGTGAAGCTGAAAAACAATGGCTTAAGTGGAAATCAAGGGAGAGGTCCAATCTTAGACATGTATATGTACAGAAAAGAAAGCATTTTGATAGTAGTGTCCAACGTGCTAAGAGACGTCATGTTAATCAGGCCCAGACTGAACTGAAATCTGTTATAGTTACTAATTCAGGTGCATTTTGGAATACAATTGGGAATATTGGGCTAGGCAATGAACGCGTAAAGAAAATCCCCTTTGAGATTAATTTGCCTGACGGTTCCTTATGTAATGACCCAGACATAATACTTGAAAAATGGCGCACTGATTTTCATGGCCTTCTTAACCCGGATGACACTACGCCTGAACACGCATGTTAATTAAATTTAACATGCGTGGCCTGAACACGCATGTTAATTAAATGTATATGACACTCTATATTAACGTAAATATGCTGCCGCTTACACATATCGGTCGGCCGATAAACAATGATTATTCATAATTTTCGTATCTGTTATCCGATTTTAAATATTTAAAGCTTGTAATGAAGCAGAGATATATGTCTGTCTTTTAATTCAACATTCATCACGATACCGTAATTATTAAATCCACGGCGACGAGTAAGAATCCGTTCCGCGTAAAAGTAAGTTTAAAATACCTCTTTTTTTACCAAATAAAAATACAACCAACGGTCGAAAATCATCAAATATGAATTTAATTTTCGATCGATTTTGTTCATTAAAACTTGTTTTAAAAGCTAATACTTTAAGGTTTTATAAAATGTAAAACTTATTTATAAAGCATTTGTGAGTTGTCGACCGCCAACGATTTGATTAAACTTCGTGCATTTATGTACTAATTATTGCAAATAAATTTTCAAAATGGCGGAATCACGTCGAAACGCGTGTGAACCAAATGATACATATTGATGAAATAATTAAATGTATTTTAGAAGCAAAATCGGGAAAATCGTCTGGTATTGATGAAATTCCCAATGAATTACTTAAAAATGATGCAGCAATTGCAATGTTACACAGTCTGTATAATAGATGTTTTATTACTGGTAGTGTTCCAGACGATTGGTCGAAGGGTATTATTTGTCCGATACCAAAGTCATCTACATCTGATGCTAGAGACCCTTTGTCATACCGTGGTATTACCCTAGCACCCACAATGTATAAAATTTATTGCAATATTTTAAACAAGCGCATTACAAAATGGTTCTGTGATGAACATGTTATTAAAGATGAACAAAACGGGTTTGTTAAGGGAAAGAGTACTATCGACCATGTCCAGGCACTGACTAATGTTATTGAAACTAGAAAATTGAAGAAATTATCTACATTTGCCGTATTTATTAGAGAGGTTGCGAAAGGCTACGTGTAACGTGTACGTGTACGTCAATACTACTTTTGGGTATTTCGTCATCAAGGTATGTGTAGTTTTTACAAGTAACGGACGTGTGACAGACGATAATATAATGTGTACTATGTCACACAGGTATGCGTATGCACGGGAAACCCAATATTTTATAGCCGGTAGTCTCAGTGAGTTTATATAAACACTCATTATCGATTCACAAAGAAATCATGTTACAACTGCCATGTGATGTTACACGTACACGATGTGTTTCGCAAGTCAATTTTAATTGCAACGTGTACGTATACATGTACGAGTAGCTACACGTACACGTAGTCGTACACGTTTGAATCGCAACCTCTCTATTGACTATCGCAAGGCGTACGACACAATCGATAGAACTCTTTTGTTTGATAAACTAAGACACGAGGGATTACAGGGCCGTCTTCTTCAAGCTGTGAAGTCGCTCTACAGTAATGTTAAGTGTTGTGTGAGATTAAACGGTTTTAAAACCGATTAGTTTGACGTTAAGTGTGGCTTAAAACAAGGTTGTCCGCTCTCCCCCGTGCTCTTTAATTTATATATAAATGATCTTGTGTCATATCTAAGTAACCTTGATATAGGCATCGATATAGAGGATAGGAAAGTGTGTATTTTGTTGTTCGCTGATGATGTAGTTCTCCTAGCAGATACAGCTCAGGACTTACAGACTCTATTAGATTCATTGAGTGGTTGGTGTTCACAGAATAAAATGCAAATTAATAATGATAAATCTAAGATAATGCATTTTAGGCCTAACAGTTTTTTTAAGTCAGATTTTGTATTTCATAATGCAAACGATCCTTTAGAGATTGTATCACATTACAAGTATTTAGGTGTTGTTTTAAATGAATTTTTAGATTATTTTGAAATAGCAAAAAGTGTTGCAAGATCAGCTTCGAGAGCATTAGGACTGATTATATCCAAAAGCAAAGCTTTTGGTGGTTTCCATTATTCAACTTTCACAAAATTGTATGATACTTGTGTATGGCCCATAATAAATTACAGTGCACCTATATGGGGTGATAAATCATATTCATGTATTAATGCGGTTCAGAACCGGGCAATGCGTTTTCATCCTGGAGTTGGAAAATACACGTCAAATGCTGCAGTATCGGGGGAGATGGGTTGGAAACCACCTATTGTTAAACAATGGGGGTCTGTGGTTAGACAGCATTTTAGAAATGTTCATATGAATAATAATAGGGTTAATAAGAAAATGTTCGAATGGACTAAATCGAGTAACGTTAAAAATGGTTTTAAACGAATAAAAACCTGTCTCCATGACATTGGTATGTCACATGTAATTGAGTTAGATGTCAAAAATTCAAAAAGTATTGTGAAAGAAATTGAATGTAAAATATCTGATAATCAAATTGTTATTTGGAAAAACTCGATTAATAGAGAGTCTGGAAACAGAGGTCATGGAGGAAACAAATTAAGAACATATAAGCTTTTAAAACAAGATTTTAAAACAGAATACTATGTTGAGAACAATATTCCTTTTAAGTACAGGAGTGCCTTTGCAAAGTTCAGGTGCGGAGTTGCACCCATACGTCTGGAAACTGGTAGATTTGAAAATATTGATGTTTGCAATAGAACATGTTTCCACTGTACAAGCACAGTAGAAAATGAGATGCATGTAATCCTTCATTGTCCAGTTTACGTCGATATTAGATTTCAACTTTTGGATACTCTAAATACATATAATGAATGTCAAAATATGTCGGATTCAGAGAAATTTATCTTCATTTTTACCAACGAGAATTTGATGTATTTGTCAGCCAAAACCTGCTATAACATACTCCAAGAACGGAGGAAACTCCTGTATAAGTGATAGATTTTTATTATACATTTGCAACTGTAAATATGTATAGCTGTTTATGGAAACAACTTTTTATCATATGGCAAATTTCTTTTAATGTTATATAATTCTGCCAACATATTAACTGATGTATGCTGTTGTATGTATATATAAGTCTTAGGAGACATATGATGTCATATTTTAGTGCTTTAGATTTAAGACATACATCTAGACTTATTTGATTTTATCATAGAGGATTTTTAATATTCTAGATGTGTTGTAATTTTATTACTAACAGTCTCTTATAAATCAAACATGATTGGTCACATTCTTGTATTATTGCATTTATATAATTTCTTTGTATAATTGTATTTTATATATGTAATGTGAATGAGACTTGAATAAATAAATAATTGAATTGAATTGTATTTATTGTATTGTATAGGCTCTAATTAAGTGAAATCATTAATTATTTTCAAAGATTTTACACAAATATTATTTGTTATTATCCATTGAAAATTTCAATAAGTGCAATCATGTATGTCAAAGACCTAAATATACATGTATATTTAGGTCTTTGTGTATGTGTATATCGTCACGTGATCAATGGAAAACGTAAACAAAACCGCTCTGAAAAAATATGGATTTTAATCGTTTTCTGTTAGTTTCTGGAACTTAATATTCTATGTATGGATTGATATTGGACTGAACCACATACGGTATTCATCAGATTCAATTTTGCGATTTTGATTTTCTGACATTTTGCTATTGAACTTGACACTATACATGAAACTGGGTGGGGTGTATTTTCCAAGTTTTCTTAAAACACCCTAGGGTTATGTGAAAAATTTCGTCACGCATGATTGTCACTTGCATTCCTGACTGGATTAAATTGGAAGACGACTGAACATTGTGATGAATATCGGTAAATGACCACGGATATTGTATAAATTGCATAGTGTATTACACCGCCTCAGATCGGATTATAATTGTAATGTTTATTCATTGATGATTGGACTGGTGATGTTATCTGAACATTAAACTTAAATGCCACCTAAAAAGACCAAGGCTAAAAAGGGGAAGCGTAAACTTTCATCACCGGATGACTCGAACCAACAACCGGACAAACGACCAACTTCATCTAAGAGCGAAATGAGCCAACCGAGCAATGTACAGCCATTAAATATGGCAAACATGAATAACATGAACAACTATCAGACACCTGGTAATGTTTTCTTCACACCCCAGGCTCAACCACCGCTCAATCAACAATATATGACGTCGCCAATGGGTATGCAGCAATATCAGCCTGTACCACAGCCTGTACCGCAGTCAGTACCACAGCCTGTCCCACAGCAACCACAGAGTCAGCAACAGACCCAGGCGTCCCAAGGTCAGGATAGCTTCCAACAGGTCATAATGAATAGGTTTGACTCATTAGACAAGAGACTTAAAAAGCTAGACTCTATCCAAGACCAATTAACGTCTCTTACAAAAAGTATCTCAGTTATGGATACGCGAGTTACTTCCCTTGAGCAGTCTGCTCGTCAAACAAATGAACGCCTGAACACCGTTGAACATAGTCGGGTCTATGACTCTCAACAATGTGACGATATAAAGGCAAAGCAGTCAGGTATTGACAAGGAGTTACAGAAGGAGCGAGACCGCATTACACAGCTTCAGCATCAATATGACAATATGAAGTCGATTCCCGAAGAAATTACTGACTTACAGTCGCGTTCTATGCGTGACAATCTTATTTTTTTTGGATTCGATGAACTTGACACTGTTGATGGTAGGCGTTTTGAGAATTGTGCAAAGACCGTGCTACAGTACTGCAAAAAAACGCTTGAAATCGTTGATGCTGAATCTAGAATAAAAATTGAACGAGCACATAGACTAGGTAGCAAATATGACAGTACAAAAAAGAGACCCGTTGTTGTAAAGTTCAACCATTACCCGGATAAACTCATGATCAAACAATCGGCCATAGATTATGAGAAAAAATTGTCATCGAATGTGGGGCCTAATGGAGAAACAATCAAGCCGAAAATTCGTGTCAGTGAGCAATTCCCCCAAATCATACGTGAACGACGCAGTGTTTTGATTAAAGCTATGATCAACGCGAAAAACGACGGGAAAACAGCATACCTGTCATACGACAAGTTATACATAAACAGGAAGATGTACACGGTGGACAACGTAGCCACATCCGGTTATGCTGATAACAGCTAGGAAAAAACTGAGAAACAGTTATCTTTTCTATTGTGGAACATTCAGGGTATAAACTCAAAGTTAAATGATTGTGACTTTATCAACTTTATTTGTGATTTTGACATTTTATTGTTTGTAGAATCCTGGAACTCGAACATTACCAACATAAAAATAGAAGGTTATGATTATTTTAACTGTCCTCGGCCTAAGTCAAATAAAAGGGCGAAACGTGAAAGCGGTGGAGTCATTGTGTACTACAAAGAATGTTATAAGGATTACTTAGAACTCGTTAGTTTAGATACCAGAGGTACCATTTGGTTTAAGCTAGACAAACATTTTATGCACTCTAAATCTGATGCTTATTTCTGTGCGAGTTATATACCGCCCGAAAATTCAGCTCTATATAGAAACAATAATTCCACACTATATGAATTTGACTTTTTTGATCATATTAACACCGATATACGTAATTATAGCAGCCGTGGGGATGTCTATTGGGTTGGTGACCTCAATTCGCGCACGGGAGACCTAGCCGATTATATACCTGACATTAACCTTAATCGTTATGTCGATTTGCCTGAGTCTGATGCACAGCCAATGAATTTACCGGTGAGACGTAACCATGATCAACAGGTCAACAATTTTGGGTTAAGTCTATTAAATATATGTAAAGAAAATGACATGTGTATAATAAATGGCCGCCACGATGAAGGAAGGTGTACTTTTCATTCCACTTTAAGAAATACTCCCGTTTCGAGTTTAGTAGATTATATTATCACTAGCTCTGCGAGGTATAATGATATAAATGACTTTTGTGCTCTTGATATTACGGAGTTTTCTGACCATTGTCCTATTGTATTTGCATTAAATTGTTGTATAGATATACCAAAGTATGATTCGGTAGAATATGACAAGATTTTTTGGGATACATCCAAAAAAGATTCGTTTCAAGAACAAGTGAATAGTAACTGTCTGCTATTCGGTAATATTAACAGTAAATTATTATCAGGAGAATACAACATAGACCAATGCATGGATGAATTTACGAGTTTAGTTCATGATATCTCTCACAAATGTTTTGCAAGGACTGTCAATAGCCGGCCAAAATTCAAAAAGAAGAAGTCACTCTGGTTCGATGAAAATTGCAGAATAGCAAAACATAACTTTTTCGAATCTAAACGACGTTATTTGTCCGATAAATGCGAGCAAAATAAAGTTAATTTTTTAAACTCTAAACGTGAGTTTAACAGAATCAAGCGTAAAGCTAAGTCAATATTCTATAATAAAGAAAAAATTAAATTGTCTGATATGAGTAAGAATTCTCCACGTAAATTTTGGAAATATATCAAAAAATTTAAGACTAACAAAAACAATGTGAATAATGTAAATCCGGAAGAATTTGTTACTCATTTTTCAAATATTTCAAATGAATC
This sequence comes from Spisula solida, assembly GCA_947247005.1. Lineage (NCBI taxonomy): Eukaryota > Metazoa > Mollusca > Bivalvia > Venerida > Mactridae > Spisula > Spisula solida. The sequence continues at coordinate 37,736,555 of OX365945.1, forward strand.
TCAAGGTCAGTTTGATATAAATAATCATAACGTACCACGTGATGAGTCAATAAATGTCGAACAATTAGATAGATCAATAACGATAGATGAAATAGAAAAAACAATTGCTTTACTGAACCGTTATAAAAGCTGTGATTATGAAAACAATGTAGCCGATTTTTTCATAGATACTAAATCTTTTATATCACCTTATTTATGTACCATGTTTAATCACATTTTTGAGAATTGTGTTTACCCAGCGTCTTGGGTAAAGGGTGTTATAGTACCCATTTATAAGAAGGGCGACACAGGTAACCCCTCTAATTATAGGGGAATTACATTGGTAAATGTTATTGGTAAAATATTTTCACTATTGTTGAGAAACCGCATAAATAAATGGTGTGAGACAGAAAATGTATATAATGATTCTCAATTTGGATTTCGTGATGGACGTTCTACAGCTGATGCTATTTTCTTGTTGCATACAATTATTCAAAAAGTATTATCAAAACGTGCTAAACTTTGGTGCATTTTTATTGATTACCAGCGTGCTTTTGATACCGTTAATCACGATGCGTTATGGATTAAGTTATTTGAAACTGGTGTCAGCTGTAAAATGGTCAATATGATTAAATGTATATATAATGTTGTGCAATCATGTGTTAAAATGTCTAGCACTATGGAATTGTCCAAATTCTTTGAAGTAACCATAGGACTCAAACAGGGCGAGCCTCTATCTCCCCTATTATTTTTGTTATTTATAAATGATGTTAGTAGTAATATAGATATTAACTTGCTAACAGACAAAGATATTGATTTGCTAACAATGTATATGATATTATTTGCCGATGACATTGTGATGTTTACGACTGATCCGAAAAGTTTGCATTCTCAAATTGATAATATTTATCAATATTCTGAAACTTGGGGCTTGAAAATTAATGTTAATAAAACTAAAATATGTGTTTTTGAAAAACGTAAACAAGATGTTTATCCTGATTTTACCATAAACGGAGAAATTATCGAGAGAGTAGACAATTTTATATACTTAGGTGTAAAATTTACATATAACGGTAATATGTCAGGAGCTGTAAAATCCTTACATGATCAAGCCCTTAGAGCTTATTATAATCTTTTGTCATTGTTTGATAAAGTAAAATTTGATATTAAAACGAAACTTTCATTATTTGATAAAATGGTGGTACCTATATTGTTATACGGAGCTGAGGTGTGGGGAATTTATAACAACACTAGTTATAAATGTGTTGATAGATTACATATAAGGTTCTGTAAATATATTCTTGGAGTAAAAAATCAAACTCCAAACAGTGCTGTACTTGGAGAACTTGGTAGACTCCCTTTATCGGTCATCTGCAAAGAAAGGTCTTTAAAGTATTGGACTAAAATTATGAAAAATACTGAATCACCTATGTATAAAATGTATAATGATCTTTGCCTTAATGTACCAACTAATTGTTGGGCAACTAGAATCAACTCTGTAATCGATCACCTTGGTTTTGGTTATGTAAGACACACTTTCGATGTAAATATTAACTATTTCCCAACAATACAGCGTAGACTACGGGACCAATATTTGCAAGAATGGAGAGGATCTATAACCAATATGCCAAAATTAGAATATTAATGTAAATATAAAACAGAATTTAAATTTGAAGAATATCTTAATAATATTACAAATGATGACCTAAGAAAACATTTTTCCAGAATGAGATTATCTTCTCATAGCTTAGAAATAGAATCAGGACGTTTTAGAAATATAGAAAGGGAAAATAGACTTTGTATTTTATGTAATCAGAATGTAGTTGAATCGGAGTATCATTTTATGTTATGTTGTGACACTTACAGAGCCATAAGATCAAAATATTTCCATAATATATCATGGCCTTGTGTACAAAAGTTTTTCTCTCTTATGTCAACAAAAAATAAACATTTGCAAATTAAAGTAGCCAAATATATTAAAGAGTGCCTGCTTATAAGAAAAAATACCCTGGAAATTTTAGCTGTTCCTTAATTGTATGTTGTAAATAAGTTATTTATATATTGATGTATGTGTATATTTGATGTTCATTTACATTAATTTTGTATATGTATGTATTTTGTCTTTGCCATAGTTTTTTGTGTTTGTAAATGGCCAAAGGCAAGTTGTTTGCCGATTATGCCAATAAAATTGTATTGTATTGTGTTGTATTGTATTGTATTGTATTGTATTGTATTGTTAAAAACAAATCAACCAACTTTGTTCATTTAACTGGGTATTTAAAATAGGCCCGTAATTGATTAATTAACACCGATGATTGACTCAAATTAAAATACATTCTGATTGGCTGTTGTTATTTTGAGATAATGCTATGATTAAAATTATTTAAAAAGTACCTGTTTGCGTTGGTCCTTATTATATGAACATCGTAGTATGTGTTTAACTCATGAAAAATAGCACTTTAGTAAAATCATTAACATCAATTGCGATATCTGTGAACTTAATTGGTCACTCGATATATTATTAAGTTAACATCAAATTATTTTTCATGAGTTAAAAAACTGTGAAAGCCATGGCTTAATCAATGCATGTTTCAAAGCATATAGACAGAATTAAACAAAAAAAAAACATTTTTACAAAAGTCTTGTATGATAATTTCTTAAAAAAACATTTTTACAAAATTCTTGTAGAACTATGATAACTAAATAAAAAAAGAATAAAATTTTTAATTCTGTCTATGTTTAAACTGTACACTTAACTTAACTTATCATAACCAGTCACACTTCTTCACTAATCTCATAGTTACTTATCCTTTAATTGGACTATAACTAGCCATTCAAAAAGGTGTCAGTCATATGATTACATAAGAGTACCCCGTACAATATACAATAGGATACCGGAGAATCCCGGTACCGGACAATACTGGTACCGTTGTTTAGTAGCTGCCTGTAAACTCCTCTCAGGAAACGCACAACCAAGGGGTGAGTACCAGCTGAAACCCCCCCCTAACAATATTCCCAGTGATGATAAAGCTGAACGAGCTGTATTGAGGGCTAAAATATGAACTAATGCACAGCATATTTTTAGCGGACTATGTCAGTTGTCCTACATTATTTGTAACATGCTCATCTAGTACTGGATTTTTTGTTGATGCATAACTTCACAAAAAATTGTTTGGTTACGAAGTTACGAATCTGGAGCAAGCCGTTTCCAAAAGGCGCTACCGAGCGCTTTCCTACGTCTATGCAACCTATCGAAGCGGTTTGTTGCACAAGAAAGCGCTCGATAGCGGTTTGATACGAAATATTGGGTACAAAGTAACGAAAGACGATACAAACCTGCTATCGTTTGTCAGTCCGATTGAACATTTGTCAGCCCGATCAAAATGAAAATATATCTGTCTGTGGATAATACACGTTTTTCAATTTGTTTAATTCTAGGTCTACTTAATTCAGGGGTTACTAATTTAAAAATGAATAATTAGATATAAACACAGATAACAACTGATTTCAAATAGGCCTTATTTGATATTTTACCTTTTTTTAATGGGTTGCATAAGCATACCAGATAGTACTTTTGTTCAAAAGAAAAGGCTATTTTCATTTCAATTTCTTTAATCTTAATCACCATTTTTTGTTAAATAAACCCTGCAAATCGTCACGACATTAATGAGTTTTAGACGGAAAATTACGGGTTTTATTGTATCCAATAACGACAACAACAACATGTAATTAGTTTTCGCGACCTATATCCCGCGAATATTTTTTGACGATTTTGGAGGGATTTTTTATTACATCTCGGCGAGGAATTACGAAAATGCATTTGTTTTACTTTCTTTACAATAACCTACAACTACGATGTGGATTATCACCGTCCGGTCCAGATACGTAAATACCCGAAACCAGGGTATAGAGATAATATTTTAATTGAATAGCTCCTGCCGAAACGGACTTTAATTAATTGTATTGCAAACTTTGCGATGGGAAATAACTGAAACATTGGTTTTTTTATTAGATTTTCTTAAGATTGGTTGATATTTCGCGCATATGAACGATTCCCGCTCGACTTACTTCGTTATCTCAGAGTAATCATGTGTCTCATAACAGTTTGTAGCATCGTTTATGCACTGAAAATGTTAAAATTTCCTTTCGAAGCGGGCAAAAAAATGGCTGCCTTTTTTGTGTCCAAAACATTTAGGAAATAGCCCTCCCCATATATAAGATTGGTTGCACAGCAACCTTGGAAGACTGATAATTATTTTCTTTTCTAGACAGGGACCTACGCTAGTTTTTGGAATATTTTTAAACATCATTAAAAATTAAAAGAAAATTTATGAGCTGCCGAATATCGCATTTTAATTTTTTTTGTTATTCTATTGGCAGCCATTTTCTAGTATCTTTGCTTCAGTGCGGGATTTTAACACAAATTTTTAGATCCATTAGTATATTCAAACTCTGACCAAACCACGTGCACATGTGTTACCATAAACCGGATCTTATCCGTTGGGCTTCGCCCAACCGTATAGTCCGCTATAACCAAGACCTTCTTTAAATTGTTCAGTTAAAAATTCCACTACATCATTCACAGAAACTGATACACTATCGATCTTCCATCTACCACAGAATGAAATCCATCTTGATATATATGTTTTGTAGTCCCGCTTAGTGGATGATCTCCTCGATGACATAATAACATGGGTTGCTTTCTCAGAAAGTCCTCTGTCTCTGAATGATTTCCCGACACTAAACATGCAATTATCACTAGATGAATTGCTAAAGGGTGTTCTCGATTTTCCTGTCCTAGCTTCAAGACGTGCTTTGTTCTCGGTAGAATGAATGGTCTGTCGACTAATAGTCTCATCAGCACTGGGAAATATGTCTTGAGTTGTCCACAGAGGAACAATAAGAATGCCCCTGGCCCTGTCTCCTTGAATCTTCTGAATACAGCAACCAATCATACTAAAAGGAGGAAACATAATACACTAGGTTAAATGTATTCCAGTTTACAGAGAATGCATTTATGTGGGTTGCTTCAGGATCAGGTTTCCAGGAGCAAAAAACCTGTACTTTTTTATTGATACCAGTACTGACATGACCTTCATTCCGTAGTTTAGCATACACAGGCTTCATTACCCGCGAGCCTGGAGCGAGCAGGTATATTGGATAGCATAAAGTAAAAAGTCCATGGAGGGGCACGTGACCTGTTCTCGATGGTTTACGATTTCAAAAAAAAAATCCCAAAAAAGATGCATTTTGTAAGAATGTCGTGAACCAGACTAATTCCATTATTCCATGCGGATAACATCGGTCTTTGTCGCATTGCAATAGTTTATTTACCGAAGAAATCAGAACTGTCCGAAATTTCAGTGAGCGCTAGGCAATATCGAGACCATGGATCTAAACAGCAGGTGACTGCAGCTGCATTATTTTATGATCTTTGATATTGTTGAACACTGAAAACATGTCTTATGATCGACATTAATGTTTTATTTATACTACCTACCTACCTAATCCTCGTCGCCCCAAGGGGGGCATAGGGCATCCACCACTCTTCGCCATCTAGGTCTGTCTTGAGCCGCTGTTTTCGCTTCGTTCCATGACATGGAGATGGCCTTCAGCTCTTTTTCCATCGTTCGTCTCCATGTCAGGACAGGTCTTCCCCTCTTCCTCCTCCCTTGGGGGTTCCAGTCAAGGGATTGGCGGACAATGTTGTTGGGGGGCCTTCCGGAGTGTGTGGCCAATCCACCGCCATTTCCGCTTCTTTATTGTCATGGCAATTGGGGACTGGCGGGTTCTTCTCCATAGGTCACGGTTTGATATTGTCTCTGGCCAGCGGATTTGGAGGATCTGACGTAGGCAGGTGTTGACAAAGACTTGTAGCTTTTCATCAAGCATTTTGGTGTGTCTCCACGTCTCTGAGCCGTATAGTAGGACGGAGATCACATTTGAGTTGAAGAGCTTCAGTTTTGTTGGTATACGGATGTTCTTATTCTTCCAAATGGGTCTAAGGATGACGAAGACATGTCTGGCTTTCCCGATTCGTGACTTGATATCTTCTTCTGTTCCCCCTGATGTACTCACAGCACTTCCCAGGTATGTGAAGTTCTTGACGTCTTCGATTGGTCCATCTTGTATGGTAATAGGGCGACTGTTTGCTGCGTTGATTCTCAGCGTCTTTGTTTTGCTGGTGTTGATAGTCAGCCCTGTTGATTGAGCAACCTGTTGTAGACGGTCAGTTTTCTGCTGTATATGGTTAATGCTGTGAGACATCAGGCAGATATCGTCGGCGAAGTCTAGGTCTTCCAGTTTCTTCTCAAAGGTCCACTGTAGACCACGTGGCACATTTGTGGTTGTCTTCATCACCCAGTCGATGACAAGAAGGAAGATCATGGGCGATAACAAACATCCTTGCCGGACTCCTGTTGTTACAGCAAATGATGGTGAGAGGTCAGAGTTGTGGATGACTTGGCAGGTCATGCCTTCATAGAAGCTGCGTATGATGTTGATGAACTTGTCTGGTATGCCATAGTGCTTCATGATCTTCCATATCATGCTCCGCTCGATCATATCGAACGCCTTGCGGAAATCTATGAAGTTCAAGTAGGCTGGAGACTGCCATTCTATAGACTGTTCAATTATGATACGTAGTGCTGCTATTTGATCTGTACATGACCTTCTTGCTCTGAACCCTGCTTGTTCGTCTCTTAATTGCTCATCGATGCTGTTCTTCAGGCGTTCTAGTAGAACTCTGGAAAGGATCTTTGAAGGTAGGGATAGTAATTGTATTCCTCGCCAGTTGTTGCAATCGCCCAGATCTCCCTTCTTGGGAAGCTTCACAATAATACCGGACTTCCACTCAACAGGAGTCTCTTCTTTCTCCCAGATGTCCTGTATGAGCTTCAACATGATATCGGCTGTGATCTTGCTGTCTGCTTTCAGGGCTTCTGGTGGGATGTTGTCTAAACCAGGGGCTTTTCCAGACTTGATCTTGTTTATGGCTCTAGTGATCTCCTCTGCTGTGATGGGTCCCATGTTTACTTCCAGTTCTTCTCCAGCTTCAACTTCAGGAGTGTCCTGGACTGGAGGGCCATTTAGGATGTCACTAAAGTGTTCCTTCCATCGGTCTAGCTGTTCTTCTGGTTTGGTGAGCGTTCTCCCATCTTTGGCCTTGACTGGTTTGCCCGTGTCTGTCTTGTGCCCTGTAAGTTTCCTGGTGATGTCATATAGAGTCTTGAGATCGTGTTTCTCAGCTGCTTCTTGTGCTTGTTTGGCCATGGTGTCAACGTATGTTCTCCTGCGTCTCTGGCCATCTTCTTGACTTCCCTTTGTTTCCCTGTGTAGTCTGCCTTTGCTTGTGTTTTCTGGGCCCTGGTCTTGGCGGTGTCAAGCTTGTGTTTAAGAGTTCGTCTCTCTTCTATCTTGGCTATGGTGCTTTCTGACAGTCAGCTCTTGTATGTCCTGTTCTTGTGTCCCATCTTCTCTTGACAAGTGGATGTTAAGGCAGACTTCACTTGGTCCCACTTGGATTCCACCGTTCCCACATCTAGGTCGGCAAGTGCTTGGAACCGGTTCTTCAATGTGATAGCGAATTCTACCTTCGCATCTGCTGAGGAGAGTTTTTCTGTATTGAAGCGCCTCTTCCTTTGTGGTCTGGCATTCTTGTTGTTTGCGATTCGTGCCTTGACTTTGGCTACTATCAGCTCATGGTCTGAGCCAGCATCAGCACCTCTCTGGACTCTCACATCTAGCAGTTGCCCTCTCCATCGACGCGATATTGTGATGTGATCGATCTGGTTCTCTGTGGTAAGATCTGGAGACTTCCATGTGGCCTTGTGTATGTCCTTGTGCTTGAAGAACGTTCCTCCAATGATGAGGTCATTTTGGCTACAGAAGTCTGCGAACATCTCTCCATTTTCGTTGATGGTTCCTAGTCCTTCTCTTCCAATTGTAAATTCCCGGCCTGCATTATCATCCCCAACCTTAGCATTCACATCTCCCATAAGTATGGTTATGTCTCTTCTAGCTGTTCTATCCATTACTGCCTGTAGCTGGTGGTAGAAGTTGTCCTTATCCTCCTTTTCGGCCACGTTTGTTGGGGCATAACATTGGATGACTGTGATCTTCTGAAATCTGGACTGAAAGCGGGCTGTGAGGATCCTATCGCTTATTGGCTCCCATTCTAGTAGGCTTCTGAGAGTGGTTTTATTCATCATCAGGCCTACTCCATTCCGATGTTGTGCATTGTCGCCAGTCTGACCTGAGTATAACAGGGTGTCACCGGTGGCAAGTGTGACTCTCCCTGAGTTGGTCCATCTCACTTCTGAGAGTCCCAGGATGTCCAATCTGTATCGCTGGAATTCTCTTGTGACCTGCGCTGTCCTTCCTGCTTCATACATAGTACGTATATTCCAAGTCGCAATCCTTGAGACGGTTCGTGGAGAGAGGAGTTTTGTCGGTGGACTAGTCCACGTCATGAACTCTCTCCGGGGTCGATTCCTTTGATCCTTCGATAGCGTATTTGTGGTTTCTGTTTCTGTAGCGGTAAGTCTTTTTACGTGGTGAGGGTGCGGCCTCACGCACAACCCTCCTCCTTTCGCATCCGGGCTTGGGACCGGCCATGGCGGAGTTGTTTTATTTATAAGCATATAAATATTATACGGAACAAGGGAGTCATAATATGCAATAAGTGTCTTGAAAATTGGTTTGTTATACATGAAATTATTTAACAATTTGTTGATAAATTTCGTATGTCAAATTATCGTGCATATAGTTTTCCCAATTTGAAAGCTACCGGCCTATCGCGCTTATTTTTCTCTCACAATTTTGAGATTTTCATGCTTAATTTTTACTTGGGGGATTTGTATTGTTAAATACCAACTTTTGAAATCACTACGATTTTACCCATGTAATTTCTCCACAACCAATTCATCCGAGCAAAAAACGAGTTCCAGCCAATCTAACCAAAATCATAATTTTAAAGCATTTTTAAGAACATTTGTCCCTAGCAATTGAAGTATTTTTTATTTCTTTGTATTGCGAGAAAATTTGGAATGTTTCTTCTGTGAGTAAATAGCGGACAATACACAGGCCGCAAGGCCGGCGGATGTCGTTCCGCTTTACGATAACACGTGTGCAGGTGGTTTGGTCAGAGTTTGAATTCACTAAAAGTTTGTGTTAAAATCCCGCACTGAAGCAAAGATACTAGAAAATGGCTGCTAATAGAATAACAAAAACAATTAAAATGCGATATTCGGCAGCTCATAAATTTTCTTTTATTTTTTAATGATATTTAAAAATATTCCAAAAACTAGCGTAGGCCCCTGTCTAGAAAAGAAAAGATAATAATTATCAGTCTTCCATGGTTGCTATGCAACCAATCTTTTTATATGGGGAGGGCTATTTCCTAAATGTTTGGACACAAAAAAGGCAGCCATTTTTTTGCCCACTTCGGAAGGAAATTTTAACATTTTCAGTGCATAAACGATGCTACAAACTGTTATGAGACACATGCTTACTCTGAGATAACGAATTAAGTCGAGCGGGAATCGTTCATATGCGCGAAATATCAACCAATCTTAAGAAAATCTAATGAAAAAGACACAAGTTTCGGTTATTTCCCATCGCAAAGTTTGCAATACAATTAATTAAAGTCCGTTTCGCGTATTTATGGGGAGGGCTTTTTCCTAAATGTTTGGACACAAAAAAGGCAGCCATTTTTTTGCCCACTTCGGAAGGAAGTTTTAACATTTTCAGTGCATAAACGATGCTACAAACTGTTATGAGACACATGATTACTCTGAGATAACGAAGTAAGTCGAGCGGGAATCGTTCATATGCGCGAAATATCAACCAATCTTAAGAAAATCTAATGAAAAAGACACAAGTTTCGGTTATTTCCCATCGCAAAGTTTGCAATACAATTAATTAAAGTCCGTTTCGGGTATTTACGTATCTAGACCGGACGGTGATAATCCACATCGTAGTTGTAGGTTATTGTAAAGAAAGTAAAACAAATGCATTTTCGTAATTCCTCGCCGAGATGTAATTAAAAAATCCCTCCAAAATCGTCAAAAAATATTCGCGGGATGAAGGTCGCGAAAACTAATTACATGTTGTTGTTGTCGTTATTGGATACAATAAAGCCCGTAATTTTCCGTCTAAATCTCTTTTATGTTGTGACGATTTGCAGGGTTTATTTAACGAAAAAGGATGATTAAGATTAAAGATGTTTTATATTTAATCGTAATATGATTAATTGAAATGAAAATAGCCTTTTCTTTTGAACAAAAGTACTATCTGGTATGCTCATGCAACCCAATAAAAAAAGGATAAAATATCAAATAAGGCCTAGAAATCAGTTGTTATCTGTGTTTATATCTAATTATTCATTTTTAAATTAGTTACCCCTGAATTAAGTAGACCTAGAATTAAACAAATTGAAAAACGTGTATTATTCGTGTTCATTCGGACTGACAAACGATAGCAGGTTTGTATCGTCTTTCGTTACTTTGTACCCAATATTTCGTATCAAACCGCTATCGCACGCTTTCTTGTGCAACGAACCGCTTCGATAGGTTGCATAGACGTAGGAAAGCGCTCGGTAGCGCCTTTTGGAAACGGCTTGCTCCAGATTCGTAACTTCGTAACCAAACAATTTTTTGTGAAGTTATGCATCACCAAAATATCCAGTACTAGATGAGCATGTTACAAATAATGTAGGACAACTGACATAGTCCGCTACATATGCTGTGCATTAGTTCATATTATTTTTTTGCAAATAAATTCCTACGCGCTGTAAAATGACTAATGGTTTTTGAGGGTTGATAAAAAATGTCGCTGTTACAGTACCAGGTTAAGCAGACGAAATTTACACTGTTTGGTTTCATAACGTTCATATTACAGTTTAGCAACAAACTCCTGTTATAATGTATTTATTTTTAACTATTTACAATATTTGCATTGATAAATAGTATTGATCGACGTTTCATCTTTTAAATTTACCTCAGATCTTCGGCTAAATATTTTGCGTCTATCGTTAGAACGACCCTTTTCTAAGCGGTGTTGTTTACACATTCGATTCGAGACCATATTGTTTCGTCCCCTTTATGAATCGTTCGCCTATTCGTACCCGAGTTATGGAATTTTGACTTAGTGTAGTTTTAAGTTGTTATCCCCCGCCGATGAAATCGGTAGGGGGGTATTAAAATGGTGTTGTCCGTCCAACAGTCATTCAGTCCTTCCGTCCACCCGCAGCCATTTCTCTGTAACTAGCTGGTATAATTTCATGAAACTTAAAATAAATGTGAACTACCATACTGGGATGATGCCCATCAATTTTTTTTGGTGATATATAAATAACTCTGGTTGCCATGACAACAGATTGGAAAAACTTAAACAGTTCATACAAAATCAACCACTGGCCAGATTTCAAAATTATTTTACAAAATACTTGTTGGGTAACCCTCTTACAAAATTGACATTTTTATCGTGATTTGTCAAAAAACATGGCTGCCAGTGGGTGGGGCTCTATTTCCCCTATATATAAATTGTGAAGTCTTTAAAAATCTTCTTCTAAAAGTACTAATTGGAATTTATTATGTAGTATTAACAATGTTCTTTTGATGAACCTCTATAGAAATAGCTAAAATAATTGAAATCTATAAAATTTCACCCACTGGCCAGATTTGAAAATAATTTTACAGAAATACTTGTTGGGTAACCCTCTTACTAAAGTGGCCTTTTTGTCATGATTCATCCTCAAACATGGCCGCCAGTGGGTGGGGCTCATTTAACCCTATGTATAAATAGTGAAGTCTTCTTATCTGCAGACTTGATTTCATTACAAATTGGTAACAATATTCTTTGAGTGCTCCATTCTATAAATAGCTAAATAATTGAATTTCATGCAGAGCCATGACAACCGAAATCAAAGTCCTGTTAGAATATGGTTCTTTTAGTTCAATATGCACAGATGAGGGCCATCTTGGCCCACTAGTTTATTGGTCAATTTTCCTAAGAGTTACTGCCCTTGGTTTATTGACTAATTTTGTCCACTTACTAGCGTGTAGAATTTTATGAAACTTAAAAGAAATATGAACAACCATACTGTGATGATGCCTGTCAAGTTATTTTTATTGATAAATTTTCTGTTGATTAATTGCTCTTGATTTATTGACAATTGTTATCTGATAGAAGCTTACATTCCAAACTGTGCAATGAAATATTGATAACCTGTAGGCGGGGGATATCAATTCAACGAATTTGCTTGTTTTTTTGCGACAATTTATCCCCTATCCAATTACTTATATTCTTTTTGTTTACTGCCGTCAAACATTATTTATGTAGATGCATGATATAACCATTTACTGTTATTCTGAGTCGTTTTAATACTTTTTCTCAGCTAAAACTAGGTGTTTCAACCACAAAGTTTAATCAAATTTAATTAACGCGCGTGATTCAGTTCATAGAGTTGTTCATGGACGGATTGCCTAAATATGTTTGTTAGATGAAATTAAATGAGTCAGCTTTCCGCGATATTTCCGATTTTTTTCCACAATTTTCACACTTGTTAATCCAATACCATTTAAGGTAATTTTTAGTAGATTACTAAGATTTGCGTTATCCCCCAAGTAACAGTACGTCAGTACTTTGATATACACATCAGCTGTTGAATTATGCAGATAGAAGGTCGAGAATCCTGTCAATTATCTGTCAAATGAAGTCGGTACATCATTTGCTTGCAGGAACTATTTGACTTGTAAGTTTTGTGAACAATCTTGGTCCGGGCCCTACGCCATTTGGCATCACCCTGTATTGATAAATTTGATTTCCATGCACGAAGCAAAAATAGTGCTGTTGTTTAAGAGCCAGTGGTATAGAGTAATAGGCTTTCTTTATATCAATGCTATCATATACATATTTTGAGTAACAAAATTTAAAGCATTTTCAAAATGATCCATTTTAAAATGTTCATATGGCAAGAACTCATTTAGTTTTTTGAGGTTTAAAATCATTCTAAATTCTCCATTTTTCTTCGACCTTAAAAAGGTTGGCGAAAGAAATTGATGTACATGATATACAACAGGAAGGATAACTCTGTCCTGCAACATGTTCCCAACTTCCTGATCCATAATTTTTAGTTCAGCTTCATTATATGAGCGTTGAGAAAAATTGTTTTTATCAAAATCAAAATGGCAATGCTGCACAATATCAAGTATATTTGAATCTTTGTATTTTTTTCCCATTCATGTTCATATTTCTTAAGCCTACCACCTACAAATTTATCAGTACAAGTACTCACATTTTCTAATGTCGTTGTGCAGCTCGCCCCCGATAAGGGCGCTGGGAGTTTTTTAGGTATTACTCTGAAAACCTTAATCGTAGTAACTGATTGAGGCACCATAGGCACCTCTCATTGGTCAGCCGTGACCCCGACTTCTAGGCCTTCCACGAAGCAAGCTCTTCCACGGCCTCGATATTCAAATGACCGGCTATGCTGAATTTTTCTTCCGACCTTGGTCCCTTCATCAATATCCTTAATTGTTTGGAATAAGTCATCCCCAAACAATTGTGCGGTAATAGGAACACTAGGATTGCACAAATGAGCATAGTCCTAGATATCCGGCTTGAGAACTTCCCGGCGGCCTAGGTTGAGCAAACAATTACCATGACCGAATAACGATAAAGCATCATTGCATTGGTTTATCGGTTGGCTAACATCAATACCCTTTTTCTTACAACTATTCTCCACAGCCATCAGCGAGCTGACCACTCTCGATACTAGCACAGCTCCTTTAATTAAAGCAGTTTCAGCATTCTGAAATTGTTTGTCAATATATTTATTGTTAGTGGTCACAATGTCCCACACAAGTTAATTGACCTTTACAGGCTGTAAAGTCTCACAATATTCTCGACGAGGAATATTTTCGTCCTTGCTCAGAGCATTACATTGTTCTTCATCCATCCCATTACGGAAAAGTTCATTTAAATTTTGCGCCAAACAAGAATCTATGGCTTCACCTGTGACCTCAGTACCGCGAGGCTGTTTAGCCATACTGGCAAACCGGCTATCAGGGTCAACACATTTCCTTTTACTAGATTCAGAATTATTATCAGGGTCAACACATTTCCTTTTACTAGATTCAGAATTATTATCTTCAATTTCACCTTCCCCAAACTCATTTCCATCATAAGAATGGTCAACATAATCATCCAAGTGTTCATCATACCCACACTCTTCAATGGATTTTACTCGGTCAAACAACTGGGAACACTTAGTATCAGTTTGTGCTTGCTGTTTTTTAATATCTTGTAAGCTCGACAATATAAGCGCAATGTCGCCCGCCGGACTTCTCGCCTTGTTCGACACTAATAAAGTTTTATTACTTTTGTTTTTAGAGATAGCCGATCGTACACTGTTATATCGTTTTCCTTGTTTCGAGCTACCAGCGATAGTTTTATATTTAGGCCCAGAGGCCTGGACTTCTTCCTCCATTTTCAACAAGTTTTAAAGAAACTCGCGAAAACTGGTTACGCCGCTGAATCGCTCCACGTGCAAGATAAAAAATCAACAATTGTACTGAAATTCCGTCGCACAGAGAAACCCCAGGTATTAAAAGCACTGTGTTTTATAATATCGATGGCCAACAAGCGGCACTTCGATAAATCTATAAATTTAAATAATTTACGAAAGAAAAACGCACGATAAATTCTTCGTTAGCTGACCGCCATAACGTTTTGCCACTGACTGCGCATGCGCGGGCCACATCTCATTTTGTTACGAACGAAAATATCGTTGTCGTATTAGATTTACTCAATGAATATGTCCCCGATTCTTCGTACTCTAGAAAACATTTTCTTTGAATAAAAATTGCCACAGTAGCATTGATACCCTTTCATGACAATTGCTACCGTTGTTTTACACATATTCTAACACGATCCGCGGTATAACCGTATAAACATAGTACAAACAAGAGCATGTTTTATTACCCCCATAAAACATATCTCTCAAATTGGCTGTTACTATTTACGCCCCGTATCACGTGACATATTTATGAATGAATGAACGTAAACTTTATAGTAGAATTCTACGAGTCGCGATCAAAGGGATTCGACCCGATAAAACTATCTTTCACATCTATACTATGAATATCTAAGACAGGGATCTTACTTTATGACTGACCCTCATATACCCAACTCAACATTATGTCCAATATTTTAAACAAGCCGAATACAATCATTTAATTTGTACTGCACACTTCAAGACAATATAATATTATACATAAAAAATACAACTTTTATCAATACACGTACACAATGTCGCCTGTGTCGAGAATAGAATGTTCACAAAATGCGTAAAACCCGGTTTGACGACATAACCCTGCACAGACAGAACAACAAGAGCCACGTTCACATGGCCAACCAAGCATAAATGTTTATACTAATGGGTGTTTAATCAAACTTCAAAGGGAAATAATTTCAAAACTGGGCCATATAGAGTTATGGTTCTTGGTCATTGCACTTCTCCTAGTTGCAATCTATTCACCAACCAAGTTTCAAGTCAATACCTCAAATAGTTATAGCCTTATAGAGTTATGCTCTGGATGAAATACTATAAAAAATTAAACAAGAGGAGATAATTTAAAAACTGGGTATTCTAGAGTAATGGTTCTTGGTCACTGCACTTCTCCTAGTTGCCATCTATTCATATATTAAGTTTAAAGTCAATATTACAAATAGTATTAGAGTTATGCTCCGGAAAAAATCTATTAAAAGATTAAACAAGGGCAGATAATTTCAAAAGTGAACCATATAGAGTTATGATTCTCTTTCGCTACACTTCTCGGAAGTTCTCCTAGTTGTCATCTATTCATATGTCAAGTTTCAAATCAATATCTTAAATAATTTTCAAGTTATGCCTGGACAAAATATCGGACAGAAGGACGGACGCATACAATTACTATTATCCCTTCGTCTTTTGCGGGGAATTATAATCATGCATGCAAAACATTGAACGATAATATGAACTAAGGCGCGGCCTTTAACGGAGAAGTTTTATGAATATTAATTAATTTAGATTCTATGCATCTACTATGTATGTGCAGCTTACATAAAGAAACCAGGGATTTTTCTGTTCATTTTGGGAAGGATCCTTAGTCTCTACATTTTGGGAAAAATATTGGTGTATTCCTGATTATGGAAAAAAAGGAGGGTATAACTTTTTTGGGAAAACTGCATGATTTTAAAGACATTTTCAATCAGGAAGGGGCCTTTTCTAGGCCTCTGTTATATATTAATGCGAAAAAACCCTGAAAACATGTATGCATATTAACTACATGTATTGAACGGTTAACAGGAATCAAAGCACTGAAAGCCCTGAGGTTGTTCGATTGAATGCCATTCTGATCACCTCGGCCTTTATGCATTGCGCAATATTTACTGGAGACAAACGGAAATGTTCGATCTTTCATGATTAGAATGAATAAGAATGCATGCACAAGTACAAGTGAAACAGTTTTCTGAGGCCAGATAATTAACTAGAAATGCTTAGGATGTGTTTTTCTGCAGTTAGGATGCTGATCGAATTTATACCGGTCA
Source organism: Spisula solida (assembly GCA_947247005.1). NCBI lineage: Eukaryota > Metazoa > Mollusca > Bivalvia > Venerida > Mactridae > Spisula > Spisula solida. The sequence goes on from OX365945.1 coordinate 37,753,127, forward strand.
CCGGGTGCACGTTTAAATTCATTAGTCAGAATAATTAGCCAAATAATTCAGATACGTGTAACATCAGATACTACGGACAGGCGCATAAGCCTTGAAGTTGGTTCTTATGGTTAGGGGTCCTCAGGATTGTGAAATTTGGGACTTTAATGCCATTTTTGCCATATTATATTTCTGCTGTACAAATTAATGTTACTCATGTGCATACTTCCGTATTGCTGGCTACGCCACTGACTGATTAATCAAACCTAATAAACTATTATGTAACTGTTCATAAAGAGTAGTGCTCAATATTACAGATTTTCAACGTTTCGTAGAGTAACTAGAGAACTATTTTGCCGGTTTACATGCTTCCTTTGCATCGGCGAACGATATGCAAATTTGCAATTGCTGGCTGACCGGTTTACTTTCCTTAATGTGGCACTGTCCATTTGTGGCATAGAAAAGAAGTTTCAGGAAGTTAAAATGGGTTGCAATAGTTGATATGTATTAAAACTAGTTGTTCTTTGAACAACTTAAAACATTATATATATTGGTACAAATGTACCGGAAAGTGACCGTTTTTAGTCACAATATTTGTGACAAATACCGCGTGGAATATTATTGACATTTTGACACTGTGACTATACAACACTCAAACAATGGAATGAAACTAATACAATCTGTGGGAACGTTAATAATGTAACATGGTTTGAAAAGTATGTAGTTGGACCAGGGCTCAAACCCAGAATCATCTGCTTAGAAAAGGCGAATGCTAAACTGAGCCTGCTATCTGGACACAGCTTTCTTCCTTCAATATCAATAATTGAATTCTAAACTGGCAGGCAGGGAATTTCTAAACTTTTTGGGATTATAATTTCACCTTAATGAAGCTAGTAACAAATGATTTCAAACATTTATAATTATGGTTTTTATATTTGAAATTACACATGTATTGTACTTGTCTGTGAATACTTGTCTGTCTTAATCAGTCACTTGATTCAGTGGATACACCAGAGGCGTTGCGACTTGGGCGGCACCAAATGAATGTAATTCAGTAACTATATGCCTATAAGGCATAACTATTTGGTAATAATGATACCAAAAAATGACAAACATACACGGACGATCCAAAAATTCATCCAACGGAGTACATATTGAAAGAACTGGAAATACTAATAGCCCCATTTACGCTCTGATTTCATAAAATTTCCTCATAAAAACGGAGGGGATACCCCTCCCCCGCCGCTCCAATATTCGGCAACCTGCGAAGAGCCTGTACACACCTAGTCCAAACCATGGGACCTAACTAGTAAAGACTGTTGGACCTATTATCACCTAACGTAACGAAACGTTTAGATTAGAAACGTTTGGTCTCGGTTGGGACTACACACCTCAAGTTGGTTTGACTAGGCAAGATGCCATGTTGGCCATTGACAATTTGCTTACAGAGCGAATACTGTATCGACTGAGCTATCAAGCCACTTGTTTAACATATTGGACGCATACAGTTTAAGTTAATATGTTTACACTACTGCGGGTCAGTTCAAAAAGGCAGTGGCTAGCCGTCCGGCACCGGACGACTAGACAGCGAAATTAGTCGTCCGGCATCGGACGACTAGCAAACGATACGTGCATTGGCTAGGTAACTGTCATGCTATTTATATGCATTAGGCATCCAGAATTTCAGTATTTTCTTGTGATAAGTATCACGTATGTTTCTACCTTGTAATAAACTACGAATTCGGCAAGACATATGTTAGTGCATTTATCTGCATCCATTTTGTGACCGGCCATGTATCTCCGTATATTGTCCGCCATATTGGAAAACAAAGTATGCACGTTCAGGCCTAGACACTAACTATTTTGGCCACTTGTCCGACAGGGCAAAAACGCAAAAAAATAGGACAGTTACTGGTCCTCCAGAATTTTCACTGGTCCTTCTGAATTTTCACTGGTCTCGGACCAGTGTTAGTGTCGAGCCCTGACGTTAATTTGCCGAGGTAACACATACAAAGCTAATGTGGCAATTAATTATTTTTTCATTCGCAGTTTTAATGGCACATATATACAAACCAATACAATTTACAGTAGTATTTTTTTTAAATACAATATACAATAGGGCCTACCATGATACGATTCATAAACGGCGACATTGTTTTCACGCTATTATAACCAGTGGCATTCCAAACTGTCAATTACCTAACACAGCAATTTCATTTTTTCAGCATGAAGTGAAGTCATATACTTTCCCCATCCTCATAATAATGTAATTGAAACACTCTATGCTCCATTAGATCTACTACTTCTAGCTCTATTTCTAATGCCGGACGACTAATTTCGCTGTCTAGTCGTCCGGTGCCGGACGGCTAGCCACTGCCGTTCAAAAAAGCTACAACTGAATAAGACGGCAAGCTTGTCAAGCTAGCCACCTACACAAGTTTTTCCCTTAAATCCTATACACAGTACTACTATATTCTCAAAAAGATTGCTATCAAAAGCACAATACAGACATAACATTGTCAAAGAGTCATTTTGCATTTTTTTGGGATCGAATAGTTGCGGGTACGACATGTTATTCAGTTTTATTTGTACTTACGAAACCTCTGACGGTCACACACGGCATCGGGTGTTGATTTTATTGTAAGTTATTCAGTTTTATTTGTACTTACGAAACCTCTGACGGTCACACACGGCATCGGGTGTTGATTTTATTGTAAGTACGTTAATTGTGAGAGATAAAGACGATTTTCCTTGCTTACCAAGTACTATAGTGCGGCCAAGATATGATGGCACAATAACATTGTGTAAACGTCACTGGTTGGACTAGTCCATATCAAAACGCGGGTAAGTAACTTAATCACGATCATCTAAGCGCTTGTTTAGTTATTTAAACTTATTTAATAAAGGATGGAGCTCCTTGTGTTAATTATTTAGTCTAGTGGTAACGTTTCTAATCTCAACACAGACGGTCCGGGTTCGAATCCCATTATAATCTTTTTTTTATTTTTTTCGCGATTTTTTTTCCCGCACACTTTTCACAAAACTGTATTTGTTTATTTGTGGATGTATTACATACAACCAGATTGAACCTGAGAAACTGCACATTATTAAATCGAAATATGGCTAAACGAATCATTTTAACGCAACAAGGACGATACATTGTGTCTAATGTATTAGACGTCTGTACACGAGAGGCACCAATGGAACTGCCAGTGATTCCATTGTCCTGTCCAAGGAAACAAACTAACGCGATGACAGGGGTAACAGAAAGGACGGTTTCACGCATAAAGTAGAGGAAATTGCAAAGACGTAACAAAACCTCACTGAATTCTTTTGATGATGATGATAATGACAGTGATTATGACGAGGTGGATGGTGATAGTGATGATGATTTTGCAGATTTCTAAAAGGATTCTGTCACAAACACTGCCGATGAACAACATTAATTCATATAATTTATATATACATGTATACGTACAGAATATTGATTTATAATTGATTGTTATAGATACATGAAATAAAATATTATATAATAAATAAACAGAATAGAGAAAGTATACGAATGAAAAAATATATAACAAGATAATCAACGTATAACGGGATACACTAAGAAAACAAGTTTACTAGAACTGAAGAATACAAATCATTACCGAAATAAAATGCAAAAAAGTGAGACTCGAACCAGTAACCTCCATCCATTATATTATTGTAATTCCAAAGCTTTACCAACTGAGCCAGCGAGACACATGTAAGATCGGCTCGTATATTTGCTCATATTGCGAAAACGTAATACGAAACAAGCGTTTATTGACCATGACTGTAAATAAGCATCCCTTTCTGTTGAAAATGAACACATCGGCTAATTAGCATATGTAAATGTTATTGTGCCATCATATCTTGGCCGCACTATAGCGTCGTGTAATCGGAAACAAATCTCCTATAAAATTTCTTTTCTCGCAGGAACAAAACACTGCAAAATGGCGACAGTTTTTATCATGTATAAATGCCGGTCGGACCGTTCAGATTAGGAACGAAGATGATACTCATACGCGCTATTTTTAATTAGACATACAGTTTATAGATAACTTGGATAACACAAATACTTGAAACGTTTTAAGAATATTGCATTGGTTTTTTTCATAATCACTTTTTTCAATTTAAAAATCGCATTGAAAAACGAACTACTTTTTACGTACGTAGTACTTCGGGGAAAATTTTAACCGCCGTGGCTTCATACGCTTAGAATCACTGCGCATTATAATTTTAATTTATTCATATTCTATTATTTATTTACCTTCTTTGAAATTGAACAACCTTGTTATGAGATTCAAATCATCAGCATAGTTAACTCATATGAGAAAATATATTTTGATCACACAAAAGGCACATATATGGAACTACTTTGTCTTTAATTGAATTTTCTGGACTACTTTCGCTCAGATATTAAGGACTCGCATTTCAGATTGACTTCTGTATTTGTTTGGGAAACCCAAACAAATAAAAACTATGGTTACTTGATACACCAGCTACCCACGCATTCAAAAATATTTGGCTCGGAAAAGTCTGCACGTGCGTTCATTTCAAGATTTTTTCTAGACTTATCAGAAACAGTTAAACGTTATAGGGTATGTGTCGTTATGTATTTGAAGCTTGCATGACAAAATATTTGTCCAAAATATTTTTTAGTGAAATAGAACAGTAAAATGTTGAATGTACGTAATATTCGCTTTTTATAGCACATTAGACGCGAATGTTCTCAGAAACTATGAGGAATTTGAAACAATAATAATTGTGAAAACGGAATTATAAGAGATCATCCTCGGCCATATCTCCGTTGCGTTTTCATGCATTTTAATAAATATCTAGATCGCCTATTTTGAAGATATTTTATACCACTTTGCTAGTGAGTTGTTCCTTCTTTGTCTATATACAATATGGGCGTATGACCAAACATGGGTATCTTTAACCTGGATTTTAAACAAATTAACTCAAAGTCAACGCTTAGGTGCAAATGGATCTTTACAGATATTATAATTACCCTTTAAATGATATATATTTCGTTATTTTAAGATAAAATTAAGATCGCCTATTGTAAGGTTCTTTTTGACTAAAATTTGCTATTTTTGTAATTCTTAAAGTTGTTGTTGTTGTAGTAGCTTGACAGACGATCGCTCTAGATATCGCGTGTATATATCGGTTATCGCCTGTTTCATACTGTTACTGTTTTATAACAACAACAACAACAAGTAATAAACTTTATATGGTTGGGGTGTATCAATATGAGCAGTTGTATTTTTCACTTTGATATTATGTACAAAATTAAACAATTTTCTTAGCAAAAGGAAATTACATACGTGTAGTAAACGAATGGAAATACTTGCATCAACCCAACAGATACTATAAATAATCATTTTTATGATTTAATAAGTAGAAAAATGATGAACGCCTAATGCGTGAATACAGAACCATAAAATTGGCCAAAAAAGGCATCATTCGTCAAAAATGAAAAACAAAATAATATGAATTATATCAATTAGGAAACAGTTAGTTAATATCCCAAATTTACTCTTTTATTGAAATTCCTCATAATTATTATAATTATTAAAGTGTGTATGACAAGAACCTACTAGCTAGTAATTTCTAAAAGAACAAAACCTAATTTTAATATTTGTTATAACGTGGCAACATCACACTTAAGAACTTCAAAAAATCTAACAATTGATAATTTTCAGATATTTATATATAATTAAATTTTATACATGTATATTTAATTTCTTTTAAACACATAATCTTTATATTATAACTTTCACCCTTGTTACCCTGATAAAACAACATGATTGGATATTCCCAACATGATTGAAAAATGGCCGACATGAACAATGTGATTAGTGCATTGTTTTTGCAATATTTTCCATATAAACTATCCAGATTGTTTATTTCAATATTACATAATCAACATATGAAGAAAATGTACTATTTGCACTAAACAATTTGCACATAGGTAATATTTTTCACTATGTAAAGCCTTAAAGAATGTGTGGATTTTGCATTTGAGAATGAGTTTTGTACTTAAAAACGTTGTAAAACTCATTTATTTGACTCTATGTAATGAATATCATTTGGGAAGTATTGGCAGTTGTATAAACTATGATTTGGACGTTTCAATTTTTTGAAAATCTTAGATAAATTAACGCTCACCAACAATATTTCAAACATGTATAGTATTTTTTGGATACTGACCGACGTGATTGTTAAATTTATTAGGATACTGGCCAACATGATTGTGGATAAAAGCCAACATTACCAATTTAAATCTTGCCAATGGGATTCTCAAGGTACATATAATTGTACATTAAAGAAGTGTGCTCATGAATTGTGGTAGCAGGTTTATGAGCATACCCGATGTAAGGGATTTCACACCTTGTGTAAAGCACATGCTTTTAGGACATTTAATAATCAAAGCACTAAGAGTGCTGTTGGGAGGCGATCTGGTTGCTGCTACTAAAGCTTAAACGACTTTACACGTTTAATGTTCGTTTTCTTACTGCCGATCTTGTCTTGAATGTCTAAATAGGCATAATTATGTGACTATATAGGCATGTTGGGTATCTATATAATTGTAAAAAGGGCCATATTGAGGTATATGTCATACGTGTATTGAATGCGTATATTAAAAGTGGCTTTAAAATAATACTACGCGCCTATTTATCAGATTCTACAGTACCGTCTTGTAATCACCTCCATCACAGCGTTAGACATCTCTAGAAAGCGGCTAGTATAGCCAAACCATATGGTTGCATAACATGACGATATACGATTCATTGATAAAACCATCACGTGGCCCTGGTCTGAAGTTTCTAAAAATAGCTATACGGCTGGGACATTTGATGAACACGTCATTTTCATATTCTCCCCGGCTGAGTGATTATCTGCAAAAATATCGATTCAACGAACAATTTCACAATAATTGTTGATCGTAGAATAAACAATTGTTGCTGATTGAATTAAATAAGTTTAAACATTTTAAGACACATTTGTTGCAGTATTGGGAATGTTGACAGTTTCTGGAACTACTTGAATGCGGATTCACATAGCAGCCTAAAGGCGGTCCAGGTTGCATTAAGAAATGGGCAATGGAAGTATAGAGAGGCTTACGCCTACCAAAAATGGGTACAAATGTTCACCACATCAAGACGATGTGCCATGCACAAAACCCAGGTCCCTAGCTTAAAGGTCAAGGTCACACTTAGAGGTCAAAGGTTAAAAGGCTCAAATAGGCACGTGATTCGTGTCCGCTCTGTAATTTTGTCATCTCCTATTGGATATTTATAATATTTGTAACAAATGTTCACCACATCAAGGTGATGTGCCATGTGCAAGACCCAGGTCCCTAACTCAAAGGTCAAGGTCACACTTAGAGATCAAAAGTTAAAATTCTCAAATAGGCATGTGATTCATGTCCGCTCTGTAACTATGTCATTTCGTATTGGATATTTATAACACTTGGTACAAATGTTCACCACATCGAAACGGCGTGTTATGCGCAAGACCTAGGTCCCTTGCTTTAAGGTAAAGGTCACACTTAGAGATCGAAGGTAAAAATTTCTTTTAAACACAAAACAGTTTCAGCGACCAATGAAGGTTTATTACCCCCATAAAACTGACACGCGCTAAACAAACACCGGATTAAACAATCCCTTGTATCGAATATGTAACGCGTGGCTACAGATGGTTGTTTTATTATCATAAATCATCGATTTTAATCTCTTTATTTTGTATGTATATGTCATATAAGCATTGTATTATGCTTGATGCATAATAAATTTCCGTTATATATATTTATATTACAATTAATCAGGTACTGGGGGTTAATTCCTGAAAAAAACAACTGAAACACAGTTTAAAATGACTAGTATTTCATCTTGCTAGAGTTAGATATTTTTTTATTTTTTAGATTTATGCTATTTGCGCATTCTCACAAGTTACATGTATACATATAAATGAACGGGTTGATATGATATTTTAAGTGTGCATAAGTGGAATATTTCCAAATTTCGATTTCTTAGCTCAGTCTCTTTGTGTTATTTGTGTAAATATTGATGCAATGTAATTCATGGGATGCTAAATCATGAGTGTTACTACGTTAAATGTCTCTTATAATTCAATAAAATATTTTGTATAATAATGGAGGAGAGATGATCATATGTATACGTATCATAAAGTTTATCAGCATAGAACTACATGTTATAGTCAAACACAAATTATGAACATGCATATAAACATAACAAGAGGGAAATGGAAATAAATTAATAGAGAAATAATTAATATCGACAGAATACTTTTACACTACACTATAAACACCGTTATTCATCTCTGTTATTTGTTATAAGCATTGTATTATGCGTTATGCAAAATTAACTTTCGAATTCGTGTTCGTTTTTATAACGCCTGTCTGCACATAAACCTGTCAACATCAAACACCAATATACGTAATCGATAACCGACAAGGGAAGTAAAGCGTGACAAAAGACACACTGTAGCATTAGCGTCCCTTGATTATTGATTTTTCAATCGATACCCGCTTGAGGAGAATTCTTCAGTATGAATCGATTTTCTTACCTTGGTCAGTGTTTCAACCAAAGGGATTCGACCAGATAAAAATATCTTTCACGTCTATACTATGAATATCTAAGACAGGGATCTTAGTTTATGACTGGCCCTCATATACCCAACTCAACATTATGTCCAATATTTTAAACAAGCCGAATGCAATCATTTAATTGGCACTGCACACTTCAAGACATTATAATATTCGTTATGATTGCATAAACATAACGACACTTATTTTTAGCAAATTACTTGTGTCTCCGCTCGTGTAGCCTCTACACAAATTACTTCCGTGTTTATCCAGCTTTTGGATGTAAACAAAAGGCATCCGAATTTAAATGGTAGACGGCTCCGCTGTGTTTAACTCTGCAAATCGCAGATCCTGTGTGATGTCGGTAACCCAGTCAGTAAGGTTGGCGGGTTCTCACTTTTTCGCCGGAAAGGATTCGTTTTTAGTCATTCGGCACTGGAACCTGTATACCAGTCTGTACCACTTCCTTTTTACGCCAAGCAGTAGCCGAACACACGATAAAATTAATAATCACGAAAATCATGTCTGTTTCTGGAAATTGTGGTATTTATTGCGGATGTTGACAGATGAACGTTTGATTACTACTGATGTGTCGGGTTGCGGCTAGGTATCAGGTCCGGATGGTATTATTTTATAACTGATTTAAGAGGATTTCAACATTCGTGGTGTAGGCCTACACGAACAGACGAAATGCGATTGCATCATCTAGATGGCTGGAGTTGACAAGTACTGTAGTTTCTAGTTGTGGGCATGTTTATACAGTTTGATTTGCTAAGTACGGCAGATTATTCTACAGAATATTTCAGAATTGTCTTTATTAATAAAATTAAGGAGCGTAGCCAGCGACACGGACGAGCCTTCCATTGTTTTGTAAATTTTGTGCTCAGTTGAATTGACACACGTGATTCCATAAATTTGTTTAGAATTTAGATACAAATTCAGCCAATGGCTTTAAAGTAGGAATTCTTACAATCTGAGGGATCTTAAGCACAATCACTAACTGCGCCCCTGAAATTGAATGATCAATATGGGATGACGTCATTTACTGATTTATGACGTCACTAAGTATCGCAATGTTTCGCAAGTTGTTCGTCATATAACTATTTCGTAAGTAATTACTAAGTTATACCTTGTACTCAATACCACTGGTTTCTTGTTGTCATTGGAGTCGCGGTAATTTCTACTACTCAATCCTACGAGTGTTTACTACAGTTAACTTCCTGTTGTTGTTGTTGAAATAGGTCAAAGGCCACTAAAACTGATTTTTATGGTGCACACATTCTGAGAATTTGAAAAATCAAACTGAATCGGGAAGCTTATTGGTCAGTCAAACTATTGCTAGCACTTCCATGAAGGCTATCTTTTGGCAGCATGAAGTATTTTAACTGCTGCCAATATTTTCCGTATCTTAAGATTTAACTTCTAAATTTCGTAATCGACCACAAATAGATTAAAATACAGCGTGGTTAACAATTTAGTGGTGTTTAACCTTAGTGTTCAATTTACTGTTTGGAATTTAGCCCGTACCGCGAAACCAATGAATGATGACGTCATTGACTAAACATGGCCGATACCTATCATAAACAAAGTTGCAATACTCCTTGATTTGCGACTTTAATGACTTATTTGTAATGTATTCATCGTAGAAAGAATGGAAGAAAAGGATGATATACAGTTTTAACAGATGTACGTTGATTATTGCATTTGAATATTATTTTTAACTGTTAGTACCGCGAAATAACAGATGGCCAAGTATACAGCGCATGTTCCCCATTATAAATTTACTAGTAGTTAGCCTGGTCAGGTTGTCGGCTGTAATATCAATATATTGGTTTCCACAGTAGGGCCATATTTTGAGTTTGGCGTATTTAAAACCATTCAAGCGTGACAGTACGGTTTACCTACTCCATCAAGTGAATGCTGTTGGCCTATTTACAGTTGATTAAGTGGCTTAATCATGTCATGAACACGAGTGCATAGGGTAGATGTAGTGCCAGCAGCCAGGTATAGGTTCGTGTTAACCAGTGCCTTTACACTGAGCATTGCTACAGGCGAATTTGGAAAAGTTGACAATATTTTGACAGGTCTGTGTTAGACATTAGACTCGTAGCATTAGTTTCACAGCCACCTAATCAATATAATGTGTTAGTTTTATTAAACATGAAGAGAAATAACTTTAACATGTATTCATTTTGTTAGAATTCTATTTATACTTTAATATCTCGTTATATTTTTTCTTATGTCAAAATTTGGCGAAGTCACTTAAGGTTATGTGACTGACATACTGAAGGGAGTCATTGTAACAGTTGTGGATGGTGATGGAAACATGGAATGTGGAGTTATTACATCATGGAGGATAGAATCTATGAAATTGAAGGATAGGGCGTATAATTTTATTATTTTTCTGGCTAGAGTCGGTTGTATGTTTTGTGTATCCTGTATTGTTGGCTGAAATAGAGCCTTAGCTCGAGCACATTAAATTGGTGGTATCTACACTTGTATTTGAGACACCACGATTGTGATGGTGGATTGTGATGGAAACATGGAATGTGGAGATATTACATCATGGAGGATAGAATCTATGAAATTGAAGGATAGGGTGTATAATTTTATTCTTTTGATGGCTGGAGTCGGTTGTATAATTTGTGTATCCTGTATTGTTGGCTAAAATAGAGCCTTGGCTTGTGCACATTAAGTCGGGGGTATCTATCCTTGTATTTGAGACTAAAGTTGATGAATATATACACACACATCATTGAGTGGCTGTTTGAGACAATTTGCAGCCATGCATTAGACAGCAGGATTAATTAACAAACCTTTTACCTGCTTTGAGTTTGTTAAATTGTATACTTTGACGTTTCTGATCGTAATTCAAAATCTAACGCTTATGTTTGTTGTAAATTTCATGGCAGTCTGTATCTGTTCTAACCATTTAGTTTCTGACAAGTAAATGTGGGAATGTGGAACACACAAACAAGACGGGAATGTCACGAATGTGTCTAATCACAATCCTAAGGAAATGGGTTAAAGTACTCCTTGTGTGACGCATCATGTTAAGTCGCCAGGAAGCAGTGTGGACTGTTTGAGGGTGTGTATGCGCAGGAAGTGTGGATAGCTTGAGTCAGTCAGGAGATTATCAGGTAGTATTAACAGTTTAGTTCAGCATGTTTGTCTATTTATTTTACCTATTCGGAATTGTGATAGGATGTCAAATAAGTCTTTAAATGGAAGTTTTACTCAAAATGTTGCCCAGTACAATCAGGGTTAATTGTCGGTATATGATGTTTGCAGTCAATATTGACCTACGCCGGGATGGAATCAATTTGTGAATGGGAGTTCAAAGATTAATTGAAGATGTTTTGTTGTGAAATCATCACTACTCTTAGGTGTGAATGGGACAGGTGTATTTCAGTGATAAATGTTAGGCAAGGGGTTATTACATGTACCAACTCCATCACAAATTCTAGCTTGTTAAGCAGTTCATATACTGGAATTTGAAATTTATTGGGTGTGTTTTGCCTATTAGGTGGTAATATTCCACATTTCAATCTGTCAGCATATTTTATTTAGTTACATAGCTGTTGATGTTGCAGTAATTTTATAAAAAGGAGGTTTGTTACAGTGTTATATTATTTAGTGTAACTTCCAATTATAAATGCCGTTGTAAGTCTCCTGTGTATCTAAGGAGGGATGACTAAACTGGTTCTGGTTTGGTGCTTGCTTATACTAAAATGCTAGGTTAAGTGTAGCAAGTTCTTACACTGGGTTAAAATCATTCTTTGCACTTTGTTCTTGGCAACAGCCATCAACACGAGGGTATGAGAGGGAAGTCAGCTTTCCTGTTTTTGCTGAGTGCAGACGTATAACTGATACCATTTTTATTTCGGCATCGGTGTGTTAAATTATTAGAATAGGGTATGTATCCGGTCTAAAGTACATGTGATGTTCAATTAATTATTTCTGTACTTTGCACATGTGCTAAGCGAAACTGGTGAGTTATGTGATGAGCAGTTAATACGGTAAGAAAATTTGTCGATTCAAGGTTTAGTGCGCCCAGTATGGTGTGAAAGGCGGGCAAATTTGGTATAGTCCACAAAGGTGGATTACAATTATGTGCACCAATTATCAGTGATGTTTTGAGTACAGTGCTGGCCTTATATGTCTATTTAAGTGATTTGTAAAACCAATTTTGTCAGTTGACCGAAACCGATTCATGTTTGTAAATATCACATGATCCTGGGTGGACTAAAGTGTATGATCCAGGTAGGAGACGTTGGTTAGTTTGTGGTTGTGTTATGATTGCCAGAAACAATAGATGAGTTGTAGAGACCAATTTGGGGTACCAGTTGTCGCTGTGGTTTTTATATTATATCTCCCTTGGTGTACCTGTTGTCAAGTAATGGCTTGTTACCACATGCCATGAGACATCGGCTATACAGGTTAGCTTTAACCAAAGTTAAGCTTAGATTATCTTTTTAAGGAAAGCCTAGTATAAGTGAATTAAAACTGGTCTCATATCATCTTCTGAATGATTATGTACTTCTCCATATCCTCTCAAGTGAGTCAAGTGAGTTTGGTTGAAATGAGATGAAATATAGTTGAATTTTTGGGGGGGAACTAAAGTTCCTCTGGCGGAAAAATTCAACCGGCCGAGAGATTAGGCCAATATTTTCCTTTATATTTATTCTAATGCAGATCTAATCCACCATTTGTGGTGAATTGCAATATTTTACAATAGTTTAAGTCTGTGGCCAACTTGCAGCTGTCGATGGGGCCTGGCTACAAATTTATGTAGCTAACCCCAATCCCTGCAGTGAAATGGTGGTCACTGACATGTTCACTAAATTCTAATTTAGGATAGCTCGACGCAATTCACATAGTTGCATATTTCATAAGTAGAGGTTATTGCCCTTTGTGTATTGGTAAAACCTCATGTTGCGTGTTCCTGCAAGTGGAGTTATATTTAATTTGTACAGGTCGAGGTTGTCACTCTTTGTGTACTGGTGTCACCTCATGTTGCGTGTACTTGCAGGTTTTTGCGTGTTGCGTTCAGACATACTGTGTCTCATGTTACAAAGTATAGATCTGATCTATACAGGACGAGGTTGTCTCCCTTGGTGTACAGGGAACACCCCATTTTGCGTCAATACAGGTTGAAGTTGTCTCCCTTGGTGTATAGGGAACACCTCATGTTGCGTTTTGCGTCTATACAGGTCGAGGTTGTCTCCCTTGGTGCACAGGGAACACCTCATGTTGCGTCTATACAGGCCGAGGTTGTCTCCCTTTGTGTACAGGGAACACCTCGTTTTGCGTCCAGTCTCATTGCGTCCAAGGACACATGTTGTAAATCCTTCAGTTGATGAGGAGTTGCGTGGTGTATAGCAATTACCAAATTGTAACGTGAATTTTGCGTCTGGCAAGTCTAATACCTCATAATAGAACCTCAGTAAACACCTATCTCTCGGCTGGTTGGATTTAACAGATAGTTTTGGGCCTAGTTACAACTTCTCGTTAATTTATTCTAGGCGACCCACCTATCTGTTTCTGCGGCCATATTTTCCACTCACTAATTACAAACTATTTACTGTGTGCTTTAATTACAAATTGTGTATGATACATTCATGTCGATCTAAATTGAGCCAAGCTGGTGATAATAGCTGAAACTAAAACTGTGTTATGATTACTTCATGCTTAGTCACAGCATTAAATATTCGTGTAAAACCTTCCTCAGTGTTGTTTGATTAATTTCCTTATAAAATAATATATACATAAAAAATACAACTTTTATCAATACACGTACACAATGTCGCCTGTGTCGAGCATAGACTGTTTACAAAATGCGTAAAACCCGATTTGACGACACAACCCTGCACAGACAGAAACTAGAAAACGGCCTTCAATAAAGAAGAGAAATCATTATTTACGCACGATCACGGGAAATTAGTACGGCGATTTGATAGAGGAACATATTTGGAGCAACTCACCGACACTCGTCTGTTTCTGCACCGCTTAGCTAGACGAAAGCAGCAATTCAACAACATTTAATGAAAACAATTCGCCGAATTCGGCCATTTTTACTGTGACAGCACGGCTTTTGTTACGAGTAATTTGACATCACCATCCAGAAAACAGATGATTGATGTTGAAAGATGCAGTGCAGTTTTGGCTCATTCCCTACATCAAGAGAGAGCACTCCTCCTAGCCAACTGCTCAACTGTAGACTCTATTGCCTCCCTTGTTATACAGCGGAAGTAAACATGACCCAGTCGCGACAAGTTACTACCTCGATAATTACTAGTTCTGCACGTTACGTAGTATAGTACAGAACTCATGTCTTCACGTTGTAATAGCGTACAAGGTTTACGGGATTGGTTTTAGGGTTGACATGTCATGTGATGGGTGGATGTATCACATGGGGTATACGTATAAGTCACGTGATGGGTTGATGTATCACGTGGGTATAGGTTGATATATATAGCGGTTGCGCTGGAAAACAGCAGTTCTATGCTTGACTTCAACCAGTAAACTCAAAATGGAAGATGCGGCAGGATTGCAGGATATAGTAAAGCGGGAAGTTTACAAGCTTTAAAAGCGAACAATGACGAACTCATGAAGAACATCGGACAAATGGTCAATAAGATAAGTGTTCCTTCACCTTCTATTGTAAAAAACGTCATTTTGGACAAACCTGTATTTGAACGTAGAAGCAATGAAGAGCAATTCAAACATAATGCTCAAGTATCAGAGAAATTAGAAGAGGTGGTTTCAGGAATTAATTCTTGAACATTGGATAGTGCGAAAGACGCATTGATAGAAGGTAAATTGTAATTATTGTCAAATTAAAATGCATTCAAAAAGAAAATTATAAAAGCGAGATAAATGTATCGATTTACAACAATTTGTAGACGGTAGTATGTCACGTTATTTAGCACAGAGTGAAGTATTATAATCGCTCGTGTAGACAATGTAAAAACACAGTATTGGACAGGTGAATTATTTTGTATATTTATATCGGACAGATTGAATGTTTATTTTAAAGTGTATACATGATTATACAAACGATGGAACCTAGGATTTAAATATGAAAAGGTATAGTGCGTTCAAAGTCAAATGAGAACCGTTATACACATAAACTCGCCTGTTGGGTAAACTTTAAATCGGTTTGATATCAAATAGTGCGCAAATCTCATTCCATATATCAAAGGCGCTGTAGTGTTATGAATAAACGCCCACTTCCTACAAGTTTCTACTTTATTATCAGTTGTACGTTCGATCCCCACTTCGATAATTTTTTTATTGTTTATTCCAAGTTATAAAGTCTTATATTATACTGCTGCTTTAATGAATCGATACTTCAAATTATCAAATCTTCATGTCGTAGTAAATATATTATATAAAATTGTATGATTATTGTACTGTAGATAAAATTAAAATAATTGAAAAGATACAGCTTGATTGATAAAAAAAGAAAATAGAACACAAACAATTATCTACATATACCTTACTTTGAGTATTTTATTATATAAGTTACAAATAAAAGATAAAAACTTTAAAATTCATGTAACTTGGATGGGTGTCGAACCAGTGGCGATATTGAACAAATCTCAACAAAATTAATGGAATAATAGCGGCTTGCTTATCCACTCGACCAACGAGACGATGTGAAAACAGGGTTTCAAGTATTATACTATTGATTGAATGTATCTATTTTATGATATGAAACATAAGCCCTCCTATTCTTTTGAATGGGACAGTTCCCTCATTAGTATTACTTATTGAACCGACAGTACAATATGGATATTTGGAGTTGTAAATCTATTTATTTGGAATCAGACATTATGCAGACGAATCCGTAAGGTATTAAATTACTAACATTTTATGAACATACATGTATTTTAAATAAACATGCATGTACATGTAATAGAAATAGAAAGCAAAGGCGCTTTGAAATATATACATATATAAACATATATAATATATGTGTATAAGTACATTACGAAAATATAGTGTAATTGTATTGAATGCGTATGCAAAATCATACGGGTAGATAACTCTAATCAATTTTATATTGTAGCCGAAGACTTGATAAAAAAGCGCCAGAAACTGATACAATTTGCAGATAAGTCAGAATTGGGGTGGAAAGTGGTAGCCGAATACGAGGCGAATCCCATTGCTTCAGATAGTGAAGATGAAAAGAAGATATATGAAGCAGAAGCCAGGGCCAGTAGGAAGGCAAAAGCTGAAAAAGCCAAAAATATCAACAAAAGCTCGGGTATAGCCGTACAAAAAATATGGTCGATCAGACACGAATACAGCCCAACGATCCGATGGGAACAATAAAAGACAGAGTCATGGTCTTTGTTTTATATGTGGAATGGCTGGACATTGGAAATCTGAATGTCCTCAGCAAAAACAGTCAAACAATAAGATAAGTAAATCTAATGATATTTTGAACGATATGGCTAAGAGCCAAACACAAGTAAGTACAATTCAATAATCTGCAGGTCTAGATATTGAACAGATGATGTCATGTACAAAGAACGAACATCGTTGTCATGTTGAGACACAGGTAAGAGATAGTATTATACTTGAGCAGTATGAACAGATAGATACACCATCTGAGAAATTGCCAGTTGTTCGTTTAAAAAATCATGTCGAAACATGGAAACAAATTATTGAGGACAAATAGATTTTAGATGTCATAGAAAACGGGTATAAGTTACCAATGAAACTTTAACCAGTAAGTACATGTTTAAAAAATAACAAGCCCGCGAGGGACAACGGATCATTTGTTAGAAATGAGATTGCAAAGTTAATTTCAAAAGGTGTCATTTCAGAATTACGAGAAATGCCTAGAGTTGTTAATCCTTTAACAGTCGCTTACAACCGGGTCGGAAAGCCTAGGTTAGTTCTAGATTGTAGACATGTGAACCCTCTTTTACATTTATTCAAAGTCAGATTTGAGGACATTGCCATTGCAGAACAAATGTTCGAAAAATGTAGTTTTTGTATTTGATCTTAAAAGCGCCTATCACCATATTGATATAAGATACAGTGACAGATCATACTTCGGGTTTGCATGGCCGTCACTAGATGGCGTCAAATATTATTGTTTCAATTCACTTCCTTTTGGAATAGCCACAGCCGGTCATATTTTCACTAAATTGGTTAAATGTGCAATCAAATATTGGAGATCTTTGGGTCACAAAGTAATAACCTTCCTTGACGACGGAATTGGCGGAAATTCAGATTTCAAGAAGGCAAATGAGTCCAGCTGTTTAGTTAGAAATAGTTTGTTAAGTTTACGATTTTTGATTGCAGAAGAAAAATGTTGTTGGAAACCAAAGCGCAAGGCAGATTGGTTAGGTCACACATTGGATTTTGATTCAAATCACATTTATATTTCAAAAGAACGAATACAAAAGATCGAAGCTTCGATTGATTCAGTATTGTATCAAATAAACAAAGTCAGGACCATTTCAGTAAGGTTTTTAGCATCTATCGTAGGCCAAATCGTATCGACAATAGGCGTAATTGGTAAAATTGTTTGTTTGAAGACAAGGCATTTACACAAATGCATTGATTCACGCAATACGTGGAATTCTAAAGTGTTTATATCAGAGAAAGTAGTAGACGAATTAATTGTAGTTCTACATTTGAACCAGGCAATATCAGACATGGTTGTCCACGCATAGTCTCAGATTTTCAAAATATTTTGCCCCTTTTTTAGTATTCACCTACATAAATGATTTCTGGGGTCAAAACTTTATTTTCACTACCGTTGCTATGGCAACCGAGAAAATTCAATTTTTCGCTATTTTTCACTTTTTATAACAATTAATTTTGCAATTTTTAAGCTTTTTTAAGATGAAATCGCGACGAAAATGGTCATGATGCACCCTTACATGTCACTAATTATGTTACATAAACTATTATAGAACTATTTCTGAACAAAACATATGCTTCAAGTGATTTGAGAATTTCGTTATACTAATTTTTTTGGGACCCCCTATCTCAAATTCGTCGTTTACTAGAAAAATGAAAAAGTGTGGTGTTTCAAAATGTATTTAAATGAGAATTGGAGCGGATCCAGATATCACATCCATATATTTGAAAACAGTTAATGTAGGTGTTTATTGTCTGAAAGGTTTCGCCATGGTGAAAACAATATATTTTTTGTAAAATAATGCCAAAAAATGGCTTTTTTCATTTTTACAAAAATAGTATTTTTTTTATAGATTCCACAATAATCGAAATATATGGTTGAAATTTTCATAATTTAGCATCGGCAAAGCATTAAAACAAAGCAACTGACACAATTAAGTGTTTAATGGTAACTTTATGATAAATGATCACAAGATATTTGAAAAAAACATGTTTAAAACGAACCCCACCCACTTTTTTAACACTACGCTGGACTTCTTGTGAACACTATTTCGTGTATAAATCGAAAAAAAAGTAGTTTATTTGTGTGATTCTTCCTTGCATATGTCCGATAGAAACTCATGTTAAGTGTGTTAAAAAATAAATGAATAATTACTTTTCCATTACCATGGTTACCAAGCAAACGGTGCAGAAAAAGGATGTAGGTGAAAAATGTTCAAATGAATGTTAACAACTTACAATTCGTGACTCCTGTAATTTTGTTGTATATATTATATAACATTGTTTCAGAAAAGATAGTGCTTCAATTATGGCTGATGTGTGGCTTGGTTAATCTGGTAGTTACCATGGTAACCAATGATGAAAGAAGGAAAAGGGCACTTTTTGACCGTATTTTCACAACTTTCACCAATCATGCTGCATACTTGCAGATATATGTTCTTTATATATCGTGTTGATCATCCTAATAGAATAGTGCTCCATTTCTTACTGGTGTATGACCATGTTATTATGGTAGTTAC
This sequence comes from Spisula solida, assembly GCA_947247005.1. Taxonomy (NCBI): domain Eukaryota; kingdom Metazoa; phylum Mollusca; class Bivalvia; order Venerida; family Mactridae; genus Spisula; species Spisula solida. The sequence goes on from OX365945.1 coordinate 37,772,648, forward strand.
CATGGTAACCTTGCAAGAAGGAAGGCGAAAATCAGCTTAATTACTGTATGCTTTCAATTATCACAAATAATGCTCCATACCAGTAGATATTTAGTATTGATCTTAATTGTTAATCATCCTAATTGATAAGTGATTTATATAAAACTGGTGAAGAACCATGTTATTATAAAAGTTACCATGGTAACCAAGCAAAAAAGGAATAAAAATCCACATTTTGATTGTATTTTCACAATTTTCATCAATAATGCTGCATACAAGCAGATATATGTTATTGATACAGTTTGGCAATCATATGTATTGATATGTGCTCCATTTCTAACTGAGGAAAGCCAATGTTATTATGGAAGTTACCATGGTAACCGAGGATGAAAGAAGGAAAAGGGCACTTTTTGACCTTATTTTTACAATTTTCATTAAAAATGCTGCAATCAAGCCAATATATGTTATTGATTTAGTTTGTTAATCATCCTAATACAACAGTGATCCATTTCGTACTGATCTATGACCATTTATTATGGTTGTTGCCATGGTGACTAAGCAAGAAGGAAGGCGAAAATCCTCTTAATTACAGTATGCCTTCAATTATCACCAATAATGCTCCATACTAGTATATACTTATTATTGATCTAGTTATTTAATCATCCTATTTGATAAGTGCTATATTTCTAATTGATGAACAACCATGTTATAATGGAAGTTGCCATGGTAACCAAGCAAGAAAGGAAGAAAAATCCATCTTTTGATCGTATTTTCACATTTTCAACAATAACGCTGCATACAAGCAGATATATGTTATTGATATAGTTTGGTAATCATCTTTATTGATATGTGCTCCATTTCTATCCGAGGCATGGCCATGTTATAATGGAAGCTACCATGGTAACCTAGCAAGAAACAACAAAAAATCTACCGTTTGACCGAATTTTCACAATTTTCATCAACAATGCTGCATACAAGCAGATATATGTTATTGATATAGTTTGGTAATCATCTTTATTGATATGTGCTCCATTTTTAACTGAGACATGGCCATGTTAAAATGGACGTTACCATGGTAACGTAGCAAGATACATTGAAAAATCTACTGTTTGACCGTATTTGCACAATTTTCATCAACAATGCTGCATACAAGCAGAAATATGATATATATTTTTACAATTTCACCAAGATTGCTTCAATTGTTCTTTATATAGTTAGTAAATCATCCTCAATGATAAGTTCTAGGTTAGCGCTCTATGAAGTTAAACGAAAACCAGATTTTCATGTCAGCCAAACAGTATTTTGTCAATGCTGTTTTGTAAAAGTGACCTTGACCTCACCTGGCCAACTTTCAATCACGAACCGCGTCTTCACACAAATTACCCACACAGCAGTGTTTAACAATATATCTCAATTCAAACAAAAGATAATCAGTGGAAATCTTTTTTTCTATTTTAGTAACAATGACCTTGACACAAGCAGCCACATTTTCAATCAAAAGCAGCAATTTAACACTTTTGTGTATGGGCATGCGTGCGCAACTGTCCGTACGTCCGATATTGCCCGGACCATAACTTTGACCAATCTTGCTTATATTTGGCATGAATGTTCATTTCCACGAGGAAGAGTGCCATGCCCAACCACAAGGCTCCTATCCCAAATGTCAAGGTCACAGTTGGAGGTCTAATTGAAGCTTGTACAGACCATAACTTTGTCATACATGGACCAATCGTTCTTATATTAAGCATGCATGTTAACCTCAATAAGGCGGAGTGTCATGCCCAACTCACAGGGTCGTATCTCAAAAGTCAATTTCACAGGAGAAGGTCAAACTGAAGCTGGTCAGGGCCATAACTTTCATTCAATTGTCATACAATAACATTTACCAATCTTTCTTATATAGTGAAAAAAACTGAGTGACCATGGTAACTACCATAATAACGTGATCCTGCCTCAGTTAGAAATGGAGCGTTCTTCAATAAGGATGATTACCAAACTATAGTATGAACATATATCTGCTTGTATGCAGCATTCTTGATGAAAATTGTGAAAAAATGACAAAAGGTGGCATATTTGCTTGGTTACCATGGTAACTACCATATTAACATGGTAATGACATAGTTAAAAATGGAGCATTCTTTAATTAGGATGATTACCAAACTATATTATGAACATATATCTGCTTGTATGCAGCATTCTTGCTGAAAATAGTGAAATTGCAGTTTAAGGTAGGATTTTTCCTCCTTTCTTGCTTGGTTACCATGGTAACTTCCATAATTACATGGTCATGCCTCAGTTACAAATGGAGCTCATATCAATAAAGATGATTACCAAACTATATCAATAACATATAAATGCTCGTATGCAGAAATCTTAAAGAAAATAGTGAAAACATGGTCAAAATGGGGATCTTATTTCTTTCTTGCTTGGTAACCATGGCAACTACCATAATAAGATAGTTATGCCTCAGTTAGAAATGGAGCATTCTTCAATAAGGATGATTACCAAACTATAGTATGAACATATATCTGCTTGTATGCAGCATTCTTGATGAAAATTGTGAAAAAATAACAAAAGGTGGCATATTTGCTTGGTTACCATGGTAACTACCATATTAACATGGTAATGACTCAGTAAAAATGGAGCATTCTATAATTGGGATGATTACCAAACTATATTATGAACATATATCTGCTTGTATGCAGCATTCTTGCTGAAAATGGTGAAATTGCAGTTTAAGGGCGGATTTTTCTTTCTTTGTTGCTTGGTTACCATGGTAACTTCCATAATTACATGGTCATGCCTCAGTTATAAATGGAGATCATATCAATAGAGATGATTACCAAACTATATCAATAACATTTAAATGCTCGTACGCAGAAATCTTAAAGAAAATATGGTCAAAATGTGGATTTTCCTTCTTTTATGCTAGGTAACCATGGCAACTACCATAATAAGATAGTTATGCCTCACTTAGAAATGGAGCATACTTCAATTTGGATGATTACCAAACTAAATCAATAACAAATAAATGCTTGTATGCAGCACTCTTGATGAAAAATGTGAAAATACGGTCAAAATGTGGAGTTTTCCTCCTTTCTTGCTAGGTAACCATGGCAACTACCATAATAAGATAGTTATGCCTCAGTTAGAAATGGAGCATACTTCAATTTGGATGATTACCAAACTAAATCAATAACAAATAGCTGCTTGTTTGCAGCAATCTTGATGAAAAATGTGAAAATATGGTCAAAATGTGGAGATTTCCTCCTTTCTTGCTTGGTTACCATAGTAACTTCCTTAATAACATGGTTATTCATCGGTTTGATGTAAAGCACTTATCAATAAGAATGATATACATTGTATATCAATACTAAATATCTACTGGTATGGAGCATTATTTGTGATAATTGAAAGCGTACAGTAATTAAGCTGATTTTCGCCTTCCTTCTTGCAAGGTTACCATGGTAACTACCATAATAACATGGTCATACACCAGTAAGAAATGGAGCACTATTCTATTAGGATGATCAACACGATATATAAAGAACATATATCTGCAAGTATGCAGCATGATTGGTGAAAGTTGTGAAAATACGGTCAAAAAGTGCCCTTTTCCTTCTTTCATCCTTGGTTACCATGGTAACTACCAGATTAACCAAGCCACACATCAGCCATAATTGAAACACTATCTTTTCTGAAACAATGTTATATAATATATACAACAAAATTACAGGAGTCACGAATTGTAAGTTGTTAACATTCATTTGAACATTTTTCACCTACATCCTTTTTCTGCACCGTTTGCTTGGTAACCATGGTAATGGAAAAGTAATTATTCATTTATTTTTTAACACACTTAACATGAGTTTCTATCGGACATATGCAAGGAAGAATCACACAAATAAACTACTTTTTTTTCGATTTATACACGAAATAGTGTTCACAAGAAGTCCAGCGTAGTGTTAAAAAAGTGGGTGGGGTTCGTTTTAAACATGGTTTTTTCAAATATCTTGTGATCATTTATCATAAATTTACCATTAAACACTTAATTGTGTCAGTTGCTTTGTTTTAATGCTTTGCCGATGCTAAATTATGAAAATTTCAACCATATATTTCGATTATTGTGGAATCTATAAAAAAATACTATTTTTGTAAAAATGAAAAAAGCCATTTTTTGGCATTATCTTACAAAAAATATATTGTTTGCACCATGGCGAAACCTTTCAGACAATAAACACCTACATTAACTGTTTTCAAATATATGGATGTGATATCTGGATCCGCTCCAATTCTCATTTAAATACATTTTGAAACACCACACTTTTTCATTTTTCTAGTAAACCACGAATTTGAGAAAGGGGGTCCCAAGAGAATTAGTATATCGAAAATCTCAAATCACTTGAAGCATATGTTTTGTACAGAAATAGTTCTATAATAGTTTATGTAACATAATTAGTGACATGTAAGGGTGCATCATGACAATTTTTGTCGCGATTTCATCTTAAAAAGGCTTAAAAATGGCATGAAAAAAGTGAAAAATAGCGAAAAATTGAATTTCCTCTGTTGCCATGGCAACGGTAGTGAAAGTAAAGTTTTGACCCCAGAAATCATTTAGGTAGGTGAATACTAAAAAAGTGGCAAAATATTTTGAAAATCTGAGACTATGCGTGGACAACCATGTCTGGGCTGGATATATAATGAGTTTTAAGTTTTTGGCGTAAATATATTCGTATTTATAATGAAAAAGGTAAGGGTTTAAACGATAACGAAACAGTAGATGTGATTATTTACTCAGATGCGAGTTCAGTTGGCTATGGTGGTTATATAGAGTCGAATAGCTCAGTATTAGTCACCTCCGAACTGGTTGATTATGATGATATGATAAATTCTCCGGAAATGAGTTTTGTAGAACCAGTTACAATGATCTTAGAAGAAGGTAACGATCAAGCGGTCAGTGAGTCCCAAATAGAGGACGATACAAAGTCTGCATTAGCATCGCCAGTAAAAAAGGCTACTGTATCGTATGTATCGTCCCCGGAAGTGAACGAAGGTAAGTCACGCTCAATACCCCGAAGTGGGCAAAAGTGAATCATTGACAAAGCTCCCGGATGTTAACAGGATTCAGTTAGTTTCAGTACTCCCGGAAGTAAGAGAGAAGGGGGCAGTATCGAAACACCCGGAAGTGTGTTTCAGCCAATCAACGAATGTAGTTGATGGTTTGAATGAAATTGTTCAATATGTATGTTCACGGGAAGAGAACCATTTTAGATATCAATCTAAGGTAAGAGTACAGTCAAGTAAGATTCCACTCCCAGAAAAGAGTGTATGTTACAAAGTCATGTACCCGGAAGTGGACGTTTGTGATGCCAAAACAGAAATAATTGGTAATTCAGACGTAATAGGTACATGGGAAGCAGACGAAACAGGTAAAAGCTCGGCTTGGCGCGAGTTAGAAGCAGTATATAGAATTCTGTTAAGCAATTAAAAGGTAATTTCAAATAAAAGAGTGAAAGTGTATACGGATAACAAGAATATAACTTATATTACAAAGTCTGGTAGCAATAATGACGAATTGCATGCTGTAAGTTTAAGAATACATGAATTTTGTGAGGAACACAGTCCTGATTGATCTAAATGTAAGTTGGATACCTCGAGAAGGTAACGAACGGGCAGATAATTTGAGTAAATGTTTAGACTCAGACGATTGGTCGGTCAGTGAAAACGTATTTAAAAACATAAACATACCCACATACCATAGATCGTTTTGCAAGTCATTATAATGCTAAATGTCAAAGATTTAATTCAAAATGGTGGGTCCCTGGAACAGAGGCAGTAAATAGCTTTGATCAATGTTGGTCCGGTGAATGTAATTGGTTGGTTCCCCCGCCAAAGTGTATAGTTAAATGTATAGCGAAAATGAAAGCAGATAAAGGCAGGGGTACATTGGTGATACCAAAATGGACATCTGCTCCGTATTGGCCAACGTTGGTGAATAAAAACGGAACATTTAAGTCATTTGTGCAAGACATGGTTTGTTTACCCATGATAGGGACAGTTGTACCAGGCAAAGGCAATAACGGTATATTCGGTGTAGAACCATTTGCATTTAGAATGTTAGCTTTAAAATGTGATATGAATAGATAAGTCTGTAATGTGTTTGTATATACGTACAAGACGCAGTTTGAAGACGCAGGGGTTGCAGTCGACAACCAAGATCATACTATTGATAGAATGGCATCGCAACTAATAGATTCGAAAGCCAAGTCTACAGTGTCGAAATATTCTTCACAGGTTAACGCTTTTAAGGAGTTTTGTAATTCAAAGGGATTTTCGTGGTTACCTGCGTTTCCAATTCATGTATCGATGTATATATCAAATATGATTGACGCTAAGAAATCACACACCGTGATTTCGGCTTCATTTTATGCCATAAAATGGTTGCATACCATGAACGATATGTGTGATCCTACGGAGAGCATATTGGTAAAGAATATGCTGGAATGTGCTAAAAGACTAAACGCCAAGCCTGTTGTCAAGAAAGACGTCGTTTCAACAGAACATTTAGTAGAGTTGTGTAATATGTATACGGATTCGACAGACGTTATAGCCTTGCGAGACTTTACCATGATTTTATTATCATATGCGGGGTTTTTCAGATTTAATGAGGTCAGCAATTTAAAATGTTGTGACATAACATTTAATCCTGATCATATTGTAATTTTTGTAAGTCAGAGTAAGACAGATGTTTACAGACAAGGAAAACGCGTTTACGTTGCAAAAGGGGACACTAGTGCTTGTCCGATAGATATGCTATCACGATATATGAAACATGCGAGTTTATGTAATGACTCTGATACTTACCTTTTTCGTCCGGCATGTCGTTCCGGTAGAAAATGTTTTTTGTTACAAAAGAATAAGAAATTAAGTTACACTCGAGCCAGAGAATGTATTATTAGTAAGTTAAAGTCAGTTGCTCCAAATTTGAATTTGGGTACTCATACATTGAGAGCTAGTGGCGCAACTACAGCCGCTAACGCTGAAGGTGTATCAGAGCGTTGTATAAAACGTCATGGCAGATGGAAGTCTGATTCGGCAAAAGATGCTTATATAGATGACTCCTAAGAAATTGTTTATTTCCAAACAGTTGCATTTGTAGATTGTTTAACATGTTCGAATCTGAATGAAACACTAACCTTTTAAATGTTCTAGTAAAGTCTTGCCACAGCAAACAGAGTTTGTTATTTGTACATTGTATAGTTAAGACTTACTAGTTCTGCACGTTACGTAGTATAGTACAGAACTCATGTCTTCACGTTGTAATAGCGTACTAGGTGTACGGGCTGGGTTTTAGGGTTGACATGTCATGTGATGGGTGGATGTATCACATGGGGTATACGTATAAGTCACGTGATGGGTTGATGTATCACGTGGGTATAGGTTGATATATATAGCGGTTTCGCGGGAAAACAGCAGTTCTATGCTTGACTTCAACCAGTAAACTTTATTTCAAATAAAGAATTCATTCAGATTCGATCAGTGTTCTTTTGCAAACATAAGAAAGGAAAATGATGTCCTCATAGTTACAGATTATTAAATCTAAATGTATGTATTTACATGTAGCCTAAGAGCTGAGGGCGATTTATTCAAAATTGGAGTCCATCTCTTAAACTTGCACCACAGTTGGACATATGACCAAACATTAAGAAAATCCATTTCTTACAAATGTCCTCTTTCACAACCGCTCAGCATCCAAGATGGCGTCCAAGATGGCCGCCATTTTTACGCGAAAATGGTACTGAACGCTTATTTGTGCATGAAATGAATTGTTTTCTCACAAATATGTTTCAAAATGTACTTGTAAGTTGAAAAATGAATGGAAGACACACTTTTATCTGTTTTAATAGTAAATTTAGACATTTTGGAAAAGCTATGACCCATATAGAGGCCCAAAATTGGCTATTTTTAGGGTATTTTTCTTAATTTTGTATTGTCAATAACTTAAAAGTACATTTATGACTATAAATTTTACCTTTAATTGGTTTCATTTATTCTATATATTTAGTGTGAAAAATATGAGGGTGTAAGATGTACAACGTTTTTGGTTTTATGCGTTCCCTAAGGGTGTGAAGTGGGTGGGGTAAATTCACATCAAAAGTGAAAAAATAAGAAACTACCTCTTTTTAACTAATTCTTTATGTATTTAGACCATATTGGGTTGACTTATATAATGTGAATGAAATTATGCATTTTGAAATCAGTTTTGATTGCTCGTGCTCTATTTTACGAAGTGGGTGGGGTAAAATTTCATAAATAGTTTTAAAGATTTAATAACGAGATTAACCAATGATTGTTTTTAAACTCTGAGCTCTGTTTTTCTTCTGACCTATGATAAACTATTCTGAAATGTTCTTCAAGCTACTTTTGTATATAATAAATGAGAGATTGTACAAATAAACACGTTACATGAATTCGCCTGTTAAAAGTGGGTGAGGTAAAAAACTGCAAAAATGAGAATAATGACAATTTGCAGAAATTGCATTCTATGAATTATTTTGATTAATATAGACAGTACAAGTCTCTTTGGTTTTATAAGATATATTTATTGCAGCATTTCGCTGTTTTAAAATTGGTCATGCTTAATATTGTGAAGTGGGTGGGGTAAAATTACGTAAATATTGAAACTTCATAATGGGCGCCATTATAAGCTAAAACCAATGGGTATGCGATCAGAAGAACTTTCATACACACCGTCATCAGTAGTACAACCGCCACAATTGACAATAAACCGAATCAAATGAGACTTAAATTTCATACATGTAAATGATGTTGAATCTGCATTCTGGTATATCTCATGATATGCAGCACATTGCCTTGCAACACTGACCATTTCAAGGTCAAGGTTAGGGTCAATGTAGTTATAAGGTCAAAGTAGAGAAAAAGCAACTTAATAACATTTTCTCACGTTTCAGGTGATGTTTGAAATACTGATTCAATTTTATAATGCTTAATAATGAAATATTTTAAATATAGGTCTATATATAAATAACTGTTTGTGTAAAAAGGACAATTATACACATTGTAAAACGAAATAAAAGACACCTTTGTTCGTACTACAACTAGAAAAGTCATAATTATCCCATGTCGTGAACTCCCAACAAGCATATAAAGCCATTTCTAGCCTTTAGTAGTAGTCACCACCGGTGGATGAAGTCATTTCTAGCCTTATGGAGGAGTCACCAACGGGGGATGAAGCCATTTCTTGCCTTATGGAGTAGTCACCAACGGCGGATGAAGCCATTTCTAGCCTTATGGAGTAGTCACCACCAGTGGATGGAGCCATTTCTAGCCTCGTGGAGTAGTCACCACCAGCGGATAAAGCCATTCTACACTTATTGAGGAGTCACCAACGGCGGATGAAGCTATTTCTAGCCTTACGGAGTACTCCCCAACAGTGGATGAAGCCATTTATAGCCTTATGAAGTAGTCACCACCAGCAGATAGAGCAACTCTAACCTGATGGATGAGTCACCACCAGTGGATGAAGCCATTTCTAGCCTTATGGAGGAGTCACCACCAGTAGATGAAGCCATTTCTAGCCTTATGGAGGAGTCACCACCAGTGGACGAAGCCATTTCAAGCCTTTTGGAGGAGTCACCACCATTGGATGAAGCCATTTCTAGCCTTATGGAGGAGTAACCACCAGTGAATGGAGCCATTTCTAGCCTTATGGAGGAGTAACCACCAGTGGATGGAGCCATTTCTAGCCTCATGGAGGAGTCACCAACGGCGGATGTAGCCACTTCTAGCCTTATGGAGTAGTCACCACCAGTGGGTGAAGCCATTTCTAGCCTTATGGAGTAGTCACCACCAGTGGGTGAAGCCATTTCTAGCCTTATGGAGTAGTCAGCACCAGTGGATGAAGCCATTTCTAGCCTTATGGAGGAGTAACCACCAGTGGATGAAACCATTTCTAGCCTTATGGAGTAGTCACCAACGGCATATGAAGCCATTTCTAGCCTTATGGAGTAGTCACCACCATCGGATGGAGCCATTTCTAGCCTTATGGAGTAGTCTCCACCATCGGATGGAGCCTTTGTAGCCAAATGGAGTAGTCACCACCAGTGGATGAAGCCATTTCTAGCCTTATGGAGTAGTCACCACCAGTGGATGAAGCCATTTCTAGCCTTATGGAGGAGTCACCACCAGTGAATGAAGCCATTTCTAGCTTAATGGAGGAGTCACCACCATTGAATGAAGCCATTTCTAGCCATATGGAGGAGTCACCACCAGTGGATAAAGCCATTTCTAGCCTTATGGAGAAGTCACCATCATCGGATAGGGCCATTCTAGCCCGATGGAGTATTCCCCTTCTGCGTATGAAGACATTTCTAGCCTTATGGACTACTCCCCTACTGCATATGAAGCCATTTTTAGCCTTATGGAGTACTCCCCTACTGCGTATGAAGACATTTCTAGCCTGATGGAGTACTCCCGTACTGCGAATGAAGACATTTCTAGCCTTATGGAGTACTCCCCTACTGCATATGAAGCCATTTCTAACCTTATGGAGTACTCCCCTACTGCGTATGAAGACATTTCTAGCTTTATGGAGTACCCCCCTACTGCGTATGAAGACATTTCTAGCCTTATGGAGTACTCCCCTACTGCGAATGTAGACATTTCTTGCCTTATGGAGTACTACCCTACTGCGTATGAAGACATTTCTAGCCGTATGGAGTACCCCCCTACTGAGAATGAAGACATTTCTTGCCTAATGGAGTACTCCCCTACCGCGTATGAAGACATTTCTAGCCTTATGGAGTACTCCCCTACTGCCAATGTAGACATTTCTTGCCTTATGGAGTACTCCCCTACTGGGTTTGAAGACATTTCTTGCATTATGGAGTACTCCCCTACAGCGTATGAAGACATTTCAAGCCTTACGGAGTACTCACCTACTGCGAATAAAGACATTTCATGTCTTATGGAGTACTCCCCTACTGCGTATGAAGACATGTCTTGCCTTATGGAGTACTCCCCTACTGCGTATGAAGACATGTCTTGCCTTATGGAGTACTCCCCTACTGCGTATGAAGACATTTCTTGCATTATGGAGTACTCCCCTACTGCGAATGAAGACATGTCTTGCCTAATGGAGTACTCCCCTAATGCGAAAAAAGCAGTCGATAGCCTTATGGGGTACATGTACTCTCAATCAGCGGATAAAGTCCATGCCAGATAGAGTACTTGTCACAAGTGGATATGTCATTCAAAGGCCTACAAGAAACTCAATACTGCCAGAAAAAGCCATTCATATCCATTTGTAGAACTCCCAACCAGTGGTAAACTGATTCCCAGTCATGTTAGGGTATGCATCACAACTAGAATAACCATTCCTAGCAGTATGGAGTACTCACCACCAACATATCAAGCAATTACTAGCCAAATGTTTACTTACTACTCCTAGCAAAAGTCATTCTTAGCCATATTAAGTATGGAGTATGTATGAAAACGCTAGTTTTACTCTTATTTTTGCCTATCTATTGGTTTTAGCCTATAAAGTCGCCACACTTACCGGTGAACGCTCCTATTATCAGATATTTTACCCCACCCACCCATAAACTAAGCATGATGGATACACATCTAGTTTAAAAACAACAATATGTCATAACAAATAAGTCTTTTATAAAGAAAGAGATGTGTACTGTTTATATTGAGCAAAATAATACATAGAATGCAATTTCTGCATACATCCATTATTCTCATTTTTGCAGTTTTTTACCCCACCCACTTTCAACAGGCAAAGTCATGTAACATACTTATATTTAAAAACTCTCATCTATTATCTACAAAAGAAACTTATTGAACATTTCAGAATAGTTTATCATAGGTAAGAAGAAAAACAGAGCTCAGAGTTTAAACAACCATTGGTTAATCTTGTTGTTTAGTTTTTTTTATTATTTGTGAAATTTTACCCCACCCACTTCGTAAAAAAGAGCAAGAGCAACCAAAACTTATTTCAAAAACACATCATTCCATGCACATTGTACAGCAAGTTCACGTATGATGCTCTAAATACATAAAGGAAGTCAAAATTATGTAATTTCTTATTTTTTTCACTTTGGGGTATATTTACCCCACCCACTTCAAACCCTTAGCGATAGCATACAACTAAAAAAGTTGTACATCTTACACCCTCATTTTCTTCATACTAAATTTACAAAATAAATAAAATCATTTAAATTTAAAATTTATAGTCATAAATGTACTTTTAAGTTATTGACAATACAAAATATAGAAAAATACCCAAAAATAGCCAATTTTGGGCCTCTATATGGGTCATAGCTTTTCCAAAATGTCGAAATTTACTATCAAAACAGATAAAAGTGTCTTCCATTCATTTTTCAACTCATAAGTACATTTTGAAACATATTTGTGAGAAAACAATTCATTTCATGCACAAATAAGCGTTCAGTACCATTTTCGCGTAAAAATGGCGGCCATCTTGGACGCCATCTTGGATACTGAGCGGTTGTGAAAGAGGAAATTTGTAAGAAATGGATTTTCTTAATGTTCAGTCATATGTCCAACTGTGGTGCAAGTTTAAGAGATGGACTCCAATTTTGAATAAATCGCCCTCAGCTCTTAGGCTAATGTGATAAATATAAGAAATGAACATGACATTATGTTAGGTAAAATAATGCTTCTGAACACAGTCCGTAGTTTCAGTATTCTGAGGAATGGTCTTGGGCCTGGAGTCCAAAAGACGTCGGGTGTTACGGATCCACGTTTCCTCCACCGGGGGTTTTTCGTGTACGACAAGCATTCTGTGTGATAAATATAGCATAGTCTGTGAAGCAGCCTTTGCTAGAGCATAATTAAGCGGAGACAAATATAAAATCACTGTATTATAAGTTGAAATATATCTGAAGTATATGTATCAGGTCGTCTCCAGTATATTTATATCATGGGGTATAATGCATGATGAAGGTATACATGGTACTATTTATGTAAAATTACCTTACAAATGGTAATTATTGTATCAATGTTATGATTACTTAGTAACGATTGCAATCCCCAATTAAAGTGAAGTCTTGCCACAGCCACAGTCGCGACAAGTTACTACCTCGATAACTGTAAATATGTTAATCAAGTTTATTCGTTAATTCACATTGATTTCTAAATGTATGGACTGTTTGTACGTTTACTTTTATACGAATGGAATGTAATGCTTATTCAATTGAAGTTTATTTACTATACGTTGAAGTTGAAACAGTCAATGTTTTTAGCTCACCTGTCACAAAGTGACAGAGTGAGCTTTTGTGATCACTCTTCGTCCGTCGTCCGTCGTCCGTCTGTCCGTCCGTCCGTCGTCCGTCAACAATTGGCTTGTGTAGACACTAGAGGTCACAATTTTAGCCTAATCTTTATGAAACTTGGTCACAATAATTATCTCAACAAAATCTAGGCCAAGTTCGATATTGGGTCATCTGGGGTCAAAAACTAGGTCACTAGGTCAAATCATAGAAAAACCTTGTGTAGCCACTAGAGGTCACAATTTTGACTTAATCTTTATGAAACTTTATCACAATGATCATCCTAACAAAATCTAGGTCAAGTTCGATATTGGGTCATCAGGGGTCAAAAACTAGGTCACAAGGTCAAATCATAGAAAAACCTTGTGTAGTCACTAGGGGTCACAATTTTGACCTAGTCTTTATGAAACTTGGTCACAATGATCATCGCAACGAAATCTAGGTCAAGTTCGATATTGGGTCATCCGGGGTCAAAAACTAGGTCACAAGGTCAAATCATAGATAAACCTTGTGTAGTCACTAGAGGTCACAATTTTGGTCTAATCTTTATGAGACTTGGTCACAATGATCATCGCAATAATATCTAGGTCAAGTTCGATAATGGGTCATCTGGGGTCAAAAACTAGGTCACAAGGTCAAATCATAGAAAAACCTTGTGTAGTCACTAGAGGTCACAGTTATAGCATAATCTTTACGAAACTTTGTCACAATGATCTACACAACCAAATCTAGGTCAAGTTTGATATTGGGTCATCCGGGGTCAAAAACTAGGTCACAAGATCAAATCATAGAAAAACCTTGTGTAGTCACTAGAGGTCCCAGTTTTGGCCTGATCTTTACGAAACTTAGTCACAATGATCATAATAACAAAATCTAGGTCGAGTTCGATAATGGGTCATCTGGGGTCAAAAACTAGGTCACAAGGTCAAATCATACAAAAACCTTGTGTAGTCACTAGAGGTCATAATTTTGACTTAATCTTTATGAAACTTGGTCACAATGATCATCTCAACAATCTCTAGGTCAAGTTCGATATTGGGTCATCCGGGGTCAAAAACTAGGTCACAAGGTCAAATCATAGAAAAACCTTGTGTAGTCACTAGAGGTCACAATTTTGACTTAAACTTTATGAAACTTGGTCACAATGATCATCTCGAAAAAATCTAGGTCAAGTTCGATATTGGGTCATCAGGGGTCAAAAACTAGGTCACAAGGTCAAATCATAGAAAAACCTTGTGTAGTCACTAGAGGTCACCATTTTGACTTAATCTTTATGAAACTTTGTCACAATGATCATCTCGACAAAATCTAGGTCAAGTTCGATATTGGGTCATCTGGGGTTAAAAACTAGGTCACAAGGTCAAATCATAGAAAAACCTTGTGTAGTCACTAGAGGTCACAATTTTGGTCTAATCTTTATGAAACTTGGTCACAATGATCATCTCCACAAAATCAAGGTCAAGTTTGATATGGGGTCATCTTTGGTCAAAAACTAGGTCACTAGGTCAAATCATAGAAAAACCTTGTGTAGTTACTAGAGGTCACAATGTCGACCTTATCTTTATGAAACTTGGTCACAATGGTCATCTCAACAAAATCTAGGTCAAGTTTGAAATTGGTTTATCTGGGGTCAAAAACTAGGTCATTAAGTCAAATCATATAAAAACCTTGTGTAGTCACTAGAGGTCACAATATTGGCCTTATCTGTATGAAACTTGGTCACAATGATCATCTCTACAATATCTAGGTCAAGTCGACAGGTGAGCGACCTAGGGCCCTTTGGGCCCTCTTGTTTGTGATTAGCCTTGCGCATGAATATGTACTAGAGCACGACGTTGTGAAATAGTGCTATAATATTCGTGGAGTTTGGTTTATAAAAACGATAATAGAGATAATTAAATGATATCGTAAGGATATATTCGTAAGGAGAAGAAGATATTCGTTGAAGACGAAGTGCATCTGAGATTAAAGGGGGAAACTACCAAGATACAGATACAGATTGGCTGAAAAGTTTCATGGTGTGTGATGTATATTCATAGTAAGTGGTTCCCAGCAATTACGGGCGTCCGCTTTGTTATTGTTACGAAGCCGGGACTCGGTATATTGTAAACAAGAATAACCCATGTGTTTGTTTTTAAGCATACCTGAATAATAATGATTATTGCTACAGTAAAGCCAGCAAAAGACCATAGTCAACCCTATTACATTATGAATTTATACACTCAAGAATGAGAGTGAACTGGTACGTGATTTACAAAAGTGTAGGCCTATTAATTATAAATTATTATCATTGTTTATCAACTTCAGCCCCTTGACCCCAAATGAGATAGACTGTTTACAAATAAAGAAAAAGCAGCAGCTACCCTAAGAACTGTTAAGAGTGTATGTCAGGACAGAGAAAACTAACAATAGATTGCTAAAATACAACTTGATATCAAATACTAGCACATGAACAAGGCTTTTAGGCTTATAGGCCTATTGATACAGAAAATCCTGTGAAATTATTTGAAAATGACATTTATCACAAATTTGTCGGACAGGTGCGGACAATTGTGAAAGTACAGTTGTGTTACATACACTAACGCTTTTAGAGTAGAGGTGACGAAGTATACAGAACAGATACACGCCATACTACCGTTCGAAAAAATCCTTGCCCCTGACGAGATTCGAACAGTGTACATCTCGATTGGTATTTTGTGTTCACCACTTGGCCACCATGCCATCCATATTCTAGATAAAGCAACATGATTCATTTTGCTTTGTCATATAAACCATAGGGGTCTGTATCGACTCACTGGTCTCTCAATCACTAGATATAGATTAACAGGGACGTAACTGGTATCAAAATTGCGACACCACCAACTTTACAAACAGTCTTGTAACTTTTCCAAAAAGGCAATTAATCACATACTGTTTTCTCCAGTAGCAAGCCTATACATTTATCTTCGAGATACAACCAATCTAATGTCAAAATATATCGCACTCGAGCCGTTACAAATGCATACATGTTGAAAATATACTGAAAAATAAAAACAGGACAAAAATGTGGACAGGCCCTTACCATACTATAGGGCTCTTCACACAGGAGTGTCGACAAAAACAATGCCATGGTTGGATGAGCGTATAATAACTAAAACTATAACCAAAATATCACCTCTGAAAAGTAACACAAGCGCTAGTGCGGTCATTCTATCATTTTGAAATCTAAAAATGTTCATCGGACTTCCATGTTTGTAAAGCCGAACACCCGATGATACAAGCTTTTTTACTGGATAAACTTTCGAACATGTGACCACTGCAAACAGATATACTAGTTCTCGATATTCTAGCGCAGGTGATACGTATTGGATGCACAACCGGGATCAAGTAGTTTGTAAATAAAGATACTACGTATCGGTCTACAAATTGTGCACGAAAAACTCGTGTTCTGATCCAAGTGAGTAAGCAAGGAATGTAGAATGGTTGTAAATATTACTATATTCCACTGAAAAGCGTGCAGCAGTTAAAGGTTTTAAACTAATCAATGAGTTTACTCCCTATTTTAAGAAGCACACGTTAAATGTACATGAGGGATGATCAACACATAAAAAGGAAAATTCTCATAAATTATTGTTAAGTGACCAATGTTGTTGAAACATATAATATATTGGCTTATTATAAATAATGAACTATAAAAAACGTTCATTTTAACACAAACAAACAAACAACTTAACGTTTATGTATTTGGATTATTTGATTTAAAAATTCACGTCATGTGTAATAAGGAGTAGGCCTACAGCACTGAGAATTGGGTCTGATCCTTACCTTTACTGTATACTTGAATATATAACAAGTTCTTGCGTTGAATTTATGAATTTCTGCGAACAAGTTGTAAATACCCATACCAGTAACACGCACGTGACTATGTTCTTCAGAGTTTTGAATCGGTACTTATCGTTTTAGAAAAAGTTATTTCCGGTTTAGAAAATTGCGGAGTCGAAAGAAGTGAATGGTTGAAAGTATTCAAATTGCGAAACTTTTGAGTCCTAACATATTCTTTCATAACGTTAAGCCTGATTCAAATCGTGAAAATTATTGAAAAAATACATATCTTATTTAATCCAACGTAAATAAAACAATATGGCGACGTCGGAATTGACGTCACATCATTTAACGCGACATCATCGCACGTTAACGCGACGTCGTCGCACGACATAGCGCGCCAACTTGTGAATAAAATTATGTTGAATTGAAATATAAATAGAGGATATTACATGAGTGTCTTTTCATATTGAATTTATTAAACGAGTTAAAAAATTAATAAAATGTGAGGCTCTGTCGAGCATTTTATTCAACGAGTTTAATAAATTCAATGCGGAAAGTCACAAATATAATGTTCTTTTTATCATATGTATAGCTACTTATTTTCACTATAATAAACGCGTAACTTTGACGACATCGCCTATACTTTGAGTGACGTCACGTCAAAACTTTATTACACAAGTGTATTATCAAAAATAAATAATGGCTTTATTACGCTGCCGCGACGTCAAACATATGATAAATAGCAAATAAAAGACGAGTGTAAAACTATAATAACTATGTATAGGGAATATCTGTGCAACCCGTCTCTTAGATTGGAAAACACTCTTTTCGAAGTTTTGTTCGCCTGGTTTTCTATGTGGTGCTGCCTGGCAGCCAGAGGCTAGATCTATAGTCTCTATAGTAGATCAAACAAATTCCAAAGTCATTTTTTTCTTCGATCAGATTATCAAAAAAAACCTGATGGGAAATCCCCGCTGGATGCAGTGCATTCGTTCATATTACATCATATATATCATCTGTTAATCTATGCTAATAGAATAGGATCAAGTTAAATTCTCTGTACTTTACTACATGTATATTGATACCATATATATATACAACTACATGTACAAATGTATATATCAATGCACGATCAAAACCAACCCGTTATCAAAACATGACGTTACAAACGCACGATTGGTACTTGTAAAACAGTTTGCGACACGCAACGT
Organism: Spisula solida; assembly: GCA_947247005.1. Lineage (NCBI taxonomy): Eukaryota > Metazoa > Mollusca > Bivalvia > Venerida > Mactridae > Spisula > Spisula solida. Next base: position 37,790,961 of record OX365945.1, read on the forward strand.
TGGAAACATTAAGCTGTAAGGCGTCGAACGAAGTTACCACAGGAGGTCATGTCTATTCGGCCTTTGGTTAATAAAATGAATATATGGTTAAAGAAATGGTACCTATATATTTAGAACGTTTCATAGACTTCCAATGACGAATATAGTAGATAGGCCTACAGTACTAAATTAGTAACTTTTCCGCATATTTGTTGATCAACCCTCGATCGAATTTCCTAATGTCCCAAGGTATGGTTTGTGACGTCACATGTTCCACCAAAGCGTGTCCAATAAAATGGCTTGTATCATCGGGTATTCGACATTACGTCACGTGACTCAAAATGGAATTCCGATGAACATTTTTAGATTTCAAAATGATAGAATGACCGCACTAGCGCTTGTGTTACCTTTCAGAGGTGATATTTTGGTTGTAGTTTTAGTTATTATACGTTCATCCAACCATGGCATTGTTTTTGTCGACACTCCTGTGTGAAGAGCCCTATAGTATGGTAAGGGCCTGTCCACATTTTTGTCCTGTTTTTATTTTTCAGTATATTTTCAACATGTAAGCATTTGTAACGGCTCGAGTGCGATATATTTTGACATAAGATTGGTTGTATCTCGAAGATAAATGTATAAGCTTGCTACTGGAGAAAACAGTATGTGATTAATTGCCTTTTTGGAAAAGTTACAAGACTGTTTGTAAAGTTGGTGGTGTCGCAATTTTGATACCAGTTACGTCCCTGTTAATCTATATCTAGTGATTGAGAGACCAATGAGTCGATACAGACCCCTATGGTAGAAACATGGTAACACAGGCAACTAAATAATTGCTTTACAAACAATTGTGAAAAACATGTTAACAAGTAACCTGTTTTTCCCTTTGCAACATGACAAATAATCCAAAATGTCTTTTGATTCTGAACTCATAAAGTCTGCTACTATCTTTTCAGGTTTCATGATGTATCGAGGACTATAGTTTATCACCCTCAATCCAGATGATTACGACACTCTAGATAGGGCTACACCCAACTGGCCCGGGCGGAATATTTCCCTACAATCAATTTCAACCCTGAAAAGCATGAGAAAAACATATAATTTCATGAACAAACAAAACCACAAAAGTGTAATAAAACAATGACATTAGAGTGAAAACAGTTAATTTATAGTGTAATTAAAGTTTGTACAATTGTAAAGAAACTGTGTAGCCTATATTGGCTTCATTCTGCTTATGACCAAATAGAACAGTACGATGGGTTATGGTTTAGTGAGATAGAATACTAGCAATCACTTTATTTATATGTAGACAAAAAAGCTCAAGACTTAGTGTTAAAGGTATTTTTGAGGATACTAATATTCCTTTGTCAGAGAAAAAATTAATAGATATGTTATCATTTATCTAATAAGGTAAAATATGAATTTGCAAGTTAGATCCTTTTTTGGAAAATGTCATGCAGCAGTCACAACAAATAATAAAAAAAGAAGGCTCACTACTCACATTTTAAAGTTTTAGCATATACAGGAACAGTGTGATTAACATTTTAGGAGTTTATTTAACTCATAGATATAACAAGAAATATCTTTAAAAAAGATATACAGTGTTGAGTTTAATGACAGACTGCGATTGTTACATGTATTGTTTCAATTAATTTACAATTAGTTGACTGCACACTTAATATACGAAATAAAGAATGGTCCATGACATTTGTGCATTTTTCTCTAGAAACATGCATTTTCACGTTGTTGTATTCTTCTCATTAAAAACTAAAGTGCACGCCCTAAGTTACTCTCCAATTGCCTCGACCGAAACTACATCGTTTCTAGGCTCTGCAATATTGCTATTGTATTAGCGCTATTGCTATTTTTAGACAGGAGAATCCAAAACCAGCGTACAGCGAGGCAAATGTGATAATGTAAACGGGTTTTTAAATGCATTGTATATAAAACGCTCGTGTGTTAAAAGAATGACTTGTATTATAAATTAAAACTCTCGCACTATCAATTTATCATATTGATTGAAACAAATAAATAATGACCAGTCAATAGAACCATGAAATATTTAAACCTCATACAGTGTGTACTCGTTTAAACCTTTCAACACGTAGCCTTCATATTCACTATAAACTCTGCTATAACTCTCTACTGTCTATACAAACAAGTAAACTTTCATCAGCCAATGAAAATGTGTATCAGGGTACACAGCAGTTTTGTAAAGGTCAAATATCAAAATATTCTAGTAGTTTAAGCAGCGTGTGAATGGTACGGTTAAGTGGCAATCAAAGCGCTGTAGGGAGCGTAGCCCTAAGTGTATCGGAATAATAAAATATTATATTTTCTTGAAGTACATGATCTATTGATGTCAAGAAGTTTAATGAAAGCTTATTAGATTCTATTAGGATAAAACATGGTCACAGATATTGCTAATTATGAATGTTGTTTTACAATATACAAACTAATGTTAATTTTATATTCAGTAAAACGAAAAGGTATTCCAGTAGTAGCCTCCACTTCAGTGGAGGCGACGATCAGAGTATTCATATGACCAAACCTTTTTTCCAACAAACTAATGTTTTGCATTTTATTTTGTGTTTAGAAGTTTAAAACCAATTCAAAACAATGGTACTTTTAACACTGAACAGCCCTGGTTTACATTGCTTGGCTGACCTTCAGATAACCAAGGAGTATCCACACTATTTAAAGAACAGGTCATGAGATAACCTGTACTAGCAGAATGTACTGATGATGTATACTATATATTGGGATAGTTGCTAGCTTCTCCTTCTGACTGGAGTAGCAGGATGTCACATAAGGTGCATCACTGCAATGTTGTCTTGTACACCGCAGAAATAAAGTATGGTATAGCAGACAGGCGAGTAAAGTACTATAAGTTTAGCACAAGAGAAAAATGCAATAATTTAAAATCGGGCATAACCTTTTGTGAAAAGAATACAATAATATATGGAATCAAAAGTTTGCATTTGATTCACCCCAAAGATATTTATAAACATTTCATTGGTTGTTAAAGTAGGTCAAAATCCAAGCTGGACAGCTAACGCTGAAAAATGTGTTTAGATCTTTCTTTAACTTGTATACAAATATAAGAAAAAAGACTACTTACTAAAAAGTAGTGAAAATTTCCCCATACATTATGTGATAGATCCTTTAGATTTAAGCATATATGCTAAATAACACGTAATATTTAATTTGATTTAAGTAGAATTGTTGAGTTGAGATTCGGAGTTACAAATGTAATTTATAGAGATGTCTATAGATTATAGTATGATGCACCATAATAAATACTTGTCTAATGTCATACTTTGGGCATTAAATTATTTACTAGAGATTTGAAGTAACAAATGTAGTTCATAGACATGAATATAGTATCATGAACTATAATAAATTCCTGTCTAATGCCTAGGGCATTAAATTGAGATTTGAAGTTCCAAATGTAGTTTATAGACATATACATGATGAACTGTTGTAAATACCTGTCTAATGTCATGCCATGGGCATTATATTGTTTAATAGAGATTTGAAGTTACAAATGTAGTTTATAGACATGTATATAGTATGGTGAACTATAATAAATACCTGTCTAATGTCATGCCTTGGCCTTTGTGAATTGTTAACCTAAATGCTAGTTTCAGCGGAAACTGCTCACGCACAGCAATAACAACACCCATGGATGGACTGAAAACTGAAATATATAAATAGATGTTAGATTATTATATGAACAAGAGGACATAACTCATCCGTTTTGAGATATTGGTGTTGTATAAAATTTGTCAAAGGACCAAAAGAACCAATGAAGTCATTGTACTTCCAAGGGAACTGTGAAGCCCATCTACACAAGATATAGTCAGTTTAAGAAAGGAACCAAATTAGCGCTGGTGATACAAGTAGCATGACAGTTTGGTTCAAATTGAATCAAACAATTTTACGAAGCATAATATGAACTAATGCACCGCATATTTTTAGCGGACCTACATTATTTGTAACATGCTCATCTAGTACTGGATTTTTTTGATGATGCATAACTCTACAATAAATTGTTCGGTAATTGTTACGAACATGGAGCCCGTTACCTAACCAATCCGTTTCCAAAAGGTGCTACCGAGCGCTTTCCTACGTCTATGCAACCTACAGAAGCGGTCCGTTGCACAAGAAAGCGCTCGATAGCGGTTTGATACGAAATATTGGGTACGAAGTAACGAAGGACGATACGAACCTGCTATCATTTGTCATTTGTCAGCCCGATCAAAATGAAAATATATCTGTCTGTGGATAATGCACGTTTTTCAATTTGTTTAATTCTAGCTCTACTTAATTCAGGGGTTACTTATTTAAATTGCATAATTAGATATAAACACAGATAACAACTGATTTCAAATACATATGCCTAATTTGATATTTTACCTTTTTATACAGTAATGGGTTGCATGAGTATATCAGACAGTACTTTTGTTCAAGAGAAAATGCTATTTTCATTTCAATAAATGAAACTTGGGCACAATGTATGTCTCTATGAAATCTAGGTCAAGTTCATAACTGGGTCATCTGAGGGGCAAAAACTAGGTCACCATGTGACATCGAAGAAAAACCTTGTTTATACTTTAGAGGTCACATTTTTCACCTCATCTTTATTTAACCTGGCCACAAAGTGTTTCACTGTTAAATAAAAAAAAAAGTAAAATATTAAGGTCATATATCATAACAAAAACTGATTCTGCCTAAACTGCTAGTCATCAGGTGAGCGCTTTAGGGCCAATGGCCCTCTTGTTTTATTAATCTTTAAGAAACTTGGTCACAATGATCATGTCAACAAAATCTAGGTAAAGTTCGATTTTGGGTCATCTGGGATCAAAACAAGGTCACACTGTCAATTATAAAACTAACAAAGTCAATTGACATTTTCCTGGGGTCCTTGGGTTCAAACCCTACTGGAACCATAATTTTTTTTTATTTTTTTTTTAAGTGTTTAGGTATTGTTTTGTCTTTATAGCATGTATTTGTACAGTTATATGGCGGAAAATATTTTTTCCAAAATATTTTGTTTAAACACAGGAACTGGCATTTACAATTGAAAAAAAAAGAAAAAAAAAATTAAAATATAGACAGGAATGCAATGCGATTGTATCCCACGAACTATTCTCATACCAATATTGTCTTCTATACCAACTTGACAGTTAAAATATATGATCTAGGCAGTTAAAGGGGTTAATAACAATACAGAATACATCCGCACCTCAACCGATCGGTACCGATAATCGTCTAATATCGGCTTTTTAAGCCAATATTTGTGGAGTTTTGAAATGGCGTCGATTCCATTGAGCGTCCGCTCTGAGGTGAATGGTAATATAAGTTTTATTGTTTCTAAAAAATTTTTTAAATCATAAATGCAAGTTCCTGTGGTTTAAATTATAGGTCAAATCATAGAAAAACCTTGTGTAGTCCCCAGAGGTTACAATTTCAACTTAATCTTTATGAAACTTTGTCACGATGATCATGTCAACAAAATCTAGGTCAAGTTCGATTTTGGGTCATCTGGTGTAAAAAACAAGGTCACAATGTCAATTGACATATTCCTGAGGGTCGTGGGTTCAAACCTCACTGGAACCATAATTTTTATTTTTTAAGTGTTTAGGTATTTTTTTGTCTTTCTATCATGTATTTGTACAGTTATATGGAGGAAAATATTTTTACCAAAATATTTTGTTTAAATTATAGGTCAAATCATAGAAAACCTTGTGTAGTCACCAGAGGTTACACTTTCAACTTAATCTTTATGAAACTTTGTCACAATGATCATGTTAACAAACTCTAGGTCAAGTTCGATTTTGGGTCATCTGGGGTCAAAAACAAGGTCACAATGTCAATTGACATATTCCTGAGGGTCATGGGTTCAAACCCCACTGGGAGCATAGTATTTTTTTAAATTATTTTTTAAGTGTTTAGGTAATGTTTTGTCTTTAAAGCATGTATTTGTACGTACATTTATATCGAGGCAAATATTTTTTCCAAAATATTTTGTTTAAATTATAGGTCAGATCATAGAAAAACCCTGTGTAATCACCCGAGGTCACAATTTCGACTTAATCTTTATGTAATTTGGTCCTAATGATCATCTCAGCACAATCTAGGTTAAGTTTGGTATTAATTAAGTCATCTTGGGTCAAAAGCTAGGTCACATGGTCAAATCATAAAAAACTTGCAATAGAGGCTGAATTTTCTTAATTTGTATTCAGAAAATGTATAGGGTCACCATAGGGGTGTGCATGCACTAGTACGACAGGTGAGCGACCTAGGGCCATTTGGGCCCTCTTGTATTAGATTTTCTTAAGATTGGTTGATATTTCGCCCATATGAACGATTCCCGCTCGACTTACTTCGTTATCTCAGAGTAAGCATGTGTCTCATAACAGTTTGTAGCATCGTTTATGCACTGAAAATGTTAAAATTTCCTTCCTGAACTATAGAAAAGAGTGTGTCCCATATAGAAGACGGTTTGCGCAGCAACCATGGAAGACTTTTCTTTTCTAGACAGGGGCCTACACTAGTTTTTGGAATATTTTTAAACATCATTAAAATATAAAAGAAAATGTTTGAGCTGCCGAATATCGCATTTTAAATTTTTTTGTTATTCTATTGGCAGCCATTTTTCAGTATCATTCTTTCAGTGCGGGATTTGAACACAACTTTCCAAATCCATAAGTGTCGAACTCTGACCAAATCACGTGACATGTGTTATCGTAAAGCGGAACGACATCCGCAGGCCTTACGGCCTGCGTATAGTCCGCTTTTATCATTAGGCCAGTTTCTGGCTTTTTTAGGTTGTGCTAAAACTCTGGAACAAATAATGTGACACATACATACACATTCAACAAGCAACTAAGATTTCATGTAGGTAATACAAATTGTGTGCAAGTTCAGTTAAAACGAATCATAATTGCATAAAACTGCTACATGTTATAGAGTGCAAGAAAACACCGATTACAATAGGAGATCATCATCTATGTGAACCAATATAAGGTAAACATGTATGATGATACAGACTATACATTGTATAGTGCACCATGTTCAATTCCTAATCATGTTATGTATACGGTTACATTCCCATTGAAATGGGACAGTACTGTAGATTTACCACCATGCTAAGTGGCTGCTTTCCTGTGGGAGGGTAAGTTAGTTGTGCTTTGGACAAAGTTCATGAAAACAGGTTTAGGTAAATCAACGGCCATGACAAAATTTAAGAACGGCATCAAACTGTATTGAAACACAAATACCTTACATAAAAAGGTTAGTGCATCAAACATTACGAAATGCTAACCTGAACAATATGCTCAAGCTGAAAGTTTAAAAACACTGATATATTATAGATACTTTCTTCAATAATATATATTTATTATTTTTAGTATTTTCAAAGACCTTAATATACAGCTATATTTATGTAGTAGTCTGTATAAGATTTAATTACTAACAGGGAGAAACTTGTGTCGGCAGCCGGCTAGCTCAGTCGGTAGAGCATTCGCCCTGTAAGCTCACCTGATTACATTGAGGTCTTTGGTATTTTGGAAATAAATGTTTTTTTCCAGTGTTATTTTGGTAATGATGTCCAGTGTCTTGAAATGTATCACAGGGCCTGTATTAAAGCTGTGAACGTACCCCTTTAGACCATTGACCAGTTTGTCCGTTAGATGTTAAAGTAAAATTACCTGACATCCCTTCTTCAGCATAACGTATGCGGTGCAGCAATATGATGCAACTCGGATTTGTCCCCACTATCTGTCGATATGTACTCATACATATTACCTGGCCAGTTCATGACACATTTTCGGTTGTAATCATCTACCAAACTGTTTAGTGAAAACAGCTTGACACTTTCTTCATGTGATGGTGCCAGTGGCCTTTTTAGATTAAGAAGAAATGTTTCTGTATCTTGATTAACACATCCAGAAAAAACCTACAAAATTAAAAAACAATAAGCTTCACTCTGGATAGCCAACACAAGTATACCACAATAGATATATCGCTGGCTTAGAATTAGAAGGTCGCAAGTACATACATATTTGAAATATTCACCAAAAGGCGCTTCCTATGAGCATATTTTCATGAAATTCGGAACTGGTCATGTTGACCAAACTGAAGTATGAAAAGCTTGTTTTCCCAATAAGTTAAGAGAAGTCTTCAGACAGTTTATTCTTGTTTTCTCAAAATATTAATTTGTACTTACCACCTTCTTATTCTAAGCCAGCAATATAATCTGTATAATCTGTATATAGAAGCTTGTTATAAGTTGTATCACTGGATCTTGTTCGATTTTTGGGGCTCGCAAAACTTTTTACTCTAAACACTGACCAGTGTGCTTTTTGGATCCGGCAAGTACAATGTATACGTACGGTATATTCTTTCTATCTTGCTATTAGTGTGCACTCTTGAGGAAATATATATACAAACTATATTATCGTGATAACTAATGAAGAGACCACTAAATAGAGGGGCCAAGATAGCGTAATGGGCAACATCCGGACTTCTTCCCCGATCATGACTATACCAGTAGAATGTTCATTCCGTGAATGTATGCCACTACAAATGTATTTGTCATGCTATCGAGGCATTTAAATTGAATACGCTTATGTAGTCGATTATCTGTTTTTTTTACTAAATCATGACAAAACGTTCACGGAATGAACACATTGTAGTCACGATAGGGGAAGAAGACCGGATAATGCTAATATGACAGCCCTACATCCATTTTTAAGTAGGCCTATGTTTTGACAAACCCAAAATTCGCACCGAGAGCCTGTTGCCAGTAAAAGGAGCCTCTTTCAAACCAACTAGAGGCAAACTGTATCACACAGTCACTGACGGGCTGGACAGCTAGAAATTTAAAAGCAGCCACTGTGTTAGTTTAAGGTCTTTGACGATGATCATTCCATTTCAGGTCGACACGTCAGTGTAAATAAAAGACCATTTAGTTATGGTATCCAGAACTACCACTGTGTCAGAGATAGCAGTGGCCGCTTAAATTCAACCGACTAGATTCATACTAATATATAGATGTCTCTGCTATTTAAATTATTTTTGCCAGACATGGTACACAACAAAAATGCTGGTAACGTGTTAAAAAGCTGGATACTGGCTTCAATTTTGACCCGATCACCATACAGTACGATCATTACCGACATGGCCGAGTAATTTAGTTTAATTTGAGCGGGGGGCTGCACTAAAACCAAAGATCACTGACAAAACATCCACTTTCACACAACATTAGCATTGCAAGTAGGCTCTTACAGAAGGATTACCTTAATTGCTATTAATACACCTGTTACTATATATAGTAACATTTTTACGTTGACAAAATCTGTATTATCGCCCCACCGGGGATATTATCATCAAAATATTCAAAACTGATAATATCCCCGGGGATATTATCGATCACGTGATCAATAATCGCCCTGCGATCGAGCGCACGCGCGACGTGACGTTATTTACGTTAAATGTACGGCTCCTATTGTACATAGACGTCGAAAAGTATGCTTGGAGGCTAGGCCAAATAAATTAAGGAAAACGGGACATCCATACTTCTTTATTTTACTAAAAAGACAAAATATTTAATTGACCATTTTCTTCGTTTAGTTCTATTTTGCCTCGGAATGAGAATTGCACCGTGCCATTTCTCGTTATTTCGAAGGTTCATTCGTATAAATTAACGAATGAAGACGTGTAACCTTTATTCTATACTGTTATGTAAGATGTTGATATTGAGTGCTTTCATATATTTCCTTCGCTGGAACATGTATATTAAACAGTTCAATAACTGGGCGCGCTGTGGCATTGGATGATAATATCCCCGGCACTTGATAATGGCACTCGGGCTAGCGCCCTCGAGCCATTATCGACGTGCCGGGGATATTATCATCCAATGCCACAGCGGGCCCAGTTATTAATCTCTAAATAACGCAGATATCTTGATAAATAATGCGCCCCCTCAGCATCAAACGCATGCATAACGCCATGATGGAAGACAGTGTACGTAAAGTACAGCGGGCTCACCAATCAGCATCACGGTTGCATTAATTAATAAGAACAGTGTGTGACAAAAGTTTGTATACAACTTTTGTTTATAGATCTATCAATCCGTTGTTTGGCTTATCTACTTATACATAACAATTAATTATAACTACATGTATACGCATACGACGTAACGCACAATACTGCTGGAACCACCCCGTCAAGATCGATTGTCGTCGTTAATTAAGCCCGTACTAAATAATGTCAAACGTTTCTATGTGCATAATATACATATCGTTAGAAAGCATATACAATGACAAATCGAATGATATAAGTTTCATGGAGATGACTAATAATTTTAAAATGAAAAATAGGCAACAAAGATAAAATTTGACTCAAAAATGTTTTTGCATAAGAAATCAATGCATCGTATTTTGGCGATAATTTTATACTCTTTATCGTAAAGAGAACATCTGATAAAAAAGAATATCAGAATACGTTTGTATTGATGTTTACAAACGTATTTTTATACCCCCAGATACATAGTATATGGGGGCTATATTGGAGTCATGCTTGAGGTTGGTTGGTTAGTTGGGTGGTTAGTCTGTTGGTCGGTTGGTCCGTATAATTTTGTCCGCGCTATTTCTCTGCAACCATTGGTCGGATTTCAACGAAACTTTGCATGACTGATCAGTACCAAGTCTAGTTGTGCATATCGTCGGCACACGTCGGTCGGATGAATTTAAGGGAGTTATGGCCCTTTGTTTTTTTGTACTTATAAATTTTGTCCGCGCTATTTCTCTGCAACCATTTGTCGGATTTCAACGAAACTTTGCATTACTGATCAGTACCAAGTCTAGTTGTGCATATCGTCGGCACACGTCGATCAGATGAATTTTAAGGGCCCTTTGTTTTTTTGAACTTATAAATTTTGTCCGGACTATTTCTCTGCAACCATTGGTCGGATTTCAACGAAACTTTGCATGACTGATCAGTACCAAGTCTAGTTGTGCATATCCTCGACGCTTGTTAGTCGGATCAATTTTAAGGTAGTTATGGTCCTTTCTTTTTTTACACTTTTAAATTTTGTCTGCGTTATTTCTCTGTAACCATTGGTCGGATTTCAATGAAACTTTGCATGAATGATCGCTACCAATTCTAGTTGTGCATATCGTCAGCACACGTCGATGGATCCATTTTTAAGGTAGTTATGACCTTTTGATTTTTTACACTTATAAATATTGTCTGCACTATTTCTCAGCAACCAATGGTCGGATTTCAATGAAGCTGCATAACCGATCAGTAACAAGTCTAGTTTTGCATATCTGACCGTGTCAAGCAGTTTCTGGGGGTATTCATCACATTCAGTGATATTTCTTGTTTATTTTGAAATTGGAAACATACTCGGCGAATGCCGTTACAATTTATTTGTCCACAGATTTTCCCGAAACGTGTCACAAAATTATTTATAACGTTGGAATATTAAAACAGTCAACTACGGCGATTATTTTACATCATTTATTGCGAAGGAATTCACACCAGAAAAATATCTTAGAATACGTTTTCATTGTTGTTTACATAAATAGTTTTGATTTTTAAATTAGATACAATTTCAAAAAATGTCGTTAGTTTTTCTGTGTCCCCGATTTTGTCCCCCAATATACCTTTTTTAATTTATTTACATAAATTATTTCTATTTTGAAATCTGGGACATACTTGAAAATTGCCGTTAATTTGCCTGTGTCTTGTGAATTGTCCCACGCGCGTAAAAATAACGTTAAAAATAAAACATGAAATTTCGACCACAATTTTTAAACATTTATCTCTAAAATAACCGCATAAGAAAAAATTGTCAATATACCTTTTTATTTTTATAGACATAAACAATTTTGATTTCTAAATCGGGGACATACTCGAAAAATGCCGTTAGTTTGTCTGTGTCCAGTGATTTGTCCCATGCGCGTAAAATAACGTTCAAATTATACATGGAATTTCGGCGATCGTTTTATACCACTTGTCGCAATGGCAACCGCGAAAAAAACCGTGCCAGAATACCTTTCCATTTATGTTTATAAATGAAATTTTAACTTTTAGATAGGAGACTTACTCGACTTATATCGTTATTTTTGCTAACTACACTGATTTGTCCGACTTGCGAGAAAAAACGTCGCACAATGTACTCAGTTATTGTTCAGTATAAACTAACACTTTCGATTGTCCAAACCAAATCTTTACAGTAGCAACGTGTTAGTTTAACTTAACAGTAAAAACAGATTATATACATAAATGTCAATTTTTTGTCTGAAAATGCTTGGTTAACCCTACAAATGCACTCTGCGTAAAGTCAACAAACAACGTCATTTGACGCAACGTTTAGTGGTTCCAGTTTCGTGCGTTACGTCACACATGTTATGGATTACAAGTTCTCCCCCCAATCTAAGTTGATAAATAATGTTCAAACCTCTTTAATGTTTTTATTAAGGTCTCATCCCTGGTCCTCATGTTCTCCGACAGTACTATTTTGTGTGGAAATACTCTTCCAAAGTATTCAGACTCGAAGCAGTGTTGGCCATTGTCTTTATAACGGGTATTGGGGACTGGTGGTAACTGCGAAAAATCTCCACACATGATAAACTGCAGAGATTCAGCCTTTCTACAACAGACGGTTAACAAGACAAATGTTTTATGCAATGCATCAAAGTAGCCACAATTTTGTGGTTTACAATGCATGAATACTGTTATATCAAGCATAAACTATAACGCTGTTATAAATTATTCTAAACAACTGAAATCTCTGACGTTTCATTCAGATAGAATCAACTTGAGCGGGAAATATTCCAATATACACAGGTATTTGACATTATATACAGGGAGTCACTGAAGAGTTCTACCCATGCGAAAAATAATGGAAGCAATGATTTTAAAGCTCATTGATTGGTTAGGCTAGGTCATGTGACATAGCGGTCTCAAAAAATAGCGTAGCGCTAAAATCCCGTACTGGTCGTACCTGACCGTACATAGTCATGAATGTAGTAAACTGCTTTCCAATGACATAAAGACTTTTATGTGTCCATAAAATGTTATTTATGTATTGTTCAAGATCTGGGATGTGCAGTCCCAAGCTGGGTCGAACTTGTATGGAATGAGGAACAACAGAACACAAGTGTTGAATTGAAAATGGGCATTTATTTGGAAAATGCCATAAAACCACACGATTAAGCAAACTATTTGTTTATGTTCTAAAATGACATAACTGGGCGAACAATAAACGCCAAAAGGAGACACCGTAGGAGGCGACACCGCCCAGTGAGACCTGGTTGGGGCTAGGGTAGATGATAAATGATGGGTGATGAAACAGCCAAGCCAAATTAATCTAAGTGGAACCCAAATGAACTGATATCAAGCTCTGTATTGTCCTAGTAGGTTCTATTACATGCATGTACCACATTAACAAAACATGATGCTGTGAGAAACACTTAAATAGTATATGACTAGCATTATCTAAAAGAAAGAAAATGTACATACACATGGAAAACTACTATCAACCCCATCAGCTTAACTTGTAACCTTAAACTTTCATGATTATCCCATAGTCTAAATACTATTATTATAACTGTAAATGAACATATTCCACAAATCCTTAAAACAAACAACTTAATTTCTTAAATAGTTTCTTATAATAATAATTAGAAGTAATCTCTCAATTGCTCAAAACGATAAGCACATGTTTTAATATCATCCCAAATGCATAAAAAATGTAACTTTATCACAAACATAGATGTATTCAGTAGTTCAAAATTCATACATTACTACAAAGAACAACACCTAACAAAATCATATGTTCTTCTTTATATTAATAAACCTACTGATACAACCCTATCTGAATGGCAAACAGTTTGCCTGTATGACCTTTACAAAACAAAGTGGTAATTCAAAGATGCCAAAAATAAGGAAAATGCATACAAAATCTATATGTATATACTTTGAACAAAACAACATCCGATCTGCTGCCTAAAACCGTCAGACCGGACAATGTTGTATGATGTCGGGCAGTGTGAACTGACCATGTAATCAATATAGACCATAATAACTAGTTATAATATGTTAATACAAATGGAACAAAACCATGAGTTTATCCCATAATCTCGATGTAAATTTGACCAGTCACATGTCTGACTATGCAGCACTACCAATCATAGGTTAACTACACACAATGTCATAGCAATGTAAGTAAAATAATAATATGGAAACAAGCATGTTGCACAAAATATTATTTACATGCTTACTTAATATATTTGTTACAAAAACATCCAACTTAAGAACGAGTGATAACAATAATATGGGACCCGATCTGCTGCCTAAAACCGTCAGATCAGATACATTGTATCATAATGTTCTACCTGTAATTGGTTCATGAAATTGTGTATTTACCATGGTACCTGATTAAAACAGTAATATGGAATGGTATCCAGTTTGCTGCATAAAATATTATTTACATGCTTACTTTATGTACTTTTTACAAAACATCCAGCTGAATGCTTATGTATTAGAGCCAACAACAATCTGGGACCCGATCTGCTGCCTAAAACCGTCGGATCAGATATCAAAATGTTCTACCTGTAAATGGTTAAGCAAATTGTGCCTATACCATGGTATGACTCCTATAACTGAAATGAGGGTGTACAAATTGTGACTTGCCAATGGTGTGACTGCTATCTGGACTTGGGAACACTATTCAAAGCTATTCCTATAAGGTAATGTCAAACTGAATCCATTTCTTGGACCATGATCCAAAAATAAGCTATAATTGATAAAGGGTCTCATTTAATATAGCACTTGCATCAGGGTAAATGATGTAAAGATAATAACCATCTCTATGAAAGATCAAAGTCTTTTCATTGAAATTATGTAAAAAGATGTCAAGCCCTGATGGCCTTTCTGCTATCTGTATTTGATGCAATTTTATGATTTGGTTTAACAACTCTTTTAGTAATGTCAACGAGTCGCCCCAAGAAACCACATCATGGGACCACAACTTGACAGCAATAAGTTAACAAACATACTAAGGACTGAAGATCCTTAAGACATATTTTCCTATTTCGACTGCTGTAGCGAGTTGAGTCCTAAGTTTGATCAAATTGTCTCGTGGAAGTCTTCCATTGTATTTTAATCGAACTCCAAACCCATAAAATGTATGACATTGGTGTCATTATGGTCTTTTCCTGTTTGATAAGCATTCCTTTCTACACACAAACCCAGAAATGTCAAAAATAGTGCATGAAGATGAAGCACCAACGGGTATACAAGTATTGCAATACTATTGGCATTGAAACTAAATACCAGGAAGATGAAGATCGTTTGGATAGACAGGAATTCACCTGAATGCATAGTCTATACCCGTCTTGCAGAATATAGAGCACTGACCTAGTTCTAGCTGACTGCTAATTGCATGAGTAAGTGAATAGTAAACAACCGCCGGTAAGTCTAGATCAATGTAATCCTTTCCATAGATGCCCAATGGATGCCTCATATGATGAATTAATCTAAATTGACCTGCAATGCCTAAATCTTTAAATGTAGGGTAACTGAAGTGGAAGGACCTTTTACCCTAGTATTTTGCCTATATGCAAATCTAATTGTGACTGATATTTGGCTAACACCATATCTGGATTTTCCTGACTAAACTTTACATTAGGGATTTAAGTTGACAGTCATGGACCATTATAACCTAGTTGCGAACCCCTGGGGAAAAATCTTGAATCGGATAATCAGCAAAACTGTCACCTTCAAAATTAAAAACTGAGCCAGAACGTTCACTGTATTATTACCTAGTCTATATAATTTGTTATTTGAATTGATGTTTGACCTGAGGTTGGATATTGGTTTTGGCCGACGGTCATTGCCGGACTGGTTACATATTTATGCTGTGCGAGCCCCTCTACATCATCCACACATATGTGGGTGGGAGGGCAATTGTTTGATCAACCTTGTGCGACTGTTGTAGTTCCAAAAAGTTTTTTCAAAGAATCCTTTTTTTTGTACATTGTAGTCTGGTTAAATGAACGGTTTGGTTGTATGTGTACACTAAAGCATAAAGCTAAATCATAAAGGTTGACGGGACTATTCTGAAAAGATGTACAAGCCATCAGCCAGAATTCTTAATGAAGTCTGTCCTATAGTTAATGCACACACTCCTTAAGCATGTGAAACTGTGTATTGTATAACTGAAAAGCCAGACTCATTGCCACTAAGTCTAACGATTTCCAACTTCACGAGCCGTGTGGTTTCCCAGGGAGTCGTATGCTAAAAATCGCTGTAAGTCTAAGGAAAGTTGAAGTCAATGGACGTGACATACTTTGTTCTTGTAGTGGGACAAAAGTACAGGTTTGATTGTTTGTTCATGTGCAAAGTAAATTAATATGTACTAGGGGTATTCCGAAAAAGGTACAATGTAGTAATAAAACCAGATAAATATATTTATGGTGCCCAAATATCCTTTCCGAATGATTTTTTGACCTGTTCGTTAATTGGTGTGTTCAGCAAACTGAATACCATAACCTGTCATTAGGTTATTGGTGTGGGAAGTTACAGTCTGACCCACAATGTTCGTCATCACTTGATGACTAAATGTTATACACTGGCATATGAAATACGCCTGGCAATAATCCTGTTCGTATGTTTAATCCTGGATTGTGGTGTCACTCCTGGTAGCATCAAATTTGAAGTAGATGACATTGTCACTCCTGTTTGTCCTACGCTGAGTACACATACTGCCTGTGGAATGGTTAAGTTAATAGGTGGCACCTCCACCGCTTGCATGAACTGGTCCCCACTAGCATTGACCCAAAAACTGAGTCAGCAGCGTCCAATTAAAGATATTAAAGTATGGGAATGATCCAGATCAGGCTATGTCTCTACTTTTTGGAATGTTGCGGTCCTCCGCTTTTGTGGTTTCGTCTGAAATGAACCATATCAAATGTTGTAAAACCTTTAAAACTTCACCAAGCATTATAGCCTTTCTATGAAATAAATACCTTTGGTGGAGCCGTAGGTTGGTAAATAATAATAAATGATATGCGGCAATAATAACTGCTTCTGAGCCCGGAGGCTGGTAACTGAATATAGAAATATCTATATGTAATAATACATGTCAATGCTTTACTGCAACTGACAAGGACACAAGGGAACCTGGCAATTAATTCCCATTAATATAGTTAATACCATTATATACACAACAGAAATACTGCTAAACCTCCATCATATATAAATATAAAAATAACAAGTTGATATCATAATATATCGCCGCTATAAAGTTTAAACATTGCTGCAAGCAGGAAGCGAGTGCTGGTAATTAAAATCTTCTGCCGCATCAATAGTGAGGTAGGTAACTACAATCACCATTGATATAATAATATACAGCAATAATACCCTGCTGCAAAGCCGGAGGCTGGTGCTTAAATCCCACAGGATCCTTTATACTAATATACAGCAATAATACCCTGCTGCAAAGCCGGAGGCTGGCGCTTAAATCCGACAGGCACTTATATAACAACAGACAGCAATAATACACTGCTGCTGATGGGAGGCTGGTAACTAAATCCCACTTAATAATAAACGTACAGAATAAATATACTGCCACATGAAAGCTGGAGGCTGGTAAATGAATTCTGCTTAATATACCTGTATAATAATATTATATTATATAAAACAGCAATACATGTAAACACTGTTACTAAGTGGGAGGATGATAACTGAATCCCATATATGAGCTAAATGCTAATATTTATGGCAATAATACACTGCTGCAGTGTGGGAGGCTGAAAACTGAAGCCAACTTAATAATAAAAAATACTGCAGAAATATACTTCAATATGAAAGCTGGAGGCTGGTAAGTAAATCCCTCTTAATCTATAATATATTATATATTTTATATATACGGCAATAATACACTGCTGCAAAGTGGGAGGCTGGTAACTTATTCCCACTTAATAATAAAAAATAGATACAGCATAAATCATATATGTACCACTTCTAGCATAAATATACCACCATACGTATGAAAGCGGGAGACTGGTAACTAAATCTCGCTTTATATACACAGCAACTGCTGCAATGTGGGAGACTGGTAACTAAATCCCACTTATTAATAAAAATATAGATACAACATAAATATACCACCACACATATGAAAGCGGGAGACTGGTAACTAAATCCCGCATTATATATATAGCAACTGCTGCAACGTGGGAGACTGGTAACTAAATCCCACTTAATAATACAATGTAATAATATAGATACAGCATAAATATACCACCACACATATGAAAGCGGGAGACTGGTAACTAAATCCCGCGTTATATATATGGCAACTGCTGCAACGTGGGAGACTGGTAACTAAATCCCACTTATAATAAAAATATAGATACAGCATAAATATACCACCACACATATGAAAGCGGGAGACTGGTAACTAAATCCCGCCTTACATACATAGCAACTGCTGCAACGTGAGAGACTGGTAACTAAATCCCACTTAATAATAATAATATAGATACAGCATAAATATACCACCACACATATGAAAGCGGGAGACTGGTAACTAAATCCCGCCTTACATACATAGCAACTGCTGCAACGTAAGAGACTGGTAACTAAATCCCACTTAATAATAATAATATAGATACAGCACAAAATATACCACCATACATATGAAAGCGGGAGACTGGTAACTAAATCCCGCTTTATATATATAGCAACTGCTGCAACGTGGGAGACTGGTAACTAAATCCCACTTAATAATAAAAATATAGATACAGCACAAAATATACCACCACACATATGAAAACGGGAGACTGGTAACTAAATCCCGTTTTACATACATAGCAACTGCTGCAACGTGGGAGACTGGTAACTAAATCCCACTAAATAATAAAATACAGATAAAGCATAAATATACCACCATATATATGAAAGCGGGAGACTGGTAACTAAATCCCGCATTATATACATAGCAACTGCTGCAACATGGGAGACTGGTAACTAAATCCCACTTGAAAATAATAAAATGCAGCATAAATATACTGCCATATGAAAGCAAGAGGCTGGTAACTAAATCTTGCTTATATATATATACATGTAAATTGTAACAAATTATAATATGTACACTGTAATACTGCACAGTTGGTAAGTGGGAGGCTTGTAATTAAATCCCACTTTTTAAAATATGACAATGAATATAATAAACAACTACATTCTGACTAATCCAATTAGCTGGATGTTGGCAACAAAACATTGAATTTAAAGGCTACAATGATATTTTACAGCCCCATGATTTAATCTGAATTAGTCAACAATATACTTCCATGATCTGCCTACTGCATTGTATAAATATTCATGTGGTAGGCCTGATAATAAACCAATCCCACTTTGAGTTGCCATATTAACATAAATCTGATGATCAATAATTGTAACTATTAAAATCCTGAAACTCCTGTTTCATTATTATTCTAAACTAAAATCTATTAAATCATTGCATATACAATCTAATTATGCTGTAACAGCCAATAACTACTGGAATTTGGCATGTTCATGTAGTTGAGTCAGGTGACGCATGTCATCGTAACTAGACACCGGTATGACGTTTGTCTGCAAGGGATAGTTATATTTATCCCCTTTATGATTATCGTTTCTAGATGAAATAAAATAACAATGCTAAAACGCAATTGATAAATATGTGTATGACACATTATTATAAACTTATACGTATCTTAATGACTGCATATGGCCATTATGGGACTGTTTCTGGGCGGCAACCAGGGCAGCTCGTATCAGAAGCTCGAATGTTTGCCATCAGACATAGCTGGCCGGCATTGATAGGAGACAACTGTCGATCTGTCCGCACTGACATTCTGTCGTTTGAGTCCTCCATATATCATCGAAGTGTTGATGTTCTGAACTATTCAGCATCGATGACAATAGCCCATTTGATTTGTCAACTCTGTTGTACCGGTCTGTATATACCCGTTACCTCGTATAAATCGATGGCGCGCAACTGAGCTAAACCCGGACTACTATAACTTTGTAAACAGAAAATTGTCAATTCATTCAACTAATTGTTGAGTCACATAGCCATGTGTATTGCTTGGCTTGTTTACAAATGTCATACGTTCCAATCAACATACAACACAACCAACAATATCCGGGAGGAAATCCTCTTACTGCTCTATATAACGGTGCATATCTTGAACGGTATGACGAATAAATTCTCAAATCCTCTTAACGGACAAATGTCCGAAAAGCTGTATGTTTGGGACACAGGGCGCCGCCATGTTGAAACTCGTAAGATATCTCGCGAGAGTTCAAACGATCCCCGGATGCTCTGACGTCACACTCAGACTGCAAAACTGCGGGGATTCGTCACCTAATCACACTGATAAAATGAGGTCACCGCCTCAAAAACTTTAGTCCATAATATTCACTAAACATTCATAAATCACAAGGAATTAAAGATCAACTTTGAAAATCCTTAATAAAGCTGTAATAAGCAAATAAAAATGTGAATTCGCTGGGGTTCTACCCATGCGAAAAATAATGGAAGCAATGATTTTAAAGCTCATTGATTAGTTAGGCTAGGTCATGTGACATAGCGGTCTCAAAAATAGCGTAGCGCTAAAATCCCGTACTGGTCGTACCTGACCGTACTTAGTCATGAATGTAGTAAACTGCTTTCCAATGACATAAAGACTTTTATGTGTCCATAAAATGTTATATATATCTCTGTATTTTGTATACAATATGACATATCGGTACAAAAGTTTTCTAGTGTATGCAATTGAGTATTGTTAAATAGGATAGCTGTGACTACTCAGTAAGGTCAAAACATAGTCGTGTTCTGCTTTTAACACAGTGTGACGTGAATTTAAATATAAGAGTCAATTGATAGGATGGTACCTAATTTTTCATTGACGCTGAGTATAAGTAACGGTATTGTATAATAGATCTAGAACTTTTAATTTCTACTTATTGTTTAACAGCAATTTCGTTTACAAATGCATTTCTATATGGACGCACAAAACGTTCTAATATACACGTGCTGCACGATATGAAGTAAAAAACGTAAGTACATGTAGCATGCAACCCTCGCATATATACAATTACAAGCACATTATAAATCACTGAAACATTATTATGTGACCTTTCTAAATAGCTTACTGGCATTGGAAACTAGTCATCATTCCTTTGACCAAGTGGATGTGCAGTGTTGCAATGTCACCAGATTATTAACATAACTAAAATAAATTTAAAGTACTT
Source organism: Spisula solida (assembly GCA_947247005.1). Lineage (NCBI taxonomy): Eukaryota > Metazoa > Mollusca > Bivalvia > Venerida > Mactridae > Spisula > Spisula solida. The sequence continues at coordinate 37,812,261 of OX365945.1, forward strand.
GATAGTTCCACATATTTATTGGATTAAAGTAAAAGTAGAATACAAGGAATCGGTAAAACCGAATTATGCTTCCCGAAGCAAGTGCTTGTCCCAAAATTGGAAATAACATATTACAGATACAGGTAAAATAAGAAAATAATGTACAATTATGGTTCTTTGACACCGCACTTCCTCTTGAAGGTCTCTATCATTATGTGAAGTTTTAATCAAATGCCATCAATACTGTTCAAGTTAGGGACCTGCCAAGCATTATTTTGTATGAAAAAGGGAGATAATTAAAAAACAATAAAGGTACAGTTATGTTTTTGTGGCACTGCACTTCTCCTCAATGAGATTTATTCACCTATAAAGTTTCAAATCAATACCTCCAATAATGAAGGAGATATGACCTGGACAAGAAGTAAGTATAAAAGGCCATAACTCCAAAAAGTTACAATAAAGAGTTATGTTTCTTGTGCACCGCACTTCCTCTCAATGAGATCTATTCACCGCACTTCCTCTCAATGAGATCTTTTCACATTTGAAGTTTCAAATTGATATCTCTAATACTGTATGAGTTATGGCCCGGACAAGAATTAAGTATGAAAAATTACAAAGGGAAATAACTAAAAAAATATATAATGTAGGGTTATGGTTCTTTCACACTGCACTTCCCATCAATGAGGTCTATTCACCTATTAAGTTTCAAATTGATATATCTCTAATACTGTATGAGTTATGGCCCGGACAAGAATTAAGTATGAAAAAATAGAAAGGGGAGTAACTAAAAAAATATGCAATCAAGAGTTATGGTTCTTGTGCACCGCGCTTCCCCTCAATGAGGTCTAGTCACCGATGAAGTTTCAAATTGATATCTCTAATACTGTTCAAGTTATGGCCCGGACAATAATTAAGTATGAAAAATTACAAAGGGGAATAACTAAAAAAATATGCAATCAAGGGTTATGGTTCTTGTGCACTGCACTTCCCCTCAATGAGGTCTATTCACATAAGAAGTTTCAAATTGATATATCTAATACTCTTCAAGTTATGGCCCGGACAAAAGTGTGACGGACGGACAGACGGACAAAGCGGCGACTATATGCTCACCCTTCGGGGAGCATAAACTATACACAATTAGGCCCTCCTGCATTTCAAATGAGGACTTGAGATTCGATGACGGTGCAGTTACATTGTACCTAGGGTTTTTTCTACTTCACTATGGGAGCTGAAAATATTGGCTGTCATTTTGAGGTATTTCAGCTCTACAGAGGTTAAATTTATAGCTATGCTCATTCGGGTTATTGTAAAAAGGTAAACAACAAATTAGGTCCTTTGGCACTCACTCATTAAATATGTTAAAAGCTAAACATGCACTTCTATTGAGCTCTCAATAAAGCAATTAAAAAAGGTACAAAGGTCTATTTTCATTTTAATATTTTTTTCGAACTGACAAATATTCATTCAGACTGACACATATTTTTCGGAGTGACAACATTTTGACCGTCGTGTGGATAAGGAAAATTATTGGCTTGACTGTCGTGCGGTTAAGGAAAATAATCGGCACAACCGACGTGCGGATAAGAACATTAATCGGTATAATCATCGTGCAAATAAGGAAAATAATTTACAAGACTGTCGTGCGGATAAGGAAAACAATTCAATTATTGGCACAACCGGCTTGCGCATCTGGAAAATAAATGGCACAACCGTCGTGCGGATAATGAAAATAATTGGTACGACTGTCGTTCGGATAACCAAAGTAACCGGGACGACTGTCAGACGCATTAGGAAAATAATAATTGACACAGAAAAAAATTGGCACGACTGTCATGTGGGGAAGGAAAAAAATTGGCACGACCGTCATGCAGATAAGGAAGATAATCGACAACATGCTGTTAAAAAGGATTTCACGAGCATCTGTCGATTAACGGTGCTCATCCAAGACTGCCCAGCTCGACTAAATCAATCTAATGTCATAAGTCTGTGATATTTCTTCATTTTGGTTACTAAACTTTCAAAAGATTTCAGATTTATTTAACAGTTTTCAATAGTGTTAAACTCGTACAGTCACAGTGTAGCACACGGTGCCTTGTACTGATGTAAACAATTGGCGTGCAAAAACGAAATAGCAAAGCACAATAGATGCATAACATTGTTCAAAAGTTATTTACATTTTTTAACATTTTGGGTCGAATCGGTACGAGTACGACAGTGACTTACTTTCACATTCAAGGTTTAAACTCTGTATCGGATGTCGATGAAATTGCATTTCTACGTTCGTTGTGAGTATTAAGAGATTTGTGAGATTTTCCTTGTTCAACAAGTACTCGCATCGTGTAATCAGTTATTTGCGGCTATTTTTGATAAGATTTTATGAAAACAATGCTATATCTACTTCCGCCGTCATGTTTAAAACGCGGTCAAACTGCGGGCAAGTGCGGCCAAATCAAGCAACTTTAAAATCATCAATATATTATTCATAACATTAGAAAATTACTTATATAACCAAAATAAACAGCACAATAATTGCTAAAATACTGATATGTTACCGTTAAACCTTTGGAAGCAGATTCCACCGCACCGTAGTTTGACCGCGTTTTAAACAAGTCTATTTATAGTACAGAATTTATCAATAGACTAATTCCGGCGATACAAATATTTTTTAATCAAAATAATGTATAAATTTCTGCAATTTTTTTTTTTTCATTATCTATAATTGATAAATAAGAAAATTTATATGAAACTCCATATTATTGTTTTCACGCGAAAACATCAGCATCTTTGGTAAACGAATAAAACTAGCGATAAAACTAGCGATCAGTTCAGTAGTAAAAAAAAAGACACCTCAGCTAGTCTACGCCTAAAGGGATCAGCAATTAAATTATTAAAACGGAAACATTTTTTATTCAGCGTTAGCTGTTTAGCTTGGATTTTGACATACTTTAAAAGCCAATCAAATGCTTCTAAAAAAAAGCACCGAAGTTATAAGTGAATATAAATGGACAGTTTATAGTAATCTTTACACATTTCGTATGTTTTTGTATTCGTAGTGTATTGAAAAGTACAGTGGTTTATTCCAAGATAAAATGTCAAAAACAACTGTAGACAGTAATCACTATTTAATTATATAATTGCCTTTTAGAAAATGACAAACGAATATTACCCAATCACTATAGTAATGCATATTATTATACATGTAGTAGATATAGACTTGTCTGATAAGCACATGTTAATAGATTTAATTAAAGTGGCATATAATGGCCATGTTGACTTGAACTCTAACTGGTAACGCTGTTAGAGTTAAACACGCTTTAAGGAAGGCAACAACCGAGGGCATGGATTCACGGATTATTTATCAAACCGTATATCAATTTACTGTAACAAACTACCGAGATAAATATGTCGTACAACGTCATAAGATCGAGTACGCTCTAGGTACTCGAGTTGAAACATATCGGGACGTACGCTCCAAGTACCCCGTAATAAGACCGAGTACGCTCTAGGTACTCGAGTTGAAACATATCGGGACGTACGCTCCAAGTACCCCGTAATAAGATCGAGTACGCTCCAGGTACTCGAGATGAAAACTATATCGGGACGTACACTCCAGGTACCCCGTAATAAGACCAGGTACGCTCGATGTACCGTATAAAAATCATGTCTACAGTAAATATGTATTTTAACCAAATGTGACTTATCTAAACCAATGAGACCTTTTAAGATATGCCAGTTTTTTATTTGAGACAACGCTCGGACAAGTCTTAAATGCTCATAAAAACTACAGTCAGATGACTGAATTTTGTAACCACAGGGACCTCAGCCACCACTGGTAACTCAGTAGAGACCGAGAGGAACCCCATGGAAATGCAAAATATATTTTATATTGAGTCAGTGTTAATAAACACATAGATATGCCCTCGGTTGCCTCCAAGCGACAGAATTTTCCGCCAACATGACAAATGTGAGTATGAAATATACGATGAAAGATCAACTAAAGTTAGAAAAGCAAGAACATGTTTCAGGCAAGTAATATATCAAATTAAGTAGGGTCATTAATTGCGAATATAGTACGGAGATATTGACACGATCTCAACCTTATGCATGAGTATACTACAAGTATCAATTTCCGCTATCAAATCATGCCCTATCTGATCTAAATTAATAGTTTTGTTTGTATTCCTACTCATGCCTAATTATGATACTTCCGCTTATGAATATATATAACCTGAGATATAAATATAGACGATGAAATAAATCAGCTGTTAAAATACTAATTGAAGGTCGAGGATCGCGTCAATTTCTCCTCGCAAAAATAGGCGATTATTACGCCGTTAAACAGAGTTATGGTCACTGGTTGAATCACTAGTGTCATGCATCTTGCTGAATAATCTGTATACAAGTGTACTTTATGAACGCATCATTGTCGGTGTCCTGTCTTTTCCTTGACGGAATCGAATAGAAACAACTTCACAAAATTTATATTGACCTAATCAACACCAATATTAACATTACTAACACTTCTGGTAATCGGTTCACGACAACAACCCCCTCACTAGGAAGCACGTATTTAAGAATCACCTTGTACTGCAGATTTCTTATGAGTGGATTCGATGAAGCTTGGATACTGTCTGACGCCGGTGTTATCATCTGGTTACCATATCGAAGCAGTGATGCGTATTTAATTCCCGATACATCAATCAATGTGACCATATTTCTGTTGTGACCCGCATACATGTGGTAGTGTACGTGACGCAAATAACATCAAACTGGACAAATAACAAACTGAACGGCAGTACAATGACTCGAATATAATGATAATAGTATTTAATATATATATATTTTTTGATAATGTTAAATCTAGCGGCTCTAGGCCGAATATGATATATTAGAATATTAACCGTGAGAAACAACAAATGGTTGATATTGTTGAAAGGGTGTGGTAGGGTGGGTGCAACTTTCACCGTTGCTGTCGGACAAACAAGTGGTCATATACGTGGCCGAACTTGTGATATTCACGCTCGGTGAATATCGGAGTCACGCGAGAGTAACCATGACAACCACATAGCGTCGCCGTGTAGCAATTGACGGGCCGTGTGTATACACCCGGCAACCACGTGAATTTTCCCGTAATAAATTAGATTAATTCATAGGTGAATTAATCTTCATTATTCCAAGATAAAATGTCAAAAACAACTGTAGACAGTAATCACTATTTAATTATATAATTGCCTTTTAGAAAATGACAAACGAATATTACCCAATCACTATAGTAATGCATATTATTATACATGTAGTAGATATAGACTTGTCTGATAAGCACATGTTAATAGATTTAATTAAAGTGGCATATAATGGCCATGTTGACTTGAACTCTAACTGGTAACGCTGTTAGAGTTAAACACGCTTTAAGGAAGGCAACAACCGAGGGCATGGATTCACGGATTATTTATCAAACCGTATATCAATTTACTGTAACAAACTACCGAGATAAATATGTCGTACAACGTCATAAGATCGAGTACGCTCTAGGTACTCGAGTTGAAACATATCGGGACGTACGCTCCAAGTACCCCGTAATAAGACCGAGTACGCTCTAGGTACTCGAGTTGAAACATATCGGGACGTACGCTCCAAGTACCCCGTAATAAGATCGAGTACGCTCCAGGTACTCGAGATGAAAACTATATCGGGACGTACACTCCAGGTACCCCGTAATAAGACCAGGTACGCTCGATGTACCGTATAAAAATCATGTCTACAGTAAATATGTATTTTAACCAAATGTGACTTATCTAAACCAATGAGACCTTTTAAGATATGCCAGTTTTTTATTTGAGACAACGCTCGGACAAGTCTTAAATGCTCATAAAAAACTACAGTCAGATGACTGAATTTTGTAACCACAGGGACCTCAGCCACCACTGGTAACTCAGTAGAGACCGAGAGAAACCCCATGGAAATGCAAAATATATTTTATATTGAGTCAGTGTTAATAAACACATAGATATGCCCTCGGTTGCCTCCAAGCGACAGAATTTTCCGCCACGAAATGTAGAATAATATAATTTGGACATCTTCATTTTATTATTTTTATTTCCCCCAAAATTCTTATATAAAGATTTAAATTGACTTCGCGAATTGCAGCAATTTAGAAATCCACACCAGCGGCGGACAAGTGAATGTCGTCATCGCGAAACAACCACACTGTCTAAATGTCGATATTAACCGTTGTATGATAGCTACATTGCGTTTGACCAATCTTGTTAAATCGTTACGTTTTTAAACAGGCGTGTTCTCCCCGGTAACTCTAGGAAGTACACCAACCCATATTAATTTTAAACTACGGAAGGCTTGGCGAACGTACTTAACTGCCTGTAAGATCGTGAAAATGCAATGGGAGACGTTAATAAGCTCTCTCCCCTTAGTACTCTCTAAAACAAAATTTGTCCTATCTGCGGATTACTCTGCTTTTATCCCCGCTTAGTTTGATATGCGTGGTAGTAATTAGGCTAAAAAATAGGCGTACATTGGCACACGTGTCGTCTCTTTCCATACGACTGATAAGCCCTATGCAGCATAGTGGTAAGACTAATATAAAGGTGTTTCCTTTCAATTCTATTCTTATATTGTGTGAAACTAAAATTGCCAATAATGTACTGAATGCAACACAAAAAATTGATTTAGGTCGAGATTACAAACGCTTTAAGAAGGTACGCGCGCCTTTTATCTAAAGATCAAACTATTCTCATCATCCAAAAATGACCCCACGTCACGAGTCCCGTTATCGAGACACAGCTTTCAAACGACCTATCGTTGTAATACATTAATAATATCTAATTCTTACATTGATGACACCAACATATTCATTTTAAAAGTGTTAGGTATTCTGTTCCTGTCTAATCAAAGAATTATGTCTTACATGGTAATTTGCATGAATAAACTTGGTTCGCATTTTGGAATGTAATACAACATGTATAATATTTTTTTGAAAAATTCAACTAAAACCATCGTTTAGGCAACGCCCGGTCATTAAGCGCTATTTATGTCTATTTCTCAATTATCCTTGTGAAAACCTAATCTATCTTTTTTCCGCTTCATTATTCACAGTAAGACATTGTCGCGCCAACCGAAAGAAACGTTCGGGCACCGTACTTTTCACAGTTCGGATTCATTTGGTTTTAATGCAGACGGTGGAAAAATGTTCCAATAAACCCGTGGAAAATACTAGACAGCTGTAACGACGGAAACATTCATTCTCAACTCCCATATTAGAAAATATGAATCAAACGGATTGGCTGATGGCAGACGAAACTTGCTTAAAACTAAAGATCCAGAATGATATAAGTTGCTGTGAGCCAAATTTGATCGATGATCACGCCGATTAAAAATTGATGCATCGGTCTAAACTACCCGAACGTTTTGTTAACATCGCAGCTAACGGAGAATCTGCGATCCGTGACGAATTCTTTTTGATATACATAACATCAGCCCTACGTTCAAGGAAAGTAACCGGCAAACATGTTTAATAACCACGGGTTTTTGTCGATATAATCCTATATCAATATAAATAAATCCTCGCGAGTTCTCGTTAGTATAGGAGAGACTATGTTTAGTATACAAAACTTTCGTGCCACCAGCTGGCTATTGGTGATTGTTCATTCATCCAACAGATTGTCGGTCGGCATTTTGAATGAATACGGTTGATCTCCCCTATAAATCGATTATTTAAGTCGGTCACTTGTTCACATAACGCTGTGTACAAAAACATTGTAATTGCTCTGATTTATGTCTTATTTAATATATATTATGTTTATTAGCGTATACCTTAGTGAATGATGTATTCGTTTTCACTGCCCTTTTCTCAAATTAAAATGTTTGAAACAGTAAAAATACAGTGCTATTATACTGCGATGCATGCATACAAGTGAACTATATCTGATCAAACGGACTATACGATGAGAATGTTTTGATAAGTTAAATAACAACTCTGATATGGCAACGTATCCGCACGGACATTTAAGGATTCCGTGTTAAATTATCTAAGTTGTAGGACAAAACTATCGCGAGATTGTCTAGCCGAAACTAAATTCTGAAAAGCGTGCCCCACGATGTTCAGTATAAATAAACCAAAAGCCGTGGGTAATTTCTAATACTGTGCAACGGATATTATTTGTGTTAATCTATGATACTATTCGCTAATTGAGTTCCTCGGAACCACCTCCAGTCCTTACTAGCGGACTTGCACATTAAAATTAAAATAATGTCCGAACTGCACACTCACTTGACCACCTGGTATCAGCGCTGTCGGAAAGAAGTATGTAATACTAAAAACCAGCGATACCCTACTCTCCGAATATTCTCTACTATGTGGATGTTAAACGTGTCTTCCAGTACCGAGACATGTACATCTGGTTTACCTACCAGTTTATGTCAAATGTTCGAAACATTAAATACCGGCCGATATCCACCCATCCGCCGAGCCGACAATTTATGAGCGCGCGTAAATAATACACTCGATGTTACCAGTACCGACATTTGAGAAATATACTTCACGCAAATCTAATGTGATTTACAATAGTATTCGTGACAAGGATTAAATGTATAAACGAACAACCACGCATTACCGCAAAGATGTTTTTGACTTCGTTAAAACAACACACCCAATTATACCCGACGTATAAATGCATTATTTAGGTCGGTCACTTGTTTACATAAAATTATGAACATAAACATTGCAATTTATTTTATTAAAGTATTATTTCAATATATATTATATGTACAAGTATGCACCTTAATGAATAAGGTATTGGTTTTCACTTCCCTTTTCTTCAATTAAAATGTTTAAAACATTAAAACTACAATGTTATTATTGCAATGTTTGTAGACAAGTGACAGACCTAATCAAACGGACTGTATAGGCAGACAATCAACGACTATGGAACGCCATAGCTGCCTTCTGTTGGTACTAATCAGTTTGTTTTGTGCATTTATTAAGTTGTTCTATGCTACCATCATTATGTTATGAGTATAAGCCAAAGCGTTCGGTACTTAAGAAATTTTGTCTTGTACAAACACCAGTTCTTTCTGTGCATTCGTCATTATGTTATGTACATTTACTAACTCGTTCTGTACAAACGCATTTTGTTGTGTGCATATATTGTTTCTTTCTGTGCAGTTGCCATTATGTTATGTGTATTTAACAGGTTGTTTGGTAGATAAACTATGCTGTCTTGTGCATATGTCAATATGTTATGTGCATTTACAAATTCGTGATGTACTAAAACAGTTCGTGATGTGCATACATCAGTTCGTTATGTGTGTTTGTCATTATGTTGTGTGCATTAATCATGTTGTTCTGTGCATACATCATTTCGTTATGTGCGTTTGTCATTATGTTGTATGCATTAATCATGTTGTTCTGTGCACACATCATTTCGTTATGTGCGTTGGTCATTATGTTGTGTGCATTAATCATGTTGTTCTGTGCCTACATCATTTCGTTGTGTGTGTTGGTCATTATGTTGTGTGCATTAATCATGTTGTTATGTACTACCAACAGTTTGTCATGTGCATACATCATTTCGTTATGTGCGTTTGTCATTATGTTGTGTGCACTTATCATGTTGTTATGTAGTTACAACAGATTGTCGTGTGCGTACATCATTACACTTAGCATTTACTCAATTGTTATATGTTAGCAACATGCTGTCTTGTGCATACACCTTTTCGTTCTGTGCAAACATCGTTATATAGAGTGCATACATCGTTATTATGTTCGGATAAATTATCTGGGGCATTAAAACGGGTAACACCGGTAAAGCGAAAATGTTTCCGCTCAATAACTTGAGTTAGGATTGTACGGAAGCACAGAGGTGACATGGTCAATATTAAGTTGTTGGAACGACATATCCAAGGGAAGCAAATATGTTTTATCTTGTGGGAACAACTTATATGAGAGTACAAAATATTTTTTATCTGGTTGGAACGACTTATTTGAGGGTTTTTTACATGGGCACCTAGTCTCCTATCATTTAGGTTTTTCCTACGGACACCTAGTCCCCTACCATTTAGGTTTTTCACACGAGGACCTACCATTTAGGTTTTTCTACGGACATCTAGTCCCCTAACATTGATTTTTTCCCATGGACACCTACCTTTTTGGTTTTTCCCATGGACACCTAGTCCACTACCATTTAGATTTTTCCCATGGACACATAGTCCTCTATTATTTAGGGTTTTTCGTGGACACCTACTATTTAGGTTTTCCCATGGACACCTAGCTCCCTACTATTTTGGTTTTTCTACCATGTGAAAAACTAAAATGGTAGGGGACTAGCTTTTTGTAGGAAATGGCATGGAAATAGGTGTGATGGTAGGTGTTCATGTGAAAAACCTAAATTATAGGGGACTATGTGTCCATGGAAAAACCCTAAATGGTTGGTGTCCACAGGAAAAACTTCAATGGTACGTGTCCCTGTGAAAAACCCCAATGGCAGAGGACTATGTGTCATTGTGATAATCCAAAATAGTAGGGGACCAGGTGTCTGTCGGAAAACCCTAAATGGTAGTTGACTAGGCGTCCAAGTGAAATCCCAAACTGGTAGGGGACAAGGTTTCTGCTGGAAAAACCTAAATGATAAGTGTCCATGGGTAAAACCAAAATGGTAGGGGATAAGGTTTCTGTAGGACACCATGGGAAAAACCTAAATTGTAGGGGACTAGGTGTCCATGTGAAAAACCAAAATGGTAGGGTACTAGGTGTCAAGTCGTTCCCACAAGATAAAACAATATTGTCTACCTTCAAATAATTTGTTCCCACAAGATAAAAAATATTTTCTACTCTCAAATAATTTGTTCCCACAAGATAAAACATATTTGCTTCCCTTGGATATGTCGTTCCCACAACTTAGTATTGACTAAGTTATTGAGCGGAAACATTTCCGCTTTACCGGTGTTACCCGTTTTAATGCCCAAGATAATTTATCCGAACATAATAACGATGTATGCACTCTACATAACGATGTTTGCACAGAACGAAAAGTTGTAAGCACAAGACAGCATGTTGCTAACACATAACAATTGAGTAAATGCTAAGTGTAATGATGTACGCACGCGACAATCTGTTGTAACTACATAACAACATGATTAGTGCACACAATATAATGACAAACACACATAACGAAATGATGTATGCACATGACAAACTGTCGGTAGTACATAACAACATGATTAATGCACACAACATAATGACCAACACACATAACGAAATGATGTAGGCACAGAACAACATGATTAATGCACACAACATAATGACAAACGCACATAACGAAATGATGTATGTACAGAACAACATGATTAATGCACACAACATAATGACAAACGCACATAACGAAATGATGTATGCACATCACAAACTGTTTTAGTACATCACGAATTGGTAAATGCACATAACATATTGACATATGCACAGGACAGCATAGTTTATCCACCGAACAACCTGTTAAATACACATAACATAATGGCAACTGCACAGAAAGAAACAGTACATGCACATAACAAAATGTCGTTTGTACAGAATGAGTTAGTAATTGTACATAACATAATGACGAATGAACAGAAAGAACTGGTGTTTGTACAAGACAAAATGTCTTAAGTACCGAACGCTTTGGCAAATACTCATAACATAATGATGGTAGCATAGAACAACTTAATAAATGCACAAAACAAACTGATTAGTACCAACAGAAGGCAGCTATGGCGTTCCATAAACGACTGTGTATCATAATTAAGTCAGGTGTTCAAGTCGATGTGGCGATTCGCTCCTGGGTACTGTTTTATCAAAGCATTTACGCTAGCGTAACTCTTAAGTTTTCCGTAAATATTGCGTACGTCGATAATATTTGCGCAAATGCGTTTTACTAAGATATTTTTTCTCATGTTTTGTCGTAAGTATTGGCGTAATTCTACGCAAGGTCCGAGTGACCGTAAATAGCAAATATGAACGTAGTGAGGAGTTTTTGCCACGCACTGTTGATTTTTGACCGTCACTTGTTGTTATAGACGGTGATTAGTAATATAAACATGTTTAATCATCAAAAGTTATCGAGCTTTTCTGTATATTTATTCACTCTAGTTCCCGTTATATCGGTAATATTGTGGCCCGGTCTACGTTCAATATTCAATATTTTTACGTAAATGTATGCAACAACTTGCGATCGATTAGTAAAACACACTTAAGGATTTGCGTAAGTGACAAATATATCCGTAAACTTAAGCGACATTTACGCATTGTTAGTAAAACAGTACCCTGGTATGTATATACATGTATATATACAAACTCTTTCAAGACAATAAAAAACAAAGTACCAGTGTGTAACTAAATAAATAGATTATGCATAATTTTGTTATATGAACTTATTCAAATACGGTATACTAAATAAACACGTTGATTTTTTCAGTGGTGATAGATACCCCAACATAAAAGCATGAAGACGAGTCCGTGTTTAGATAACCAAAGTTAAATGATTTATATACCTATACAGTGTCATGTTTCACATGATTTCTGCGTTTGTTTTGACAAGAGACATAGAAGGCACCTGCGAACTTATACTCAAAAGCAACCCGTGACGGTTCACGACCTTCAGTCAACATTCTTCTACTATTCAAACCTGTTTAACAACTTTAATCATAGGCATACAATACACAATTGTATTTTAGATATATATATATATACAATACTGCCTAGTATCCACCTTTATTCATTTTATTAGAAGAACAGTATTGACGTATTCGCCCTGTTTAAAACAGGCGGTACATGTAAAAACCGAGTATAAACTAAATCACTGTACGCATTATGATACCACCCAACTCAACGTGTACTCATTATTTAAGTTGAAACATCCGGTGATTTTCCATCACTGTATTCATTATTGCCATACTAAACAATTCAACGTGTACTCATTATTGCGAGAACCGAAATTTGACTCGTTTATACACTGTGGTAAAGTTATGTCGTCTGAGCGACCCTTGTCAGCTCGTGCACGCCATGCACTATATAACAACATTTTGAGCTTCATTACATGTAAACATAAGCACTTGTTTGCCTTACAGGTAGACATGTACCGCTACATGACAGCAACCTTCCGTCAACATTTTCAAGGGGCTGGGTATGAGCCACGCCAGCGTAGACGACGTACTATTTAAACAATGAGCCTCAAAGGAACCAGTATTGGTGTTACTGCTTACACCAACTTTAACATGCTCTTGCCCAGCATAAAATGAAATTTCCCAAATTATTTCATCAAATTCAATAATATTATTACCTCAACTAGGCTCGGTTCCGTCGTCTAACGCTGGACTCGTTCTCTGTGACCCATGCCATATGCCCCATTTCCTCATTTGATCCTAACCGGCATACTACGGTTAATACAAGATATATTTATCAGCTCAAATAATAATGCAACTTTCACCGTTGCTGTCGGACAAACAAGTGGTCATATACGTGGCCGAACTTGTGATATTCACGCTCGGTGAATATCGGAGTCACGCGAGAGTAACCATGAAAACCACATAGCGTCGCCGTGTAGCAATTGACGGGCCGTGTGTATACACCCGGCAACCACGTGAATTTTCCCGTAATAAATTAGATTAATTCATAGGTGAATTAATCTTCACTATAGCGTCGCTTCTTTACGCTAACTTTATACTGGCAATATAACTGTGTAAACTTGCATTGACCACAGTGACTCATCAAAAAAACAACCAATCAGCGTTATCGACTGGGCTGGTATTCATAAAGCATCTTAGTAGAAATCTTAGAATTTTCTTAAAAACATCAAAGTGTGTCAGCCTAACAAGATACTCAAAATTCTTGAATTTTTACATAGGTTTAAAGCTTTGTAGTAAGAGCTACAATAATCACTAAGAAAAAAGGGTTAATCTTCAATGTGTGGGAAATAAGCGCAACCCAAGTTTTTGACTTAAGTCAAAATATTTAAGTTTTCCACTAAGATGCTTTGTAAATACCAGCCCTGGACTAAGGATCGAGAGATTCCCAACCTACGTCATCAATGCAGTCTGCTACTTATAGGTATATAATTAACTTGGGTAATCCAAGTTGCAGATTGTATTACCCAAATCAACACACATCCGTTAAAAGCAAACAAAGGCTGTACATAGACGTACTACAATGCACGCTACTGAATACGTTCGTAATTCCTAACACTTGCTGTAGAACAGTAGTTGATAAATATTTCAATTTCATTCAATACATTAAATATCACATACCAAGTTATTCGTTATGAAATTGTCTACAATGCTTTAGACGTTACGCACACAATTGGTGTCTTAAAACGTTGCGTCAAAAAACGCCGTCAACGTCGACTTTTGCGTATCACAGTGACGACGTCTATCAGTAATTTATCAACTTTGGTTGACTAGGTTACGTATAAGTTATATAGTTACACATGTTTTAGATTGACCTCTCTCTCTGTCTCTGTCTCTGTCTATCTCTCTATATATAAGAAATTATTTTGCTTAATATTGCTTTATTGTACTGAAGTACACGACTGTACTTAAGAAAAATAATGACATTAAGCGGTAAGAAGATGGTTACAATAACTACGAGTGCTGTTTCTATATTACCTGGACTTATTAAAACATTCTGTTTATCACAGTTCTTGCACTCTGGCTAGTATATTGAGGTGTGCCTACATGATTGTATTCTGGTAATTGAATGGTACATTTGTAGATAGAAGCTCAATCTCATTCGTTTTTATAACTGTTTTGGTTATGATTTAAGTTTTGTGATAGATTCTATATGCAGCCAATTTTTGACGTTTGTTCTATGTTTTTCTAGGATTTACATCTTCATTTTCGCTCTAATGACACATTTTAAAGCATAATAAGGCGTGCATATGGCACTTCTTCTTTTTACAGATTGCATGTGAAAATATTAACATAATTCCTGTTTAGTTAGAAATATACCGGGTTACTTCCAATAATCGGAATCGGTATCGAATAAAGCTTTATTTTTTTGTTAAAAATTAATGATATTAATGATAATAATTTACTACTATTTATTATGATTGTACAATATACATGTAGCAATATTAAGGCTAATACAGCTCAGTCAATCGATATGATATGAAATGTATTTTGTGAAAATGACAAAAAGCCGAAAAACGTCGTATGGGACATTCCACTGGACAAATCTAACGCTTGAAATGACGTATTAACTTTTACAGCAAGTAAAAACAAATCACACAACACGGTAGGTAATATTCTACCATTTAATACAACAACAAAAATAAAATAATGCACGAGTGCGTATTTGCTCTGTCTGAAGCGTAATACAATGACTATGCCGTGAAACAACGACGAAAATGAGTGTTTTCCATTTATGGGACATTTTACTGGACAATTATAGCGTAAAACAAAATGTATGTGAACGCATTAGTTTTAGGAATAAATATCATATAAAGCAACAGTACTACATATTTTACCATTTTGTCATATTTTGTCAATTTTTATCTCACGTAAACATGATTCTGATTATCTTAAATTTCAATTGACATTTGTCGTATTTTAGTCTTTGAAATGACGTAAAAACGTTCATGGGACATAAGTCATGTTTTCTTTTATACACACTTTTCAGGCACTGCATTTAATATTCATACCATTTGTTTAACACAAAGTAAATGCTTATGTATTCAAAATCTACTTCAATAAACTTTTGACGTTTGAAATTGGATCTTTATAATATTTTTTTAAAAAATATATTGTGTTATACCGCCAATTGTGACGTCATTATAACGTTGGGACAATTCCAGGTTACGTGTTTATAAATGAAATAAAAATCTCAGTAATAATAATACCTAAAATAACAAGTACATTATTGTAAGGATATATGTTAGGTACAAATTCATTAAAACAATAGTGTCATTGCATTTATTAGTGACAGCTAAAAGGTGTTTTCCTATACCTATTCTTGCATTGGTCTTATTTGTGACATCTGATGATAGTTTCCTAAAATCACGGCCAAACGATTTTTATTTGCAAATGATGTTCGCGGAGAAGTTGTCACGTCGTTAGTTCATCGTGATACAAATTGACAAAGTTTTGGCGATTTTTGATGAAAAATATCGATACAGCATGTTTATGCATCACACTGTCTTTCTTTTGACGCACCGTGTGACACCTTTTTTTTTGACGTCACTTTCTTTTTAAAACGTAGTATATATTTCTTATAAAAAACGATATTCTTTAAATATAACGAAACTCCATGTATGCTCTTTCCGTCGATATACAGGACTTGATAGTAGTGCGTTATTTATATGAATTAGGCACACAAATTCCAGGTATTACGTTCGATTTATCGAAAAGACACCAGTTTCGTGCGTAACGTCTTTAGCTATTTATGTTCGTATAGAAAAGTATTTAATCATAGAATGGAAGACAAGATCTGGTGGATAAACGAAAATCTGCGTGTAGGTTGTAACACAAAATATTGGTCATCGGCATAAAATAACAGCTGTTTTATTCAAAATAACTTTAAATTTGCGCACAATCATGTATCAACATTTAAGAGGCACTGTGTTGGGTAGTTGTACAGTCTTACTCCGCTTAAGGCCTATAACTTTGTCAAATTAATTAGTTCATTGATGATCTTAGTCTCATTTAAAAGATAAATTTAAGAATTATTTGGTAAATTATTTTATGTGTAAATACAGGAATAGTTGATGACGTCATGTACGTTATGATAATGTCATTGGAAACGAACGTTCTTAAATGTCCGGAGATGCAAAAACATGATTGTACGGGCACATGAATAAACCTTAAAAGAATAGTAATATAAAATGTAGCAAGTTGTACCATATTATGCTCACACTGCCCGAGAAACCGACGAGGGTTTGTGAGCAAGAATGGAAAATAAAATGGAACACGCTTTAGGGAACTTCAAGACATAAATCAAGAAATTCGGACTTAAAAGTTGATATTCACACATTTCTAAGCATATCTTATGCTTAGAGGAAACACTACAAATCGTCAAACGACGCCAAATGCTGTGTATGATGAATTTGGGGTAAATGCTCAAAAATGCTTACCTAACGTTTCGTATGCATTGTTTTGGATAATTGTTTTGTAATTTCAACATTGATTTGAATGCCCTACGATCATAAATATAAATCAGTTACGTAGAGCAAAACAATGCCGAATAATATGACTTCAACAAGCGGACACGTATTTTGTGACACCCTGTACATATAATGTGTACTATGACAAAATGGTTTTTCACGACAACTGATAGAAATATGAGTTGTATTGATGACTTGAGGAAAACTTTATTACTCCATTTACCAATAGTTTATTTGTTTTCACTGTGTGCTTATTAAATGAATTCCCCTCATCTTAGTAGTTCAAACGACACATGCATAGATAGCAGGTTTATTGTCCACAAGGTAATGTGAAATCCAACATCATATGGTTCAGTATTAATTGTAACTGTAAAATCTTTAATGGGTACCCCTCTGTGATGCTGTATTGCCGTTTAAAAAAAAGTGGCGTTGGTTACAGTTTGTGAATTTAGCTGAGGTTTTCAATGTTGATGGTAAAACGATGAGTTCTGAATCTCTCTGAGAACTTTAATCTCTCGTTCTCAGAACGCTATATTTCTTGTTACAGTGTGTATTTCGTGAATTAACTCCGTTGTTCCGTACGTGTGTGTGTGAGCTGTTTAATTTAGCTCTGCTAAGGTAGCTAGTCCAATGGTATTGTTTCCAGTATAATTTCAAATATTACTAACGTTCTTAGCCAATCAAATGGCATGTTATAAACTTTGTAAGCCAATTAAAACGCGGCTACATAATTATTTCATACTTACTAAAAAAAAAGGATTTACCAATATTGAAAAAAATGACAACATTGGGTTGACTTTAATGTATGATAACAATTAGTTAAGATGCTATCTCATGCATCCTGCTTTAACGTTGACATTTTAATGAGAATTATAACCGAATAATATCTAATACCCCAGGCTAGTAAAAGAGTTTAAAGACTCATATTTAGAACGCGTTACTAAAGGCTTATATTGACAATTTAAAACAAATGATGTGGTCAAATATTACCGCACAAAATACCTTTATTTGTGTGTTTTTGTATACGATTCAATAGAAAGGCGGTTCACATAGAGCACTATGGTACATGAGAGGTTTAGATGATGCCATCACACAATGACCATAGATACTAAGGTTTAATTTATTAGTTCATAGGTTTGCCATTCTTTTATCAAATGAGTTTAAGTATGTTTAGTTGATGACAACATAACAATTGATATAATTGAGATGCACCATAGTACATTGAGATGTACAGTCAACTCAATACACTTAGTACATCTGTATCTTTTCACTACATACACCATGGGCAATAACATCAAACCACATATAAAGAGCAGATGTAGCATTAATAAAATATGCGTAACAAAATCATGATATCGGCGACAAATGTCTGTATTATCTCAATATATAATGACAGTTTTATTGCCTAGAGCATTTGTAGAACCACGTAGTTTGATTTAATAACAATTTAACACGAATTAAGATAAATTATGCATGTTTATATTTCTAGTATATTGATAAACTATTTCATCATTATATAAGTAATGGTTTTAAATGTATTGATAGTTGTATCATAATTTAGAAGTTTAGGTGACTGTGTTCTAGTATGTTTGTATTGAAAGTAGAATATTAACAAGCAAACTCGTTGAATTGATATCCCCCGCCTACAGGTTATCAGTATTTCATTGCACATTGTGGAATGTAAGCTTCCATCAGATAACAATTTTCAATAAATCAAGAGCAATTACTCAATAGAAAATTGACCAATAAAAATAACTTTACAAGCGTCATAACAGTATGGCTGTTCATATTTCTAATTAGCTTCATGAAATACTACCTACTAGTTAGTAGACGAAATTAGTCAATAAACAAAGGGCAGTAATTCTTAGGAGAATTGACCAATAAACAAGTGGGCCACGATGGCCCTGTTTGCTTATCTCTGCATATTGAACTAGAAGAACCATATTCAAACAGGACCTTGATTTCGGTTGCAATGGTTCAGCGTGAGTTTCAATTATTTAGCTATTTATAGAATGGAGCACTCCAGGACTAGTATTACCAATTTGTAATAAAATCTAGTATGCAGATAAAAAGACTTCACTATTTATATATAGGGATAAACGAGCTCCACCCACGGGCGGCCATGTTTGTTAATGAATCATGACAAAAAGTTCACGTTTGTAAGAGGGTCACCCAACAAGTATTTCTGTAAAATTATTTTCAAATCTTGCCAGTGGTTGATTTTTTAGACCAGGCTTTTTATAGATTCAATTCTTCAAGCTATTTTTTATAGAGGATCACCAAAGGAACATTGTTAATAATTCATAATGAAATCCAACTAGTACTTTTAGAAGAAGATTTTTAAAGACTTTTCTATTTATATATAGGGAAAATAGAGCGCCACCCACCGGCGGCCATGTTTTTTTGACAAATGATAAAAATATCAGTTTTGTAAGAGGGCCACCCAACAACCATTTCTTTGAAACTATTTTGAAATCTGGCCAGTGGATGATTTTCTATGAATTTTTAAAGTTTTTTCCAATCGGTTGCCATGACAACCAGAGTTATTTATATATCAGGAAAAAACTTGACGGGCATCATTCCAGTATGCTAGTTCAAATTTATTTCAAGTTTCATAAAATTCTACCAGCTAGTTACAGAGAAATGGCTGCGGACGGACGGACAACGCCATTTCAATACCCCCTACCGATTTCATCGGCGGGGGATAACAAAAGAAAAAATCCTTTTTGTGTACATATTTTATAAATATTTGTAATATGATGACCCCACAAACATACACCAACAAAGCTTTGGAGGAGATGGTAATGAAATCATGCTTTGCTTCAATATAAAACATTCATGATTTCATCTACATGTATATGATGTTCCTCAGGACATAAGTTGCTATGGTAACATAACTACAAAGATCTGGACACATTAATTGTTCACAACAATGAATGATGAACGCATCATTGAACGCCCTTAATCTATATGGAAAAGCCGCCATCTTGGAACCGACTGGCCGCTAGTTGATTATTTTCATGCTACTCATAGCAGAGTGTATATTCATGTGTTTCTTACTAAATAGTTCAATAGAGATATCATATACTAGCGGTGTATAAAAGTCGTGTGTTCAAGGTCTATGCCTGCCTCTCTATTGATATGTTTGTAACTTTGAATACGTTAAATTGGTAGGGTTTTAACTGGAGTCATTATGGTAATTACATAATACGAATAACGTAGCTAACTAGTATGATTCACATAACTCAAACCTAACTTGTAGGATTATGTTTATTCTCGTAGAGAGGAGTTATAAATTTAGCGTACATGACATAGAGGAACAGAGGATATACACGTACATATATTTTATAAGTTATTTCTGTCACGAACTTTTATCAACCCTTTTCACTCTCTTTTGTAGCGGAACATAGATTAACTTGGTTTTGTTGAAATATATTGGATTCTGTAAAATAATCCAATTATTGTGTGTTTTTACTTTTTCATTATTGGATATTCTACTGTTGATCTGTCACAACCGCGTAAACAAACATGCAACCCGATCGATTATTTCAGGTGTGTCAGGGTTTAGTCCTAACATCATTTGTACATTTAAATGATCAAAAATTTAACTGCCCTATAGCCGAGTGGTTAACAGCTATGGTTTTGTGAGACTTATTTTTAAAATGTATACAATTTACTGCGAGTTCAAATCCCAACAATGCCAAGACTTAAGCTATGTATATTAATGATTTTGCTCATTGCGGTGATTACATACATACAATGCATAAACTAGGTCTATTCGCATTTGTATTCCAACACACCAGGATTGAGTTCATCCTACGAAGCTGGAACTTTCTGCAATTTTTGCATTCAATGTACTAGTAAATATAAAAAACATAGCGTATCTATATCAAGCCAGCTACTTTTTTCGCAAAAAAGTATGATTAAATTAATTTGTCGATATAATAACATCAGAATTTTTTTATAAAAAGCATAACAAAGAAAAAGCGTATGATCAGACTGGATCCGAACCTTTACTTGGATTTCACCAATGATTTATGCTGATACCATGCATTTAACGCACTACGCTAAGAACGCTAATGAAATAGTCTACGCTTATGTTAATGTCAAAGATGGTATGAGTCACATAAGAGCGCTGATTGGTCAATACATGCATATTTACCTATTAAGAAATGGAACGTTCTGGCGGTTTTGACAGATATCTTTGAATCGACAGTATGTACAGTAAACTCTAGTTTGAAGTGGACAACAATCAATTCGGGCGATTTGCAGGGATTACATTGGTTTTCACTAGGGATAGAGACCTATATACATTCGCCACTATTTAACACTTAATCCCATGCATAAAGTGTATTAAATCTGCGGACACAAATCCTTATTAAGTACTAGTATACGTATATAACTTTGATTTTAAACCTTCACATTATTTATTTTGTTATAAAATTTGATTTCGTTGTGTTTATAGGACGTTAGAAATGGACATTCATAAATATTTGTGAAGACCACTGGATGTTGCCAGTAATCGTATAATTGGAAGGTTAGAATCGATATTGACGATCTGGGATATACGCACATTTAACTTAAATAAATCGACTAGTTATGCAAACTAGATATAAATAGTTATCCTTCTAAGTGAATATGTATATGTAATTCACAGTAGGAAGCCCGAGGTAAATCGTTTTATTCATTTTTCATCACAACATAAAATTATTATTTTGCTGACTTATGTGTACATAGACGCTTTTAAACACTTCAATAATATGTAGATTTAAATTCGTTGAATGAATATTTTATTCAGCTTGTTATTTCGGGGAGGCATAGCCTATTGCTTATGATCAACTTAACGCCTTTTGGCAAAACAATGACTATCCGCATTCAATTAGTTCCAGAAACTGTCAACATTTTCATTACTGCTACATATGTTACTTCAAATATTTCAACTAGTTTACTTAAAAAAGAAACATTTGTGTATTTTAAGATCGACAATTATAGTCGAACTTTTCGTTAAATGGATATTTTGTACGGATTATCACTCCGCTAAAGCAATATCACATTTGTTTCGTATTATCGAAATGCATAGATCAATGCACAATTGTTCGCGACATCTATCGGACGTTCTTCGATTGTCCCCCCGATGTAGATATTCTACAGGAAGCGAAGTACTTCTAAAGTATTCGCATTTAATACATGTACAATGTATAAACTTATTAAATCAACTACCTCCTTGAATGCACTGAAATTCATATAAAACACTGTGTTAATTTTAACTGAATGTTATTAACACTCATTAATTTCTTTTGATAAAATAACAGTTAGTATGGTTACTACTCTCGAGAGCATGTTGTTCAGAGTCACGTGATCAATTTAACTTCTGAATGCACTTGACCCAGGTAAATAGGCGCTTGTATTATTTA
Organism: Spisula solida; assembly: GCA_947247005.1. Taxonomy (NCBI): domain Eukaryota; kingdom Metazoa; phylum Mollusca; class Bivalvia; order Venerida; family Mactridae; genus Spisula; species Spisula solida. Next base: position 37,834,792 of record OX365945.1, read on the forward strand.
AGCGCCACTTTTGATGTACGCATTTAATATATGTATGCCAAATAATATGCCCCTTTTTACAATTATTTAGATAAGCCACATGCCTATTAAGTCACATAAGCCTTTTTTTTGTCAACTATATGAAGACATTGTTTAAAAGCCATTTTATCAAATTATCATTTTGACTTTTCATTCTATATATGTGGCTTAGAAGTACAAAATCAATATTTAGAGAAAACAAGAAAATCTTGTCCGAAAACTGTACTGTACTGTTGTACTATCGTATCTTAAATATGTGCGCCATGCTGGGCGGAGCAATTAAACACCCGGAAATATACTGTTACAGCAATGGTATAACCGCCTATCGCTAGTTGATGCAAAAAATACTGTAAATACATAAATGTACAGTCATGACGGGATGGAAACTTGGGTATGTATCGGAATTTCGTCACGCATGACCGAACCGGACTGCTTAGTGTAGAGGTAAAATCAAGGTAATCCGGTACTGGAAGTAGTACGGGGTTATTGCTTATTATAATAAGTGGATGACAGTTATCGCAACATAATGGCTACAAACTTAAATAACTGTGAATTTGAACCTTGTACATTGGATGACGACAATACAGAGGTGAAGGTACCAGTAGTACCACGCGGCAATAGATTGAGTGTAAACCATACCACAAACAATAGCACAGACACTAGCACAGACAATCAAGGTGATTGTGACAATTCAGCAACCTTCCTGCATGAATATACACGGTTAGTGAAATTGTACAGGGGACTGCTCTGTGCAATGGTTGTTTCAACCATTTTGAAAGATTACTCATCATGTGAGAATGAGCTAGGAAACACTAGGCAACTCTTTTTTGAAACATTGAAATCGAACGATGACTGTCGATATGACCTAAACTCAGAATTAGAACGGAGAGTGCCTAAGTCTAACGGTGACCCCGTTTGCGTAAAACTCGCTAAAGATATATATTCCTTATTGCCTGTCATCGAGGGAGAAGATTATAGCACCATCAAAGACATGATCAGTGAGGAAAAACGACATCAGCATTCGGTAACTGCTGCGCCAAAGACACCATGTTTATCTAAACGGTCAGCAATATTAATGAAATGGCAAGTGGTCAAACTATGAACTCAATACTTCATCAGAAAGTACAACATCCACAGATACCGAGCCCGATGGGTGTCAGTTCACTATCTTTTCTACCGTCTATAAATCATCGTCCGATTCATATGCAACAACCGATGGCGGATCATCAGCCGATTCATGTACAATCACCTATGACGAATCATCGACCAATTCCTATGCAGCCATTATCGCCAATCATTATGTGGCGACCCACAGGAATGGTACCCCGTGACGTTAATCAAACACAATGTACGATGAGATCCACAATAACTCCCAGGGTGGAGATACGCATAGACCCGCATGGCAACTACCAGTACAACCGGGTGTGACTTCTATCCAAGTGAGAATTTCAACGGGGGTTGAGGATACTCCGGAAAACATGTTTACAAAAGGACGTCGGAAGCCGAGGAGGCTTTTTATTGGAGGCTTCAAAAACAATGTGACTCCTGAAGATATCAAGAAAATAGTGTGTGACCAAGGTGCTCATGTTAGCGTCATCAACATATTTCAATCGAGAATATATGAAAACTCAGTCGGTATTCGTTTGTGTGTGGTTGATGATGATAACGCGGATGGGTTGTTACACAGGTCTATATGGCCACAAGGGGTAATCTGTAAACCATGGATACCACGTGATAAGTTACGTCGACAGAGTGGCAACCGAAGACAAAACAATAATCAGTTAGCCCCTCGTTTTTACAAGCACAAAGAAACTATCAACAGTCCGTTCTTGCTTGAGTATATGCCTTTGAAACGTGCATGCTACTTTACATATAAGAGTAACGTTGGTGTTCTCATGGTATTGATTCTATTAATAATGAATATCAATGTGTTAACGTGGAACGTCACTGGGATAATGTCCAGTTCCTCAATATCTGTGTGACGCTTTAGTGAAGTATAATGTTGATATTTGTGGAATATCTGAACATTACGTAACACCACAAAATGTACATTAATTTCAGATTACAGGTTTACTGTTATTTGTGATAAAGACTTATACCCATCTCACCGCAGACGTGTCGGTAAAGGTGGTGTAGCGCTTCTCTGGCACAAACGATATGAGAGGCATATTGTACCTCTACAAATAGACAGTGACTGTGTATATGGTATTCAATTGCAAATATCTCCAGGACAATATATGTTTTTCTTCCAAATATATACAAGTCAAATAGTTTCCTGCGGGTGATTACCTGCGGCCTTGTAATTTAGTTGTATTGTTTAAGATGTGGTTTTTGGGAGGCGTTTAAGCCTCTCATTACTACCATTGCCCATTTCTTAATACAAAATTAACCGCCTTTAGGCTGCTATGTGAATCCGCATTCAAGTAGTTCCAGAAACTGTCAACATTCCCAATCAGCAACATTTGTTTATTCTAAGATCAAACATTATTGTGAAACTGTTCGTTAAATCGATAGTTTTGCAAAAAAATCACTACACCGGCCGATACCGAACTTGTTTCATAATACGAAAATGACGTGTTCATCAAATGTCCCGGCTGTAAAGCTATTTTTTTAGAAACTTCAGACTACGGTCAAGTGACGGTTTGATCAATGAATCGTATACGGTCTGCAAAGCACTGTTATGCAATCATATGGTGTCGCTGTACTAGCTAGCCGCTTTCTATAGACTGTCTCACGCTGTGAGGGAAGTGATTACAAGACGGTACTGTAGAATCTGATAAATAGGCGCGTAGTTTTATTTTAAAGCCACTTTTGATATACGCATTCAATACACGTACAAGACAAATTTGTGATGCAATGCATCAAAGTAGCCGCAATTTTGTGGTTTACATGGCATGAATACTGTTATATCAAGCAACGGTGTTATAAATTATTCTAAACGACTGAAATCTCTAACGTTTCATTCAGATAGAATGAAATTGAGCAGGAAATATTCCAATATACACAGGTATTTGACATTATAAACTGGGAGTCACTGAAAAGTTACCACTTATATATATCTCTGTATTTTGTATACAATATGACCTATCGGTACAAAAGTTTTCTAGTGTGTGCATCTGAATATTGTTAAAGTTGTGACTTCTCAGTAAGGTCAAAACATAGTTGTGTTCGGCTTTTAACACAGTGTAACGTGAATTTTAAATATAAGAGTCAATTGATAGGATGGTACCTAACTTTTCATTGAGTATAAGTAACGGTATTGTATAACAGATCTAGATCTTTTAATTTCTACTTATTGTTTAACAGCAATTTCGTTTACAAATGCATTTCTATATGGATGAGCAAAACGTCCTTATATATACATGCTGCACGATATGAAGTAAAAACACGTAAATACATGTAGCATGCAACCCTCGCATATATACAATTACAAGCACATTATAAATCACTGAAACATTATTATGTGACCATTCTAAATAGCTTACTGGTATTGGAAACTAGTCATCATTCCTTTGACCAATTGGATGTGCAGTGTTGCAATGTCACCAGATTATTAACATAATTCAAAATAAATTTGAAGTACTTGATAGTTCCACATATTTATTGGATTAAAGTAAATGTAGAATACAATGAATCGGTAAAACCGAATTATGCTTCCCGAAGCAAGTGTTTGTCCCAAAATTGGAAATAACTTATTACAGATACAGGTAAAAAAAGAAAATAATGTAGAATTTTGGTTCTTTGACACCGCACTTCCTCTACCATTATGTTGAGTTTCAATCAAATGCCATCAATACTGTTCAAGTGAAGGCCTGCCAAACATTAATTTGTATGAAAAAGGGAGATAATTAAAAAACAATAAAGGTGCACTTCTCCTGAATGAGATTAATTCACCTATAAAGTTTCAAATCAATACCTCCCATAATGAAGGAGTTATGACCTGGACAAGAAGTAAGTATAAAAGTACAAAAGGCCATAACTCCAAAAATTTACAATAAAGAGTTATGTTTCTTGTGCACCACACTTCCTCTCAATGAGATCTATTCACATATGAAGTTTCAAATTGATATCTCTAATACTGTATGAGTTCTGGCCCAGAGAAGATTTAAGTATAAAAAATTACAAAGGGAAATAACTCAAAAATATATATTGTAGGGTTATGGTTCTTTCACACTGCACTTCCTATCAATGAGGTCTATTCACCTATGAAGTTTCAAATTGATATCTCTAATACTAATTAAGTTATGGCCCGGACAAGAATGAAGTATGAAAAAAAATAGAAAGGGGAGTAACTCAAAAAGTGTGCAATCAAGAGTTATGGTTCTTGTGCACTGCACTTCCCCTCAATGAGGTCTAGTCACCGATAAAGTTTCAAATTGATATCTCTAATACTGTTTAAGTTATGGCCCGGACAAGAATGAAGTATGAAAAATTACAAAGGGGAATAACTAAAAACATATGCAATCAAGAGTTATGGTTCTTGTGCACTGCACTTCCCCTCAATGAGGTCTATTCACCTAAGAAGTTTCAAATTAATATCTCTAATACTCTTCAAGTTATGGCCCGGACAAAAGTGTGACAGATGGACAGACGGGCGGACAAAGCGGCGACTATATGCTCACCCTTCGGGGAGCATAAAAAATACACAATTAGGCCCTCCTGCATTTTAAATGCGGACTTGGGATTCGATGACGGTGCAGTTACATTGTACCTAGGGTTTTTCTACTTCACTCTCAGTCTCTGGGAGCTGAAAATATTGGCTGTCATTTTGAGGTATTTCAGCTCTACAGGGGTTAAATTTATAGCTATGCTCATTCAGGTTATTGTAAAAAGGTAAACAACAAATTAGGTCCTTTGGCAACCACTTATTAAATATGTTAAAAGCTAAACATGCATTTTTAAATTATTTAGCTCTCAATAAAGCAATTAAAAATTTTAAAAGGTACAACTTTAGGTCTATTTTCATTTTAATATTTTTTTCGAACTGACAAATATTCATTCATACTGACAAATATTCATTCGGACTGACAACATTTTGACCGTCGTGTGGATAAGGAAAATTATTTGCTGAACTGTCGTGCGGATAAGGAAAATAATCGGCACAACCGACGTGCGGATAAGAAAATTAATCAGTATAATCATCGTGCAAATAAGGAAAATAATTTACGAGACTGTCGTGGGGATAAGGAAAACAATTCAATTATTGGCACAACTGTCTTGCGCATCAGGAAAATAATTGGCATGACCATCATGCGCATAAGGAAAATAATTGGTATGACTGTCGTGCGGCGGATAATGAAAATAATTGGCACGAGCATCATGCGCATAAGGAAAATAATTGGTACGACTGTCGTTCGGATTACCAAAGTAATCGGGACGACTGTCAGACGCATAAGGAAAATAATAATTGGCATGACTGTCAATCATGTGGGTAAGAAAAAAAATTGGTCCGACCATCATGCAGATAAGGAAGATAATCGACAACATACTGTTAAAAAGGATTTCACAAGCATATGATTAACGATGCTCATCCAAGACTGCCCAGCTCGACTGAATCAATCTAATGTCATAAGTCTGTGATATTTATTCATTTTGGTTAGTGAACTTTTATAAGATTTCAGATTTTATCATTTATTTAACAGTTTTCAATAGTGTTAAATTCGTACAGTTACAGTGTAGCACACGATGCCTCGTACTGATGTAAACAATTGGCGTGCAAAACGAAATAGCAATGCACAATAGATGCATAACATTGTTCAAAAGTTGTTTACATTTTTTAACATTTTGGGTCGAATCGGTACGAGTACGACAGTGACTTACTTCAAGGTCTGTATCGGACGTTGATGAAATTGCATAACTACGTTCGTTATGAGTATTAAAGAAGATTTTCCTTGTTCAACAAGTACTAGCGTCTTGTATTCACTTATTCCCGGCTATTTTTAATAAGTAAAGTTTTATCAAAACAATATATCTACTTCCGCCGTCATGTTTAAAACGCGGCCAAACTGCGGGCACGTGCGGCCAAATCAAGCAACTTTAAAATCATCAAGATATTGTTCATAATATATGAAAACTACTTATATAATCACAATAAACAGCACAATATCACAATAATTGCTAAAATACTGATATGTTACCGTTAAACTTTTGGAAGCAAGTACCCGGGCCAACCCATTCTGTAGTCTGGTTCCCTGTCGTTCTATATTTGTTTAGTAGTGATGGGGAGGTAATCCAGACTACCCATTCTGTGACCGCAGATTCGGTAGTTTTACCGCGTTTTAAACAAGTCTATTTATAGTACAGAATTTATGAATAGACTAATACCGGCGACTCAACATTTTTTTTATCAAATTAATGTTTAAATTTCAGCAATTTCTTTTCTTTTCATTATCTATAATTGATAAAAAAAGAAAATTTATATGAAACTCCATATTATTGTTTTCATGCGAAAACATCAGCATCATTGGTAAACGAATACAACTATCGATAAAATTAGCGATCAGTTCAGTAGTAGAAAAAAAATAGACACCTCAGCTAGTCTACGCAAAAAGGGATCAGCAATTAAATTATTAATACGGAAACATTTTTTATTTTAATTACGAACATTATCCATCCAAAAAATGTCATTTATGGTGGGATCAATGAGAATTTAAATGTGTTTGTACAGGTATCAATTAATAGCTTCAATATCCACGCAAACAAATTTATTCATTTTAATAACTATCAGTAACTTGTCCTTTCTCGTCCAGGGGAGAAATTTGGTTGGTATTCCATAAGATAGCCGCCTCCTGGGCGGCTATCAATTACATATAAATTAATATGCACCTTTTAACAATTATTTAGATACCCAACATGCCTATATAGTCACTTATGCATATTTTGACATTCAAGACAAGATGGGCAGTAAGAAAACGAACATTAAACGTGTAAAGTCGGTTTAAACTTTAGTAGCAGCAACCAGATCGCCTCCCATCAGAACTCTCGGTGCTTTGTTTGCACTTTGGACGCAATTCGAATTTATTCCGGTGTAAGTTTAAATTAATGTTTCTGTCAAAATAATTACAATACATGTAAAATTGGACAATAACGATTATCTTCCAATTATTTGGTTGTGTTAAATGTATGTGCCGAACGAATGAACAAATTCAAAAGAATTAGAAAAAAGTATCATGTATCAATACCATGCTTCTGTTAATCTAGCGATGTGTTCTCTACGGGATGTAGTGCATTGCCCACTATATTTATCACTGACTGGGAATCTTATGCAGCTGCAGACACCTGCTGTTTAGATTCGTGGTCTCGCGTTCAAAGTGAAATTTCGGAATAGTTCTGCTTTCTTTGGTAAATAAACTATTGTAATGCGATAAAGACCGATGTTATCCGCATGGAATAATGGAATTAGTCTGGTTCATGACATTCTTACAAAATGCTCCTTTTTTTGATATTTTTTTTAAATCGTAAACCATCGAGAACATGTCACGTGCCCCTCCATGGTCATTTTACTTTTGGCAATCCAATTTAACCTGCGGCAGGTTAATGACATGCTCTAACCATTCCATTTCATCTTACAGAGAAAGTATTGACATGTTGTATGATTGGTGGAATATTTATAATAATCAGGGTACAGTAATATTTATGGGTGATTTCAACGCCAAACTTATGTATCAATCTAACAGTATGCGTGATAGGATTATGTGCAAATCTGTTAGTGATACGAGTTATGTTGGATGCTCAATTTACCTATGTGTCTTATGATGATAAATACCATACCCTTATTGATTACATTTTAGTACCAACTGAATTGTCGGACTGTGTAACTATGTGTCAAATTGTTGATGATCAATGTCTTAATGTGTCCAGTCATAGACCTATTGTCTCGCAGTTGTCATTTTCATTTGTATTGTCTGATGCTAATCATGTATTGCAAAATGTAAACTTTACTAACTGGAATAAGGTCTCTCGGGAGCATGTTTTACAGCATAGGCAGTCAGCACGTACCCAAATACTCCCCCAGCCAAAAAAGATGTTATCACTGTTTACTATCTATGACAGGCTACTAACAGTATTGCCGATTATAAAAGTGCCTGTCACATATTTAGCCGTGTAGGTTTAGTATTCATTGAAATGGTATATTACGGGTATCAGCGTGTAGCTACTATATATCACCTATTCTCAGAATACACAGTCATTTCCAAATGACAGAACGCCTAAAATAAAATCTCTTCGCCACTACTTCTATCATTTATTTTCCCGTACAAACATATATTACAAAGACATTTCCAAAATTTTAGGACTCAAATGTAAGAAGTATAGTTTTAAGAGAGTTTTTATCATTTTAAGTGATGATCAAACTTCTCAGTCCTAATTTTGTTCCTAATACTCAAACATACGTTTCTACAGAGCTAATTAAAAATGACAATGTATGATAAGTGTTAATTTGTCAATGTATTATCATCATGTAATCATATTAAAATATACTTTGTCTACAGCAGTCGAAATATGTTTTTAGATACGGAAAAGAAATTGTCTTAATACACCCGTTTTACACAATTTATTGAAATATCATCACGACTTTAATGATAAATGACCAAAACTGATATAATATAGGAAATAGTTGTGTTAACAAATTCTACAGATGTGTTTTAACTACTATCTACTTTAATTTTTACATCCCGATGATATATATGACACAATAACACCAGAGAAGCTGGTAACGTATATTACACGTAATAGTAACGTATATTACAAAGTCATGTCTGTCATGCTATAACAAAATAAATGAAAGAAAAGCAAGATTTTATTTACTGCAGTCACTACCATAAACCAATTATGAAGAAAGAAACAAAATTATTTTTGAATATATAATAACAGGTGACATTAACATAAGAAAAAGAAAAATGAAATAAAATCATTTTACTTGTCAGGTATACCGTGTTTCGTACTCGTTTGAACACTTAAATATATTCCTTAGACTATCAAATATGCACTGGCATGCGTAGCATTAAAGTGACATTTACAGGTCGCAAATGCAGCTTTTTACATGTACTGGAAATCTATATATTACATGTAGATTATTTCAAACATAGTGGTAACGTAGCTTACTCAACTACATTTAGTTGGAATATGAAGTTAAAATCGAACGGTTTGTTTTAAATAGTATGCTGTAAATCAGAAAATGATATAATGCGGCACCATGAACAGTTCAATAACTTTAAATTCATAACTTTTAAGTGACAAATATTGGTACTCAACCATACAAACAATATCAATTTTAGTCACAAATAACGATGAAGTCACTACTAACATTATTTCATTATGGCACCCAAAATATTATATGCAGACCTTCTTAATTGTACACTTCTGTATAAATAATTGAAGATGTATCCATGGACTCGTCAATTACCTTGAACAGTTATATAACACTAAACGTATATATACTAAACGTATATATTCATATAAACAAGATACGATAATATTCTTTAAGCAACATTAAGATACATACAGAATATCACTGCAATGTGCTGATCCGTAGTGCTGTATTACCTATATCATATAGTTGCTTGTTTAATACCGTATCTCGCGTGATGTGGTATAACGCAAGCAACGAGATGTAATACTACCAAACCGATCAAACCAGCTTCAGTAATATTCCTTTAATTATATAACTACAAAAGTGGGAAAAGCTCTTTTATGCACGCCAATGCGTTAATTTTAAATGCGTATTCATTATCGTCATGAACGTCGGCATATTTTTTACATATAACGCAACGTTCGTTCTAAATAAGGTATATGTTTTACTTACGTCTTGACGTCATTGACATATGTTCGGAATATAACACATCGTACATACATGATGCGGACTCAGAAAACCTAACATGTAGACTCTATGCTACGGGAAATGTTATCTGTCGGGTTGTATTGCACTGTACGATTTTGTCCAAGACATGAATAGGTTTATAATAAATAGTAAACTTCTCTACTTATAAATACAGTATTACAAAAATAGAATCCAAACCATTATTTACAGACATTTTTTTCAAATAGCATGTTTACACACAATTGTGCAAGACAATTACGTTTCCATGTCAGGTACATGTATGTATGCAGAATACACAAGAGAACTGTGTTTTGTAAGCTACGTTACCGTTTAACATTTATCGTTTGATACAAACTCTACAAACGACAATATACGCAAAGAAAGGGATGCAAATCGTTATGCAGTGTATTGTGTCAATTCCTAAAGGTGTATTGTGTATTTTTCTACATATTCTAAACCAAATGCCGGAAAATCAGTAACGTAGCTTACATCACGTAGCTTACATTATTTAAATCAAAGGTTCCAGACACAAATCCAAATAGAGATTTTTCTAATTCAATGTACTCAGCAATATCCTTGACATTGTAGCTCTATTGTAGTATAACGAAATAACTGAATTCTAAACGCATACTACGTTAAACGTATGTAACGTAGCTTACACTCTTAACCATACGCACAGGTTGACGAAGGGTTTCGAGCAATTTTCGGCATCACGTTAATTGTGTCTTCAAAAGATGACCACTTTGCATGATATGATAGACATGCATGCAGTATAGTATGCAATATATTTGAGAAAATCAGCAAAAACGAATGGATGCGTCACCCTGTAAATGTCAGTAACGTAGCTTACTCAATTTCGTGCGACAGCTATTTAGATGGAATACAAATCAGAAGAATGAAAGAAATTTTAAAAACTCGCTGTTTAACCTCAAATTCATCATTTGTAGTGTAACACAACATACGATAAAATGTTTACAAAGGTAAATTCAGCATACATAATGATGCTATAATATAAGCACCCTAACTGGCGACACACGTTTTTTGCAATATTTTGACATTTGGGCCAATAGAAATAGCCTTTCAACTGTATGAATATCTGCAAATGCCAGTTGCACAGTAAGTCGGGTTATGTCACATCATTTAAACCAACCAAAAGAGGGCATGCAACTGCAAATGTGTATTGTATGTAGGGGCGACCCACTTTTATGCGAATTGACTGTGTATTCTGAGAATAGGTGATATATCAACACTTTAGTCCTTAAATACACACACTTTACACAACGAACGTCAGAATCACGAACCACAATTCCTTAATTTGGTCGCTAATTTAGGCGTTCAGCACCACCCAGATTTCCACGCGTGTAAACGTGAATTTTGTCTTGATACAGAATGTATGCTTCACAAACGGGCCTAGCTGGTCATCCTTTCAGTTAGTGTAACTAAATAACTTACCTCACATGCCAATTAAACATCGCAGCATTTCATTAGATCGATAATTAAAAAAAAATACGAAATTCGTCTCCGTCATTTTTCAATTCTATTTAGTATTCCGATAACCTTTCGACCTCAACAGATCTCGAAGAGATCGTTTGATTGGCTAGATTGTATGCCGCGTCGTCCATAGTTGTTCAATCGTGAAAGCTCGGCCATTTCCGTTTGTGTCCGGTGTATATACTGAACGCTTAATTTGCGACCAAACCAAATTCGCGATTCTGACTTATATACAGTTGTGTAAAGGGTGTGTATTTAAGGACTGAAGTGTTGATATATCCCGAAATTAAAATATCTTCGCTACACGCTGATACCCGTAATATAGCATTTGAAAGAATAAATAAAACAATACGACAAGTTATGTGACAGGCTCTCCATTTTCGATATTCGCCTTTCTTAATATAGGTAATTCTAACACGATCTGCGGATTAATCCATATACACATAGAGCAAACCTGGTCATGTACTATTACCGCAATAATACATACCTATCAAACTGGCTGTTACTATTTACGCCCCGTATTACGTGACATATTTATGAATGAATGAACGTAAACTTTATAGTAAAAATTCAACGAGGCAAGTTGCACGAGTATCCAGTGTTACAGCTATGACGCATCTATTTTTCGAAACTCCAATATACTCTCAACACCAAGCCTTTCATGAAAACCTCTGATAATCAATTAATTTATATTTTTCATTTCATGAAATAGATACCTAATACTCGTGTTATTAAAATTGTTTCAATGTTTAAAATGTGTTATTTCCGTCAAAAAATTACGAAGGTCGTGGGAGGTAATTGTACCAGCTAATAAGCCACTTAATTTCAGCGTGGAATTATGTTCAATGTCATATGGGTGAAAATGGAATGCGCGCAGTTAAATAGTACGGGATATTATCGTATTTAGAAACGAAATAAAAATCTGTTCGCGTATTTTGTCGGTGAATAAAACACGGGCACTCGTTCAGATGCGGAAAATTAAATCACTCGTTACGCACTCGTGATTTAATTTTTCCACATCCGAACTCCTGCCCATGTATTATTCACCGACAAAATACGCGAACAGATTTTTATTTCTTAAACAATGAGAAGGTTGATTTGACTGGGGAAGTAGTAGGGTACGTGCTGGTTGTCTATGTTTTACAGTATTATATGCTTCTGAAAGAGGACAGCCAATTAACTAACTTGATGCAATGTGACCTGGGTCGTTCGGGGATTGATTATGCATATGAGTTAATTGTGACTAAAGTATCAGAATGTGCATCATCTGTGTTTCCTACAAAACGTTTTGCAAAGTATCTTAAACCGTACGGGAAACAAGAACTGAGTGTCGCTCATCGTGAACAATTGCAGCTCAGCACAATATGGTGTAAAGAGGGTCACCCACGAAATACTGTAGTTCTCATCCATCATATCGTAAATATAAACAGGCAAAGTGTAACTTCCAGCGGTTTACATAGGCAAGTTGTGAACGCTTATCTTATTCAACAAATTGAGGAAATAGACCGAGCAGCAGAGCTTGTGGAAGAATGTAAAATCTAAGCGTAAAATTTCTCAATCAACACTATGTGCTGGTATGAAATTCGATGACAATCTTGTTAGAGATAACGCTGAAATAACTGAAGGATGGGGCGAATATTTTAAAAAAACTTGTACACCCCAACAATGAATGATAATTTTGATGACGATTGGCGGCTTGAAGTAGAAACGCAAATATCCCGGGATAGAGCTTTACAACCGGACCCAAGTATTGTTGTATTACCGGAGGTTGTCAACAGTGCTATTAGTGCCTGTCCTAAAGGGAAAGCGAGTGGAGACGATTTACTTCAGTATGAACACTTAACATTGGCTAAGGATGTACTTACGTTTATGCTTCGCACTGGTTATGTACCTGGCAAAATGAAACGCGGTGTCATTGTTACCATTCATAAAGGATTTAACAAACGAAATGACAATCCGGATAATTACCGCGCAATTACTCTAACATCTGTTGTGTTTAAACTATTTGAAACTATTGTGCTGAGAAGGTGTCGTGGAGATCTGATAAATACAATTAACATACAACAGGGTGGATTCCAAGACGGTCTTGGCTGTATGATGACGTCATTCTTACTGCGCGAAAGTATTTTCTTTGCTAGAGAACATAATTCTGACGTATACGCGTGTTTCATGGATGGTCGTAAAGCCTTTGATACTGTCTGGCACAACGGATTGTTGTTCAAGCTTCTTAAAGAGTGCCACATAGACTCTACTTCATACAATGCATTTATGTCAATGAATTCCAATATGAAAAGCTGTGTTAAATATCAAGGAATGCGGTCAGAATGGTTCGAAGTTCTTCAAGGGACACGACAAGGCGGAATTAGCTCGCCAATACTATACTTGGTATATATAAATGGTCTGATCAAAGAACTGCGTGAAAGTGGTCTGGGTATGTGCGTGTATAATATGAAATATGGATCACAAACAGTAGCTGTTGACATGATGTTAGTGTCATATTCTATGTGTGGATTACAAACAATGATGGATATATGCAACTCATATGCAAACCGGTGGAGGTTCGAATACAATGCTAATAAGTGTTCCATAGTAGCCTTCAACAGGGATAAGCACATTCCTCTCAATCGTCAATTTCTTTTAGGTGATACTGTTGTGAAGGAAGCGAATAAGTATGAACTCTTAAGTATTAAATGCGACGTATTTCTCTCAACAAACATTTGTATCCAGGGCGCTCGTAACAAATTACGAGGAACTTTTTTTGAATATATGCGACAGTGGTATTCACCCGGATGGATTAAACCCAATATCGTGAAAAAAATCAATAGTTATTCCTAAGTGTCTCTATGGTTGTGAGTTGTAGAACTGTATCTCTCGTAATGAACTGATGATCCCATAGATTCTGTATCAAATATATACAGTCACTTCACCGGAGCACTAGTATTGACTTTGCACTTGGTGCTTTGAACATGGTTTCTATAGAATAAATAATTAAATATAGGAAACTTCAATTTCTTGGTCAACTGTGTCGACGCTCAAACAAATATCAGGCAAAACAATTATTTAACAACAGACTGATAAGATTCATGAACTTCGATTCATGTTTACTGGGATTTATGCCAGACGTTTATCGCATACTACAAAAACATGATATTTGCAATATATTGCATGAATATACTATATCTGGATCATTCCCATCAAAACTTGAATGGAAACACATACTGAGACAACGAGTACTCGTAGTGGAAAAATGTAATAGACTAAGTAGACTCTTTGAAAGTGATGAAGCAGACATTTTTGTGAAACTCTAAAAACAGACAATGTAGGCAACCTATGGCGACTAACAAAAGGGGAGTGCAAAAAGTCATACTTTAACTGCGGCATAAAATTAACATCACTAGTAGGAAATCTCTACTCGGCGAAATTCATACAAACTTGTCCGAAATGAACAAATTTAATCGATGACATCGTAATGCACTTAATCATGTTTTGCTATAATAATGAATTATACAGATGTGATTTGTTCGCCCAATTTATATCTTAGATTGGCGTCGGGGAGTCCACACACAGTCACAGTGCGTCAAGCTTATGACAAGAGCAGTGAGTAGCCAAGACAACATGTTTATGTATACTTGGTTGGTGAGTCTAATATGCAAATTTGCCATTTAGTCTATCACTCATGAATAACATCTGTCCTAGTTAACCTAGAAATTTCGCTTTCGTATTTTAGGCATAACGGAGAAATGTATTGGTCAGTGACTATTTTACTCCATATAGGTAACCTAGCGGTTTAGTCTCTCTTAACAGCTAGGTTCGACCGTTTAGCATGGAATGATTTACCTTGGTGTACGTGTGTTGGTGTACATGTGTTGGTTAGCATGTATGTGTGTGTGTGCGCGCGCGTGCGACCGTGCGTGTATTATTGCTTTAAAATGTCTCATGCATACTAATCTGATGTACGTATGTTAATTGTCATCATCACATTATCTGATTGTCCATATATGTGATTATATTGTATCAAAATGCTCTCCGGTACTGGAGGAAATAAAGAATATATTGAGGCTTCCGAAGCTCGGCATCGATAGTGAGAAACATATTGTTTATTGACAAAAAAGAATGTCAGCGAGGTCAAGGTCGTAAAATAGGGATTGTGTTCAAGCAAGACGATTCAAGTATTTTTATCTTTTGGCAAAAATAATTGTGAACATAGCACCGTTTGCTCTATCATCTATGCATTATACAAAGCCTCCCCCCACCTCCATTTCGGAATACCTCGCACTAGAAATTTGTGGTTTTAACCTATAATGTCGACACGGTGAATGCTTGCTGTCTTGATACACGCGTCAATTTGGTAACTTTGACTTGTCGAGATGCCATGTCAGCCATTGACACTTTGCTTACAGAGCGAATACTAAAGTACTGAGCTATTGAGCCGCTAGTTAAACATATTGGACGCCAATCTCATTAAATGTATTAATATAAGTCTTATATAAGACTTGTTTACAAATCCAATTTTTACCCAAATTTACCATAAAACTACCTGTTACTAATTATTGTATATGTACCTCTTATCTTTAACAATCGGTCTATGTAACACACAAAAATGCATAATTATGGAAATAAATATTGTTTAAACTAATCTCATTAAAATCAGACCCTAACATTTGCTCAATTTCTTTACGCTGCTAGAGATATGAATACACTCCGTATTATCGGCTAGATATTAGCAAAATATCAAACTATTTTAACACATTTAAATTACATTTCTACGATGATATAAGCCAAATATATAATATACTTATATTAGTACAGCAATAAAATTGTCGTTACGAGTTCGCCGATACTTTTTTGGTTATGATTAAGCCTTGTTACGAAATGACCTGTATACGAACGAGACAGCAAGCTTGTCAAGCTGGCCGCCTACACAAGTTTTCCCCCTATTAGTAATTAAATCCTATACACAGTACTACAATAATCTCAAAAACATTCCTATCAAAAGTACAGTACAGACATAGCATTGTCAAAGAGTATTTTTGCATTTTGTTTTGGGTGGAATTGGAACGAATAATTGCGGGTTCGACATGTATTTGAACTCACGAAACCTCTGACAGTCCCACACGGCATCGGATGTTGACTTTATTGTATAAGTACGTTAATTGTGAGTATTAAAGACAATTTCCCTTACTTAACAAGTACTTGCATCGTGTAATCAGAAAAAAATCTCCTAATAACATAAACATTGTTTCTCTCTTGAACACAAAATGGTGACTGTTCTTTACAGCACACAGAACGAAGATGATATTCATACGCACTATTTTGTTAATTAGACATACAGTTTATAGATTAGTTGGTTAAAAACATATTTGAAACGTTATAAGAATATGGTGTTTTTTTCAAAATCACTTTTTCAACTAAAAAAATCGCATTGAAAAATGAATTACTTCTCGTGCTTCTCGCGTAGTAAATTGGTAAGGTTTTTACCGCCATGTCTTCAATGTTTAGAATCACTGCGCATTTTAACTTCAATTAATTTTTACCTATTATTTTAATTATTTAGCTCGTTTAAAATTTAACAACCTTTTTTATTCATATAATCAGCATAGTTAACTCATATGAGAAATTACATTTTTGCACACAAAACGCATACATATGGAACTACTTTGTCTTCAATTGAATTTTGTTGACTACTTTCGCTTAGATATCAAGGAAACGTGTTTGAAATCGACTTCTGTATTTGTTTTGGAAACCCAAACAATATTAGTTTTATTTCATTGCAATAATTTATCAGAGTGAGATTCGAACCAAGAAGTCAAAACGGCTCAAATTCATCAGTAATCTAGTTCCTTGCGTAGTTATCGTTCTAAATAGTAAATTGGTCAACATTTAAATTCGGGATTTACTTCAGCGCAACGTATTCGTAATCAAATTGGATCGCATCCGATTTTTACTGATTGGTGTTTTATATTGCCACTCTTCGTTTTGGCTGATTCTGTTTATATAGCGTGAATTTATCAATGAAACAATGCGTACGGCTTCTTCTCCATTTTGAATTTTCATCATCACGCGGTATAAAGTGGTCGCAGCGTTTACTGTGAGTGTTAACGGAAGTAAAAGTTCAAGAGGATCTTGTCGTAAACCAAGACTGGTCCTTTAAGTATGTATTATAGGGAGAAAATTACGAATTTTTGTTTCCGTCTTTGTCTAATTCTTTATTTTTATATTAGTTATTTATCCTAGTTTTTTCAAATGATATACAAACAGTTTATCGAGTTAAACGGTTACTGGCCAACACTACCGTTAAAACGACCTGACTTATTTATATGTAAATGCAAGATCGACTGTAAAGACACTTAAAATATTTAATACCATTTGCTATTTGTATTTGTATTAAGGAGGTACGCGCATCTTTGATCTAACGATCTAATTTTCCTAAAATGACAGAACAATCTTCTAGAACAACATTGAAATCATAAAAATGATATGTCACTAGACCCGTTTTCGACATAAATGGCTTTTTAATGACCCACCATTGTATTTTGTTCATTTTATCTATTTCCTGCATTTACGGCAACATTGTGTTCTTTTTAAGATTTTTACTATATGAAACCACGTTTAAGCAATGCATGATATTTTATGTGTTCAATGGTCATTCCTTACGACATTAGTCACTATTCCGGCTTCCTGGTGAACAAATTCAGTATTTGAACATGATAAATTGTTTCACACCCACTTTCAAAAAAGTGTGATTTTCAAATGAACGTCATAAAATATCTAAAGATCGAAAATGATTTAGAATTGGCCATAAGTTGTGTATCGAATAGAACACCCATTTAGTCAAATAAGAAATAGGGCTTAATTTGCATAAAATTAACCTAATTTGCATATTGTAATAAAATAAAATTTTATTAAAAATATTTCAAAGTGTGACTACTTCATATAAGTAAACCATGCACTACTTATTATATATAAGCATATGCATTTGAACAATTGTAGGGACTGTTTGTGAACCAATATTATTAACAATTTTGCCGTTCCCCACCCACTTTTTATACATGCAAACAATAAAAAGTTAAAAAAAATCTATTTTGTGCAATAGTGTGATGTTTATTGCCATTAATCAACATTTATATGCGATCATTGAAACTAAAATTCATGTTTGTTCTTATCTAATACGATTTTGAAATTTCGCGCATGCGCGCAAGGTAGCACGGACCTCCTCAAACAATCGAGAAAAGATTATAAATGCGTCTTATTAAATATATAACAATTTGACTCCCGCTGGAAACCCCACCTTCTATTTTTACTTGGGGGATTCCCCCAAGTATTGTTACATACCAACTTCAGAAATCACTACGATTTTACCAATGCAATTTCTCCATGACCAATTTATCCAAGCAAACAAAAAACGAGTTCCGCAGCTAATCTAAACCAAAATCATAATTTTCAATCATTTTTAAGAACATTTGTCCTAGCAATTGAATTATTTTTTATTTCTTTGTATTGCGAGAAACTTTGGAATGTTTCTTCTGTGAGTTAATGTTTTTGTGCGAATAAATTCCTACGCGCTGTAAAATGACTAATGGTTTTTGAGGGTTGATCAAAATGTCGCTGTTACAGTACCTGGTCAAGCAGACGAAATTTACACTGTTTGGTTTCATAACGTTCATATTACAGTTTAGCAACAAACTCCTGCTATAATGTATTTATTTTCACTATTACAATATTTTGTATTGATAAATAGTATTGATCGACGTTTCATCCATTAAATTTTCCTCAGATCTTCGGCTTAATATTTTGTGTCTATCTTAAGAACAACCCTTTTCCAAGCGGTGTTGTTTACACATTTCGCGCTGAGATTCGAGACCATAGTGTTTCGTCCCCTTTATGAATCGTTCGCGCTATTCGCACCCTATTCGGTTCGTTTGTAGCTAGAGTTATGGAATTTTGACTAAGTGCAGTTTAAGTTGTTATTATTTGTTTACGACTATTCATCCCCTATCCAATTACTTATTTATTATTTTTGTTTACTACCGTCACACATTATTTATGCATATTCATGAAATTACCATTTACTGTTATTCTTAGTCTTTTTAATACTTTTTCTGAGCTAAAACTACGTATTTCAGCCCCCTTTATAGTTGAAACTAGTTCATTGAGTTTTTAATGGTCGGATTGCCTAAATGGGTTCGTTTGATGAACTTTGAATGAGTCAGCTGTCATCGATATTTCTGAAAAGTTTTCACAATATTTACACTTAATAATCCAATACCATTTAAGGTAATTTTTAATAGATTACCAAGATTTGCGTTATCCCCCAAGTAACATTACTTCAGTACTTTGATTTCTATTATTGTTATGTTTGATATTTGTTTGGTAAACTGACAATCACGTGGTCCGGAAAATGAAAGAATGAATTAAGGAAAACAGTCTTCGTGACACCGACTTAGTGATAGCATAATCTTAGTGACCGCATATTTTATTGACAATATTCTCAGTGATTTCATGTACACTTCTTTATTACTTGACTGTGTGAAAGATATTAATTATTACGTTACTCTGTGGACACTTTTATTATTAACAATACATTAAAATAGCATATCAAACGGAAGTGTGCGATTGTCGTTTATACTTCCTACACATCTCTTCTGGTAGATAATCATGGAGCGCCATCATAGTTGCGTACGTTACCACGTTACCTCTGGAGCCCGACTGGGCCCCTGTAACATATGTGTGCCGACCGTGACATTATAATTTTACTTGTACAGTGTATTGTGTTTCTTACAGTAAAAGATGAATGCTTACTACACGGATAGCTCCCGTGAGAGCACTCCATATTTACCACCCATTCAAACCAGATATGACACTCCCGGAAGTGACTATATGACTGACTTACGAGATGGACAAACTAAGAGAAAGACAAGCGGAAAAAGTGTTTACTATAAAAATAATGTTTCATCTAAAGATAAATCCACGGAAAAACATTCAACAACTTCCAGTCATTCTAGGACCGGATACAGCAGTTACATGGGCGGGAGTAAAGATTCGAGTCGCCGCCGCCAAGAAGCCTCCAGAAGTCCGGTAAAGTCGGCACAATTACCACAATCGTCAGAGAAAAACGTGAACAGTTTTCTATCCGAACATCAACGTGTGATACGCGATCACACGGTTCCAATTATTCCAGACAAATCTAGACGTAACAAGCATATGCCTACGAAATCATATACAGATATGTCATACTCAACGATAACACCTCCGGTTCCTAGTTTCAAAAGCAGCGATGCTTCGTATATCAATCGAAGACGACGGTCATCGGTGGTTAGTATTAAAAAAGACCACAAGTTATTAACATTATGGGACCCACCATCAGTGTCACAAGAGCGCTATGCGAGCGCCAAAGAACGCTTATTATTAAGTGGTGGGAAATTTACCGACGCCATGACTAAATACTTCGGTGAAGAGAAGAAATGGTGGGAAGAGAAATCAGACAGTGAAGATGATGGTTATGATACTGATCTGGACCGTCAACTCGGTAAGTTGTACATGTAGATAATGTATATCTCGTACAAATGGCTACATGTATTATTCTAATACTCAAATAGCTGGAATCTAATGTGACACGTCATAAATGAATGTTTGCCAATTGTCGTATACAGAAAAACATACCTAGCTATTGGGCAATCACTGTATAAACGTCTGAAAACCACAATTTCGTTAGTCATTAATAGATTGATCTCTCTCTTTGACACAGCAACAATTTAAAGGATACCACAACACTGCATGACATGCACTATTTTGATGGCTAGCTTATATTGGATAATATGTCCATTTTATGTATTTTGTTTCTTATCTTTGATAAACAGCAAAATGTACGACTAACTTGACAACTTAAGAACAGAAGGTTGTGCGTGACACACTTGCGCCCGCTCACACCATTGATTATAAAGTTCAAATGTTGCTTTTTCGTATTCAAACAATTAAAATACATTTGAATACAATTTCAGGGTTCGAGTTGATTGCAGATGAGAAGAGTAGAGACATATTGAATGATGGACCATTCCCAGAGTATAAACAGGAGTGTCGTAGGTTCCGGAGTAATCCGAATTCATACTTCTTACGTCATTGTCTGGATGACGACATGGAAATGAAGCACAGATATCTCAGCAAACCAGATGCTATCACAGTCTCTAATTTTATCAAGGTAATTCATTAAATAAGACGTCGATTCTTATTGACGGACACTTAATTGTCCGACATTTTGGGTTATACATTGTATCCTATGTTAGTTGTCGCCTAAATTTAACGACAACCTGTCTTAATTAAGCAGCAATCTCATATAAAAACCATAAGTATTAAATAGGGATCTGACATGAGCAAATATGATGCAATCCTTACTTGGTTTGAGCAGAGTTTTAAACTCTAAACTAGAACAGAACAAGACGACGGTACAAGTTTATCCTCAACCTTCTGCGATGACAGGTAATGCGATAACAAATTGTTTAGGAATCCAACGTGGACACATGGATAAACATGTATGATCATTTGTATTGTTTTCAATATACATTTAACAAAATACTAATGTTTTGAGTACACGTTCCTAATTTTAGAACCATTTGACACTGAATAAATTGAATTTAGAGGACAATGGTATTGGACCCAAAGGAATGAAATACTTCACTGAGTGTCTACGTGAGAATAAAAGCTTAACAGAAATTGTAAGTTTACAGTTTGATATAACATAATTACTATTATCATCAAATACTCCTGGATTTAAAGGGACTGCCTCACATATCGTAGTATTGCAAAAATAAAATAAAATTGGCAAATATTCGTGTAATTTTGGTATAGTTGCCTGTATATGCCATAAACAACTACACTGACATCTAAAATAACTTGAGAAACTTCGGTATTTTGTAGTTATTTAGTATTTTACATCCAAAATTCTATAGGGTACTAATACCCTATAGAATTAACACTACTATTACCTTGCATTTGATGAAAACGAATCGAAAAAACTAACCAAGTACCTCACTGATGTTAACGCTGTAGTTTGTTAATGGTGCAGTTCGATCACGTGTGACGTTCACAAAGCATGTTGGAAGGAAACTTAGTGCTTTTTTTTCAAGAAAAAAATACTCAGTAGGCGATATCGAGAGTGGTTAAAATTGCTTATTTGCACCTAATCTTCATAAAGCAACCGTCAGTGGCCTTCTATTACATCAATACTTGGTTAGGTTGGAAAATCACGATATTCAAAATGTTTTCCCCATCTGTGAGGCAGCACCTTTAACATACGTCAACATTTATTAAAAATCGCACTGTATCCCTTGAAAAACAGGCTCAATATGGATTACCAATTGTTGTTGTCGATGGAATGAACAAAATCGAATTCTAAAACATTCATTGGTTTAATCAGGAATACGAATATTTCCGTAGTACACTGGTTGTACATTATTGTATTGTATGTTTCAGTACCTGGCAGGTAACAATCTAGGTCCACAGGGGGCCAAACATCTCCAATCATCACTAGTCAGTAACTGTTTCCTTCTTAAACTAGATCTATCAGGTAATACACTCAACATCTCCGATCATCACTAGTCAGTAACTGTTTCCTTCTTAAACTGGATCTATCAGGTAATACACTCAACAACTCCGATCATCACTAGTCAGTAACTGCTTCATTCTTAAATTGGACCTATCAGGTAATACACTCAACATCTCCGATCATCACTAGTCAGTAACTGCTTCCTTCTTAAACTGGATCTATCAGGTAATACACTCAACAACTCCGATCATCACTAGTCAGTAACTGCTTTATTCTTAAACTGGATCTATCAGGTAATACACTCAACATCTCCAATCATCACTAGTCAGTAACTGCTTCCTTCTTAAACTGGATCTATCAGGTAATACACTCAACAACTCCGATCATCACTAGTCAGTAACTGCTTTATTCTTAAACTGGATCTATCAGGTAATACACTCAACATCTCCGATCATCACTAGTCAGTAACTGCTTCCTTCTTAAACTGGATCTATCAGGTTATACACTCAACATCTCCAATCATCACTAGTCAGTAACTGTTTCCTTCTTAAACTGGATATATCAGGTTATACACTCAACATCTCCAATCATCACTAGTCAGTAACTGTTTCCTTCTTAAACTGGATATATCAGGTTATACACTCAACATCTCCAATCATCACTTGTCAGTAACTGTTTCCTTCTTAAACTGGATATATCAGGTTATACACTCAACATCTCCAATCATCACTAGTCAGTAACTGTTTCCTTCTTAAACTGGATCTATTAGGTAATACACTCAACATCTCCGATCATCACTAGTCAGTAACTGCTTCCTTCTTAAACTGGATCGATCAGGTAATACACTCAACATCTCCAATCATCACTAGTCAGTAACTGTTTCCTTCTTAAACTGGATATATCAGGTTATACACTCAACATCTCCAATCATCACTTGTCAGTAACTGTTTCCTTCTTAAACTGGATATATCAGGTTATACACTCAACATCTCCAATCATCACTAGTCAGTAACTGTTTCCTTCTTAAACTGGATCTATTAGGTAATACACTCAACATCTCCGATCATCACTAGTCAGTAACTGCTTCCTTCTTAAACTGGATCGATCAGGTAATACACTCAACATCTCCAATCATCACTAGTCAGTAACTGTTTCCTTCTTAAACTGGATCTATAAGGTTATACACTCAACATCTCCGATCATCACTAGTCAGTAACTGCTTCCTTCTTAAACTGGATCTATCAGGTAATACACTCAACAACTCCGATCATCACTAGTCAGTAACTGCTTTATTCTTAAACTGGATCTATCAGGTAATACACTCAACATCTCCGATCATCACTAGTCAGTAACTGCTTCCTTCTTAAACTGGATCTATCAGGTTATACACTCAACATCTCCAATCATCACTAGTCAGTAACTGTTTCCTTCTTAAACTGGATATATCAGGTTATACACTCAACATCTCCAATCATCACTAGTCAGTAACTGTTTCCTTCTTAAACTGGATATATCAGGTTATACACTCAACATCTCCAATCATCACTTGTCAGTAACTGTTTCCTTCTTAAACTGGATATATCAGGTTATACACTCAACATCTCCAATCATCACTAGTCAGTAACTGTTTCCTTCTTAAACTGGATCTATTAGGTAATACACTCAACATCTCCGATCATCACTAGTCAGTAACTGCTTCCTTCTTAAACTGGATCGATCAGGTAATACACTCAACATCTCCAATCATCACTAGTCAGTAACTGTTTCCTTCTTAAACTGGATCTATAAACTGGATCTATTAGGTTATACACTCAACATCTCCGATCATCACTAGTCAGTAACTGCTTCCTTCTTAAACTGGATCGATCAGGTAATACACTCAACATCTCCAATCATCACTAGTCAGTAACTGTTTCCTCCTTAAATTGGATCTCACCAGTCAGTAACTGTTTCTTCCTTAAACTGGATCTATCAGGTAATACACTGTAAACTTCCAATTATCACTAGCCAGTTACTGTTTCCGTCCTAAACTGGATCTATTAGGTAATTCACTCAATAGTTAATTAATATAAGTCATGTAAATTAATGTATACATGTGTACAATGTAAAGCATAAACTAAATTATGTCTGTTGCCACTACTTACCCTTACCAGAAAAGATTTATTGAAAAAATCAGAAAAAGTTGGTTCGCGTTTTGGTTGTTACGAGGGTTGTTCAAATTGGAATGCAAGTGATGCTATATCTTTCTTGTATCAATGATTTTTTAAGAATAGTTAGCTGTATATCGAAGAACATTGAATAAGCTTTAAATTGATACATCATATTTTAAAATCCGTTCAGTGTAGCTGTAACAATACGTCAATTAACACTGTCTACTCGTGTATACTAATGCTTAAATTATTTGAAAAATGTCACTTTTTCTGGCCAAATTCGGTCCTATCTAAGAATCGTTGTTTCTTTAATGCGGGAGCAAATACAATATTTTACATAATATGTTTGGTGAAATGGTGGCATGTTATGTCTTTTTCATCAACTACTTGATAGTTTACGCAATTTAAAAGTGGTGTAATTTTATTTGGAAAGGAACCCCATGAACGCCACCCGAATACCGCAATATACTATAAAAGGGTTGCGAAAATCATATTTGTTTTTGAAACTGGTGGAATGTTTACAATTAGGCAAGTAGCTCAATGTGTTGGCACATCATTAGGAGCTATTCATACAATTATCAAACATATTACAAAAATTAGGACGATAAGTATACTTTGGATACCCCTATCTGCTTAGAGACGCCAGCACACATGCCCTTGCAAACTGTCCACAAAATAGTTGAAACCAGTTTCTAGATAAAAAAAGTCGACCGTTTGCGAATGTAATGACCATAAACGAGACACGGGTTCAATTTTTCACCATGCGACAGATCCTTAAACGAATATGGGCAAGCAAAGACAGAACAAAAGTATGCATTGGAAAACGGACCACGTGCGCCAGTAGAAATGTACACCTTTTTCTATATAAACCAAAATTCTACCATTAAACTTGATGTATAAAATAGACAATGGGTAAATGCCAAGCTTGAAAAAGGAAAATTCCTTCAGAAATTGAGGAAATACTCCAACAATCGCTCTCAAACCACATGTTTGAAGGATGACATGCTATTGCAGAGCAATGGGCCTCCACCTGCAGCAGCCTTTAACGCGACTTTCTGAGAAGCGTGAAGGTTCTTGAGCTTTCCGACCATCCTGATTTGTCAAGCAATGTCCATTGTGATCTGTATTTGTTTCAAACGACTCTAAAATTGCAATGTCGGAAGAAATATCAGATACGTTAAGATCTCGGTTTGGCACGTGTCCAGTATATGCACAGTAACCCTATGAATGATAATAAAATCGCACTTTAAAAATGGAATATCTGAATGAAACTTCGCGTATATACCCGAGATGAATACTGCAACAGGATCAAAGGCTAGTTTCAATAAAAAATGGAATATCTGAATGAAACTTCGCGTATATACCCGAGATGAATACTGCAACAGGATCAAAGGCTAGTTTCAATAGAATCTATTAAGGAAAAAAATGTATGGGCTTAGTTGCATTCCAATTTGAACAGCCCTCGTAGAAGTCTTGTTAGACTGTAGGTATTGAGTGTGCGCATTGTACATCGCACTAAAGAAGTCGCACTTGTCGACGCGAACAGATGGCATTCACATCACATACACATTGTCTCGTTTTATAACAATTACTGGAAATAACATATTCGTATCTTACTGGTATCGGAATACACGTACACAGTTTTGTATGTTTTTTATTTTCAATGCAAACGTTTCAACAATGGAATTATTGATTTTAATAAACTCACTTCTACAGAATAATAAACCATTCATTCCGCTTACAAATTGAGAAGCAGTCTTTAAGTCACACTTTTTTATTAGTTAATCACATTAAACTGAGACTCATAGGACTCAGCATAATGATAATACAATACGATACTGGTTCTACAATAGTCAATAAAACAATATGTTTTCATTTCTGTAGATAATAACTTTGGTGAAGAGGGTGGGAAATACATTGCGGGAATATTAGAGGTAAGATCTGTACAAATGAACTAAATAATCAATTATTTATTTTAGAAAAATTCTTAAATGACACCATAGAGTTTGGTTTTGTTTGCTCATTCACGTATGCACCGAGTTTCAATAGTCTATATAGATGCTTTGAATATGCTGGAGGTTTGGAACTCGCACCCTATATGTCGTATATAGCCATGTTATGACAATCGTTGGGTTTAATATGGTTGTGCAGGATGTCTTTCTGTGACATCGGTTATCGTCGTGACGTCATTCTCTAGGAGATGAACACTTGTATTGTCATGTACGGCTGAGCAAACGACTGTAAATACATAAATTCATAAAACCATCATATATGACCAGTATAGTAACTGCAGTTAGACCATAATTAAATAGGCCCGGACCTATACATCATTTCGCCTAGTATAATATTGCTAGGTTGGCTACAATGTTGTCTTATTTTTTGACTGTTAACTATATTTACACACATGTTTTAGAACTCATAATTTCAGGAAAACGTTACATTGAAGGAATTGAATATTTCTGGAAACGATATTGGTGACACTGGGATCAAAGTTATAAGTAAAGCGTTAGGTAAGCATGAATGAGTTCTCTTCCTTCGTCTACATGTAAACACAAAGGAAGAAAGCAAGTCCACATAGTCCAGGCAAAAATAATTTTGGCGTAGAAGTAATTCAGAAACCTTAAGGGATTTTCCGAAAGGTAACACACAATTTGATGAGGATTAAGGGCTAAAATCCAAGATGGGCGCCATAAACTGTAAAACCGCATACAGCATTACTCAAATGTAATACAGTGTTTCATACATAGATATAATTATATTTGCTAAGAAACTGTGTGAATCAAACTGACCTTCAATAATGACAACTTTGAGGCAAAGGTCATTTCAATGTCAAAGTATGAAAAAGTCTAGTAAATTGACATTTCCGCTCCATTTTATTTATTTTTGCTTACATTTTGCAATCCAGTGATGCTACTATAAAAAGAAAAAAATAGTTGTTGGCAAGTGTATATTTCCTCAGTATAAGTTAGAAATAAAATCAAGAATGCTATTTTTGTGAAGAGACCCATTTTAGTTCCTGACGTCATTCTTCAATTAAATGATGGTTCGATGTTAAAATGAATTTAAGTATACTTATTCTCTGGATATGACACTTGAATTTCAATAGTACAGTGTTTGTATGAATGAAATTATTCAATAAAGTTACTACCCCCTGACCATTTCAAAGTCAATGTTATTTGAATTACATATCAGGTATGTTTGATACTTCCTCTCAGATTTTCTTGATATATGATAAGTTAAGTGTATCTTATATTTGTTGTTGATGTGATAGGTGTTACTATTATTTGCTATTATAAGTTTGTATTCCTTAGTCATGTTAGTTGAATTTTTTTAATATTATTGAGTTTTACAACATATAACTTATTATAAACATATTAATTCTATATACCTAAATATATATTTGTAGCGTCTCGATAAAAATGTTGTTTCATGATAATTTGATGATAAAATGTTACTTGCATAACAATTTCATATCTATATGGATAGTATGCACGTATGTAAGAGTGTACCTGCAATCGACATGGATACTTATATTGGGTAAAGGTACATGTAATTCAAGGTCAACATACAAAAACCTACGTAGCACTATCATAAATTAATAACGATGCTCATATTTTCAGCTGAATATTTTTCCTGCAGCGTTGCTTAGAGTCCGATAGCACCGGGGATAGCTGTCTTATGTGTGACTCAACAGTCATATGTACAGTCATACCATGCCCTATATGTGACTCATTACTGTAGCAGCCGAAAACCTTATAACGGACATGCTAGAACTTGGGTCATTCATCCCAGGCTTTATCTGCTTATAATGCCTTATAAGGGACACGCAACAGCGTGTAACAGTCATCTTAGGCCCTATATGTGACTAAATACTGCCATGCAATGCCTTATAAGGGACACACTAGAGCTTGGTACAGTCATCCCAGGCCCTATATGTGACTCATTACTGCTTGTAGCAGCCGAAAACCTTATAATGGCAACGCTAGAGCTAGGAACATCCATCCCAGGCTATATGTGTGACTAATTACTGCTTGTAGCAGCCATTCAATGTCTCGTAAGGGATATACTGGAGCTTGGAACAGTCATCTCATGTCCTATGTGTGACACAACAAGTGTGCGAACCAACCCGAAGCACAGATCACTCTAGTAACATTTTAGACTTATTTTTCACCAATAAGAACTCACTGATAAACTCAACTGAAGTCATACCAGGTATCTCAGATCATGAAGCGGTTTACATGGAAGCGAGCTTACGTCCTCATACTTCACCTACAACAAGGCCAACTATGACGGTCTGAACAAAGGGATACGTTATCTTTACACTGAAATGACTAAGCTGCAAGACCCTTCAACCAACACACAATTCGAGAGCTCACTTCTATCTCTAATGAACGAACATATTCCTACTAATGTTATCAAAGAAGACTAAAGTAAGAAACCTTGGATCAACAACAACTTGAAAAGGGCATTGAGAAGGAAATCAAGACTTTACACCAGAATGAAGAAGACCAGGAAAGAATTAGACATCAACACATACAAAAGCTTCATAAATTCCCTCTGGAAGGGCAACTCCGGTATTTCATCACTTAAGGGATAAGGGACGCATATTTAACTCTGCACGGGACAAAGCAAACTTACTGAACAAACAATATGCGTCAGTATTCACCCAATAGTGACATCCCAACACCAGCAGAAACACCTTTCCCAGAAATGGACAACATACAGATCAACAAAGGTATTCTAAAGTTACTACAAAACCTCAACCCAAGCAAGGCCACATGTGCTGACAACATTCCGGAACGCATACTGAAAGAATGTGCCACAGACCTGGCCCCAATAATCACCTTGATCTTCAAGACCTCCCTTAAGGAAGGAAAGGTGTACCTGACGACTGGACTCAAGCCAACGTCACAGCCATCAAAAATAAAAATGGCTCAAGACAAGACCCCGCAAACATCCGGCCGGTCCCCCTCACAAGCTTATGCTGCAAGCTACTAGAGCATGCCAACGTCAGCCAAACTATGAAGCATCTGAACAAGCATAGTATCCTCTACGACTATCAACATGGCTTTAGAGCAAATAGGACCTGCGAGACACAACTTCTCACACTTACCCATGAGCTTGCAGCATCTCTCGACAAAAGGACCAGACAGATATGATTATCTTAGACTTCAGTAAAGCCTTCGTCCGGGTACCCCATCAACGGCTACTCAAGAAAGTACATCATCGCGGCATTCGAGGTCAGGCCTCGTTTCTACTTGGCCGCACACAGAGAGTCCTAGTTGAAGGCCAGTCATCTGAAGAAGTCCCAGTTGTGGGTGGAGTCCCTCAAGGCTCAGTTTTAGGACCACTTTTGTTCCTCATCTTTATTAATGACCTGCCTGAGGGAATACTCTTAAAGATCCCTCTCTTTGCGGACGACTGCATTCTGTACCGCCAGATCAAGTCCAAGCTAGTCAAGCAACTACTTCAAGCTGACTTAGACTTCCTAGCTAGATGGGAGAAACTCTGAGGTATGGACTTTCACCCACAGGAATGCAGCGTCTTGCGAGTGACCAGAGCGAAAAACCCGATCCGTACGACCTACCTCCTGAAGGGTACACCATCGGCAGAATAAACATCATCACAATATCTGGGTGTGGATCTTCAATCTGACCTTAGCTGGGAAAAAGGCTAACAACAAGTTTTTGTTAGAGGGCATTACATGGCGGGGAACTTTTATTTACACTGTAATGTGCTATAAGGTTGTATATTGGGTAAGTGTGGACATTGTCTGTGCTGCTTATATGTTTGCTGTGCTCAGCTGGTTAATCTGAGTGCTGCCTTCCCTGTCTGACTTAATATTATCTTTATGTTAGGATTCCTTAAACGCAACCTGAGAAAAACAAGCAAGGAAACGAAAACGAATGCGTATACATCCCTTGTCCATTCCAATCTAGAATACTGCTGAACCATTTGGAATCCCCACCACAGGAACCTCATGCACAAGCTAGGAATGATTCAACAGAAGAGCAGTACGCTTCACCACAAGTAAATACAACAACATCAGTAGTGTTTCGGATATGTTATTTGACCTGAAATGGGAATCTCTGAAGTCACGACGCCAATAGCTTCAGCTGACTATGCTCTGTAAAATAGTCAACAACCTTGTAGAGATAGATCCTGATCCATACCTAACAGCAACCAAAAGACGGCCAAAATCTACACACGACACTAGATTCCTGCCATATTCTACATCAACAGACACCCTCAAGTACAACTCTTCCCCAGATCCATTACTCTGTGGAACACGCTACCAGCATCTATTGGCGAGGCTTATTCTTTAGCATCCCTTAAGAATGAGCTATCCAACATGACCTTCTAAGGGGGTCCTCCTGCACAGTCACAAATCACCGAGTACCAAGTGATAGGCTAGAGCTATGCCAGCGGGGTCTTGTACCCTGGTACCGCCACGGAAGCTGGTTTGGTCTTGTCTTGATGGTCGAAAGTGTGCATACCTTTCTATTATTTCTTTCTTTTTACTTTAACTGCATATATTTGTCCGTGACTATTCTTTTTCTTTTACTTCTCTTTCTCCTATTCCTGCACAACGTTAAAGAAATGCCAATTTATGACAGTTAAATGTACAGATGTAGTGTAGACTCATCACCGCTTGTGACAGCTGTACAATGCCTTATAACTTATAAAGAACACACAACAGCTTGTAACAATCATCTTAGGCACTATGTGAGTATGTGTGACTAATAACTGCTTGTAGTGGCCATACAATGCCTTATAAGGGACACGCTAGAGCTTGAAACAGTCATCCCAGGCCATATATGTGACTCACCAGTGCTTTAAGCAGCCATTCAAGTCCTTATAATGGACTTATTACAGCTTGGAACAGTCATCCCAGGCCATACATGTTACTCATTGTTGCTTGTAGCAGCCATACAATGACCCGTAAGGGACACGGCTACCACTTGAAATAGTCATCACAGGCCATACTTGTGATTCATCAGTGCTTGAAGCAGCCATACAATACCCTATAAGGGACATGTCACAGCTGCCAGGCCCTATGTGTGACTCATCAGTGCTTGTAGCAGTCATACAATGCCTATTAAGAGACACGTTACAGCTTGCAACGGTCCTCCCAGGTCATTCGTATGACCCATCACTGCTTGTAGCAACCAAGCAATGCCCTATAAGGGACACACTTACGTTTAGAACAATCATCCAATTTCATATACTGTAAACCGCTTTACTTTCGCGAATACTAACTTTCGCGTTTTGCCGATCGTCGGCATATTCGTGGCTACAAAGTTTAGCGTATTTTAGTCTCCCGCGAACTCCGCGAAACCTTAGTCGCATAGTGACAAATTCAATTATGTTACAATTTATCCCATACCTACTTTCACATATTGTACAGTATATAATTGCCGCTTACTCAATGTTCTCACCTTTTGTTAATCTTTTGTCTCTTTGTTAAGCCCAGTCAAACATCGATTGTTTTTGTCCATTGAATACAAAATAATTGACAATTTATCTAAACTGTAACAAACTGCATCATTACTGCGTTTAACTTCCCGTATTATGTGTGTTCAATGACCAAGTAATTATGCAGCAACTGTGAAATTAGTTTAATGGAATACATTTTCTTCAAAAACATAGTTGTTCACTAAAAATGAACGTTTCTTTCTTGATGTGAAAATCCCGTCACGTAAAACTTGATTTCATACTTAATACAGCCTTGTAAACATCGCACACAAAACTATGAATTTCGTTCAAAACGACAAACTTTCGCGTTTTTCATGTTCTGAACACTTTCGCGGCTACTTACTTTCGCGAATTTCTACCACTCGCGAACTCCGCGAACTTAAATCGCGCGAAATAGTTTCTAGGTTTACAGTAGTGAATTTGTCATTGTTTGGAGTGGTCTTTCCTGACTCTATCGGTGACTTGATAGATTTGAACAGCCATCCAAGGTCATGTGATGAACGCATGTGTATTGGCAATGGCCGTCCATTGTATTGCCTGTATTGGAAGCAGTCATCACAGGCCCTATATGTGCCCTATATAGGAACTGCCACTGTGGTTCATTCATTATTACAACAAAAGAAATCCACAAGAGTCTAGTTGAATGGAAACCAATAAATGAAAGACTGATGAAAGCAAGATACAACTCATCCTTTGCCAAACTCACCATCATAGTTTGCTATGCACCAACAGACGATGCTGAAGCTGAAGACACAGACGAATTTTATGATGGACTACAGGAAGCAGTTGATGAAACACACACTCATGACGTAATGCTCATCATTGGAGACTTCAATGCCAAAGTCGGGACAGACAACACAGTAAAGAAAAACATCATGGGACATATGGGAATAGGAGAATGCAACAATAATGGAAGGAGACTGTGCGTTTTGTCAAGAGAACAACATGGTTATAGGAGGGAATCTCTTTAGACACAAAGACATCCACAAAACAACATGGAACTCCCCTCATGGAAGAACTCATAACCAGATTGACCATATCATCATCAATAGAAAATGGAGGGGCAGTTTACAAGACGTGGTCGTGAAACGTGGAGCAGACATTGGAAGTGACCATTCACTAGTAACAGCCAAAATCAAGTTGAAACTGAGAACAGCAAAAAAGGGAAATACAAGACCGGCACTTTTGGATGCTGCCAAACTTAAAGATCCAGCAATTAAGAGAGCTTTTCAACTGGAGCTTAGAAACAGATTCGCAGTTTTACAAGACCAAGATGATATAGACATAGAACTTTCAACCAAGTACTATTAGAGAGTGGAAAGAAATGCCTTGGAACAAAGAAAAGATGTATGGTTATCTGAAAATACATGGAAAAGGATAGAGGAACGCAAAGAGACAAAGAAAAGACTACTATCAGCAAATCCAGAGAGGATAAAGAGTAAACTAAAGGAAGAATACAAACAGAGGGACAAACAGGTCAAAAAGGGAGCGAAAGATGACAAGAAGGCTTACACAGAAAAGTTGGCAGACGAAGCGGAAACAGCAGCTGCTAAACAGGACATGCAGACCCTCTATAGATTGACAAAAACGCTAACAGGGAAATTCCAAAACAGCAACACTCTGATCAAAGACAAGGAAGGTAATCTTATATCCAAAGATAGTGATGTTCAAAAGCGATGGAAAGACCACTTTGAAAAGGTGCTTAACACAGAAGAGCCTGTACACGAGGCAGTAATTCCACCATCAGAGGATCAGCTAGACATCAATACTGAACCACCAAGTATAGAAGAAGTTAAAAAGGCCATTAGGAGAAATAAAGAACGGAAAAGCACCTCTGGCTGACCAAATACAGGCGGAACTACTGAAAGCAGAAGAGCAACTTACACCCAAACTACTCACCAGCATTATCCAGAAGATATGGACATCGGAAGAATCGCCATCATTATGGAACATAGGTCTACTTGTAAAACTACCTAAGAAAAGTGACTTAACAGACTGTAACAACTGGAGAGGCATTATGCTACTGTCAGTAACAAGCAAGAACCTAAGTAAGATCATCTTAAACAGAATATCAGCAACAGTAGACTCACATTTAAGAAAATAACAAGCTGGCTTCAGAAAAGGATGATCCTGCGCCGACCAGATATTCACACTACGACAGATTATAGAACAATGCAATGAATGGAATGCCTCGGTCTACATCAATTTTATTGACTTCACCAAAGCATTTGATAGTGTGCATAGGCCAGCACTATGGAAAATCATTAGCCACTATGGAATTCCAGACAAGCTTATCTCCATCATAAAGATGCTATATAACAACTTTAGCGCAAAAGTCATATGTGAAGCCAACCTCTCAGAAGAATTCCTAATAACAACAGGTGCAAAACAAGGATGCTTACTTTCTCCTCTTCTCTTCTCCCTTTGTGTGGATTGGGTCATGAAGGAAACCACCAGAGATTCAAGGCAAGGAATAACATGGACACTGACAGACTTGTTGGAAGACCTGGATTTCGCAGATGATATTGCTCTGCTGTCACATCGCCATCGGGATATCCAAGAGAAAACTACACAATTAGACAACCATGCCAACCAAATAGGACTAAAGATTAACTCCAAGAAAACAAAGATGATGAAGATCAACCCAAAAATTACAGAAAAGGTTAAAATTAAAGATGAGGAAATTGAAGAAGTCCAGGAGTTTGTTTACCTAGGCAGCAAAATTACGTCAAATGGAAATTCTGAAGAAGATGTGAAGGCCCGTATCAACAAAGCTAGAGGAAGCTTTGCATCACTGAAGAACATCTGGAAGTCCACAAAGATAAACACCAATACTAAACTTAGAATATTCGGAAGCATAGTTATATCTGTCCTTTTGTATGGTGCGGAATCCTGGAAGGTCACTAACAACATCATCCACAGTCTAGATGTCTTTCAAACTAGATGCCTAAGAAGGATTCTACGCATTTTTTGGCCAAACACCATCTCAAACAAAGACCTGTACCAAAGAACAAACACAATCCCAATCTCTACAGAAATCCAAAGACGTAGATGGAGATGGATAGGTCACGTACAAAGAATGAAACCAGATTCCATCCCTAGGGTGGCTATGAAATGGACACCAACTGGAAAGAGAAATAGGGGAAGACCGAAGAAAACTTGGCGAAGATCCACAAACCGTGAAATGACAGCAAACGGATGGACATGGGGACAAGTGGAACGATTAGCTGCGGATAGGAAACATTGGCGCTCTTTGGTGATGGCCTTAGGGGCAAAACCGCCCGAAGAGGATTAGGTAGGTAGGTAGGATGATGGAAACAATCATATGAAGGCCTATCAGGGTTTCATCACTGCTAGGAACGGACATCCAACGCCCTACTGCATACCCACAACTGCTTTCAACAGCCATCCCATGTCCTATAATTGAATCGGCACTTCTTAGAAAGGTCATCCATAACCAAAAGAGTGAGGCTCAGCAGCGTTGGGAGTTTTTATTCAATATCCTCATGGAAACAGCCAACCAACATCATGGGGCTGTTTGAGTAATAGATATATAAAGCCATGTTAGGAACTTTGGAAACAGTTGAGTCAGTGCCTTTAGGAGACTTATCACTTCTGGTGACTGCCATCTTAGGAAGTATGTGACATCACACAAGTGCTCTGATCCTATGGGGGCACATAGAATGACTGTTAATGTCATAAATACAAACACCTACAAATTATATTTTCTAAGGTACTGCAAGAAAAAAATAACCAGCTGAAAATAAGCTTGAAAAATATGATGATAAGGTGATAAGTGTCAATTGCAACTTCACTGTTACATCACTATTTTAAATTGTGGTGCAAGTACAATTAAATCTTGTCACATTTGGACACGAAAATATCATAGGGAAATATTGTAAGCTGATCACTATCATATGTATACCGGTATACATGTAATATTAACGTGTACATTGTATATAATACTGATTTCTTTTCAAGGCACTTTTAACTTTAAGTTCAAAACATAACATTTAACAAAATAATCCAAAATTATTTTAGAATTAAAATAATTACATTTATTTTTCGAGATCCCCACCAAAAATGTGGTAGGCTACGCATCAGCATTGTTCAAAATGCATTAGTCATACTTGGTCGGTTATTGCTGGGTACTGTTTTATCGTTATAATCGGGTACCATCCGAGGGTATATATACAGTGAATCTCGTGCACCGCCCACTCGCTCGGTTACTTTCAGACAAGACAGTTCGTTTGTATTTTTACTAAATTGCTTTGTAAGATGCCATGTGGTGTAGGAATGCGTCAGCCACCAGCAAGAATGGTCTTGAGGAATCGTGCCGTTGCTCCGTTGTCCAACAACAGCAAAACAACCCTCCACTACCAGCGAGAGCCCCATGCAGGGGTAGAAAGAGGCGTGTTGAAGAGGTAGAAGAACATCAGCAATTGGTCGACGATAACTTGGTTGACGAACGTGCTATGGAAGCACAGGGAGGTAATAATTCAATTATTAATCCTGTTGTTGACTTTGAGCAATTGTTGCAACCTCAGACCGTTAATTTGGATACCGGGAATCCTGGTATCCCCGTTGGTGATTCTAATATGTTAAGGGGGTGTGGCAACCCATCTCAGTCGGGTAACTCTGGAAATTGTTGTTGTTCTAGGGACCAAACAAGTATGCTACTAAATGCAGTTTCTAATTGTCCCATGCTTGATAATGTTCGCTTAGCAGACGACGAGTTAGCGGCGCACGTGCCGACGTCTCTGAAACTTAAGATTTGCAAGGGTGAATATATCAACTTAGCCTTATTATTGAAGGGCGAGGTTGAATTAACGGAATTTTGCAAAGGTACCGTTTTCAAATTAAATAGCTCCGGAAATATCGAAACTGCCCAAAAAGAATGTAAAGAGCAAATAAATAGTATAGATAAATGGACAAACGCTTTCATAATTTATGCTTCAATTTATCTCTCTAACCACTCGGATAGAGTGTATGAAATGTTGCATTATATATTCAACATCAGAGATTGTGCGTCACGTCAGGGAAATTTGTCATGGCGTACCTATGACGAACAGTTCCGTCTAAGACAGGCAATTTCTCCTGCCTCATGGTCCAAAATCAATAATGATTTATGGTGGCGTTGCATCCAGCTTAGTCCGGCACAAGGAACCTATAATGTTCAATGACAGAAATCAGTCAATTGGTCCTAAATTGTCGTGCAATGAATTTAATACAGGTAACTGCACGTGGCCGAATTGTAGATTCCCACACGTTTGTTCATCGTGTTCGGGAAATCACGCTGCGATTTCCTGTGCCGCTAATAGCCTCAGAGCGAGAACGACTAGGACAGAGGGTAGAACGGCCTTTTGGGGCAGGGGGCCCCGTGCAAATTATAGAGGTAGAGGCAATTTCAGGGACCAAAAGTAAGGGGGGCAAACAATCTCTTCAGGGTGATCTTCTTGGTAATAATTTGTTATGTTTAGCAAAATCCCCAGTAAACATTTCGGCCTTGAAATATTATTTACAATTCTATGATAAGCCAGAGGCGACTTTTCTACTTAATGGTTTTACTTCCGGATTCCCAGTACAATACCACGTGGTCCAAGAGACGCAAAAAACTTACGCTCTACGTTATTAAACCCGGAGTTAATCCAAAAACAAATAAAGAAATTGATGCTGGTAGGGTTGCGGGGCCTTTTAATGTACGCCCACTCCCAAATTTGATAGTTTCTCCTATAGGTCTGGTGCCGAAAAAGACTCCTGGCGAATATAGAATGATCCACCACTTATCGTACGCTTCAGGGGAATCAGTTAACGATTTCATAGATCCGGCCGTGTGCTCCGTTCAATATACAAATTTCGATGAGGCGGTTAAGCTGGTTCAAAATCTAGGTCAAAACTGTAAATTATTTAAGTCAGACATACAAAGCGCGTACCGCTTAATACCAATCAAACCTTCAGACTTCGAGCTATTGGGTTTTTTCTTTAACAAAATTTTTTATTTTGACAAAGGCTGAAAGCGTTACCTTTTGGAGCATCCATTAGCTGTATAACATTTGAAAGGTTTGCCAGATTT
The DNA here is from genome assembly GCA_947247005.1 of Spisula solida. NCBI lineage: Eukaryota > Metazoa > Mollusca > Bivalvia > Venerida > Mactridae > Spisula > Spisula solida. The sequence goes on from OX365945.1 coordinate 37,873,356, forward strand.
TTAGAGTTTTGCATAAAATCAAACTTGAACTCTACACATTTAATACACTATTTAGATGACTTTTTAGGAGGGAGATAACAACAGAATTATGTCTGAGTTGGGTGTTCCACTAGCGGAAGATAAGACCGAGGGTCCACCCGAAGTACTGGTGTTTTTAGGCTTAGAAATTGATTCAAACAAGATGGTGGTAAGAATCCCGATTGAAAAATTACAAGAAGTAACTCGGAAAATAAATCAAGCTTTATCCCGTCCTAAATCTACACTTAAACAGATTCAATCGTTGATTGGCTCTTTGAATTTTTGTTGTCGCGCTATTGTTGCTGGTCGCCCATTCTTACGTCGGTTGATAAATTCGATTTGTGGTCTGAGCAAGCCTCATCATCATGTTAGGATAAAGAAGGAAATTCGTTTGGATCTGGAGATGTGGCTTTTATTTTTACAAAACTATAATGGTATTTCAGTTTTTCATGACAGATTTTGGGTTACAAATGAAGATATGCAATTGTTTTCTGGCAGCGCGGGTTTGGCATCTATTTTAATGGTCGTTAATGTCAAGCCAAATGGCCAGAGTCTTGGCGAACTCGGAATATTACGTCAGACATAACGGTTTTAGAACTATTCCCAATTTTAGTAGCACTATTCATTTGGGGATCTGAATTCGTTAACAAAAAGGTAAAATTGTGACAATATAGCGGTTGTAAACATTTTTAATTAACTATCGTCAAAATCGGAGTTGGTCATGCGCCTCATCAGGCTTTTAACACGATTGTAAAAGCGAATCATGTGCCAGGCCGTTATAACGATACATGTATTTGTGACGCATTATCTCGTTTTCAGTTGGTCAGATTCAAACAACTGGCTCCAGAGGCAGACCCACAGTCGCATCAAGTCCCAGAATTCCTATGGAACGTATTCGATATAGAGCTCGATCATTGTTATACTCTGGGGTAGCTCAAAATTCCCATTCAACGTATAGGACTGCTGTGAATGTATTTGAGAACTTCCGTTCCAGCTATAAATTGCCGTTACCGAGTCAACTCATTGTCATGTTCATTGCCTTTAACTTTGAAAAAGGGCTGTCACCAAAGTCCATTTCAACGTATGTATATGGCATAAACTACGTGCATTAGCTTCATGGTTTCTATGATATAGGACAAGTTTTTATGATAAGTAAATTGTTAGAAGGTTGTCGAAGAAACCGTCTAACAAAGGACACTCGGCTCCTATTACAAAAGACATATTGTCGGTGATATGCAGTTCATTACATCGTTTTTGTCACAATGATTACGAGGCCAAATTGTTTGGTTTTTTGTTTTCACTTGCATATTTTGGACTATTTAGAGTTAGTGAATTAGTAGCTCCATCAAAATCTCAAATTCATAGAGCATTGGGCGCTTCGGATATATCAATCATAGATAATAAATATGTAGTTATCAGGTTGTACCATTTTAAGACCAACCAAACCGGAAAACAAATTACACTTAAGATACCTAGAGAGGATGGCTATATGTGCCCAGTTAAGTCACTCATTGTATTCTTATCTCTCAGACCCAAATTTAAAGGTCAACTATTTATTCATTCGGACGGTACCCCGGTTACTAGAACTCAATTTTCAGGGGTTTTAGCAAAATGTGTTCAGGGAACCAATTTGTTCAATGGCACTAATTATAAAACACATAGCTTTAGAATTCGAAGAGCTACCGACTTGGCGAGGCAGGGTCTTCCGACCTCGTCAATAATGAGTCTTGGCCGTTGGACTTCCGGTTGTGTTGAATTATACATCAGAAGATATTAATTTTTAGAGAACGCAGTGTATATACGCATTCAATTAACTTGAATCCCGGCATGGCAGTTTAGTATGACAAGTATTGTAAATTTATAACATTATCCCCTTTTTAGTCCCCTACCGGTTTTTGACCGGAGGGGACTATATGAGTTATATGTTTGCCCTCCGTCCGTCCGTCAGTCAGTCAGTCAGTCAGTCCGTCGTCAAAAAATCTGGATCCTGACATAACTCAAACAGTTTCCAAGCTAAGATTATGAACTTGGTATGTGGATAGGGGGCAATAAGGGGATTGTGCACGTCTAAAAAGATTTTGATTCTGACAAAAATTGTGGTTGCTATGGCGACAGAAAGAGTGAAAATATGCCCAAATCTGGATCCTGTCATAACTCAAACAGTTTTCAAGCTAGGTTTATGGAACTTGATATGTAGATAGGGGGCAATAAGGGGATTATGCACAGCTAAAAAAATATTTTGATTCTGACAAAAACTGTGGTTGCTATGGCAACAGAAACATTGAAAATGGCTTAAAACCGGTAGGGGACTTCTGTATTGCTTGCAATTCTTAATTACATGTTATATAGATGTTTGGATCGTGGGCGACTCAATTCCCTATTGGGCGGGGTCCGTGCGGTACAGATGGGCAACCCACACCTCCGCATAGAAGGAACCAAAATTGCATGGCTGGGTGTTAGAGGTTTACGGTGGAGCTCATTTCGTCGGGAGATGGAAATGAAAGTGATGTTTTCTTCTCCTCCCAAAATATTGGTAATTAATCTAGGAGGAAATGACCTCACCTCCTTGTCTATGTTGGAAATTAAAGACTTGGTCCGCAGTGGATTGTCATATCTGCGCGACGCGTTCCCTGAGGCCACTTTGGTGTGGATGGATATTTTACAGAGGCGGGTCGGGGGGCGCGTCGGCGGGTATGACGCGATAGAAAAAAACGCCAACGAGTTAATAGAGTCGGCCATCATTCAGTTAAAACGTTTGGAAAATATGATATATCCATACCGGATATTGATGCCAAGACTGGGTTTTTCCGACCGGATGGCATTCACCTTAATGATGTAGACCTTGAATTCTATCTAGATTATTTAAGGGATACGATCTTAAGGAACTAAGTTGCGGTTTGTTTTTTAGAATTTTTGGGGTATAATTTTTATAATTTATTGTGGCGGAAAAATTCGATCGACCGAAAGGAGAACGGATGTTACCTAGGTATTACTTCTAATATTAAATGTTTTATGTAGTTTAAACGTGTTTACCCGTTCAGGGCTCCTCTTCTCGTTCCGGGCACCCGACTGGGAATGAGGTGCCTCTGATAGGGAATCTAAATTAGTTGAGACTTAACGATGTACTACGGAAAGGTATCATACGGTTGATCAGTGAGTGTGTCTGTTGCGTAGTATTAGGTTTTGCCCTGCTCTAATGGTAATTCCTAGGTTGTTGATATTGTGTACTCACGGCGTGTGGCCCAGTAAGTGAGTTGTGTATTCACTGTCACGGCTTGTGGCACAGTAAGTTGGTTGTGTATTCACTGCCACGGCTGGTGGCACAGTAAGTTGTTTGTGTACTCACTGCCACGCCTTGTTGGCTCAGTAAGTTGGCATGATACGACCATGGCTTGTGTGTCTCACGGTGTTTTTGCATCCGGGCTGTACTTTTGATCGGCACGGGTTACGGTCCCTTCCATTTTCCGGGAACCCGATGGTGGAGGGGATCGCGATCTGACTGTCGATTGATTTACAGCTTGTTGGGGTCTTACGTACAGCCACGGCTTGTGGCTCGCACTGTGGAAACCGTAGTACATCCCAAGCGTAGTAAAATAATCAGTGGAAGTATAATCAAATTAAGTATAACGAACCCGTTTACCTTTCGGTCGACAGGATTTACAGACATACACGGGTACCCGGTATTGTCTTGAGCGGCCTAGCTTACCCACTTTTATATAATACGTTGAGTTATTGATACCATATTACAGTTTGTATTAAATCGTATATTACTTGAAAGAGTGTTGTCTTTATATCGAGTATTAAAATAATCCAAAATTATTTTAGAATTAAAATAATTATATTTATTTTTCGAGATCGATCCCCACCAAAAATGTGGTAGGCTACGCACCAGCTTTGTTCAAAATGCATTAGTCATACTTGGTCGGTTATTGCTGGGTACTGTTTTATCTCTGTACGATATCGTCATAATCGGGTACCATCCGAGGGTATATATATAGTGAATCTCGTGCACCGCCCACTCGCTCGGTTACTTTTAGACAAGACAGTTTGTATTTTAACCCCTCCCGCCACACCCCATACTATGTTGAACATTTTGAAATGTTTATATTATATCATTTTGTTATTGTTAAATTAGATATCCAGCGTTACGGATGTTATATATTTAAATCTAATTGTAACACATCTTTTTGTAAGAGTGCGTACGTGGTGTTTACTGTGGCTAGTATTGTATTTATAAATCAAATGTGACATTCATTTATACCCTATTGTTTCACTGCTAACATATTGTCATTATTGACTATATAGATTCTAAGATGTGCAATCCCTATTTGGTTCATCTTCTGTTTTAAACGGGTTACTGCCGTTGAGTATATATTTTACAGGATGTATTGGCTTGTTAATGTTGACTTGGTCATGATTGAACTGTATTCCGTGGAGAGCACAGTGGCACGTTACACCGGCTGGACGACGACAAAACTTCCGAATAAAACAACTATCCCATGTGTCATCCTCTGATGTCAAATAGGAAGGTATACAGTAGTGAACCAATTGTGTTTTGTGTTAATTTATTTTCATTCACATATTCCTGGATCGGGAGGATCTTCCGTGGACTTTATTCGCATTCTGATCGTGTATTGAACTAGTGCCAATGGGAGGTTAAACGTGGTACATGTATATGGTTAAATCCATTGTGCTCTTTGACTGTTGTATAATTGCTGTGCATGTTTAGATGGAAATCTTCGTATATCATTTGGTTACAAATATGAACTTTAATCATTGTCGCTCTCATGTATTATATGTAAAGCGGAAAAATTCGATCGACCGAAAGGAGAACGGATGTTACCTAGGTATTTCTTCTAATATTAAATGTTTTATGTAGTTTAAACGTGTTTACCCGTTCAGGGCTCCTCTTCTCGTTCCGAGCACCCGACTGGGAATGAGGTGTCTCTGATAGGGAATCTAAATTAGTTGAGACTTAACGATGTACTACGGAAAGGTATCATACGGTTGATCAGTGAGTGTGTCGGTTGCGTAGTATTAAGTTTTGCCCTCCTCTAATGGTAATTCCTAGGTTGTTGATATTGTGTACTGACGGTCACGGCTTGTGGCCCAGTAAGTGAGTTGTGTATTCACTGTCACGGCTTGTGGCACAGTAAGTTGGTTGTGTATTCACTGCCACGGCTTGTGGCACAGTAAGTTGTTTGTGTACTCACTGCCACGGCGTGTGGCTCAGTAAGTTGGCATGATACGACCACGGCTTGTGTGTCTCACGGTGTTTTTGCATCCGGGCTGTACTTTTGATCGGCACGGGTTACGGTCCCTTCCATTTTCCGGGAACCCGATGGTGGAGGGGATCGCGATCTGACTGTCGGTTGATTTACAGCTTGTTGGGGTCTTACGTACAGCCACGGCTTGTGGCTCGCACTGTGGAAACCGTAGTACATCACAAGCGTAGTAAAATAATCAGTGGAAGTATAATCAAATTAAGTATAACGAACCCGTTTTCCTTTCGGTCGACAAGATTTACAGACATACACGGGTACCCGGTATTGTCTTGAGCGGCCTAGCTTACCCACATTTATATAATACGTTGAGTTATTGATACCATATTACAGTATGTATTAAATCGTATATTACTTGAAAGAGTGTTGTCTTTATATCGAGTATTAAAATAATATAAGATGAACAACTTTTCCCATTACATCTGCTACAAATTTGAATGTCCCATAACTGTACAACATCTATGAATTCATTAAGAAAAAGGAACGAAGGGATCAAATGCTCAGGGGTTTGTAATTTAATTTTAAAAAGGCCCTGACCTTGAAGTTGTCAGTTTTATATAAATTTGGGTTAGCTTATTACATTATTAATATTCATAAAACCTTCTGTTGTACCATTGACAAATGAATGGTCACAACCGATAATAATAATTAATTTATCAATTATGAATGATATTGAAGGATCAATTTAAGAATGCTACGTTTGACATTATGGACTTGTATAAAAATCGCTGTTTTCACGTGTTCTAAGTTTACAATATAATTAAACAGGGAAAATATACACTTGCCTTCTCTTTTAGCACTTCTATAGTCATATAAATTATAAATTTCAATATAAATTTTCCCGCTTTTCGCACTTTGACCTTGAAATGACCTTGACCTCTTCGACGCCATCAGGGATGAAACCCATATGCCTTATCAAATTTAGTGGGATTTTTTCTGAAGTTCCCCATTGTAAATACTTCACAATGGTGCATAATTAATTTCTATTGCAATTAGTTCTAGGTTATGCCTATTTTTGAGCAAGAATGACTTTCTAACATAGGGGGACAACCATCCTTCGCGATGACCTCGGATAGATGGTTAGAAAATCAAGCACTTGTGTAATGCTCGGCTTATGGTCTGTATCGTTGGGAAAGGGTGTATGAACATTACACCAACAACCTTATTTTCAATGCAATGCAATATTACTTAAATATAGTCAACAGTTTTGACACCTGAAAAATAAAATTCACAAAAATATTCAAATCTCCCCTTGACCATACTAGTATTTCTCGTACAATTACGTTTTTTATTTTTCATGGCTTAATGAACCCCAGTCTTAAATATTGAAGAAAAACACTTTATTAATAAACTGTTGTGGTAGTCACCAGCTTGTACACAAAGTTTCATGCAGAAATATCAATACATAAAGGATTTTTCATTGTTTTGACGATTAAACATTTGTATGAATTTCATTTTTCAAGTACAAAGGCTGTTGACTATATGTATGCGGTATTGCATTTATTGATATGTTATTGTTAGGTCTTGAAATATCAGATAAACATACCATTCGGTAAATATAAACTTTTTGTTAGTTAGGTTTAATCCCAGATGATGTAATGTCATGTTATGTACAATGTATACTTTCTTTTGCGACTAAGTGTAGTTGTTGGTGACAAAAAATTCATATTCAAGATGTAAGATTTCGTAGATAGACACGATCAAACAACGATTCATAATTGCGTTCCATCTCAGTTTCGATTTAACTCTCCACAAACTTTATACGTATGTGTATATGGATACGAGTGTACAGTTACACAAATACAACTAGTGTGCCAATATGCCATATACATCAGTCATAAATGGCTGAAAAGCTGAACCTACAATTACATACATGTACATCTAATTATACGTTTCAGGAAGCAACATATCGCTGAAAGTGCTAGATGTCAGTTGGAACAACATACAAACAAGTGGTGCTTTAAGTTTATGTTCAGCGTTGAAGGTGAACTATTTTTCAAATAATAAAAATTATGTAGATCTAGTGCCTTCATATTCCTGAACATGAGATATTTGAAAAGTACTGACAAAGTTATATAAGGTGTGTGTTTGTATAACTAGGCCTATGGGGATGAAAGACATTAACAGTTTGGCATGTATGTTAATATCCGATTATTGGAATCCCAATTTTATCCCAATATGCATGGACACACTCAATGTTACCTCAGACATATAGACTGATAACCTGACTAATTAAGTGTCATCTTAATCAATAAACTAAGTAAGTTACGTGCAATGGTCATGAATACATAGTCATGCAGACTTAAAGCCTATATCTAGAGCAATGTGCAATGGACATGGATACATAGTCATGCATGACTTAAAGCCTATATCTAGAGTAACCTTGTTCTTGGCTCAATCACCAGTATCGATACGACAGGTTTTTGTCGATTTGAAACCGTGTGTAAATAGAACACAGCGTTCACTTTCGTCATCTTGACAAACATTTGGAGGTGCGTTTTTCCTTAATAACAAACACAAAACCGTGCCATGAAAGTGGCCGTCTTCACATCAAGTTAAACAAGCACCAACTTATCCCTTTCCTTGTGACTTTTAAATAAATAGCGGACCCAGTCCTGTCAAAACATTCTCTAAGGTACAGCATAGCTTCGTCAGAGGCGAAGCAGTTTTTCCACTTTATGTACCCTAGGTTGCATTTACAGACTTCAAACATTTTGGCTGCGATGCATGTTTTTCTTGTTTTCAGCGTATGAACTCCGCATTTTCCCGGAATTACTCATGTATATTTTTCGAAATGTTGGGTGCCATTTCACTATTACTTTTTTCATAACAAATATAAATTCATAATTCACCAATACTTTATAAGGAGTATTTTGTCTTTAAAAGCAAAAAACAACATTATCTACTAAATAAACATTTCAGTTATCATATGTTGTACCTAACATTTTCATTCATGGTTTGAAAAGAGATATGTCGATTGTATTAAACTACCATGGCTAAACCCGGCGTTCTTTGTTTTGTTCAAATATAAGTTGAACGCCTCTCGCATATGTTCCGACCCCCAATTTACTGAAACAGTTTTATTTCAGCTCAATACAGAGTTAGAGGTATTTTTGGCATCAATGAATGGATTTGGAAAGGAAGGCGGAAATGGAATGATTTATGTGCTACGTGAAAATAATATTCTAACAGAAGTAGATCTATCGTCCAACAGAATTCCAGACCCAGTACTTCGTTCGCTGGCCTTTTCTTTACAGGAAATTACGAATCTAACGAAAATAAATGTAAGCTGCAGCGATGAAAGTATAATTATTTGTACACCAATATTAAATTACCGTATTAAAGGTAAAGGTATTGTTTATCATAGTTTCACCCCTATTGAAAGGGCCTGTCAATTTGACTTATGAGACACCTATATTTCGTGCGCACAGTACCTCCCGAATCCCTTCTCGTATTGCCGGGCGCCTGACAGAGATGGACATACGGTAACCATTCTTTAACTAGCTGGCGGCTCACCAACCGATCGCATAAGTTCTAACCCAGCTTCCGCCAGGATTCGAACCTTCGATCTCCCGCTTCCAAGGCGGACGCCCTTACCACTCGGCCACGGTCGTGTTTTGTACCATTTTGCATTTTTATACCAATGCACAGAGGTGGTCGCTTTTCTTTTTTACACATAAATCACTTATCTGAATTTATGAATTTTAGATACATCAGAAGTATGTGATATTGACATTTTACTGTTATAAACTCAGAATATAGTGTCTGTTTTGTGATAACAATTTTGAGTCCAACCTAGCATGGAAATTACTCATAAATGACAATATTTGAGATAATATTTAGCTCAAATTGAGATCCTTAGGGAGATCAGGGCCAGGTTATTTCCGATTTCAGTCAAAATGCGTGTTGCTTAATGACTTAATATCTACACGTACCTACTTACGCAGGAGATCGTCATGGCGCATGCGTCAAATAGATCCGTCATTATGGGACCTTGCATTTGGTTTAAAACAAAGGTCTTACACCATTAAATCAAGTGTTTTCGACGAATTTGTGTGATCTCACACGTACGTGGGTTGTCCCAGAATAGCGTATAATTATTGTTTTATTTAGTCCAGCATAATGGCTCAGCTTTGCACTTCTGTATCTGCATATCTTGAACCATTCCATATACAGGTTGATCATTAATATATGGTAATATAAAAATCTTTAATAACTTTGTCAGATTTTATGATAGAGAAGTGGTTTGACCCTTGTTACAAAGCTAATGAGCCCAAGTTTTGTTTTGGATATGACTAATAAATGCATCTGATATAAAGGTGACATCCATACCGTCTTTGATACTGCCATACATTTTCAGTGATTTCAAGAAATGTGGCCAATATTATTTCGCTGAAGACCATACATTTACTTGGCCTCTACACTCACCAGACTTAAACCCTTCGGGTTTCTTTCAATGTGGATGCCTAGAGGAAGGAATGAATACTCCAAAACTAGAAACAATATTTTTTGAAAACTTCAATACAGTATTAAGTTTGTAGCATCGGTGGTGTAACATGCAAGGTTTCAATTGGTTATTTTCGACGTAATTTGGGGCTGGTTTTGCAGAATAAAGGGAAACATTTCGAACTTATGCTGTGAAAAAAGTATGAGACATTTGAAAATGATTTATGTGTAGAATAAAACTTACATATGTATGTTAATCAAAGGTATATAACAATATACACTTATTTCATGTCTGTTTGGTTAACAGTAAAAACTATTGTCCCGAGGTATCGGGGAAGACTTTTGAACTGTTGCACGAGGCCGATAGGCCGAGGGCAACAGTTCAAAATGTCTTCCCCGATACCGAGGACAGACATGAAATAACTGTTTTATTACCTAATACTCTATATAACTACAGTAAAGTTCTACTTATACAACAACCAAAAAGGATATTTCTAAGACATTTTGTCATACTAATAGCGGATATTTTTTGTTATAAATTCAAGACTGTCATTATCCCCATGATTTTATTATCAAACAAATAGAATCGTCATGTAATAAAGCAAAAAGGGACAAAACATTGTTCAAGAGTTATATTAAAAATACGCTACAGATCTAGCAGGGTGTTTTTGCAGGAATTTATATTGCGCATCGTAGTGCGCAGGTAACAGTTCATCCAGGGGTGTAACAGTTAAAACTGTTGCCCTCCTGGCAATGAACTGTTTCATACCTGAATCTAAAAATAAACATTAAGACATGAAACAGTCAAAAATAACGAATTACTCGTTATATGGAGTGCTAGGTAATAATATATATTATCTTAACAACTGACAAAGTTATTAAAGTTATTTATGTTACCATATATTAATGCTCGATGGAATTATATGGGTAATATAACTACATTGAACACATTATGGTTAGAGTATAAAAAATTACGACGCCAGGCGACGTTATGTGGCGATCGTCGTTTTCTAAGTATTGCGTTATACCGTGAGGAGCGTTGTATAATACCACGGCAGATTTTAACCAGGGACGAGGCTTGCCGAGTTCCTCGTTAAAATTCCGATTTCGAGGGTGAGATATGCTTACCCTACATCGACTGTCTCTTGATGGATTATTTTTCTCCGACGTAATTTGAGAAAATGGGACTTTATAACTGTTACATTATTTAGCTTTCATGGCGTCAACATGACGTCATCATAACGTGTTGTTTGCCGTACGTTCTCATTCAAAACAATCATTAATAATAACGTTAATTAAGGGTACGCTGTTATGGTATACTCAAGAATATGCTTTTTAAATGGTATACGAGGGTTGTTCAAATTGGAATGCAAGTGATGCTATATCTTTCTTGTATCAATGAATTTGTAAAAATAGTGAGCTGTATATCAAAGATCATTGTATTCGCTTTAAATTGATTCCTCGCATTTTAAAATCCGTTCAGTGTAGCTGTTACGATACGTCAATTAACACTGTCTACTCGTGTATACTAATGCTAAAATGATTGGGAAAATGTCAATTTTTTCTGACCAAATTCGGTCCCATTTAATTATCGTTGTTTTTTAAATGCGGGAGCAAATACAATATTTAAAATTACTTGTATGGTGAAATGGTGTCATTTAATGTCATATTCATCAACTGTTCGATAGCTTAAGAACTTCAAAAATGGTGTAATTTTATTTGGAAATGAACTCCATGCACGCAATCAAAATACCGCAACATACTAGAAAAGGGTTGAAAAAATCAAATATTTTTTGGAAACTGGTGAAGTATTTACAGTTAGGCATATAGCTCAATGTGTTGGGACATCATTAGGAGCGATTCATACAATTATCAAGTTTATTACAAAAATTGGAACAATTAGTATAGTTTGGGTACCCCTATCTGCTTTGAGACGCCAGCACATATGCCCTTGCAAACTGTCCAAAAATAACAAAAAACAGTTTCTAGATAACAAAAGTCGACCATATGCAAATGTTTTGGCCACAAAGGAGACATGGATTCATTTTGTCACCGATGCGACAGATCAATAAACAAATATGGGCCAACAAAGACAGAACAAAAGTATGCATTGCAAAACGCACCATGGACGCCCCGAGAAATGTACACTTTTGTCCATTTAAACCAAGTTTTTACCATTTAACATGAAGTATAAAACGGAAAATGGGTAAATGCCAAGCTTAACAAAGGTAAATTCCTTCAGAAATTGAAGTGATACTCAGACAATCGCTGTCAAGCCAAATATTTGAAGGATGACATGCTATTGCAGAGCAATGGGCCTCCACATGCAGCAGCCATTAACGCGACTTTTTGAGAAGCGTGAATGTTTTTTGAGCTTTCCGACCATCCTTTTTTGCCAAGCATTGTCCCTTGTGATATTTATTTGTTTCAAACGACTCTTATATCGCATTTTCGGAAAAAATATCAGGTACGTTAAGATCTCAGTTTGGCTCATGTCCAGTATATGAATAGTGGACCTAGGAATGATAACAAAATCGCATTTTAAAAAAGGAATAACTGAATGAAACTTCGCATATATATCAGAAATGAATACTGCAATTGGATTAAAGGCATGTTTCATTAAAATCTATCAAGGATAATTTGTTATGGGGTTAGTTGCATTCCAATTTGAACAACCCTCGTAGATCCTATTGGCGTTCGTCTTCATTAGCTTTATATCGCCGCCATTAACACGTAAATCCCGAAACTAAGGTCGGAATGAAATCACGCAAGGTAGTCGTTCATGTACGATAGTTGTTGCTCATGTAAGATTATAAGAATCCATCATGAGCTTCTTTGTAGGATAAGGATATCTCACCCGAGTGATCGGATTATAACCAGGGACGAAGCTTGCCTAATTCCTGGTTAAAATTCCGACCCCGAGGGTGAGGTATCCTTATCCTACATCGACTGTCTCTTGGTGGATTATTTTTCTCCGACGTAATTGAGAAAATGGGACTTTATAACATTATTTAGCTTTCATGGCGTCAACATGACGTCATCATAACGTGATGTTAGCCGTACGTTCTCATTCAAAACAATCATTAATAATAACGTTAATTAAACCCACGCTGTTATGTTATGCTCAAGAATATGTTTTTAAATGGTTTAGAGCATATTGGCCTTCGTCTTCTTTAGCTTTATATCGCCATTAACCCGTTAATCCCGAAACTAAGAACGGAAAGAAATCACGCGAGGTGGTCGTTCATGTAAGATAGATGTGACTTATGTAAGATAGAGTTTCTTACATAAGCTGAAAACCTATCTCACACCAGTTAAAGTGGGAGAAGCCTCGTCCTTGTTAAAATTCTGACCCCGAGGGTGAGATATACTTATCCTACATCGACTGTGTCATGATGGATAATTTTTTCCGTCGTATCTTGAGAAAATGGGACTTTATTACATTGTTCGCTTTCATGGCGTCAACATGACGTCATCATTACGTGACATTTGCCGTACGTTCTTATTCATAACAATAATTTATAATAAGTAAATAAAGCGTACGCTGTTAAGTTATGCTCAAGAAAATGCTTTTTGAACGGTATAGGGCCTAATGTTGTTGGCTTATTTTCGTCAGTAACACGTAAATCCCGACCCTTAAATAGTCCGCTATATGGTCCGCTCATGTAAGATTTAGAGGTTAAAGAGCTATCTTACATTAGCAACGTCGGAGAAATAAATTCTCTAATGGTTTATTACAACTTCGGCAAATAATAGTAAAAGTGTGTTTCTCACGAAGGGAAGTACTTTGGAGAACTGTGATAGCATGACGTCGTAGGCGAGTGTTGACGTTGTAGTTCTTTGGAGTGCCTGGCTTTACCTGGCGTTCGTAAAATGTACACAATTTGTAGGGTTTTAGATGATATTATTAAAATGAAATTTTGCTAGTATGTCAAGGAATGAATTTTATTATAATTTCGACATACAATACTTGCTAGTTCTCATGATATATCGTGATTATAAATATATTTTCTGGGACAACCCTCGTACGTACATGTAGCAGGAATGCCCCCACCCTATAGTCCGTATTGGACGTTGCAGCATTTGCTGGTACGTGCACATGTTAAGAACTTAAAAGTAGTTTACCATTTAGTAAAGACACTATTTTTACATCAATTGAAGTGGGAGAAGTGCGCACATGGTAATAATATGAAAAAGCACACATTAAATAAAATGAATGAATGAAGCGATATAAAAGGGTTTGAATATTTTGCTATTGGCTATATATACACTGAATAATTAGTTCTGTAAAATGTTGTACATTTTAGTTCGCCAACAATCTAATAAATGCTAAAGTTGCAACAGACGTTCTAGTATCATTGATGGCTAATCCATGTAAAATAAAAGAGGTGAATTTTGAGGTAGGTATCACAGAAAATAATCATTTATTAATTAAAACATTCGCAAGTCGGAACTTGTAGACGTTTAACTGGTGCCAGTTCAGATTAATACAGTTGTGAATAGTCGAAATCGGCACGTGAACTAAAATAGTAAAATGTATTGATAAAAACTTGCGTGAAGGATTTTGCTGCTTGATATTTTAACGGCTTCTCAGATTCGCAAACATTTCCATATCGCGCATTTCACGTTTTCTGTAGAATTTTATCCGAAAATGTTGTTTGAAAATTAGAATAACTTTATTTAGACTGAAGCAGTGTTTTTTTGCGAAAATTGCAAAAATGTAAATTACCACTTCAGAGGTCGTCTCGCTACATACTTGTTTGAAAATTGAATCATTGCTTCAGTATACACGCATATATATTCATTTTTTTAAATCTTCATTTTTTACAACATTTTTATATGAAATACCTGTAGGTCCCGTATCCGCCGAAACGTCTTGATTTGATTGTTTACGCCCAATTATTCAATTATAATGCAGTATATTTTTTCTAAAAAATGAATAACCATTCCAGGGTATTTTTGTCGCTGAAGATTTCTGGGGTTTATCTAAAGCACTAAGCGCTGCCCATGGTATAACCGTGCTGTATAGTGACCCACCAGCAAGACGCTTTATTACATCCGACATTCTTACCAAAAACTTGAAGATTCTCTGCGAGTTCATGGAAGGTGAGTGTTGAGCACGAAAGCTTATTGAGATGTCTGTAGGTAGTCAGAATATACTGAAATAATCACTTCGTGTATAAATGCTTTAAGATTTTCATCTGGATGATTTTTTTGTTTGTCCTTTTGACTTGTAATCAGTGATTTTTTTCTTTTTTCGTTTGTTCTGTTTGTGTTCCGTTGTTTGTGGAGTGCTGTCTTCGCTGACCGATGGTATTATCTTTTATCGAGGAGTCATACATTCTTAGATAAACATACAAACACCTTGATCCGCCACGGTAGTCTAGCAATAGAGCGTTCCGTGCGAGTGCAAGAGGTTTCATTTTGATCCTAGCAGCGACATTATCAAAGTAATTTACATGGCAACGGTAAACATTTGTTTTACTAGAGCAGCAAAGCTCCTACAGGTGGCTTATTTAAGTAAGGTGGGCCCCAAAAGTGACAGCAAGAGTTATATACCAAAATGTTCGAGACAGTCTGAAGATTATCAGACAGTCATAAATTGCACATTCTTGGTGCGGGCCCTAAAATCCAAGATGGCGTCCAAGATGGCCGCCATCTAATTCAATTAGAAAGGTCAAAAACCACTAAATAAAATTGTTCTTTAGCTCAATGTAAAGTGACAATTGTCAGCCCCAGATAATATCATGTTAAAGTCTATGGCCAGTTCACAGACCTATATCGTTGAAAAGCAGTATGTTGCAGCTACAAAATAAGACCAAAAAAACAGGGGGTCATGTTTAATATAAGAAAGATTTTGTTCGTCAAAGGCGGTAGACAAATTTTTACCCTTCTCTACTTTCGCTTTGTCAAGTATGCCAAAATCTCAAAATATTCAAGATGAAACACATTCACTCATTCAACTATATGTATACAATACCTTTAAACTCAATAAGATGATTCTAGTTCCATTTTGTCAAGGCATATCACCATTTGCAGGCAAATAGAAGTTTCTGTAAGGACTATTTGAGTGTATCCGATTTTGGGTCGCGTATGTATTTAGTGGTTTATTACCTTAGATGCTATTTTAGTGTAATGTTTCTAGATTTTTCTGGTTAAAGACTGTGTCATCAAAGTTCACATAAATATCAATCATGATCTAGACCAAAGGACTAGATGATTTCCGTAAGTTTTCAAGGTCATTTTTACGGTCAAATTCAAGGTCAAATTGCAAAATTCGCCGGAAAATGTCATATTGACTGGATAACTTCTTCTATTGTTTACTAATAATACTATCTACAATTAGCCTTTTTATACCCCCGCAAACAAAGTTTGAAGGGGGTATACTGGAGTCACTATGTCTGTCGGTCGGGCGGGCGGTCGGTCGGTCGGTCGGTCTGTCTGTTAGCAAAATCGTGTCCGCTCTGTAACTTTGTCATTTCTTGCTGGATTTTAAAATGGCTTGGTACAAATGTTCACTACATCAAGACGGTGTGTCATGCGCAAGACCCAGGTCCCTAGCTCAAAGGTCAAGGTCTCACATAGAGGTAAAATGTCATATAGTCATGCAAGTCGTGTCCGCTCTGTAACTTTGTCGTTTTTTACTGGATTTTAACATTGCTTGGTACAAATGTGTACCACATCAAGACGGTGTGTCATGCGCAAGACCCAGGTCCCTAGCTCAAAGGTCAATGTCGCACTTAGAGGTCAAAGGTCATATAGTCATGCAAGTCGTGTCCGCTCTGTAACTGTTTCATACCACATCAAGACGGTGTGTCATGCGCAAGACCCAGGTCCCTAGCTCAAAGGTCAAGGTCACACATAGATGTCAAAGGTTATATAGTCATGCAAGTCGTGTCCGCTCTGTAACTTTGTTGTTTCTTACCGGATTTTAACATTGCTTGGTACATACGGAATATCACTGCAGTGTGATGATCCGTTGGGCCGTATTACCTCCAGTTGCTTGTGTAATGCCGTATCTCACGAGACCGCTAGGTCGAGTAAGATGCGGTATGGCGCAAGCAACGAGAGGTAATACGGCTTACCGGATCAACACTACTGCAGTAGTATTCCTTTTATCATATGCCTTTAAAAGTAAAAAGGCGCCTTTACGCGCGAAAATGCGTTTGATCTGTATTCATTGACGTCATGAACGTCGGCATATTTTCGGCATATAACGCGACGCCCATTCATAAAAAGGCAATTGTTTACGTCGTGACGTCATTGACGTTGGCATATGTTCGGCATATAACACGTCAGACATGCATGATACGGATTCGGAAAACCAGACATGTATGATACGGAAAATGCAATCTGTCGCGTTGTATTCCACTGCGCGATTTGGCCTGTATTCGTGACAATACATTGCTAGGTATATAATAAAAATGTTTACCACATCAATCAAGTTTTTCTATAATTGTTTTCCAAAATTTGTGTTTGTTTTTAAAAAAAAAATCGAAATTTTTTTTTTAAATTTTTTTTCGATTTTTAAATTTTTCGAATTTTTTTTTTCATGTTTATTTTCGAATTTTTATATAAAAATATTTTTTTTCCACATTTTTTTCAGTTGATTTTTTTTCTTCGATTTCTTTCATTTTTTTAAAATTTATTTATTTTTTCCGATTTTTTTGTTTGTAGGTTTTTTTTTCACTTTTTTTTGCGGAAGACCTAGGTCCCTACCATAAAGGTCAAGGTCACTTAGAGGTCACAGGTTATATAGTTTTGCATGTCGTGTTTCTTACTGGATTTTAAAAGATAAAAGTAACTATAAATTTAAATAATATTCCTGTGTCAAGCAGTGCTGCGGGGGTATGATTCATCACTCCAGTGATAGTTCTAGTTTGCATGGCTTTATGTTTGACATTGTATAACGACTATATGTTTGGTCGCCATGGAGAAATAAGACGGTTTTTTTCACCTGTATCTCAGGATTAGCTCTACAGTCAATGCACTCAAAATGCCATTTAAATTAGAGTAATGACTCTAGATTCTGTTTTGGTTGAAGTCTGTATCATCAATGTTCACAGAAATATCAATCATGCTCCAGATAAAAATAGAAGATGATGTCCGAATTATTCCAAGGTCGATTTCAAGGTCAAATGGCAAAAATCACCAAAAATGGTCATTTTGACTGTATAATTACTTGTATTGTGTAGTAATAGTGTCTTCAAATAGTCGTTTTTGCACAATGTATGTTTGGCATAGTTTAACTAATTTATTTATTGTTTTCGTGAAATTTATGTTTGGTTGCCATGGAGATATAAGGTGTTTTGTACACATATATCTCAGCTCTACATACAAATCTGTAATAGTGATATTCAATTTTGAGTTATTGAATTAGACATATTTCGGTTAAAGGCTAAAACATAAATGCTCCCATATGTTTCAATCATGATATGGCAACTAAACAAGGATTCCAAGGTCATTTTCAATGTCAACTTCGAGGTCAAACGACAAAGAAAACACATAGGTTTGACTCTTGACTGGATAATTTCTTCTATTTTCTTGTTATAAACTGTACATTTGTTATAATGGATACATACTGCCCGTTTTTGCATACACATGTTAGGAGACTACTGATTGTTCTCTGTAGGTATTAATTGCAAATATTTAGTGTATGGACTTAAATCTAAGATGGTGTTCATGATGGCCGCCATCAAATACTGTAAGATGCTAAGGTTTGGCTAAAAATCAAGTTTAAGACTGAATCATCAAAGATCACACACACATTCATCATAATACATGGAAATTAATCAGATATCATCGGTACTATTTCTAAATCCTTTTCAAGGTAAATCAAGGGTCAAACAACATTTTTCTATTGGCTGAATAATTTCTATGATTTCCTATTATTACCCCTCACTTTTTTCTTAATGTTAATTTCCCATAGACAAACAGGTAGTATTCTTACTATTACGATCAAGCGGATCAATATACCACGTGATTGAAAATTTTGACAGTACTTTTTTGTCACGTGACATTATTTATGTTTTGAACTCTTTGGCGGCTACTTATCATTTCTTCAAATCCTTCCACATGTGAGCTCTGCTAAATAAAATTGCATAAAATAATGTCTTGGTTTACAGTAGATACTCGCTGTAAAAATGTCAGCCTGAGGAAAGTACTGTTACCCAAGGCCGAATACTGTCACCCTCGAAGCTATGTGTTATATACTAACAGGTGTATTCTTGGTGGCATAATTACACACTGGGTTTCACTAAAAATAAGTTAATATTCAAAGATAGTGTTAGATATCATTTTATCTCTAGAACACATTGTGATTATGACGATCGGTCGTGTTATAAAAATGTTCCATACAAGTAACATCAATAAAGTCCATAAAGTCAAAAGTCACACAATCATAGCAATTATGCGATTATGTCAGCCTAATGTTTGGTCCGTTGTAGTTAGCCGTAAACGTTAGGGATGTGATATCATTACTTATGCACAGGAAACAGGAATATTTGACCATAGTTCTGACAAAGTTTCATTCATATCTGACCTTAAACTATTGCAGACCACGTCTTCAACTGAATAAATCCTAATATTCAAAGTCACAAAGTTTGCCAGCGATAGCGGTCACTTAGTTGTTATTTGCGCTGCAGATGTCCTTGCTTCCGAAAATTGTAGATATTATCAAGCTTTGAATCAATCATGTCTGAGATAATCATTTACAATGTACACCACCGACTAGTAAATGAATGACGTTTGTTTTTGCTGCGAACTCCAGTGTTAACCGTTACCAAAACGAGTATGTTGAGATAATGCGAGTCCTGCAATTTACGAGGGTCGAGCTCAACTTTAAATTGGAACTAATAATGACAAAAACGATATCAAGCTGGTTTAATTCAATTCTATTGCCTACTTTAACATATTGGATGTGTATTTGACCTTTCAATTACAAAAAAATGAAGCCCTTCATCAGGTTAAACGTTTACATCGAACATATCGTTTTTTTTATTCAGAAGAGGCGTTTATTGTGAGGGGGTCTTATCGTACCAACTGCTACCCAGTTGTAACGTAGACGACGTTCATGAACATTTTTATTGTGTAAGCGCGATATATAACATTTGAAACAGTAATGAAATAAAAAAGTGAAAATACTCAATTTACCCTTAATAAATACGCTGTTTAATTTTGTGACTTTTGAAATTCGGGTGACGTAAATTACGCTTTTACCGCGCTTTTTCATATGCATAAATTTCTAAATTGACTAGTGCGGTAACATGCACATGCATTGAACTCAGTTTGGTTAAAATTTTATGAGGTAACCTCGAACGGTTCAGGAGATTTTAAGGAAAATCAAAGGGTAGCGTTAGAAGTGCCGTTAGGTGTATAGTTTCTGGGGGATTGAGCTGTCTTAACTAGCGATCAAGTTGGACCCAAAAGCTTTCTATGGGAATTCGATCGAAACTCTTAGACACCATTCAAACTAAAAAGATGATCGTGGTATGTATACTACAAAGTGACCTCGAACAGTTTGTTACCTCATAATACCACAAATTACTGTATACAATTTGATTGCTTCATACTAGGTGATGTAGCTAGTGCAGCTAGGTATCCAGCAAGGCATGGGATTAAAATACCCAGTAGTATTAGGCACATAACATTGGCAAGATTGACTGATCCATGGAATGTTTGTAATCCACATAGCCAGAAAAGGCTGTGTCAGGCTGTAGTATGTGTCTCATATAAACTGGAGTTGTTGAGCACTACTGTACCCAAGAGAGCCATGCAATGTTGTCCCTTGCAGTGTTAGGAACCCAAAAGGAGAAGTCATGCATGTTCCAAGTGGTGTAAGGTACCGATCAGAGCCAGAAATGGTTATCCTTTGCAGTGTTAGGTCCCTGAACGAGCATGACTTGTTATTGATTTTCCAGATAGTGATACCCCCAAAACGCCAATAATGGTTGTTCAAGCCAATGTTAGGCACCCAACAGAGCGGATATTGTCTTTCGTATGCTAGGTACCAACATATTATTGTGTTCTCCACACAATGTTAGGTATCCGACAGAGTTAGAAATGGTTGATCTATACCGTGTTATGTACTGCAAAGAGCCAATGGTGGTTGTTCATGGCGGTATAAGGTAACCATAAGAGCCAATAATGGATGTTACAGGCAGTGTAAGTTCCTCAAAGAGCTATTAATAGCGATTCCAGACAGTGTTGGGTGCACCAAAGAGCCAATAGTAGCTGTTTGAGACAGTGCTAGGTACCCTTAGAGCCAATAATGGTTGTTACAGGCAGTGTTAACTACCCCAAAGGGTAAATAATGGTTGCCCAAAATAGTTTAAATAACCCCAAAGAGTCAATAGCAGTTGTTCCAGATAGTGTTAGGTACCCCTAAGATCACAATACGGTGGTTCCAGACAATGTAAGGTTCCCCTAAGAGTCTATAACGGTTGTTCAAGACAGTGTTTGGTGCCCCTAAGATCCAATAATGGTTGTTTCAGGCAGTGTTAAATACCCGAAACAGTCAATATTGGTTGTTCCATACAGTGTTAGGCGCCCCTTATAGCCAATAATGGTTGTTCCAGGCAGTGTTACGTAACCGAAACATCCAACAATGGTTTTTCCAGTCAGTGTTAGGTACCCCTGAGAGCTAATAATGGTTGTTCCAGTCAGTGTTAGGTAACCCTAAGAGCTAATAATGGTTGTTCCAGTCAGTGTTAGGCAACCATAAGAGCTAATATTGGTTGTTCCAGTCAGTGTTAGGTACCCCTAGGAGTTACTAATGGTTGTTCCAATCAGTGTTAGGTAATCCTAAGAGCTAATAATGGTTGCTCCAGTAAGTGTTAGGGAACCCTAAGAGCTAATAATGGTTGTTCTAATCAGTGTTAGGTACCCCTAAGAGCTAATAATGGTTGTTGCAGTCAGTATTTAATTTTTTGACCGGGGCCAAAAGGAGCTAGGAGTTAACTATTTATTCGTATTTGCCGGTTGTCCTCTTACTATTTCGTCCCCGCGATTCGCATCCTACCGGGTTCGTTCATGAGTCTATGGATGTAGTGTTCTGTCCCCTGAGGTCATTTAATGTAGTTTTAAGTCCCCTACCGGTTTTTGACCGGAGGGGACTATTGGTTTGCCATCTTTCCGTCTGGCTCTGACGGAAATTGTGGTTGATATGGCAACATACATATTGACAATAGCTTTAAACCGGTAGGGAGCTTCTGTATTGCTTGCAATTCAGTACGTCATATCTCGATTTGTTCAATTACGTCATTTTACTTAATGAAACTGGGTCACTCGTTTTAAGATTTTCAGATTTTTTGTTGCTGAAATCGGGCCTTTCAACGTTTTAATACTGTTACTTTAACTTTTGAGACTAAAGGCTGATATAACTATGTAGTTCAGCAGTTTTACTGTTGTTACTAGGTCATTCAACGTAGGCATTCCGCCTTTTGGTTGCTGTATCTTTTCTACTGGGTCATTCAGCTAGTTATAATTTATTATACTTCTCGACAGCTTGGACTTGGACGGATCTGCGCTTGTTTAGTTGGGCATTGTGCTTTGTGTGTTTTTAATGTTTTCTGTGCTCGGCTTGTTAAGTTGAGTGCTGCCTTCCCTGTCTGACTTAATATACTCTTTTAGGTAACCCTAAGAGCTATTAATGGTTGTTCCAGTCAGTGTTAGGTAACGCTTAGAGCTATTAATGGTTGATCCAGTCAGTGTTAGGTACGTACCCATAGGAGCTAATAATGGTTGTTCCAGTCAGTGTTAGGTAACCCTAGGAGCTAAGTATGGTTGTTCAAGTCAGCATTAGGTACCCCTAGGAGCTAATAATGGTTGTTCCAGTCAGTGTAAGGTAATCCTAGGAGTTAATAATGGTTGTTCCAGTCAGTGTTAGGTAACCCTAAGAGCTAATAATGGTTGTTCCAGTCAGTGTTAGGTAACCCTAAGAGCTAATAATAGTTGTTTTAGACAAGTTAGGTACCCAGCCAGCAGAGCAGGTAAGGTGTTCTCCAGTCAGCGTTAGGTACCCAACAGAGCCAATAGTGGCATTCGTATGTTGTATTAGGAACCCATCTTAGCTAGTACTGTATGTTCCATGCTTTGTTAGGTACAATTAAGAGTCAATAATATTTGTCCCAGACTGTGTAGGGCGAACTGAGACACAGGATTAGTTGTTCCACACATTATAGGTACCCACAGATACAGTAATTGTCAGATCAGATAGTACTACTAGTATTTAATAATTGAGCTAATTTGACACATTTTGGTAGTTTTTGCTGTTTGACCTTGGAGTTGGCTTGAAAATGACATTGGACTATTACAGACATCATTTTGGTAATTAACATTAGATCTTGATTGATTGGATTGTGTACATTTATGTTTTAGACTAAAACCTAAAAAATCATTAGCCATTACTGATGATTGAATTGAACTTTCACGGAATTGTACGTATAGCTGAGGCTGAGATACATATACAGTAAACAAAACATTTTATTTCTCAATGAGAGCAAAATATGAATGTTACAGCACTAAATATAACATTTACACTATGTCAAACATACATGTCTGCGAAAAAGACTATCTGCAGATACTGTTACAGTTTATGGCAAGAAAATAGAAGAAATTATTCAGTCAAACTTGTGTGTTTGTGTTGACCTTGTAAATGACATTGGAATATCACATACACCATCTTGTTTTGTTGCCATATCATAATTGATACTTATGAGAGCATTTATGTTTCGGACTTTAACCGAAATATGTCTAGATCAATTACGCAAAATTGAATATCATTTTTACTGATTTGTATGTAGTGCTGAGATATATGTGTACAAAACATCTTATATTTCCATGGTAACCAAACATAAATTTCACGAAAACAATAAATAAAATAGTTAAACTACGCCAAACAAACATGTATGTTGAAGACACTATTACTGCACAATACAAGTTATTATACAGTCAAAATGACCATTTTTGGTGATTTTTGCCATTTGATCTTGAATTTGGCCTTGACATTGGAATAATACGGACATAATCTCGTATTTTTATCTGGAGTATGATTGATATTTCTGTGAACATTGATGATACAGACGTCAACCAAAACAGAATCTAAAGTCATTATTCTAATTTAAATGGCATTTTAGTGAATTGACTGTAGAGGTAATGTGATGCACGGTTTTCCGGCATCCACCGTTGTTGGAATAAAGTAGAACTAACGACTGTTCGGATTTCCAAACTTTGTATTTTGCGCGTGAGAATTCTCACAAGTCCACAATCCACAATAATATAATAACAAGATATAGTCAATGTTGGTAAAATCCAAACAAATGTAATATTAACTGCGTAATTGAATTCTAATGGAAAACCATTGATACGTTCAGCTTGGAGAAACAAGTTCGAATACCTCCAAAACCTTTACAGAACGTCCACCAGTAGGGCGTGGCTTCTGTTTTAACCAACCAAATGATTTCATACAGATTGTGCAAATTTGCATCAACCAATTATATTTCCGTATTTTACACACATAATTCAAATTAACTTAAGCCGCGAGCAAATAATGACAAAATGGCTTCATGATTACTTATTGATACAAAATCCGATCTAGCGGCTACAGAAGAGATTGGTCTATCAACACTTTTATCACCTTCTATTGTTTGATGACTTACAATTTAGTCACAACACCATCCGTTTCAATCGGACAAAAATGCACGGATTAAAATGTCAACTATTTTGCGTCGATACCTATTATCTTAATCTGACTGAAAAATTACCGGAAATCAAAATATAAAACTAAAATGACTAAAACGTTTTAATATGTAAATCGGCCTATACGTTTGCACAAAAATAAACTCACTTATGCACGACACAGCAGTAATCCTGAGATACGGGTGAACAAAACGTTTTATTTCTCAATGGCAACCAACCATAAATGTTTTTGAAAACATTTAATATAGTCGTTATACAATGTCAAACATAAATCCATGCAAAAAATGCTAATTGTAGATAGTATTAGTAAAAATAGAAGAAGTTATCCAGTCAACATGACATTTTTCGGCAAATTTTGCCATTTAACCTAGAATTTGACCTTAAAAATGACCTTGAAAAATTACGGAAATCATCTAGTCCTTCGGTCTAGATCATGATTGATATTTATGTGAACTTTGATAACACCAGAAAATATCTAGAAACATTACACTAAAATAGCATCTAATTGAATTAGATGGCGGCCATCTTGGACGCCATCTTGGATATTAGGGCCCGCACCAAATATTTGCAATTTATGCCGGTAGTCTGATAATCTTCAGACTGTCCCGAACATTTTTGTATATAACTTTTGCTGTTACTTTTGGGGTCCACCTTAAATGTTGAAAATGTGGTTTTGCTGCTCTACTATTTATCCCTTGCCATGGCGCTTGAGGTAAAGTTAGCCGGGTAGTTCCATGTAACTGCTGATTCGTCCGTTGTTAAGACATAAATATCTGATTTGACAGTCTATATATGAGCAAAATACTGTTGCCATGTAGCAGTCACAAACACTTTTTATCTATAAACATGTTTTGTAGGTGAGGAGATTGAGGTTGAAGATTTGTTCCCGGATTATGACGAAGACGACGAGGAAGACGATCTTACAATGATCACAATCAAAGAAGCATTGTGTGCACTAGAGGTAACTACATTTTTGTGTAACAATATGTGGTCCTTTATCGGTGCCCATCTGATCACCTCGTCCTTTATACCTTGCGGTATATTTACCAGAAAAAAACGTAAATAACCGAGCGATCAGTACCATAGACATTCTCCGTGTAACAACTCAATGGCTTGGTACACAACATTCTATTAAAGATAATAACGACGGATGTTTCACTCTACATTTTCATTTTTAAAATACCTATTATATACAAAGAAACATTAAAATTAATAAAACTTCGCCTGTTGTACATAAAAATAAACATTTTGCCATGAATAAAGCCGAATACGAGATGCCACAGTGGAAATTAAAATTCAAAATGTTTATTAATGGATCAGAACTAGTCCGCTGAATCAACAGAAGGCAATCGCATGCAATCACAAACATCGCTGCATAGCTATAAAAGGCCGATAGTGAAAAGTCGATAGTACGATAGTGAAAACGCGATAATAAGATAGTGAAAAGTCGTTAGTACGAAACAACGATAATGAAAAGTCTATATTCTTTCGCGTTTTCACTATCGTACTGTCATGTTATTACTATCGTACTGTCGTGTTTCACTATCGTTGTTTCGTACTATCGAGTTTTCATTATCGTATCATCGAATTATTGACTTTTCGCTATCGTACTATCGACTTTTCACTATCGTACTATCGCGTCTTTCACTATCGTACTATCGACTTTTCACTATCGTGTTTTTATTATTGTATTATCGCCTTCCTGTTAGGCATGCGCACGTTGCACAATATAATGGATGACGATATAGGAAGTATTTTTACAAAGGATTAAACCAATATTGAAACTCTCTGAAAAAGTAGTTTCATTAAGAATTGAATAGACATTTTCAGCAGTATGAACTGTCGGGAAAATCACGCCTAATTTTTAGGTAGGCGTTTATGTCTATTATACGGCTAAGGATCATGTGGTCGCGATCAGAAAGAGCTGTTCAAGATAACTAAACATCTTATGGGCGATACTAAGGAAGTGGTGTTACCATTTAACAAATCAGCAAAGATACTTGCCCAGGATTTCGGTGACTTATTCATCAACAAATCGAATGAATACGAACTGAAATAGCCTTCACTACATCAAACCAACACGACAACGGTGCTGAATTCGACACACCTTTTCGAGAAAAGCAACTCTCAGAGTTTTTTTTCGTTTTCGGGCTCCGTAAGGGTAACACCGTTTATTTCATATATATACATTCATAATTTATGGTATTCAGTACATTGATGCTCTGAAAAGGCATACAGGTGGAACATTTGAACTTAAGGAGAGAGTCTGCAGAGTTGAGTAGACTGGGTTCCGTAGTATTTATCAAATAAATAAGATTTAATTTGTGATCAAAGGTGAATAGTTTTTCCAATCATTGTCTTTTTTGCGATACATAATTATGTGTTAAGGATGTTAAAAATCTTGCAACGGTATAGATTATATTTGGCTAGTGTAATTATATATTTTGTGGCTTTATCGATTTTTTTCGTTCCCTAAGAGTAAGTCTAATGTCGTCCAGTTAGTGCTAATCTCGGGACATTTAGTATTGATCCATCGTTTGATTTCTTCCTAATAAGAAGAAGAATGGAGACAGTCAAAGAAAAGATGTTTAGAGTTTCACTTTGGTTGTTACAGAAAGAACATATTGCTTGTTTTATTTCCCATTTTGTATAAACGATGATTAGATTTAGCACCAAGAGTTCGGTGGTTGATTTTGAATTGGAAACATTGTAATTTTGGATCTTTTGTTAAGCTAAGTGATGATTTGTAACTATATTTCCAATTGAAGTTATCTCCGACTTCAGAAGAAGAAATCCGGAAACTGATAAATTGCCTAGTAAATTGGATGAGCTTGATCCAATCCCAACATGGTTGTTGAAGGACTGTTTAATGAACTACCGCCAATATTAACACGATTATCATGTATCCCTTGAAAATGCTTATGTACCCACGGCTTTTAAAAGCTCCAGAATAAGACAACTGATAAAGAAGCCAGACCTTGATTAAAATGTAATGAAAAATTACAGACCGGTGTCAAATTTTCCTTTTATTTCTAAAGTTCTCGAGAAGGTAGTCGATGCTCATCTAAACGAGCACTTAACACTGTATAATCTTCATGAAGAGTGCCAGTCAGCATATAGAAAATTCCACTATACAGCAACTGCTTTACTCAGTGTGCAAAATGACATCCTTTGTTCTCTGGACCAGAATAAGTCCTGGTAATGCTTGATTTATCAGCAGTAGCATTTGACACCATTGCCGACTTGAAAACCATTTTGGTATGGCAGGCAAGCCATTGGAATGGATGAAATCCTATTTGTGTAACCGTTACCAGACTGTTTGTATCAATGGTGAACTTTCAAAACCAGTACTGATGAATTATAGCGTACCTCAGGGTTCTGTGCTTGGTCCTAAAAACTACATCATGTATACAAAACCAGTGGGTGCAATCATCAGAAAGCATCAACTGCAACATTATTTCTACGCTGATGACTCACAATTGCATTTAAACCAAAAGATTGCGCCTCGCGTGATGAAACACTGCAACGCATCGAAGCTTGTCTGAAGGATATCTTGCGCTCGATGAAAGAAAATTTGCTGAATGCTAGTTCAACCGAGAAAGTTGGTGACACTGTGATCAGACCAACGCCGATGGTGAGAAACCATGTTGGATTCGCATTTGGACATGGATAAACATGTAAATTATGACTCAATGTCGTGTTTCGTGCAGATCCGACAAATAAGTCAAATCAGACAACATTTGACTGTTGATGCAACAAAATTCCTTATCAATTATTTAGTAACATCAAGACTGGATTACTACTATTCGTTACTATGCAGCTCCCCGATAATCATTCTGAACAAACCACAAATTATTCAAAATACAGCGGCCCGCCTCATCACACGGACACCGCGTTACAATCACATCAATCCTGTGCTGAAGGATCTTCACTGGCTACATGTACAATCCAGTTTTAAAAGCACTGCATGGAAAGTCCCCTGGCTACATCAGAAATATGTTGGAAGTATATACTCCACAAAGACAGCTAAGGTCTCAAAATGACTCTGTTCTTCTAGTTGTGCCGAGGATGAGGACTGTCAAGTACGGTGACCGATGTTTCACAGCTGCAGCACCGAAGCTCTGGAATGCACTGCCAACAACACTCAGAGACAGTAAAACACTTCCGTCATTCAAGAAAGCATTGAAACGCATTATTTTACAATAGCTTATTAATGCTGATTATGTGTTAAGGTGTTTACCTCTTAAAGTACTTTCTATTAGAACTACTTCTCGAGATGCCACGGCAAGCCCGTCGGTATGCGGACATGATCAGTGCTGCCCACTAACTTGGTTCGCTGTCATTGGGCACAATGACCCATGTGTTTCCCGGATTATAAGCCCCGCCTACTGGATTAAGTAGAGCCCCCACCTATTGGGTTTAGTAGATACCACCACCTACTGGATTAAATAGAGCCCCCGCCTACTAGGTTTAGTAGAGCCCCACGCCTACTGGATTAAGTAGAGCCCCGCCTACTGGGTTTAGTAGAGCCCTTCGTCTACTGGGTTAAGTAGATTACCGCCTTCTGTGTTTAGTAAGGCACCGTTTGCATAAATGAGTGGTAGATATGTTTTATATGTAATTGATAAATTTGTCCATAGTTGTATAATTTATGTATAATTTATTGTATATTGTTTTAATCATGTCTTAGTCGTGACTGTACTGCACTTGAACGTGTGTATACATAAAAAAGGGCTAGATCTATATAAACATGGTATGATAAATATTCTAACATGACCGACGATTTCGCCTATGTAGACAAAGAACAAACAAAGCGTTGTCTATCGGCTGATATACAATGAAAGTGACGTCACGTCGTTTTTATGACGTCATACATGTTAACAAGTAACGTAAACAACATACTCGCGCAATATAATACTGGCTTAATATATAGTGGCGCGCTTAAGTTATAGTTAGAACATATTTAGTAAATTTTAATGATTAAAAAGGGCGGTTCTAACTGGCTTAGGATATAACTTTCTGCTTGGTCGATAGACATTAGCGTCAACGCATGACGTCAAGTCTGCTAAGAGAACATTTTAATGATTAAATTTTCATTTAACCGCCAAAATTCAGCGTTCTCATTGGCTCATAATGTAGGTTATATTCTAAATCATGTTAGAATTGAAATAAAATATTCAAAAGCCGCAGTATACCTTTGTATACGGCCTTCGTGGTTAATTCCTACGCGTCAGAACTCCTAACCATTGTATAACAGTCGGTATTCTGCAGTTTTTGCTTGAGTTATTTCTTGAATAAAAAGAATGATATTCAATTCTTATAAATACAATAAAAAACTAAAAAGTGTTGTTAATTTTCAAAGGGACTCGACTGTTTCCCTCGCTAGTAAGCATTAAGGAGGAACGCGCACCTTTGATCTAACGATCGAATTTTCCTTGAAACATCTTAAAATGACAGAACAATCTTCTAGAATGATGTCACCAGGCTCGTTTTCGACATACATGGCTTTCTAATGACCAACCATTGTATTTTGTTCATTTTATCTAGTTCCTGCATTTATGGCACCATTATGTTCTTTTAAAGATTTTTACTATATGAAACCACTTTTAAGCAATGCATGATATTTATGTATTCAATGGTCATTCCTATTGGCATTAGTCACAATTCCGGCTGCCTGGTGAACAAATTCAGTATTCAAACATGATAAATAGTTACCCCACCCACATGCAAAAAAGTGTGATTTTCAAATGAAAACCCCAGCGAAACTCGTCTGATTTGCTACCGTCCCGTTGTTTTCTCGTCGTAAATGGATCAAATATCCCAAATAATCCTGATTTCATCGTCATACATATAAAATACATCATATTTAACAAATACCTCACCGCTCAAGCAGTTTAAAACTAATTAAACCCTCGAATACCAGGCCATCAGCGAGACGTGTTTTTATACGACCGATGGGGCGGGATCGGAGCGTATTTTCGAGATGGTGGATTTTACAGAAAACTTTTTCTCACGGCCTTGGAATGTCGGACCATGGATATAAGTCACGTTTAACTATGTGTATGATATTATGTCGT
Organism: Spisula solida; assembly: GCA_947247005.1. Classification (NCBI taxonomy): domain Eukaryota; kingdom Metazoa; phylum Mollusca; class Bivalvia; order Venerida; family Mactridae; genus Spisula; species Spisula solida. The sequence continues at coordinate 37,903,876 of OX365945.1, forward strand.
GTTTCTTTAAAGGTTACCGCCAATTTAACACTTAATCGCTTTCTTATAACGATATGTATTCAGCTCTAATGATAGCATTATCGAAATATAAAGTGCACTATAGTTTTTGACGGGAACACCTTGTCAACCATTTTTATCAATAACATTACGCTATCCTCACATTGTTATCATTTCCTAGAAATATAGACTATTATTTGATGGTTCTTCATTATTCTGTAGGCTGTTACTTTCCCTCAAATAATAAATAAATCAATAATTCAGAACAGATTCGCGACATAGTGGTTACCAAATCAGACTTCGAATCGTTTTATCAATATAGGATAAGGTATGTTCGAATCAAACCTTAGTAATTATTTTTAAGATTTCGTACTTGGCGTGACATTTATTGTGTTGTCCAATTGGATCGAGTTTTCTAACATTAAGGGGTAGAGCCTAATTTATAGTGTATTTTTTCTTCAAATTGAGTTGTTGGGTAAAACAAACATTGTAGTATGATGTACTATATTTACTCATGTGGTGAGACAAAAATAAATATCAAAAAAGCAAATTCATCGAAGCATTACACTGCAATTCCATTGCAAATCTTGTTCGTTCCCAAACAACGTCAGTATTGCATTAAGAGTCAATGTTTGTTGTCCTGGGCGTAGCCAAAAGTATAATGAACAATCACTACAACTAAATAATTATGAAGCATACTTTTGACCTTGTATCATGCGAAACTTCAATGACCTTGTAAAACGGTACTGCTTCTTGAATACCTTTGAACATAGACATTTCAGTCTTAAACTTCTGTAAAATCATTATTTTTTGTGGGAGTGGAATTTTCGTTGATTTCGTTGTCAAACTCGACCACGAAATCAAATGCCCACGATTAATCGATCTCCCAAATACAAAACATGGTTATACACTAAGTCTTTCATGTTTAGTAAAATCCACGATGCCAAGAAGATATGGATTTTTATCCAATTCCACGAAATTTAATATCCACGAAAATATGTAATTTTGCAGTGAGTAAGAAAGATTTTGTTGCCTGCAGTTATCTTGTACATATTTATGTACAACGTGTACGTTTTAGCACGTACCGTTTCAAAGTTTGTGTGTGTGTGAACGAGCAATATTTGCAATGAAAGTGCTATGATCGTGCTTCAATCAATTCACTTTATTAATATTTGTATTTTTGTTTCACTTCAATGGTAAATTTAGTACATCATAAAACAAGATCAATTTCAAGAATAAAGTTACCGGTATACATATATTGCGCAGTATGTATACACGTGGACTGATGGGTATATGTCCAAGACTTTAGTCAGCATAATTATGATATGTTCATTAAACAACCTTTAATATATAATCTATGGTGATCATTTGGTTACGTGATATGGGTTAGTTGCCACGTGATGTCACAAAATATGGTAGGGTCAAAGAGAGGCTGGTGTGTGTACGATGTATGATTCTGCCACGCCGGGCGCTTCAGTTAGTATTTGAACGTAGGTTAGGAAAGATGTATGTTTAAGACAACGGAGTACTTTTAGAAATTACCTACGTGTCTGCGAGAGCAGACTTATGTTTGAGTTGTTGAAACAATATATGGGATTATATTTATGTATTAGACTGATTCATTGATTTTACACATCATGGCTTGTACGATATGTGATTGCAGAGAATAAATAATGAACTGGGAGTTGCAAATTGCTATGGATATTTAGTTATATTAATTAAATATTTACATTATATAACTGTTCAGACACTAAACTGAATACAAAATGCAATACTACATTTGGAATCGATTATATTAAAATGGATGATAACATAAAATCCTATGTTACATAAAAGTACCGGAGACAAACGGAAATGGCCGAGCTTTCCTGATTGGGGCACCTTATAGTTTAAATTCTGTGAATATTTCGTCAAAATCCCTTAAGAAATGTATGAGAATTTGCACACAAAAGACTCGGAAGGACGGACCGACGGACGGACGAAATGGCACATATCATTACCCTATCCCCTTCGCCTTAGGCATTGGATGATATGAATAGCATCAGAAATGGTATGTAAGAGAAGTTATAGGATTATTACAAATAGGCTAACGATATCGAGAGGAATGCGCTCACGTAGGAATACATCGTTATAAGAAAGCGATTAAGTGTTAAATCGGCGGCACCCATTAAAGAAACACGACATAATATCATACGAATAGTTAAACGTGACTTATGTCCATGGTCCGACCTTCAAAAGCCGTGAGAAAAAGTTTTCTGTAAAATCCACCATCTCGAAAATACGCTCCGATCCCGCCCCTCGGTCGTATAAAAACACGTCTCGCTGATGGCTGGGTATTCGAGGGTTTAATTAGTTTTAAACTGCTTGAGCGGTGAGGTATTTGTTAAATATGATGTATTTTATATGTATGACGATGAAATAAGGATTATTTGGGATATTTGATCCATTTACGACGAGAAAACAACGGGACGGTAGCAAATCAAACGAGTTTCGCTGGGGTTTTCCCGAATGCTAGAAAAAACTACAAGTACTATGGATATTTCAATGCATCACGATCAAGGGGCATTTATTGTAGGTCATCCTCGGCCAATTCCCGATCTCATAGTTTTAAAATTAAAAGAATGGTGAAGCAAAACATTACCTTGACTCTCCTCCCGATCCACTTTTCTCGCATTGCTCCGTCGTATTCGATCTCCACGCTCGAAAATACGCTTAGACAGGGTGACCCTATAAATCTCGTATGGACCGTACTGATTATCTGCGCGGTAATCGTAACTACTAGGGTCTTTCCGTCATCGGCCGAAGTTCTGCGCAACCACTATTGCATAAAAACAATGTATTTCCAGTGTCGTCAGTATTCGAAAATGACGTACGAGGACAAGTTTATTGAATATCGACACATTGTACATAGCGCATAAATTACTTCTGTTTTTTTAGGTTATTTAAAATTCCGATGATCTAAAATTACGCTTAAATAAATAAAAACAGGTCCGGAGCGATAGCCAGGAAACAAGGGAAGTAACTTGGTTTGCTGCGTGATTTTATTCGTCTGAGAAGCCGATAATCAGTTAAATAACTGATTACACGATGTAAGTACTTGTTAAGCAAGGAAAGTCGTCTTTAAAAAAGACTATATTAAGTCAGACGGGGAAGGCAGCACTCAACTTAACCAGCCGAGCACAGAAATCATTAAAAAGACACAAAGCACTGAAAACACGGCATCCCGTCTGCCGCCTCAGTCAGTCAAACTCTCGCAATTAACATACTTATTAGTCTGGGCCAGGTAGACTTGAACCTTGCTTTGAGGTGTATAGTTTTTTTCTCTTCTGATTATGATTTAGCGCATATTCACTGTATAAATTCAGATGGGTACATCGGGATTACCCTTGGGCAACTTTTTTTATTGACGTTTATTGATCTATTGGTCAAACGGCCTAATATACCAGAAATATAACACCTTTTAAAGGTTAATACTCATCAGTTAAACTCACTGTATCATGAAGTCATGTTTATGTCTCGTACAAATTGATAGGAAATGATATACAATACTTGTTTGCAACAAATTAATTACTGTAACATATGTTTCTCTTACTAATCGTGGTATTTTACGTTACCAAAGTGCATTTGGTTACAAGGCATATTTGTATAGTTTCATTACTAATCTGTTTTACTATTAAAACGTATCTTATTATCTTTTATCTATACATGTAATCCTTTAAAACATATTGGTACATGATCACGTTTTGGACATCACTATAATAAACGAAACAAATGCCAAAACTGCCGTTCAAAATATTTGCTTTTTTCTTGTATTTTTTAATGTTTTACCCCAAAAATATCCCATTTTGCATAATAACACGGGACTAAAATTTTGCAGACTTAAACTATGATTTAATATCAATCCATGAAAGTGTTTAATTACAAAATAACTTACTAAATGTGATAGTAATTAACCAATTCCAGAAATTCACACTTTCGTTCATATTTTTAACGTTTTACCCAAAAAATTCTTAACGCCCCAACGGCCAAAGTGCAGACTTTTGAAAAATACTCTACTGGTCATACGCTTTCAGAAAAATATAGTGTCCGAAATTCCCTAGGGGGGGAGGGTTTACCCCACTGGCCCATGGACTATAAATAGCATGTTTAGCTTGAAAATGCGTATATTTGCTCGCCATCGGTATTGAGCTACGGATAGATATATATTTCAAATATATAAAGCTTTATTTAGGAGAATTTTTGCTAAAGTTTAATCACAACGATGTTTCATGATGATATGCAATAATTGTTTTATGTATACGTTTTTCATATTTAAACGTTGAAAAAGAAATAATTACATACACTCCCGCAATACGACCTATTTGTTTAACCCCCTGACTGTTAAATTCAGGTTACGGAAAAACGGGTATTATGCTAATTGTTAGATTGCGCCAAGTGTAGGCTGCAACTTTTTGTGCTCTGTGTATTTGGATTTAAATCAACAGAACTACTACAGTTATTTCTGTGGAATTTGCTGTGAATGTTTATGGAAGTATTCTTTTTGTATATATGTATTTTTGTGTTGTATAAATTTGTGGATTTTGTGATATTCCGAGTTTTATGATAATATTTGTGAATATTAACCTAAATCATAAAAGTGTATTTGCCTCGGGCATAAAATGGCCCATTGTGTACCCAAGATTATACAGTATAATAGGTATAGCCTGTGTGAGATTAGGAAATTTTCACCTACAAATCCTGATCCTCTTGTATTTACAACAATAAAACAGTTAGGATTATTGAAATTCAGGGGTACCAGAGGGGGTCAATATAAATGAACATGGGACCTGAATGAAGGTGTAAATTTACACAACATTCAAACACTCCCCCAAGAAATAACTACTGTAATGCCAACTTTATCTCTTGAAACACATTTTAAAGACGAAAATGATTCAAAACATCACGATCAGAAAAAGATCAAATTTGAACCTATCAATGTATGCAAAGGCCAAATGTATATTAAAGTGTGTTCAACTTCAACTTTATACTGCCTACAATCAATACTGATTATTACTGGCAGGCGCTGTCGGAGACGATGAAATTAGATTTAAATATTATGTGCAGAGTTATCAGTGTTGTATAATTCAAAGTCAGTCAAAAACAAGAGTCTTCACTCTTGCCCTTTCAGATTATATATCATCTAATGATTATGATACTGTTGCTGTGACTGAAACATGGCTCGGGGGACCTTCCGACAAATTATGCATCGCTGAGCTTGTTCCAAATGGCTACAAAATAAAACTTTAATGCATAACATGTAATACCGGCTGGTGGAGTAATGCGCGTGTGGACTGGCCATATAGCTTACGAAGCCAATCGGATTTAAAGCATTCAATGCTTATCTGCTTATATTTGTTTTAATTACAAGTTGTCTGCTGCAAATTCATATTCTATCCTTAAACTTTAAACTGTATAATACACATTTGTTGTTATGTTTGCATGCATATATCTATTTCAAATTGTTTTAACAATGTCTTAAATGTGATTGTACAGCACTTTTGAACGTGTAATTACATGATAAAAGTGCTATATAAATATGGTATAATAATAAATAATAATGCTGTAATGTCGATATTGAGAATGAATTATGTACAGACAAGTGCATGCGTAATTTCAAAATATATTGCATATAGGAACCATGACTAACTCTGACTACTAAAATGTTTGAAATTGTTTTTACTCGCTTCATTCAAGTGAGAGTTAAGCAAAAAATATGCTAAAATAGTCTGGCTGCAGGATGCCTGGAGCCAGTAAAGGATTTAATTACTGATAAGGAAGAGAACTGTGTAGGCAGCCACTTAGCTCACTCGGTAGAGCATTCGCCCTTCTTAGCAAATGGTTCCGGGTTTGAGCCCTGGTCCGGCTACATACTTTTCTAACCCTGTTGCAATATTAACGTTCCCGCAGATGGTACCAAGTACAACTCTATATAAACTGTTACGTATAGTTGGTAATGTTAGATTATTCAGTCAGGGGTGAAGCCAGCAATACTGATGTACGCACGTGCGTAAATTTAAATCCCAAATGTTCACGAATCGTGAGGACCCCCAACCATAACCACCAACTTCAAAGCTTGTGCGTCAATTCAAGCCTGGCTACGCCCCTGTCGTAATATCCGATATTACACGTTTCGGAGTTATTTGGCTTATTATTCTGACTAATAAATTTAAACATACACCAGAATGGTCATGTAGCGCGGTTGTTCACTGAGGCATACTAAATTGTTTAAAGTGGGTCATTCAACTGGGGCCTTATTGGAGTTAGGTCGTTCCTGGTTACGCTCGACTTAGGCTTATTGCTTGTTGAAACAAAGTCATCCAGCCAGGGCTTTCGGGTTTTTTATTACTGTATCTTTCCGCCGTTTTACTGTTCAAACTAGGTCATTCAGAGTGGGCATTCAGCCTTTTGATTGCTGAAACTGTTTCATTCAGATTTTTGACAGCTTGGATTTGGGCGGTTCATTTTCTCGTTCGGCTGGGTGTTGGGCATTGTGCCTTGTATGCTTTTATGTTTTCTGTGTTCGACTGGTTAAGTTGAGTGCAGCCTTCCCTGTCCGACTTAATGTTATCTTTTTTATCAACATCCTAACTGCAAAAATAAACATCCCAAGCAACACTAGTAAATTTTTTGGCTGCAGAAAACTATCTGAATTATACTTTTCCTGCATGCATTCGTTCTAATCGTGAAAGTACGGTCATTTCAGTTTGTCTCCGGTAAATATTGCAATGCTTAAAGCCGGGATGATTAGAATGGCATACATTCCAACAACCCTATGGCTATCAGCGCTTTGATTCCTGTTTACCCTTAAGTACATGTAGTTAATAGCGGACTATACGTTGGGCGAAGCTCAACGGATAAGATCCGGTTTATGGTAACACCTGTGCACGTGGTTTGGTCAGAGTTTGAATTCACTAAAGGATCTAAAAATTTGTGTTAAAATCCCGCACTGAAGCAAAGATACTAGAAAATGGCTGCCAATAGAATAACAAAAAAAAAATGCGATATTCGGCAGCTCATAAATTTTCTTTTATTTTTTAATGATGTTTAAAAATATTCCAAAAACTAGCGTAGGCCCCTGTCTAGAAAAGAAAAGATAATAATTATCAGTCTTCCATGGTGGCTGTGCAACCAATATTTTATATGGGGAGGGCTAATTCCTAAATGTTTGGACACAAAAAAGGCAGCCATTTTTTTGCCCGCTTCGGGAAGAAATTTTAACATTTTCAGTGCATAAACGATGCTAAACGAAGTAAGTCGAGCGGGAATCGTTCATATGCGCGAAATATCAACCAATCTTAAGAAAATCTAATAAAAAAGACACATGTTTCGGTTATTTCCCATCGCAAAGTTTGCAATACAATTAATTAATAAGTCCGTTTCGTGTATTTACGTATCTGGACCGGACGGTGATAATCCACATCGTAGTTGTAGGTTATTGTAAAGAAAGTAAAACAAATGCATTTTCGTAATTCCTCGCCGAGATGTAATAAAAAATCCCTCCAAAATCGTCAAAAAATATTCGCGGGATAAAGGTCGCGAAAACTAATTACAGGTTGTTGCTGTCGTTATTGGATACAATAAAACCCGTAATTTTCCGTCTAAATCTCTTTTATGTTGTGACGATTTGCAGGGTTTATTTAACAAAAAAGGTGATTAAGATTAAAGATGTTTGATATTTAATCGTAATATGATTAATTTAAATGAAAATAGCCTTTTCTTTTGAACAAAAGTACTATCTGGTATGCTCATGCAACCCATTAAAAAAAGGTAAAATATCAAATAAGGCCTATTTGAAGTCAGTTGTTATCTGTGTTTATATCTAATTATTCATTTTTAAATTAGTTACCCCTGAATGAAGTAGACCTAGAATTAAACAAATTGAAAAACGTGTATTATCCACAGACAGATATATTTTCATTTTGATCGGGCTGACAAATGTTCATTCGGACTGACAAACGATAGCAGGTTTGTATCGTCTTTCGTTACTTTGTACCCACTATTTCGTATCAAACCGCTATCGAGCGCTTTCTTGTGCAACGAACCGCTTAGATAGGTTTGCATAGACGTAGGAAAGCGCTCGGTAGCGCCTTTTGGAAACGGCTTGCTCCAGATTCGTAAGTTCGTAGCCAAACAATTTTTTGTGAAGTTATGCATCACCAAAAAATCCAGCACTAGATAAGCATGTTACAAATAATGTAGGACAACTGACATAGTCCGCTAAAAATATGCTGTGCATTAGTTCATATTATGTATACATGTTTCTTTATGTAAGCTGTACATACATAGATACATAGAATCCTCATTAATTTAAACCTCCGTTAATGCCTTAGTTCATATTACAAAACAACAATTTTTGCGTTTATATGTCAAAATAATTACATTTTGGCGGGAGATTTTGTGGCGACGTCGCAAAAACAAACGTTACGTCATACCAGTTTTGTTGTAATGAGTGTGGAATTCCGGGATAAGCAAATACCAAGAAAACATGGATAATTCAAATTTTGTCAAAAATTAATTAGTAGTTACAAATGAAATGGGAATTACAGTTAATATCGCGCTGAAGTGCATAAACATTAAACATGCCCCGGTGATGAACGAAGCTGAATTTAGGATGGACGAAAAAGAGTACGCCATGAAAGTGATTTGCATTCGGAGCTGCTTCATCGGGATATGAAAGACAAGTCCAATGATTGGATAATCAGAATGCAGCATTTATGTGAAAATACACTAAGTCATAATTATTTTTGTATAAATGTCATATAGTGTTGTATTACATGCATATTGAGTAGAACATCAATACCGCAATGCCTGTATCATGATACTCCAGCATCCAAGCTTGCAAGAGTTGCCATCCATGAATTGGGACAGTACAAATCTCCCAGTGACTTGGAGATGGTTGTTGAACATTGCTAGCTTATATTCACTGAACCACTCAATGAGAAGGAGGGCAGTGTCCATGTGACATATCTTCAGCTGTGGATGGAAGAGAGAGGGAGAGAGAGATATTTTCTCAACTCTGGGATTATCGGATTAGGACAAGAAAAGCACCAAGGCTATATATGAACATGTGAAAAATGACTTGCAGCCGACGGCCAATCCTATTTTCGCCGGATATCGTTTAAAAATGAAAAGCAAGGAGATCAGACATTTGAAAACTTCTAAACGATGATCAAACGAATAGCGAACGAATGTGGGTACAGAGACTAGGATGAAATGATCAGTGATACACTTGTGTTTGGTGTAGCATCCCGAAAAACAGGGAGAAATTGATCACTGAGGAAGAAACCTTGACTCTAACCAAAGCTATACACATATGTCAATCATTTAAATATTCACAAAAGCAAATAGGGGAAACGGAGACAGAATCTACGCGCTCGGCAGTCAACACAGTTGACACAATCAAACACGGGAATTCTGGTCATAACGCCTCAGGCCAGCCTGGTCATAACTCCTCATGCCAGGGAGGGGAGAGTTGCTCCACAAAGAAGGAACAGATGTCAAAAATGCAATAGGCAACATTATCACAATCAAGTTTGTCCAACTAAAAGGAAAACAATGTTTTAAAATGTAGCAAGTGGAACCACTTCAGTTTTTAATACGAATAGTGATGATATTGCACGGAATTTATTCATTGATAGTGTGGATTCTAAAATTCATAACGGGCAGGCATTCACCTAGCTTATGGTAGGGCCTTCCTTTACAAACGTACATTTTATTATTGATACTGGGAGCCAAGTCAACGTTTTGCCAAGTCGAGTATTAAAGAAACTAGGTAAAAGGTCAGCTTTAGAAACTTCACTAGCAACACTTTCTGCTTAAGATGGCAGTGAGCTTGATTTGAAGGGTCGCATTACCTAAAGGTGTAATCACCCAGGAACCGATAAGACACAAGATGTGTGCTTCCATATCGTAGAGACAAAGTCTAAACCATTGTTTGGTCTGAACACGGGTAGACACCGTACACCGGATATAGCCACCTACTTCGCACGAAAACGAAAGTAAAAGTGGAAATCGATTTCGGACGACGGTTAGTTTTCAATGATTATACTGTAAATATTTATGTGATCCACTTGAAGTGAACACATTTAAGCAGCGGAATGATTTTTTCAAAGCCCCAATGTTGTCATTTCCTCTGATATGTCCTTATAGACCGTGAGCCAGACGGGGGTTTGCCCCCCCCCAGGGGGAATTTTGTGGACCATATTTTTTTGAAACCCCAAGGTATGGCGAGCATTTTGGCATAAAGTTTGCAACTGGCGGGTGGGACTTTTCTCCGTTACCACGCTTTAAAATACGTTACCCCCAATATATATATATTTTTTTGTAATTTTTAAAGATAAATTGTACCATTATGCTATTTAATAATTCCAAGTTTACATATGTTATTCAAGAGAGTATACTAGTAGCTCCAAACGGATAGAATTTCAATGCCGAAATGCAATTCTAAAGAAGATAGATATGGGAAAACATACGTTACCCTAAAAAACAAAAATAAATTGGCATAAAGTTTTTTATTGCCAATTTAGATGACCAGGCAATCAAATAATGAAGTTATCATTACAAAGCTCAACTTTCAACCAAAAAAATGATGTATAGATTGCCAGTATAGGTTAAGAGATAGATGTTTGGTAGCGATTCTTAAAATGTCACCCATTCTCCAAAATATGTTCGTTTTTCATGCCTTCAATAATTTCAAGTATTCAAATTGTATCATACACTTTTCAGTTACATATAATACCACTTATATATTTATAATTGTTTAAATTACATATATTAACAAGTCTCTTACTTGTAAGATATGTTAAGGGAATACTACATTGCACTTTACGTTACCAAACATACAAATTAAAGTTCATATCTTCATTGTCTTAAAAACGTACTGAAAACAATTAAAATTAAAATAACAATTTAATCCTGCTCAACAATTATAGGTTTGCAGTTCAAACTGTATATTTAACTTAAAAACATGTAAACTATACATGTACATGTATTTAAATATCAAACAAAATTACAATTTACTAGCCTTGTATTCTGTTACTTTAGATAAACTTTACCTCTAAAAATTAATTAATTTTCAAACCAAAATATCTTTTATCGCAGTTTTGAACTTTAAACACATGTATTTAAAAAACAATTTGTGTTCAATTTATGTTACATTACTTACAAACTTTACAATATCATATATGCTGTAATTTAAACACAATGTTGAATTATCTTTGTAAAATCCCAAACGTACAAGTATTTTTGTTAGTTTTATACAATTTGTATTTAACTTAAAACACACACACAAATTTAATAATCAAAGTATGAAACTAGAACACAGATTGCCCATCGATTTAATATCTTCATGAGAACACTATGCACACACATGACTTTTAAACAATTTACTATTTACATATATTATATACAATAGTATGTCAGTTATTTAAGCACATTGCATACAAATTGAAAACTACAGTGTATATTTGAAAATAAGTTTGAAACACTCTCTGTGGTGCACCAGGAACTAGACCCCCCAAAATAATGTCCAATTCCTCTGGGTCTGTCCGCCACGCCCCCACTGGAGAAAAAGATTGATAGGTGCATAATTATCGTATGGCGACTACCTAAATTGTTGTGCAATACTGACCAGTGAAAGGTCAAGCATAAGGTAAAATTACTGTTCATTGTTTAAAGCCTTTGCTTATATTTCCATATCTGTTGTTGCCAGTATTGCATGTGTTACATTTGACATGAAGTCAGGAATTGCTGCATCATATGGCATTGTATGGTTTTGATAAGTGGGGTGGTTACACAATATGGCCTAGGAAGGCTGAAATCTATGTGGGTTTTTTTTTTTTTTTTTTTTTTTTTTTTGGGTGGAGTGATTGTTTATTATCCTCGTCAATAGGTGTGCCTGGGTCGAGGGCATTCCAGTACACACCTTACAAATTCTGAATAAGTAAATTTATAAATATATACATGTGGATGTGTATTAGTAAGCAAGGAAATAGGAAATATCTATATATAGAAAAGTTTGAAATGCTAATACCGTAGTTGTAATATTTTGGTTATACATACTCAAATATTAATACAAAATATTAACAATATTGAAAATTGAAAACATATTATTGTATAATTCTTGCATAAAGATGGTGTTTGTGATACTTATAAACAAAACACTCTCCTCAGTTTTATAGAAAAGAAGACAATGTGACATTTTCAAATAGTATACTGGTTCCGGTTTGGTGGGGTATCTACATTATTTCTAAGTATAGGTATCTTATCTGGACATTCCTCTAAAAAGTTTTCTTAGTATAGGTGTCTCATCTGGTAATCATCTAAAAAGTTCTGTAATTTCATTCCAAATATCATTGAAATGTCTGACGGTGTGATTTTTAATGGCTATTTCTTTTAATATATTGTATTGGTACCTAATATAGTGTTTAGCGTACTGAATGGTTGGAACTGTCTCTTTTAATCTGCAATTATATATATACCTTTTAGTGTAGTAGAATAAGAGATTTAATGCTATACAGTTTTTATCTCGTATTCCTAAAATAAAATTTTCGCTATTGAGATGGTTTGTTACAATTTCATTATGCGAAAATATTTGTTTTAAAAAACTTGAAGTGACTGGGCATTGCCAAAATAAATGTTCAATTGTTTCGGATGATGTTTTACAAAAGGAGCAGTTTTCACTTTGCTTAATGTTTATTTTGAATAAAAACGAATTAGTGCCGAGTATTCTATGTATTCTTCTGTATTGGAACCACTGAATATTGGAATCACTTGTAATTTCAAAGGGTAATAGCAAAGATCGCGAGCCAGTCTTTATCACTAAAGTTAATATTTATTTTTTCCTTCCATTTTGATTGGCACGTGGGCGCTAGTTGAGATTGTGTCATTGCGTCGTACATAGGCTGCGTACCTTTTTTAAATTTTATAATGTCTTTGTAGCACGGCGGAAGAAATGGTTTAGTAAGCACTGTATTATATTTATTTTTGTATTCTAACAAGTATTAATTAATAGATTGTATTACGCCATAAAATTGAATGAAGTTAGTTTGTAGACTAAATGTTTGGTTAAATTCCTCAAAACTAAGTAAGTTATCCTCATCATTCATAAGATCTCCTATTGAGTGTACTCCAGCGTCAAACCAGGTTTTATAAAATATGCTTATTTCACCCACCAATATTTTGGGGTTATAAAATATTGGATAGGCTAATAAATCTCTTTCCTGAAATCGCTGGTGTTCGTTAAACGCGACTAATGCTTTAAAAACATCTTTCCAAAATGTGTATTTTATTTTATTTACTATAAGTTTTGGGTATTGAGTGCTACATTTTATTAATTTATCAATGTTAAATAGTGTACTTGCAATGTTTATCCATTTACTATTTGTTTGAATAATTTTCCTTATCCAAGCTATTTTCAAAGAACATATAAATGCATTTATATCCACCATTCCCAGCCCACCACGTGAATAATATTGTTTCAGAACTTCTTTTTTTATTCTAGCTTTACCCTGCCAAACGAATCTGGAAAAAGTATCATTCAAAGTTTTAATAGTTTCACACGGAGGGATAGGAAGGGGTGTAAACAAGTGATTGAAAAGGGAGAGGACTAAAGTTTTAATTATTAAGATTCTCCCAATTGGTGTTAAGTTTCGTCGCTTCCAGTTTGCTAATATTTTATTCATTTTAAGTATTTTGTTTTTATAATTTAGTTCTATCATTTTTTCAAGATCTACGTGAAATTTTATTCCTAACATCTCAAAACTACTTTGATTCCAAGACAATTTCCATTTTGTTTTTATGGTATTAGAGCTATATTTTTGTTTACCTATCCAGACAACTTTAGTTTTATCGAAATTAACTTTAAGTCCAGAGAGATACGTGAAATCTGACAATACTTTTAAGGTTTCGTTGAGTGATTCAGAAGAGCTGTCAAGAATAATTGTTGTGTCATCAGCAAATTGTGACAATTTGTGTTCTACGTCATTTACTTTTATACCTTTGATAGTATTATTTGATCGAATTTTCAAGGACAAAATCTCAGCACACAATATGAAGATGTAACAGCTTAAAGGGTCACCCTGACGACAACCACGTTGTATTTGAAAAAAATCGGATAAAAATCCACATTGTGTAATTGCTGAAACACTATCTTTATATAATATATTGAGGTTAGAGTTTTCTGTACAAATTCCCAAGATAAAGAATCGAATGCTTTTTCAAAGCCAATTAATAATAATAACCCAGGAATATCGTTTATTTCAGTATGTTTCATTAAATCATATATTAGCCTTGTATTTTCTCCAATAAATCTATTTTTTATAAAACCTGTCTGGTCAGTATTTATTAATTGCTCAAGATATTTTTTTAATATGTTCTCAATGCATCCAGAACATATCTTATAAACACAGTTTAAAAGTGTAATTGGTCGCCAGTTACTCAGAAATTGTCTTGGTTTTTCACCTTTTGGTATGCATGTTATTATTCCTTGGGTTTGTGTGATTGTTAATGAATTGGATATGAAAGCATCGTTTAGTGACCTACAGACAAATGCACCAACATTTTTCCAAAATACCTTATAGAAATCTGCACTGAACCCTGACGTCCCAGGACTTTTATTATTTTCCATCGCTTTTAATGCTCTGGAACATTCGTCTAATGTAATTAAACCTTCTGCAGAATTTGATTCTTCATCTGTTAGTTGGGGTATATCAATATTATGTATAAAATTGTTAAAACTATCTGAATCTATCTCCTTTTGTTTCTTAGAGTAAAGTTCCTTATAAAAAAGTGATGTTTCGTTCAGTATATCCTTTTGATCGGTTAATTCAGTTCCATCGACTTTGACAAGTCTATTGATAGTTTTTGAAATCTATGTTGGTGGGTTCCCAATATGGCCTAGGATGGCTGGAATCTGTGTTGGTGGGTTTCAATTATGGCATTGGATGGCTGAAATCTGTGTTCGTTGGTTCTTAATATGGCCTAGGAGGGCTGAAATCTGTGTTCGTTGGTTCTTAATATGGCATAGGAGGGCTGAAATCTGTGTTGGTGGGTTCCCTTATTGCCCCCTATCCACATAGTATCTTTTCTACTGGGTCATTCAGCTAGTTATAATTTATTATACTTTTCGACAGCTTGGACTTGGGCGGATCTGCGCTTGTTTAGTTGGGCATTGTGCTTTGTGTGTTTTTAATGTTTTCTGTGCTCGGCTGGTTAAGTTGAGTGCTGCCTTCCCTGTCTGACTTAATATACTCTTTTTCCAAATATGACCTATGATGACGGAAATCTGTGTTGGTGGGTTCCCAAAGGGCCTTAGGTATAGCTGGTGTCATTAAAACCTAATAGTAGTTGTTGTACTAAGCAGTTGTAAGTACTCCATTGGGCCTAGGTTGAATATTAAGTGGTTTGAGAACCCCTAAGGCCTGATATGGGTAGTTAGACACCATTCAGGGCTGGTATATGATGGTGATGAGTACCCAGTCGGTGTGATATGGGTGTAATTGGTAATGGTAAGTATAACATACGGTTTGGTTTGACTGTACTCAGTTGTTGAGAGTACCCCTTATGGCTTTGCATGGCTATAATAAGTGGTAGTGACTACCCAGTATGGCATAAGATGGCTATAATAAGTGGTAGTGAGTACCCAATACATTGGATGGTTGTACTGGACAAGTTTTATGTACCCCATTTGGTCGTGGGATGCCTGTACTTTGCGGTGTTATATATCCCATATGGCATATTTTTCGTAACTTGACCTTGAAATGACCTTGACCTTGGCTTCAAAGTGGTCAGTTTTGTATGTCCATTTGATGTACATTATCAAATGAATAATATGTAAGCACATATTTGTGACTATATACATAAATAAACAAAAGTGCATGAGAACATGGAATTTTTAGTGTATTCGTCAATTATGGCGGCCATCTTGGACGCCATCTTGGATTTTTGGGTCCGCACCACGCGTTGACAATTTATGCCGGCAGTTCCATATATATACAGGCGAACATTTTGGCATTAAACATTGCTTGTTCTACTTTAGTTGTCACCTAAAATCACTAATTGTCACCCCACTGTACGTGTTATACCGACATTTTGACTGAGAGGTTGTTGAAAAAAACACCATATTTTTGAAAGGTAACGTAAATTACATGGCATTTCATATCAATTAATTATTTGTGTAGTTGTACTAATCAGTATCATCATTTCTTAACTTAAAAACGTCATATACGTTGACTATTTTTTAATATTACACAAAAATGTATAGTAATTTCATTCAAAGTAACGTAAATTACGGATGTTATATTATTTTGTTTGCCTGTTATAATTTGTACAACTGATTGTTTCAATATAAATACATTTAACATACATAAATGTTGTATTCATATGATTTATTAAAGAATTGGCATGTTTATAATAATTATATAAGCAAAAATAATGATTTATGTAGAAAATCGCATAGTCACGTATTTCAAATCTCCGTAACTCGTTAAAGCCCCAACAGAAACTTGCAAACTTTTGTCTGTGAATGCCACCTACCATAAGGTTTAAGAAAATCATAGTGTTGAAAATGCCCCCTGGACAAGCAGCACTAAAAAGTATCGCTGTTGAAGGACAATGCAGAAAAACGTACATTTTCCTTTTATTACAGCTAAATTATGCGTTTCGCAGGACTCTGTTTAGATTTAAAATTTTACCTGTCATGTTTTTTACCTATTTTTAAACCCTCATAAGTAAACACCAACTCACAAGCATGCAATTGAAGATAAACAACATTGATTTCCACTTTTACTTTCGTTTTCGGGCGAAGAAGGAGGCAATATCCGGTGTACGGTGTCTACCCGTGCTGAAGTCAAGCATACAGTTTGGCTTAATTAATATCACGTGCTCAGTGGATACTGATAATCCAACAGACACAGCCCCTATGAATAAGGAGAATGTGCTAAAAACGCACAGGGATGTTTCTAACGGTATCGGTTTATTGCCCGGTGAATGCAAAATTCACATTGATCACACTGTTACATAGCGCCAGTTGTGCATCCCCCTCGTAACTGTCACGCATGGAACACTAAGGTGTTATTGTTAAGGTTGACCAACACACAGACTGGGTGAGTTCAATGGTAGTTGATGAAAAGCCCAATGGCCAAATAAAGATTTATCTGGATCCCCGTGACTTGAACAAAGCAATTAAACGCCCAAACTACCCATTGAGAACACTTGACGAAATATTGCCACAGCTCACAAGAGCAAAGAGGTTCACTAAGTTGGACGCAAGGTCGGGTTATTGGGCTTTAAAACTGGACCATAGTCATCTTTCCTCACCTGCTTTAGTACCATGTATGGGCTGTATAGATACACTCTTTTGCCATTTGGGTTACACTGCTCAGGGGACATATCTGTTCAAAAGATTATTGAGGGGTTCAGTGGGGTTGCAGGCATTTTTAATGACTTACTTGTGTACGGGGCATCTAGGGAAGAACATGATGCAAATCTTAGAGCTGTTTTGCAAAAGTCACATGAAAACGGGATTCGTTTTAATGAAGGACATGAAGATAAGCTCAATGTAGGAATGTCTCAAGTTGAGTAATTTGGCCATTTTCTAACCTCAGACGGGCTCAAACCCTCACTCTCAAAGATTGAGACAGTTAAGAAAATGCAGCCCCCCCCCCCCCCAAAAAAACAAAATGGAGCTTGAAACTATTTTAGGTCTGGTAAAGTACCTATCTAGATTTGTGCCTAATCTGTCTATAAGGCGTCTGTCATCAAACGATGTAGAGTTTTCGAGGGAAAAATCTCAAGATGATGCATTTGTTAAGATCAAGGAAATCATCACAAACCCAAACAGCTCATGCTGTTGCAATTGCAAAGATGTGACTTAGAGCTCAAACATTATCCTTCTAAGCAAGTACCTGTTGCTGATACTTTGAGCAGACACTTCTTAGGCAACACATACCCTGAATTGTCGCAAGGAATGGACATTCAAGTCCACATGGTTATGTCAAATTTACCTATTTCTGACCGAAAACTAAAGGTACTCAAAGAGAAAACAGTGTAAATGAAGTTTAGATCATTTTATCGTTGCATAGAAACGCCGATAACGTTTCGTACTCAACACTTCTGTACCCTACTCTCCCCATCGATCGTCGTGAATAGTTTTTTCGTACCTAACAAAATTCGTACCCGGTACTTCGCACCATTCATGCATTATTTTTCGGATTTTTTGGATCAGCGGGTAAACTTAGTACTGGTTATTTCCCTTCATAAAATTAACCACATATACAGTTTCTTTTGGTCTCTAGAGTCATATAAGGAGTATAACCATTCAGAGTTAGATATTTGGAATGACATAACAGTATATCTATTGTTGAACTCTGAAAATATGTCTTATGCTATTTCCTTTTAATGGACTAATTTGAGGTTTTATTTATTGGTAGCGCCAGAAGGCGCAGCCAATATGGGATGAGTATCAAAATGAGTCCATGTAATGACATAATACCTATGTTAGGCTATGCTTTTTATAGCTTCGTTTCTTAACCTTATACCTCTAATTCACCAATGTCTCAAAAACCGTTGCGAGTACTGATAAAGCTACTTATCAAATTTGTTTTAATGCTAACAAAGAATAATTTAAATCAAAGCACTGAGAGTACTAGTGGGAGGCGATCTAGTTGCTGCTACTAAAGCTTAAACCGACTTTACACGTTTAATGTTCGTTTTCGTACTGCCGATCTTGTCTTGAATGTCAAAATAGGCATATGTGACTATATAGGCATGTTGGGTATCTAAATAATTGTTAAAAGGTGCATATTAATGTATATGTAATACGTGTATTGAATGCGTATATCAAAAGTGGCTTTAAAATAATACTACGCGCCTATTTATCAGATTCTACAGTACCGTCTTGTAATCACTTCCCTCACAGCGTGAGACAGTCTATAGAAAGCGGCTAGCTAGTACAGCGACACCATATGTTTGCATAACAGTACTTTGCAGACCGTATACGATTCATTGATAAAACCATCACTTGACCGTAGTCTGAAGTTTCTAAAAATAGCTTTACAGCCGGAACATTTGATGAACACGTAATTTTCGTATTATGAAACAAGTTCGGTATCGTCCGGTGTAGTGATTTTTTAGCAAAAATATCGATTATACGAACAGTTTCACAATAATTTTTGATCTTAGAATAAACAAATGTTGCTGACTGGCTTTAATCAGTTAAAAAATTTGGAGAAACATATGTAGCAGTATTGGGAATGTTGACAGTTTCTGGAACTACTTGAATGCGGATTCACATAGCAGCCTAAAGGCGGTTAATTTTGTATTAAGAAATGGGCAATGGTAGTAATGAGAGGCTTAAACGCCTCCCAAAAATCAACGACTATTGATTTTATTCAATTCCTACAAGACTGTACAATGGAAAAAGTGTAATAACAAGAAACAAACTATACCATATGCATGGCCTGAAGGGAATCATGTCTAAATTTTAGGCTACGCTTTTTTATACCTTCGTTTCTAAACCTTATTACCCCAATTCACCAATGTCTCGAAAACGGTTGAGAATACTGATAAAGCTACTTAAAAATGTATTTAAAAGCAAACAAAGAATAAATTTATAAATCTGCGACTATTGATTTTATTAAATTCCTACAATGGGAAAACGGTAATTACAATGAACGAACAATGCAACACGCATGGCCTCGGGACTAATGTGGAAATGGTCCATGGAATGATGTAACCAGCTATTAAACGTTAAGGCTACGCTTTTATACTGCTTCACTTGCGGACCTGAGGACCCTATCAGCTCATAATCTGGTCCCGACCCTACAGTAATATTATGTAACGTAAGATTTGGGACCGTAAACCAGACTAATTAGCTCATTGGAAAATACTAGGATTAAAAATCTAGAGTATTCTTTGACATAATTCAGATGGTTTATGTCTAACTTAATATTATCTTTTTAAATAGAAATTAAATGAAAATTAAATAGTGTTAAGGCAATCAATCATTAGTTTCGGTAAATAATAGGTTATGTTTGTATGTTTTAGTCCAATTGTAGTAGAAATGTTTGACAGTACAGTACACGTTTATCTATGTTGTACATTAAAATGATTACATCAGTGGCGATAGGGAAATAACTTATTATATAGAAAATGTAATCATGCATTGTCTCCCTTTGTAAAATTTGTATATGTACGTGGTGAATATTTCGCTGGGTTTAGATTTCGCGCTATCGATGTTGACCGCGAATATAGCGAAAATTAAACCCCCGTGAAATATACCCGCTATACAGTATTCAAAATATTATGAAACATGGCACTAAGTTTTCTTTGATCTGTATGTTTAATTGATGTCACGGCCACCTGCTTTTGTGATTAATTTAACTTTGATTTTTTGTAACCTTTCTTTCCATTGTTCTGGAGAAATTAACGAGTTAAACAGATTTCTCTAGAACCCCATATAAATCCGGGCATACCCTATAAGCAGGAGGATTGATGAGAACGTAACTAGAAGTTGTTGTGTTTGAAAAACGGACTTGTCACTTAAATGCAATCTAGTTACATACGTGTGGTGTTGCATTATGGTGAATATGTGAAAACGTCTTTTTTGAAAATTTTGCATCAAATCATACACCAACTTGTAGAAAATGGTCTAACTAAGAATATGAATCCCCATATGACATGTTTCCGTTCAGTAATAAAAAGTTGTGGACAGTTGAGTGTTGAGTTTTGGGTAAAATTAAAGTAGTCCCACTCAGAGTGGGCGGTGCTTATATCAGTCACATAATAGGTGATAACCAGTGACTGATCTAGGTTTTATTTCAATGATAGAACTCCATATCTCATCAGTTAGCATTAAATATTTATGTCTATTTTATGTTCCAATGTTTACAAATTTCGCCTTGGAACTGTAGCCAAAAGTCACGTGGTATTGTTTCACGTATATCGGAAAAATGACGGTAAAATTGTTTCAACCTCTCCCACGTGTACCCCGACAAGACTAGTTAACCTAGATACGTATGTGTTAACTTACGGCAAAAATGTCAACATTCGAGTGATAATGTATTTTGTGCCTGTTTCATTTATTTCGTGTCTACACCAGTACAACGACGAACCAATATATGTGCAGTGGTACTTCCTCGACGACACGGAGATGTATTTTTTCGACCTTAAACGTCACATTAGATTAGAACTTGATAAATGTGTCAAAATGGTCTTTAAAAAATAATTTAAAAAACTTATAGATCGCCGTGAAAGCTCAAATTTCGTAAATATGTAGTGAAATAATAGCAGCATATTTATTGGCATCGATGTATGCACTGGCAACGGCATCTTTCTCGAAAATGACTATTTTTCTGCGCTTGGTGGCACAAAATAAATAATGCACGAGTTATACAGAGAAATTGTCTAAATACTGCCCGAGTCGTAGTCAGATACTGCCCTTGTTGCTTATAGTTTCAATATCTTAGGACTGAAAACAACATTTTCACGACACATTTTTTATACAACAACTCTTGTCTATCTATACACCCTTTCAATTAAGGCACTATGCGTCCCCTTAATGGTATCCCCTCAGTCACAATATTACTGTCAAATTGTCTAAGAATATTTTTCACATCGAACGAACCGTTTGCAGGCCAGCAATGTGAGCCATTCCAATATCTGTACCTTTAGCTTTGTACAGTTCTTGATGGGTTATCCATTCTGATTTTTCATGTCTCCTACCTGGGTACAGTTCGCTTTCCCCCAAGAAACACAACCGGTGAACCGCCATCTTGGATTATATCCAACGTATCCGAATTATGTGCACTTCGGAAAATATCCATTTTTGAAATAATTCTGCCTTCCAAAATAGTTCCTTTTATAGTGTCCAACACTATTTATGTTACTATGTTATAATAGTTAAGTCTGTCGATCAACACAGTCTTCTAGCTTTTTTATAATTGTATAATATTATGTTTAATTGGTGAAAACACACAGCCTTGGCACATGTCGCTTACACCAAAAAAATGTATCGTCTTTATTATTAAGCATTTTAAAAGGGAAATTAACCAATTGTGTAAGATTTCTCTTTAAAATGATATATAACGTTATAGTGGACTATACGCTGCGGATAATAGATCCGCTTTATGGTAACACCTGTCACGTGATTTGGTCAGAGTTCGAATTCACTACTGGATCTGAAAATTTGTGTTACAATCCCGCACTGAGAGAATGTTACTGGAAAATGGCTGCCAATAGAATAACAAAAGTTTCTTTAATTTTTAATGAAAAATATTCCAAAAAAATCGAGTATCTAGAAAACATTAAAAAACGCGCAATAGAAAATATAGTTGATAGAAATACTCGCCTCGGTGCATTTTGCCTCTGGATATTGCCCTGCAACAACACGAAATAATTATTCTATATGTTTTCAAGTCAAATTTTTGATAATCAATAATAGATCTATGAACAAGACTGCAAAAGTACAGCTTCAAACCCGTCATCACTTGATCTTTCCTCTCGTATTAACAAAAACCTTGGAGAGGAATTAATATAAGTTTTCAAAAACTTCTTTTCCAATCCATTAATTATTCCATGTTTGTATTATTATATATATGTACTTATATTGAAATAAATACAGTTTAAACCAAAGTACAGCTGTCTCTTGGTCCCAAGACCCACAGAGGGTACACAAAACACACGCTGGTTGATTAAAGTTTCTGTTGTGCTGGTTAAATCCCTTTCACAATCTTCGCATGAGGCAGTCGGGACATGCGACATGTCTTCAATGCATTTTTGTGGACTATCGTGCGTCCGCGTAGACATGTTCAAATTTTTCTACGTCCGGTGTCTGTCGTAGGTTTGTCGTGCGACGCTGTATGTCGTCGTGCGATGGGCGTACGATAGACGAACAATTTGTTTGTGATTATAAGGTCAAACCAGATACTTAGAATTACTGATAAACGTAGGATTATTGTCGCACGTCACACACACGACATTTTTACGAACATTCATTATTATATGACTGCTGTGAAACATCTGCACAACCTCAAACGACAATCACACGATGCACATAGGAGGCTCGTTAACATACGAGTCATGTCTCATCATGAACATACAGCAGCTAACTCTTATTATTTAGAAATAAATATATCAAAATTGAATGTGCGGTATAATATAAGAAATTGTTCACATTACTTCAGGATCAGTGACATTATATGGACTGGCTAGTCAGCTCGCATGGTGTATATTAACTCAGCTTTGCTTTGGTCCATATACATTACTAAGGCTGACTAGCCTGTTCATAAAATGCCATAAGGCCCTCAGGGATGTTAACTTTAATTTTTCTTTATTATTCGAAAAATAAGAGTTTGGTTGGACATTTTGATTAATTATATCTAGCTGCTGAAACTTAGCCAATAGTTCAACACCTATAATAGTTCAATCTTATTTTCATGCGAAAGACGTACATCGATCTTAGGAAGGGCGTACGACATATGTTCATCGTAAGGCTGTAGTGTGTCAATTGTTATGTTGTGCGACGATCGTACGTCCATCTTGCAACTGCCACATTATAGTTCCCAAATTTGCATCGTAGAGCCGTTACGACAAGTAACCCCTTCACATAATTACCCTTTCAAGACATACGTCGGTACATTTCGAAGTAGATTCGCAAGTGTCGTGCGACAAAAAAATCTTTCGACAATTGTGGAAGGAGTTTTAACCAGCTGCAAGTGTAAAGACGAAAAAAATTGCACCATTTCTTGTACATTATTTAACTTTAATCATTATAATTTTGTAGTGTTGTCAAAAATCAAGCGTCTAATTCACCATATCGACATTACAGCAAGACTCGCAAAGGTTTTGAAAAGTCCTTGAATTTTTGTTCAACCATAAAAAGTACTTGATTTTAGTGCTACCTTGAAAAGATGCCAAAATAGTGCTTGTTTATCACTGAAAATCCTTCAATTCAGACAAACAGCCTTGAATATCCATAAAAGTGATGGACGTTGTCAAAATGGCACATACTATCTGTGTAAAAACTAAAAAATGACGAAAACGTTTAGGTTTGAGTATGTAAGGAATTGAGTACAATCGGGTACTCTTGTGTAATACTATGATGCCACACTCGTACAATTTAACCTCGGTAGATGTTGTAAAATGCCTTGAAAATACCTATTCCATTTTGAAAAGTCCCTGAATTATGGTGTTAGAATTTTGTATGAACCACGTACAGGAAAAATCCCGTTTTCTGGGATTAGGGAACTAATTGACCGACAATGTTACTTTTTTATCAATGCATTTACGAAAACCTTTAAGTTACGCTCAAATTTAAATTCTTTATTCTGTAACAACTGCAAATTGGTAACGGATACTGTTTGTATGAGTTCATTAACTGAATCATTATTAGTATTTCAGCTCATTTTACCACACTTTATAGTTGTAAAAGATTTATAACGATTTTAAATTTGATCGTAAGTTTACGATTTTCGTAATTGCTTTGATAAAACAGTACCCAGGTGTGGCTGCATGTAGCGTATAGAGCAACGAGGCACAATAATCGCAATTATTTTAGCCAAAAGATAAGAATTTGTAAAAAGTTTTACTTGACAACAATGACAAGAATTGGAAGTATAAAACATTTTTGTCGACCTCGCTTGCGGTGAGCGAGACTTAGTTGTCGCTTTTGGTGTATGTCAAGAACGGTATGCTATCGGCGAGCACTGTTCGCTCGTAGCGCGTCGTTGCATAGACGTAGGAAAGCGCTCGGTAGCGCCATTTGGAAACGGCTTGGTTAGATGACGGGCTCCAAGTTCGTAACTTCGTAACCGAATAATTTATTGTAAAGTTACGCATCATCAAATAAATCCTGTACTATGTTACAAATAATGTAGGACAACTGACATAGCCCGCTAAAAATAGGCTGTGCCTTAGTTCATATTATAGTTTACGCGACGAATCCATGATACAATCACTTTACAAAACATAAAAACGCCGTAAACTAACTCCAATTTGTTACGCGACGTCTTTGCAGGTCGAGAATACATTATTAATTTTATTTTAACTTGCTTCCCTCAGCCTTTGCAATAAGACAACTTATCCCAAGTTAATGTTATTTTTGCCCATTTCTAGATCAGTATATATTCGACATATATTCGTACATATCTTTTTATTGTAGTATTGTGGGAAAATAACTCGTTCGGACAAACTACAAGAACTCAAATCGACATTACGATATGGCAAGAGACGAAAGTTTGAGATCAGGTATCATTGTTTTATTTCTTGTTCACACCTTTTACAAATTGACCCAAATGGAGCCAAATACTCTGAGACAGTGTAGTTACCTTACAACTGGATTTTCGTTATTTAGTTTACCCTTAATGATACATGGGCACTCACTATCTCATTTATATGAACGTACCCAATGTCCTAACAGCCTGGCGTGTTATGGGGGTCAATCACTACTTACATTGCATTTCATATGGAGACTGTCTACATACCATCTATAGCTGGCTTCTTATCAGAATACCGATGGGAATATTAAAGTAATGTATTTTTAATAACAACATTATTGTACGCTTACGTGTCCGTATAATTTTTTACAGAATTTTCCAATTTGAACACACGCTTTATTCATTGAATATATGTTTAATATTATTAACTTTCAGTGAGTTTGCCAAAGTGTATGACACAGTAAATAGTGGACATAATCCTTTAGAAGAGCAACCTTTACGTACACATCTACGTAGATCAATCAAGGCCGAGAGAGAAGCTATCGAGAAGAAAAATAAACCGAAACGCCGTTCAATATTTAACTAAACCATAAAAAGACATTTGCTTAGGTAACGAATATCCCGGAAACCTGACGATGGTCAAATGTCTTATGTATCAGTCCTCGTGTACACACTGGAGCTGGCCGACGAGGTGCACTGATTAATACATGGGTCACAAATAACAAGGACGTCAAAATTTGAATCCGATAGAGCTAGGCATCGGGCATCGTAAATGAAGTATTTCATCAAACGCTGCCAGAATGCGCTGCTTACTCGGTATTCGGTCTGATAAGCCAAAAAGATCATTGGGTCATTTTAGACTGCCGTGTTTGATTTGTGACTTAGTTCGTCACACACGTGATTCATTCACTTTTTTATGTCTTCTTTTAATATTTTTATCATCTTTTACGATGACCGCCATTATTTTAGACAATCAGAGCCTTCGGAAAACTCGAATTATTCCTAACTCAAAACGGCTATCGGCTTGTTATATGTCTAAAATGGTTCGTAATTCAACCCCATATCTGTTGATATATAACTCGTAATATCATAATGAAGTTCGAAAGTATTGATTATCTTAAGACAATTTTGACATTTTTCACTTTTGTCGATATTTTTTCTCTTGCAATTCTGATTGGAAAATGTTTTTAGCCATTTGTCGTTTGTTATATTAGGCGAGTCATTTAAGCTCAAAAATAGGGTCAACCTCAAACTAATTGCAACACAAAGATTGTTTGCATTTTCATCATCTACAAACTATTATACACTCTAGAAAAAATATCCTAAGTAAACATTGTGCCGGAAAGTTGGAAATAAATCCACTTGTTTAAGGCCACTTTTATAATAATAATAATAACGTCTTTATTTTCTGTGGATAACATTATTGGTCAACCAATTTTCATTATGGTCCTCAATAACAATAGAGATATATGTACAAGTTTATGCAATGACAATATTTACAACAATACATAATTTAAATTACACAAGTAAAAGTATGCATATTAACACCTGAAGCAGATATTCGGGTGAAAACAGTCATAAACAACAATTTTGATATTATAATTTTTAAAATGTACTGGCAATAATTATGAAATACCAGTAAATTTCCACTTTAAATATTTGCTTTTAAATGAGGAAAATGTCCTAGCAGTTTGCACTGATTTTGGTAGATTATTCCACAGTTTTGCACCGGAGTTAGAAAATGATTTTCTTGAGAATTCAATTGTTGGTTTTGGTTGTATTGAAATTTATATCCCATGTATTCAGGTGATTGGTTATGTAATGATTTATACACTAATACCGATTTTTTGTATTCAACTCTATCACTGAATATTAACCATCCAAGTTCTAAGAAAAGTTCTTGTGATGGTACTGCATAGTCTTGATTAAGAATTACTCTAGCAGCTCTTTTCTGAAACTTATGTAATTTGTCTGCGAGGTCACCACTACAGTTGCCCCATATAGAGCAACAGTAGTCAAGATGTGGTAGTATGTATGCATTGAAGAATAGTTTCCTGGACGGAATTGATAGAAATTGCTTTTGACAGCAAGTTTAGCATGTTTTTTTCAGCGTTAGCTGTCTAGCTTGGATTTTGACCCACTTTAAAAACCAATGAAATGTTTGTAAATATATCCGCACGGTATAGATTTTAATTTGTGATTGGTGAACATATAGTAAAGTTAACACAAAAAGTTAGATGCTGATTTGTATGTTTTTGTATTCGCAGTGTGTTGAAAAGTATAGTGGTCTATAGAGTGACAAATGTCCGCTAGCTTTTTCCAAGCTATGTATCTCTGTTAATGTGCATGCCTCACCATGACTCGGTGACTCATCGAAAATAGCCATGCGAACACCTTCGGTTGTTATCGGCTACCGCTTACACATGTTGACATAAACAGGGTTTTGGTTTACATTAGCAGAGCACAACAATGCGGAGTAATACGTAAACATGGATTGTTTAATAACGTTTTACTATTACATTATTTATCTTGCTTCTTTCTTTAAATACAATATAAGGACACGAATAACAATAGCATGTAGTGTACATTTTTACAAAACAGTACGCATATAATATGATACTTGCCGGGAATTTGAGAACTATTTCGTTTGCGTCATAACTTATTCATATCGGTTGTACGGTTGGAATTGCGTAGAAAGAAAGCAGTGGCTAGAGAACCGGTGCACCGGTACCGGACGACAAGACAGTGAAATTATTCGTTCGACACCGGTTCGCTAGCAAACGGTACGCGCATTGGCTAGGGAACCGTCATTTTATTTTTATGCATTAAGCATTCACAGGAAACATATCATATTTGTGCTGGACATTTCTCTGTCACGATGGATGGATGTCTCTCACAAAGTTTGTCTGCTTCGATATATTTGTGAGTGGCTGATTTACATCTTTGAGTCTAAAACCACTTGACATATTTCGCAAATGTACTGAAAAAATATACATGTAACAATCGCGATGTGTCATTTAAACTCAACGCTGTATATCTTTTTTAGAGATATTTCTTGTTATTCATAGTACGATGGCCATTTTAAGTTTTGATAATGCCCCTGTAAGTTGTTAAATATTCACTAAATGTATATAAAGGTGCACATTTCTGAAAAATACAACCTTCCTCTAGCTAAAAATAATAATGATATTATCATCGGAGAATTTAATACTCACCTGTATGACATTATACATGTAGGGGTATTACCTATTGAATTGTCGACAAAGTCAGTTATATTAGCACTTGGAAGGGGTAACATAAATGTTAATCATTTCTATAATTTCAATCCGATTTGTTTAGAAATTACACATATTATGTAGTATATACCTGTGTATCTAATGAAAAATGAACATTCTTGTTCAGACAGTATAAATGACTAAAGACGTACATGAATTAGGCCGTGCCCAAAATAGTCCCGAATATATTTTTGTAAGCAAAACGGTTTCCGCTCTGTTACTTTGTCGCTTCTACCTGGATTTTAAAATTGCTTGGTACACATGTTCATGACGTCAGGACGGTATGTCATGCGCAAGACCCATGTTCCTAGCTCAAAGGTCATGGTCACACTTAGAGGTCAAAGGTTATATGGTCATGGACGCAATGTCCGCTATGTAACTTAATGGGTTTGAAAAATCCTTGGTACAAATGTTCACCACGTCAAGACGGTATGTCATGCTCAAGACCCAGCTCTCTAGCTCAATGACAAAGGTCATACTTAGAGGTCAAAGGTTATATGGTCATGTAAGTCCCTTTCGCTCTGTAACTTTGTCGTTTCTAATTTGATTTTAAAATTGCCTGGTTCAAATGTTCACCACATCAAGACGATGTGCCATGCGCAAAACATAGGTCCCTAGCTCAAAGGTCAAGGCCATACTTAGAGGTCAAAGGTTATATAGTTTTTGAAAACATTATTTTAAAAAACTAATGTTCCGATTTCAAAATAATTAGGCACTCATGGTTCTTTGGTCACCTTCTAAACGAAATACACACACATCGCTATGATTCGAATTACAACATGGCCACCAGGGGGCGTGACACATTTCCTCTATAGATAATCACATATTAAAAGACTTGAACATCATTGTTTTGAACACCTTTGCTCTAAATTATAATTATTTTGGCACAAATGTTCATTGGATAACCCTCTTCCAAAAATCTGATTATAACTTTGATTAGATGTTACAAAAATATGAATATTAGGGAGTGGAGCGCATTTTCCCTATATAGATGTACTAACATTGACAACTTTCTTTGTCTTTTTCTTAAGAACCAGCAGTTTGATTTCAAAATAATTTCGCTCAAATATTGCTTGTGTGACTCTCTACAAAATCCCTTAAAACAATTAAGGTTCATCGAAAAACATTGTCGCTAGGGAATAAATTCCACTTTTTCGTAGTGGTTGTAATAGAAAACATTGGACATTTTACTCGCCGAAACTGAATATCTGATAGAAAACAAATGTTACAGGATTGTTCCTTTGTTGAATCGTTTACAATTAAAATGCATTAAAAGTAAAATACTCTCACAGGTCAAAACATATACCCTCCAAAAGAAACAAATATCGCGAAAACATGTGACAATTCAATATTATGAGCATATTTCGAAAAGGCAATGGAATATTTCTTAGGATTTTTTTTTCACGGTTTACATTAGCTAGATGCACAATATAAAAATTTGTGTTGCAATTAGTTTGAGGTTAAAAGTTAAAATGACTCGCCTATATTCAGAGGTTAATTCTTTTAAGTAAATGGATATTTTTATGACGTTTGAATATACCTTTTCCAACAATCTCAGGAACAGCTATTAATTTTGCTTTATTTCAAAGTTGCTTTGTTTAAGAAATAAAAATCTGTTCTTGTATTTTGACGGTTAAAAACACAGGCAAAGTTCGGATGCAGAAAAATTAAATTACGTGTTGTATTCACCGAATACCGCATACATATAGTCAACAGCCTTTGTACGTGAAAAATGAAATTAACACAAATGTTAAATCCTCAAAACAATGAAAAATCCTGATTGATATTTCTGCATGAAACTTTGTGTACACGCTGTTGACTACCACAAGAGTTTATTAATTAAGTTTTTTTCTTCAATATTTAAGACTAGGGTTCATTAAGCCATGAAAAATCAAAAACGTAAATGTACAAGAAATACTATTATGGTCAAGGGGAGTTAACCACGTATAAGATTTGAAGATTTTTGTGAATTTTATTTTTCAGGTGTCAACACTGTTGACTATATTTAAGTAATATTGCATTTATTGACATATTATTTATTGATCTTAAAATCTCATATAAACATACTATTTAGTAAATATTAACCTTTTGTTTGTTTCTTTTAACCTCAGATGAAATAATTTCAATTATAAACAATGTATACTTTCTTTTGTTTTCGACTGAGTGTAGAATGGTACTGTATATTAAGCAGTGCGGCCACATGCAGTTATATTGTAACACAGTCAGTATAGTATGGTATATTTACAGATGGTCAAAGATAGAAATACATCCGCATCATTTCCAGCCGTTATCGTGTAATGCATCGCATAAAACAATGATTAGCAATGTCATGAAAATAAGGGATATGCTGTGACCCCTACTGCTGGCAAAGCCCCCCTTTAAGTTCAGATCAGGTCTAATTCAGATAAAATCAGGTCTTATTGATCTTAAAATCTCATATAAACATACTATTTAGTAAATATTAACCTTTTGTTTGTTTCTTTTAACCTCAGATGAAATAATTTCAATTATAAACAATGTATACTTTCTTTTGTTTTCGACTGAGTGTAGAATGGTACTGTATATTAAGCAGTGCGGCCACATGCAGTTATATTGTAACACAGTCAGTATAGTATGGTATATTTACAGATGGTCAAAGATAGAAATACATCCGCATCATTTCCAGCCGTTACCGTGTAATGCATCGCATAAAACAATGATTAGCAATGTCATGAAAATAAGGGATATGCTGTGACCCCTACTGCTGGCAAAGCCCCCCTTTAAGTTCAGATCAGGTCTAATTCAGATAAAATCAGGTCTTATTTCATGTCAAGCCAGGAGTATTTGCGTTATCAAAACCCTACAAGCGTACAGGAGGGTCGAAAATAGAATAGACATGTCCAAACTTTTAGTTTGACTTAGTTTGAGATCAACCATAACTTAGTTAGACCTGTTTAGACATCGCGTCTTAATAAAGACCTTAGTTTTTGCATATATATACAGAGTTCCCATGGTCAGGGAAAAGTCAGAGAAAATCCAAAAAAATCAAGGTCAGGGAATTTTGGTATTAGTCAGGGAAATCTGACAATTAAGCAAAAGTCTATGCCAAGCCAAATGTCCAATAATTTCGTAAACCCATGTTCAAGGTCGTAAAACTAGGTTTTGCGGTCATAAAACTAGGTTTTACGAACGTAAAACCAGGTTTTACGAATGTTAACCCATATTTTCGAGCGAAAACATAGGATAACGTCGTTAACCATAGTTCACGCTCGTAAACATAGGTTCACGTTCGTAAACATAGGTTCACGTTCGTAAACCTATGTTTACGGTCGAAAACATGGGTTGTATTTCGTAAACTATGGTTTACGAGGGTTTACCAGCGTAAACATAGGTTAATGGTCGTAAAAATAGGATAACGACCGAAATCAGCAGTTAAATCGAGAAACCTAGTTTATCAAACGTAAAACTAAGATTTTCAAATAAACTATGAATTTCGGGCGTAAACATGGGTTTACGGACGTGAACCTATGTTTACGAGCGTGAACCTATGTTTACGAACGTGAACCTATGTTTACGAACGTTAACCCATGTTTTCGAGCGTGAACTATAGTTCACGGGCCTGGCATGTATTTCTTGTGTCCAGTTATTACGTGAACCATGGTTTACGGTCGAAAAACTAGGATTAACGATCGATAAACTAGGTTTTTCGAACGTAAATGCAAATTAAGCTGTTTTTTCAATCGAAATCATAGGATAACGCCGTAAACTATAGTTCACGCTCGTAAACATAGGTTCACGCTCGTAAACATAGGTTCACGTTCGTAAACCTATATTTACGGTCGAAAACATGGGTTGCAGTTCGTAAACATAGGTTCACGCTCGTAAACATAAGATAACGACCGTAAACCTTAGTTTACGGACGTGAACCCATGTTTACGAGCGTAAAACCTAGTTTTTCGAACGTGAACATGGGTTTACGTAATTATTGGACAATTTACTTGCAATAACCATATTTTACGAGCAACAACCTATGTTTACGGGCGTGAACTTGGGTTTACAAGCGTAAACCATAGTTCACGAACGTGAACCTATGTTTACGTTTGATAAACTAAGTTTCTCGGACATAACTATCAATTTCAGTCGTTATCCTATGTTCACGAGAATGAACCCATGTTTACGCTCGTAAACCCATGTTCACGTTCGTAAACCCATGTTCACGGGCGTAAACCCATGTTTACGGTCGAAAACACAGGTTAATGTTCGTAAACTGTGGTTTACGCTCGTGAACCGGGGTTCACGAGCGTAAACATAGGATAACGGCCGTAAACATAGGATAACGGTCGAAATTCATAGTTCAATCGAGAAACCCAGTTTATCGAACGTAAACCCATGTTCACGAGCGTGAACTATGGTTTACGACTGTTATCCTATGTTTTCGCTCGAAAATACAGGTTAACATTCGTAAAACCTGGTTTTACGTTCGTAAAACCTAGTTTATCGACCGTAAAACCTAGTTTTACGACCGTGAACATAGGTTTACGCAATTATTGGACATTTGGCTTGCCATAAAAGTCAGGACAGTATTTATTTAAGCTAACGATAAGTGTCAATTCATGAGAAGGAAATACCAAAGACTAGAGGGTTCAGGAGTTTTTAAGAATTTTATTTCTGGCTTTATTTCTTTATTGTGATAGAAAGCCCATGCAAAACCAAACACAGTGATACCAAAATCATTTGTCTATAGTGCGTTCAAAGTCAAATGAGAACAGTTATAAACATAAACTCGCCCGACAGGTTAACTTTATATGGGTTCGATATCAAAAAGTGTGCAAATCTCATTCCATATACAAAAGGCGCGGTAGTGCAGTGGATAAACCCTCGCTTCCTACAAGTTTGTATTTTATTCTGATTTGTAGGTTCGATCCCCACTTCGGTCAACTTCTTATTGCATGTATCCATGTTATAAAGTCTTATCTTATACTGCTGTTTTAATGAATCAATACCTCAAAGTTATCAAAGTTTCATGTTGTAGTGAATATATTAAAAACGATTGTATGAGTGTTGTACTGTATATAAAAATAAAACAATTGACATACGACTTGATAAAGAATGAAAATATAACACAAACATTAATCTACGCACTGCGTACCTTGCTTCGTGTATGTTATTATATTAGTTACAAATAAAAATAAGGTACTAGTAAAAAGATAAAAACAACTTAAAAATTCAAGTTACTTGGGTGGGTGTCGAACCAGTGGCGAGTTTGAACCAAATTACTTGTATAATAGCGGCATGCTTACCCACTCGACTAACGAGGCGATGTGAAAAGTGGTTTTGAAGTATTATACTTTTGATTGACGGTATCTATTTTATAATATAAAACAATAGCCTCCCCTATTATTTTGAATGGGACAGTTCCCTCATTAGTATTACTTATTGAACCGACAGTAGGTCAAATACACTGACCCAAAATGAAAACTATTTAAATATCTCTTTTGTTAGCAAACATGTCGTTGTAAGTTTAAAACATGATTAACATGTTTTAATGCGGATTACGATTATGCATTTTTGTCGAGCCCGCTTGCGGTGAGCGAGACTTAGTCGCCACTTTTGGCGTGTGCGTGCGTGCGTGCGTGCGTGCGTGCGTGCGTGCGTGCGTGCGTGCGTGCGTGCGTGCGTCCGTCCGTCCGTCCGTCCGTCCGTGCGTGCGTCCGTCCGTCCGTCCGTCCGTCCGATTTTGTCCGGACCATAACTTTGCCATGCTTTGACCAATGTTGCTTATATTTGGCATGAATGTTCACCTCCATGAGGAGGAGTGTCATGCCGAACCCCCAGGTTCCTATCTCAAAGGTCAAGGTCACAGTTAGAGGTCAAAGGTCAAATTGAAGCTTGTCCGGACCATAAATTTGTCATGCTTTGACCAATG
Organism: Spisula solida; assembly: GCA_947247005.1. NCBI lineage: Eukaryota > Metazoa > Mollusca > Bivalvia > Venerida > Mactridae > Spisula > Spisula solida. The sequence goes on from OX365945.1 coordinate 37,938,303, forward strand.
TTGCTTATATTTGGCATGAAAGTTCACCTCCATGAGGAGGAGTGCTATGCCCAACCCCCAGGTTCCTATGTCAAAGGTCAAGGTCACAGTTGGAGGTCAAAGGTCAAATTGAAGCTTGTCCGGACCATAACTTTGTCATCTATTGACCTCCCTTGCATAATTACGTCATGAGTGTTATTCTCAATGAGAAGAAGCCATCATGCATAAACTTCATGGTATAATTGCAAAGGTCATGGTGACATGGGTCATGATATCATGCTGTATTTTGGAAACGACATTGTATTTTGCATCATAAAATACTTTCTTTAATGGAGTTTTAATTCTTCAATGGTTGAAAATTTGTAAATATTATTCAATTATATTGGATCTGCGTTCACTCTTCATGAAGCTGAAATTGTAATTCAAACAGTAGACGTCTTTAATATACCGGACATTTCTTAATGCAACAGGCATACCACCTGTCAGAGGCATAGCAAGGCTTGAGTTGATGTTACGCACACAAGTTGTGAAGGTTATTGGTTGGAGTCCTCATGATTGTGGCAATATTGGACTTTAATGACATTTTAGCCATATTTATATTTTTACTTTGGGTATCACTGGCTACGCCTCTCCAAGAATTATTTCAAGAAAATCAGGCTCAATTGGCTCTGGCTTTTCACTAATTATAAAATTGTGTTTTGCATCATAGAAGACGTTGGTGCGGTTTTCATCGTACGACGTTTACTAGTGCGTTTTTCACTGTAGAAGGCTATGTTTTTTAATGGAGTTTTCACCGCACGACATTAACTAGTGCGTTTTTCACCGTAGAAGGCTATATTTTTTAATGGAGTTTGAACTCTCAACAAACTATTCATGGTAAGTTGTTACCCCTATTGGAATGCATCAAGTGATTTGGCTATGGAGATGCATGAATGCCCAATTTTCTATTATGTCTTAGCCTTGCTTTGTTAAATGTCCCCTTGCGAGGTTTGACCTAAAGGAAGATAGATTTACTGTAAGGATCAATGAAATGGACCCCAAAAAATGTTTTATCAATTGCACAAATCACGCCTTCATCTGCTGAGTGCTATAATTATAATTTATGCTTTACCAACTATATACACTTAATGACATAACAATATCCTATAATCCAGTATATACGGGTCAGATGACAAGAGATCTGTTTAGCCTCCAGTTCATTTAATATTATACCGAATATAATCAGTTAGCTGGGCCCCACCAGATACGTCCCTGCACCGTACGTCATTCACATTGAGTTAATATTCCCACTGTCATTGTTAATCAAGGTTTGCCAGTACTGATTTGTGTTGTTAATCGACTGTGCCAGGATATATTCTAAATTTATAAACTCACTGATTGCCAATTAGACGGGTTATAGATCTGTACGTTTCCTACGGACGAAATATTCTAAAAAAATGTCGATTATCGAGAGGCGCCCACGGGGCATTCCGTCTTCACTTTTCCTTCTGTAAATTAAATATATTTGTGTAAGTACACCGATTGGCGCGAATTTATTGTTGAAAGCTGGAAATGTCTCCGGCGCATGATTACTCTGCGGGTACTTTCGTTAATATTCATGAATATAAAAAGTCTGACCTAAGTGCGCCCATCCGTTATTATTGAAGGTTTTATCGGGTTTATAAATAACCATGTAAATACAGTTATAGATATCCTCAAGTGTACTATACTCAAGTCATATGCGGCCTCTAAATGCATAAGTAAAACATTGGGTGCGCTGCATAATTCCTTGAGTAAACCCCGTACATCTGTCTACACATCAACACACTTGTTTGAGAATTGTTATTTAAGAAATAAAAATCTGTTCGCGTTTATTGTCGGTGAATAAAACACGGGCAGGAGTTCGGATGCGGAAACATTAAATCACGAGTGCGTAGCACGAGTGAATTAATTTTCCGCATCCGAACGAGTGCCCGTGTTTTATTCACCGACAATATACAAGAACAGAGTTTTTATTTCGATTCTAAATACGATAATATCCCGCACTATTTAACTGCGCGCATTCCATTTTCACCCATTTGACATTGAACATAATTCCACGCTGAAATTGAGTGGCTTATTAGCTGGTACCATTACCTCCCTCCTTAATGAAAACGACCTTCGTAATTTTCTGATGGAAATACCACATTTTAAATATTGAAACAATTTCATTAACACGAGTATATGGTATCTATTTCATAAAATGAAAAATATAAATGAATTAATTATCAGAAGCTTTAATAAAACTTGGTTTCTAGAGTATATTGGAGTTTCTAAAAATAGATGCGTCATGGCTGTAACACTGGATTATCGTGCAACTGGCCTTGTCATCGTGATTGTAGAAAATTTTACGTTCATTCATTCATAAATATGTCACGTGATACTGGGCGTAAATCGAAACAGCCGATTTGATAGGTATGTTTTATGGGGGTAATAATACATTGTTAGGTCCGCTCTATATTTAAACGATTAATCCGCAGATCCTGTTAGAATAGATTATCAACACTATCACTGAAAGAAACATGTAAGCTACGAAGTGTTAAAGGGACTGCCTCACATATTGGTGTATTGCAAAAATAAAATAAAATTGTCAAATATCCGCGTAATTTTGGTATAATTGCCTGTATATCCCATAAACAACCACACTGACATCAAAAATAACTTAGCAGTTATTTAGTATTTTTACATCAAAAGTTCTATAGGGTATTAATACCCTATAGAATTAACACTACTATTACTTAAATTTCCTGAAATTTGTTCGCATTTGATGAAAACGATTCGAAAAACGAACCAAATACCTCACTGATGTTTACGCTGTAGTTAGTTGATGTTACAGTTCGATTACGTGTGAATTACATAATTCACAAAGCATGTTGGAAGGAAACTTAGCGGGTTTTTTTCAAGAAAAAAACACTCAGTGGGCGATATCGAGAGTGGTTAAACTTGCTTATTTGCACCAAATCTTTAATAAAGCAACCGTCAGTGGCTTTCTATTACATCAATACTTGGTTAGGTTGGAAAATCACAATATACAAAAAATTTAGCCCAATCTGTGAGGCAGCACCTTTAAATCAAAAACAATTAGCAATAACTCCTTCTCAATACAATTCCTTAATTAACTGCCCTACAAAGATATACAAGTCAAACAGTTTCCTGCGGGTGATTACCTGCGGCCTTGTAAATTAGTTGTATCGTTTAGGGTGTGGTTTTTGCAGTTAGGGTGTAATTCGAATTTATTCCGGTGTAAATTAATGTTTCTGTCAAAATAATTCCAATACATGTAAAATCGGACAATACCGATTATCCTCCAATTATTTGGTTGTGTTAAATGTTTGTGCCGAACGAATGAACAAATTCAAAAGAATTAGAATTTTTTTATCATGTATCAATACCATGCTTCTGTTAATCAAAGCGATGTGTATTCTACGGGATGTAGTGCATTGCCCACTATATTTATTACTGACTGGAAATCTAATGCAGCTGCACTCGGACACCTGCTGTTTAGATTCGTGGTCTCGCGTTCAAAGTGAAATTTCGGAATAGTTTTGCTTTCTTTGGTAAATAAACTATTGTAATGCGATAAAGACCGATGTTATCCGCATGTAATAATGGAATTAGTCTGGTTCACGACATTCTTACAAAATGCTGCTTTTTTTGGATATTTTTTTTGAAATCGTAAACCATCGAGAACATGTCATGTGCCCCTCCATGGTCATTTTACTTTTGGCACCGCTTTTCAATATTAGCGATGGTGCTACCACATGTGATTTTTTGAAGGAGTTGTGTTATTTTTTAACTCCAATTACTGTATTGGTTTTCAAATATGTAAGGGGCGTACAGGTTTATCCACCGACTGTGACTTGAAGGAGTTTTGTTATTTTTAACTCCAATTTACAGTATTAGTTTTCAAGTATGTAAGGGACGCACAGGTTTATCCACCGACTGTATGATATCTTAATCGTGCCATATCCAACTATTTGTCCCATTTGTATTGAATGTGTTTTCAAGTCGACCACAGTTACCTTCCCTTGACTGGTGTTATACCGGTTTTAATCTGATCGATCTTATCTCGATTGCGTAATCGCGCTATGCTAACTCAGCGGGTTGTCGGAGGGTATAAATTAATGTATATCATTTGCTGGAGGGGTTTTGTGCGTTCAGTTACACTTTGGTATTTTTGACATTTTGTATATGATGCATACCAGGATCTTTTTTATGGGCATATCTCTGTCATTATGAAATTGTGTTCATAAGGTAGGTATCATCAGGAACATTTAAATGCTTCCATGGTATCATTCAGAATTCGTTGATCATGTGTGAGGAATCTAACAATTATGCATTTGTTATACTAGTAACCGCAATACATGTCACGATATGCATACTTTTTATCATGCATATTCGATGGATGATAAAAAATAAACGGTTACTAGTAACTGTACAATGCTTGAGTATGTGTGCAATATCACAAAGTACAGTTTAAATGAAATTTAGCAACCACTGCTGATTTTTCAAGTATGTTGTACGGTTGATTGTTCAGTTGCATCTTCGAGCCATAGACCATACAATTATGGAACTGGTTTTTTAATATCTTGAAAAATAAAAAAAGTTATGACAATTTTAAGTTCGTGAAATAGAGCGTTTTTTTCTTGAATTAAATAGGAGAATATTCGCGCGCTTGCGGACCCGACAAAACTCAAATTTTCCCTCTAATTGTCACAAATATTTTATTTTTTCAAGATATCGGGATGAAACATTTGTTCAACTTATTTATGTTTGACAAGTAATTGGAGTTAGTTTTATAATAGAAATATAGATCTTTACCACCCTAGTCTATAACAATTTACATCATGCCAGCTCTTTAGTGAGCCGCTCACGTTAGCCGAGCAAGTATGCCCCCTCACCGCAGAAACCAGCAGATGTAAATAGTAAGTAGGCTAGGTCAGCAATATATCTATATGTATATTATAAAACTCACTACAGAAACAGTATGCATGTACTTTTCAAAGATATGAGACAGCCTTAATTAAATCAATACAAAAATACTTGTTAATTCTATAAAATATGACAATATTTCATTTTCTTTTATTTTTCTATGAACATAAAGTCTTAATAAATTAAAAATACATACTCTTAATGTATCGGTATGTAACCATAAAGAAACTTACATACTTTATTGAACAAAATGGGTCTACTAAACAGATCAAGTTAAAACATTTGATATACAATGTACGTGTCATTACAAAATATTAAAACACTGCATTTAATTGTGTTATCAAATGAAATGTTTTATATTCAATTGTTGAATTGATGCCAACAAATAAATACGTCTGAATATGGTAAATTATTATCTCGTATATTTCAGACGCAAACTTTGATTAAAAGGATCTCTGTAGATTCACCATATTAACATTATATGAAAAAAACCGTTTTCCGGGATTACGGAATATATATATACGGATTTTTTCTCACCTTTTTTACGTTTAATTTTCATTTTACAATTCGTATATATTCAATTAGGTGGTACAACGTGTCAATTAACCAGTTTATTTAACAAGTGTCACAGGAATGACATGATTCTTCATTTTTATGTCTCACCTGTTCGATTATTACACGCATGTTAATTAACATGTGTGATTATTATAATTTTAAATTATGCGTGAGCTTATGACATTTCACTTTTAATTATTTTAATGCATGTATTACTTTCCAAATCGGCAATAAAGTCAAAGTTTCAAATCTCTAAAATCATAATAAAGTATGTATACAGGAAATATAGCGGTTATAGAAATATAGCGGTTATAACCATTCACGCGAATGTACCACTTTTATTACCCCACATGCTGTGACAATCGCAGCGGGGCGCGTCATAAAACGATTAACGATGTGCAAATTAAATATGTGTATTACTTTTTTACTAAAAAAAATTATACCTGTTTTAAATCAAAGCACTGAAAGTACTGGTGTGTGGCGTACTGATGCCATTAAATCCAATATCGAATCCAGGTTGTATCATAATTTTATGTCACAGTTCTGATAAGCCCATCCTTACTCAAACATTTGTGCTGCTAAAGACACCAAGAGAACCAGCAGTTACCTGGAACTTACTTAAGTAACTGCTGAGCATCAATGAAGGGATATTTACAAATACCATTTTTAACGACTTGGAGAATTCGACCAGTGTCAAGATAACTGACTGTTTATTCTCCGTATGACCACGCATGTTAATTAAATGACACTCTATATTAACGTATGTAAAAGGGGTAAACATGGCGTCGCTCCCACATATCGATCGGCCGATTAATGCTTTAAAAACAAATTTTACATTTTATAAAACCTTTAAGTATTAGCTTTTAAAACAAGCTTTAACGAACAAAATCGATCGAATATTAAATTAATAATTGATGATTTTCGACCGTTTATTTGGTATAAAACGGGATATTTTAAACTTACTTTTACGCGGAACGGATTCTTACTCGTCGCCGTGGATTAACTAATTAGGGTATCGTGTTGAATGTTGTCATAAAGAGAGACATATATCTCTGCTTCATTACAAGCTTTAAATATTCAAAATCGGATAATAGATACGAAAATTATGAGGTCTTATATAAAGCACGGTAGAAATTGACTAGTGCGTTTAACGCTTACCGCGATAACATCTAGAATCGGCCGATCGATATGTACGTAGAACTATTTCAGTTCCCCCCACCAGCTATATATAGCATCAATGTTTGTATACAACATAATTAGGTCGTCGTCTGCAATGTGCAGCGGCGGAGTGATTAACATACGTTACAGTATACGATTGAAAACCGTGGGAACTATTAGATTCCCGCCACCAGTGAGAACATTCGTTGGTAGTAAAAATATAGTCCGTTGCGGAATGATTTGCTATAAAAATCCTCTAAAAATAAAAGTCTGATAAAATTGTTGGTCTTAATATAAGTAAATGTTGGTAATGTAAACAAATCAGGTCCAATGATACGTGTAACCTGTGTTGCATGCTTGTAATATTGTTCAAATCATAGAACTATTTATTTGCCGAGGCCTAATGCGTTAAATTGGTCGTAAGCTGAAAAGTGGTAATATCATTGTGTGGCGTTTACGCCACACAAAAACCGTAAAAAGGGGGCAGATCTAATTATCACATTTCTTATATCAAAACACCAATCTGACGGGAAGAAATTAAACTATTAATCAAGTTTGCACAAAATATATTCCCCGAGAAACAAAAGAACTACGGACAAGAAAGTAACCAAGTTTGATATCAAATCCGTTCATTTCCTTCTTTGTTCAATGTGAGTGATAGTCATGTTAAAAACCTTTAAAAAGGGGGTTGATCCCATAAAGATACAACTATGAAATTTAGTGCATTATATTGTAGACATATCAAACTACAAAATATGTTTGCACATAAGAAATATCTCAAATAGTTAGTATCATATAGACAATTTTACGTGGAGTCCCCATGCCTTCCAATGGTAAAAACATTGTCACATGTGCGAATACAAATGGGACAAATAGTTGGATATGCTTTCCAGCCAGTGGCCTAGCTTTTTGTGGACAGTGTTTACACAGAAAGTCGATAAAAGCTGTTTATGTACTGAATTGCAGTACAAAAACAAACACAATATTGCCTATATTTTTGTTATGGATTAAAATCAAGGACCGTAACACTTACCAATGAAAGCATTCACACATTTAGCACAACATGTAAAGTTTTCATGCTCCTAAATATTCAGAAACGATAAATATAGCGGATTTTGTGTTTGTTTTTGTATTGCAATTTATCGCGTTGGTTTTATACCACACGTATACTCACCAGCCGTATCAATAATTAAACAAAGCATATTACAAATACTGCACGGTCGACTGCCCGCCGGTTATCAGTATAGATTTTAAGAGTAAACAGTACCAATAAAAGTGTATATGCACAAGATTGAACAAAAATGAACATCGAAAATGTAGTTATCGTAATTTTCATTTGTAAACAAAGCCTACCGGCGTGTTATCTCCGGCGAACTTATATCTTGTGTACAGTACTGTAGGCCTAAGTTGATGACAATTATCGTCAACTACATGTAGCGTGTGTCACAATATGTACACGTGTAAAACAATTGACATGCATGCAGTGTTGTTGTTTGATAAATTATCTTTCCATGTCGTTAACTTAAGTGAATCACAATTCATTATTATCTTTTAAGGTCTAAAATAAGTTTTGGTTCGGGTAACCCGACCCTACCTAAAAAAATCGTACCGTACCCTTCCTTTAAAATATCTTAAATTCGTATAAAGCTCGCCGTTCCGTTAATGATTTAAATTGTGATTCTCACCATACGATTCAGACTTTCCAAAAAACGTCAGAACGTCGGTCATGACAAGCAAAAATCGCTGTGGGAACGGCAAATTTGACCAACTGTGGTTCCGTTGAACCGACGGCGATTTTGAGTAGGGACGATGATAATTCTGCATTGTAGTCGTAGACTATTGTAAATAATATAACACGAATGTATTTTCCTAATTCCTCGTCGATATGTAATAAGAAAATCCTTCAAAATTGGTCAAAAAAAGGTAAAAATAATCAGATGAGTGTCGCGAAAACTGATGACAGTGAAGAATGTGGCTAAAACCCGTTCGATACCGATATGTACTGATCCGGTGTCGCGTGAGAGTCATTCGACTATGAGATCAGTGCGACCGGAAGTATAGCTGACACATTTTATGCGGTACACAAGTGCTAATCACCAGCCGTGATAATTGTCTGCCGAGGCGTATAAAAAAGTCCTGGCGAGTTTAAATTCGGAGCTCGAGGTCATGTTTTTGGTTTTTTTATAAAAGAAACGAACACTTTCCAAATATACTTGATGATTCGCAGTTTTAAACGTTCTCTACTATGTATTTTCGTAGATTTATCGACGCATATATAGATCGCTTCCGTACATGGGATGCGCCGTACTTTGGTACTAACATGCGGTCAAGTTTAATTGTTTATTTTCATTATATATAGGCCTATATAAACCTATATATTGATTTATACATAAGGAAATAGGTTCACATAAATTTATGTATTAGTTACGTATTTTACACTATTTAACGTACGTTCGATGGAGATCTGTAAACGTTATCTATATATAGTCTTTGTTAAAAGAACATGCGTCCATAGTCAGCTTTTGCAAAGATCTAAAATTGTTCGTTGAGGTATTTGGATTTTGTTTCTTTCAATGTTTATGGGAGATTTGAATATATGAAATGACCCTCTGACCCCTGAAAAAGTCTATTTACCCTTGGGTTTTGAAATCAGCTTTAGATGGAGCCGCTGCATAATTATGTACATGTTGTTTTCATTATATTTTGAGCATTTGATTTTGTTGATGTTGCCAACCCACACAGTGCTAAGAATTAATACCTGTGCTGAGATTCCATCTATCATGATCATGTTGATAGGACTATCGGCTACCCCGAGGTCCCAGGTTCAAATCTCCGCTAGACACTGGAAATCACAGAACTGATTTTCTCACCAAATTACAGAAGCATTCTTGTGTGTATCGGTGCTTTAATTACTTGGGGCATGTAAAAGAAAGATAGGAGTCTATTTGGAAAGAGCTAGGGTAGCGCACCCGGTTTCCTAGTGTAACAAACTGACTCTTCCCTCGAACTCGGAGGTCGTTGTCTGATCTAGCAGGGAAAAATCAATGACAATGCACTTACGACCGTCTCAGTCAATCACAAACGACAACATGGACCTGTCAGACTAAATTCTGTAACTATACCTGGTGTCACAAATCCCATCCGATTGCAATCCAGTGATCGAATGCTTATCTGCTTGAAGGAATCTTATGGTCATTGGGGGTATTGTAGAGCATCGGGCAGAGACAGGAGTAATTTTAAGTCTTTTGATAATATTCATTGCTACTAATTGGCCCGTCCGCATGATATGCATAGACATAAAGCCGCAAAAGACAGGGAAGTCGCCCAGCGTCAGGGTGATTTGTGACCCAGTTATTTATAAGAGATAACATAAATCTGTGTATAAATAAGGAAAATATATATTATAAAATAAACATTTAATTCAGATAATAAATGAAAATTTAATAAAATAAGTACAATTTCATACTAAGCGATAACACTTGAGTTATTTGAGTTATATAATCAAACAAGTTCAACAACTATCAGAACTATCCCCCACAGATCATTGAATGTTATAAATTCTCTAAATACATGTACTCCATGACTAGGCCATTTACATTCAAATCAAACCAATGGATATAAGGAGAAAAGCGTGGAAAAACTTTGTGACACCCTGATATCTAGCGAATAATCAACCCCTCGTCTACTGGGTTGAGTAGGCCCCTACCTTCTGGGTTGAGTAGGCCTCCACCTACTGGGTTGAGTAGGCCCCCACCGTCTGGGTTTAGTAAGCCCCACCTTCTGGGTTTAGTAGGCCCCCACCTACTGGATTTAGTAGGCCCCCACCTACGGGGTTGAGTAGGCCCCCACCTTCTGTGTTTAGTAGGCCCCCACCTACTGGATTGAGTAGGCCCCCACCTACTGGGTTTAGTAGGCCCCACCTTCTGGGTTTAGTAGGCCCCCACCTACTGGATTTAGTAGGCCCCCACCTATGGGGTTGGGTAGAGCCCCAACCTACTGGGTTGAGTAGAGCCCCCGCCTACAGGGTTTAGGAGGCCCCCGCATACTGGGTTTAGTAGGCCCCCACCAACTAGTTTAAGTAGAGCCCCCCGCCTACTGGGTTTAGTAGGCCCCCGCCTACTAGGTTATGTAGAGCCCCCACCTACTGGGTTGAGAAAGCCCCCGCCTACTGGGTTTAGTAGGCCCCCACCTACTGGGTTTAGTAGGCCCCAACCTAATAGTTTAAGTAGAGCCCCCCGCCTACTGGGTTTAGTAGGCCCCCGCCTACTAGGTTAAGTAGAGCCCCCACCTACTGGGTTTAGAAGGCCTCCACCTACTGGTTTAAGTAGAGCCCCCCGCCTTTGTGACACCCTGATATCTAGCGAATAATCAACCCCTCGTCTACTGGGTTGAGTAGGCCCCCACCTTCTGGGTTTAGTAGGCCCCACCTTCTGGGTTTAGTAGGCCCCCACCTACTGGATTTAGTAGGCCCCACGTCTGGGGTTGAGTAGAGCCCCAACCTACTGGGTTGAGTAGAGCCCCGCCTCATGGGTTTAGTAGGCCCCCGCCTACTGGGTTAAGTAGGCCCCCACCTACTAGTTTAAGTAGAGCCCCCCCGCCTTCTGGGTTTAGTAGGCCCCCGCCTACTAGGTTAAGTAGAGCCCCCACCTACTGGGTTGAGTAGAGCCCCCACCTACTGGGTTAGTAGTCCCAACATACAGGATTAAGTAGAGCCCCCGCCTACTGGGTTTAGTAGAGCCCCAACTACTGTGTTTAGTAGGCCCGCCTATTTAGTTAAGTAGAGCCCCCGCCTACTGGGTTAGAGTCCCAACATAAATACAAATACAATACATGTATTTATTTTAAGTCGGATACATTTACAAATTTGTATTAAGTAGAGCCCCCCGCCTTCTGGGTTAGAAGAGTCCCAACATACTGGATTAAGTAGAGCTCCCGCCTACTGGGTTTAGTAGAGCCCCACCTACTATGTTTAGTAGGCCCGCCTATTTGGTTAAGTAGAGCCCCCCGCCTACTGGGTTAGTAGAGTCCCAACAAAAATACAAATACAATATTTATTTTAAGTCGGATACATGTTCAATACTGGATTAAGTAGAGCCCCCCCCCCGCCTACTTGGTAAGTAGAGTCCCAACATACTGGATTAAGTAGAGCCCCCCCCCCCGCCTACTGGGTTTAGTAGAGCCCCACCTTCTGTGTTTAGTAGGCCCGCCTATTTGGTTAAGTAGAGCCCCCCGCCTACTGGGTTAGTAAAGTCCCAACATAAATACAATATTTATTAGTTTCATGACAGCCTTCAATGCTGTTAACTTTAGGTGCATTTCATATAGTGCTGTCCAGACATACCCGATAGGGGTTGAACACTTGTTAAAATTCCTAGCGTTCGATTTCACACTTTGTCTTATTAATTTACCTGCTGGATTTATTCTGTCCTATCAGCAATTATATGTCTCTCAGGGTAAAGGATAAACACGAGTCCAAACGTGCTAACCCTATTCAGTTGGATTACAGCACATGTATTAGAATTGATTTCTTTAACTATGCTCATTTTTAAAATGTCCAAATTTTGAATATTTAAAATTAAACGTCCCAAGTTCACAGCGTATAAACCAAATCACTGTACGACTTATTGGGATACTATACAATTCAACCTGTATTACTTCTTGTGAGTAAAAACACGTATGATTTCCGATAACTGTATGACTAATTGCAAGACTATACAATTCAACATGTATGCCTTATTGCAATTACTGGAAGTTGACTCGATTATGCACTGTGGAGTTTCTACTTTTTAGCTGCACTGCCCAAGATTTGGCATTTCATTTGTTGATAACATTTCTGTCTTTGTCGGGATAGTTTTGATATTATCGTTCAAATGTATACGAAATCCGAAGATAATGATGCAAATAGTCAACACGTCCTGCTCCATACACTGACGTACTGTACAGCTGACCCTATATGAATTGTTCTTCATTACGAATACCAGTTTCGTGGAATTGATCTCCAACAGCTGTCTTGCTGTTCTATCAAACAATCTACAAATAGAAATAAACAGTTATCATCTTATTGTATCAATAACCAAAACATACCATTACAGGATTGACTTTCAATAATGTTGAACACATAATATTATATTTTTGAGGTTTTAAATTGATTGATTGATTGATTGATTGATTGATTGATTGATTGATTGATTGATTGGGTTGGGTTGGGTTGGGTTGGGTTGGGTTGGGTTGGATAGGGTCAGGTCGGGTCGGGTCGAGTCGAGTTGATTGATTGACTGATTGATTGATTGATTGATTGATTGATTGATTGATTGATTGATTGATTGATTGATTGATTGATTGATTGATTGATTGATTGATTGAAACCTGGTCAGCTAATTAGGAATTAATATTTGATTCTTGAATTTTGAATTGTGGATGTGTAGTAATGTTTAAATGATCATAAAAAAAATGTCTAGCAAATATATAATCTGTAATATTTACAACACATCAATAGGTATTAAATTATTCAAGCCAAATAACTTTTATTCAAGCCAAATACCTTTTATTCACTCATTTCATGTTTACATAGAAAATGGAGGTGACAAAATGTAACTGTTTTACTTCACTTCACAAGTGCAATGATTAATAACTGACTACCTGATATGTGAAATTAAGTGTCACCTCTGTGCAGGTCCATTAATTAAATCAAAGCACTGAAAGTACTTCTGTGTGGCGTACTGATGCCACTAAATCCAATATCGAATCCAGGTTGTATCATAATTTTATGTCACAGTTCTGATAAGCCCACCCTTACTCAAACATTTGTGCTGCTAAAGACACCAAGAGAACCAGCAGTTACCTGCAACTTACTTAAGTAACTATGCTGAGCATCAATGAAGGGATATTTACAAATACCATTTATAACGACTTGGAGAATTCGACCAGTGTCAAGATAAGTGACTGTTTATTCTCCGTATGACCACGCATGTTAATTAAATGTATATGACACTCTATATTAACGTATGTAAAAGGGGTAAACATGGCGTCGCTCACACATATCGATCGGCCGATTAATGCTTTAAAAACAAGTTTTACATTTTATAAAACCTTAAAGTATTAGCTTTTAAAACAAGCTTTAATGAACAAAATCGATCGAATATTAAATTAATTAATAATTGATGATTTTCGACCGTTGATTGAATTTTTATTTGGTATAAAACGGGATATTTAAACTTACTTTTACGCGGAACGGATTCTTACTCGTCGCCGTGGATTTAATAATTAGGGTATCGTGTTGAATGTTGTTTAAAAGAGAAACATATATCTCTGCTTCATTACAATCTTTAAATATTCAAAATCGGATAATAGATACGAAAATTATGAGGTCTTATATAAAGCAGGGTAGAAATTGACTAGTGCGTTTAACGCTTACCGCGGTAACATTGTTAATCGGCCGATCGATATGTACGTAGAACTATTTCAGTCCCCCCACCAGCTATATATAGCATCAATGTTTGTATACAACATAATTAGGTAATCGTCTGCAATGTGCAGCGGCGGAGTGATTTACATACGTTACAGTATACGATTGAAAACCGTGGGAACTATTTTAGATTCCCGCCACCAGTGAGAACATTCTTTGGTAGTAAAAATATAGTCTGTTGCGGAATGATTTGCTATAAATATTCTCAAAAAATAAAAGTCTGATATAATTGTTGGTCTTAATATAAGTAAATGTTGGTAATGTAAACAAATCAGGTCCAATGATACGTGTAACCTGTGTTGCATGCTTGTAATATTGTTCAAATCATAGAACTATTTATTTGCCGAGGCCTAATGCGTTAAATTGGTCGTTAGCTGAAAAGTGGTAATATCATTGTGTGGCGTTTACGCCACACAAAAACAATCATGGGATAAAAATATTTTGAAGTCATAGTTATATTACTTCCATTTCAGCTGTGTATTATGCTTAAGCTGAATAAACCATTTATTCTGTTCTGTTCATTAAAATTAAGGGTCACTTAATGTCTACATATTTTTCACACTGTATATAATTATGACACTTATAGTTAGGTAATGTACAAGTAGGTTGATTTGACATGTCACCATTGCCTGATGTCAAAAATTATCCAGCCTAATAAAAGGTAATGTTTGATCATTTATAACATGTATTGATTACAGAACAGACTATATATTTTATTGATTACAACAAAGGTTATATATAAAAAAAATGTATAGGATATTATTTAATTACAAGTAACTGGTTTTATTATACCCCCATTTATAATTAACTTCCTGTCATAAAGGGACTATTAAATTCTCAAACAGGGTATCTGGGTGATGTAAGATAACTGATTAACAGACTGTTCAATATTATGCAATAGTGTGCAATACTGTATCTTGACATCTTGAAAAATAGGGATCACATACTGACATCATGCTGAGAGAATACCTGTAGAGTCCAAAATAATGTGTCCCTATTTTCTCAGTATGCCTCTATTTAACAAGGTATTCATGCAAACCAATTCATATGTGGACACGTGGCTCAATAGGTCATAAATGGGGTTCTTTTATTAGGCAACATAATTGATAAAGAACAACTTCTTTATTACAGAACACAATTATTGAGTTTTTCTAAAATAATGACTTGAAAGATGATGCCCCCAGGATTTTTTCATGAATCAAAATGCATACATTGTATCATATAGTTGATAAAAAACATAAAACTTATATATTATAGAACATGATTATTGAGTTTTTCTAAATTTTCTTTGGAATATATAACAATATTAAAACTGTGAGAAATATAAGAACTGAATTTCAGAGGACATGTGACTTGATAGATGATGCCCCAGGGATCTTTTCATGTATCAAAATGCAATTTCTTTATTAAAGAACACAATTATTGAGTTTTTCTAAAATAATGACTTGAAAGATGATGTCCCCAGGAGCTTTTATAGAACCCAAAATACAACCATTGTATCATATGTTTGATAAATAACAAAACATATATATTATAGAACATGATAATTGAGTTTTTCTAAAATAATTTGGAAAACAAACCAATATTTAAACTGTGAGAAATGGAAGAACTGAATTTCAGAGGTCATGTGACTTGATAGATGATGCACCAGGGATCTTTTCATGTATCAAAATGCATACATTGTATCATATAGTTGATAAAAAACACAACTTATATATTATAGAACATGATAATTGAGTTTTTCTAAAATAATTTGGAAAACAAACCAATATTTAAACTGTGAGAAATGGAAGAACTGAATTTCAGAGGTCATGTGACTTGATAGATGACGCCCCCAGGAGCTTTTCATGAATCAAAATGCATACATTATTTCATATATTTGATTAAGAACACAACTTTTGTATTATAGGACATGATTATTAAATTTTAGTTTTTCTAAAATGATACGGAAAATATAACAATATTTAAACTGTGAGAAATGTAAGAACTGAACTTCACAGGGTTATGTGACGTGATAAATGATGCCATCCGGAAGCTTTTCATGAATCAAAATGCAAACATTATATCATATATTTGATAAGGAACACAACTTATATATTATAGAACATGATTATTGAGTTTTTTCTTAAATAATTTTGAAAATATAATAATATTCAAACTGTGAGAAATGTAAGAACTGAATTACAGAGGTCATGTGACTTGATAGATGATGCCCCCGGGAGCTTTTAAGGAACCCAAATACATACATTGTATCATATGTTTGATAAAGAGGACAACTTATATATCATAGAACATGATTACTGCGTTTTTTTTAAATAATTTTGAAAATTAGACAATATTCAAACGGTGAGAAATGTAAGAACTGAATTTCAGAGGTCATGTGACTTGATAGATGATGCCCCTGGAAGCTTTTCATGAATCAAAATGCAAACATTTTATCATATTTTTGATAAGGAACACAACTTAAATATTATAGAATATGATTATTTAGTTTTTCTAAAATAATTTGGAAATATAACTATATTTAAACTGTGAGAAATGGAAGAACTGAATTTCAGAGGTCATGCGACTTGATAGATGATGCCCCCGGGAGCTTTTAAGGAACCCAAATACATACATTGTATCATATGTTTGATAAAGAGGACAACTTATATATCATAGAACATGATTATTGCGTTTTTTTAAAATAATTTTGAAAATTAGACAATATTCAAACTGTGAGAAATGTAAGAACTGAATTTCAGAGGTCATGTGACTTGATAGATGATGCCCCCGGAAGCTTTTCATGAATCAAAATGCAAACATTATATCATATATTTGATAAGGAACACAACTTATATATTATAGAATATGATTATTTAGTTTTTCTAAAATAATTTGGAAAACAAACCAATATTTAAACTGTGAGAAATGGAAGAACTGAATTTCAGAGGTCATGTGACTTGATAGATGATGCCCCAGGGATCTTTTCATGAATCAAAATGCAAACATTATATCATATATTTGATAAAGAACACAACTTATATATAATAGAACATAATTATTGAGTATTTCTAAAATATTTTGGAAAAAATTACAATATTCAAACTGTGAGAAATGTAAGAAGTGAATTTCAGAGGCCATGTGACTTGATAGATGATGCCCCAGGAGCTTTTCATGAATCAAAATGCATACATTATTTTATATATTTGATTAAGAACACAACTTTTGTATTATAGGACATGATTATTAAATTTTAGTTTTTCTAAAATAATTTGGAAAATATAACAATATTTAAACTGTGAGAAATAATAATAATAATAATAATAATAATAATAACGACTTTATTTATAGTGGATGACATATTTGGTTCTAGACCAATTTTCAATATGGTCCACATCAACATGGGATATGAACAATCATTTACAGGAATACATGATAATTATGAGCAAAAGAAAAACATAACAGAAAAACTCATGGAGTCAATAATAAAGATGCAAAACAAAGCACAATGTTAAGGTAATGGTAAATAATTATGATATACAAAATTCAACACTGTAATTTGTAGATATAATTAATAGCGTAATGTTGTGAAACATGTAAATGTTACATCATGTGGCCAGAGTACATCCACTGTAGATAGGAGTTTTTGAATTGTTTGAGTGTTTTTGAAGTACGTATTTGTTTTGGGATGACATTCCAAATGACTGGCCCTGAATAATTTAAGGACTTGCGGTAAAACTCGAGCCGTGGTTTAGGAATATTGAGTTCACCATTTTCAGTTGATCTAAGATGACGATCTGAGTGTTGGTAGTTTTGGTTAAATGTGAATTTCGAATGAAAGTATTCTGGGCAAATATTATTTAGTGATTTGTATACCAATATTGCCTTTTTGTAATGAATTCTGTCTTGAAAAGTCATCCACTTTAATTCTTTAAATAATTCTGCAGATGGTGCATCAAATTCCTTATCAAGAATGATTCTGGCTGCGCGTTTTTGGAACTTCAGAACAGTGTCTAACAGTTCTCCACTGCAGTTTCCCCATACTGTACAACAGTAGTCAATATGGGGCAATATGTACGCATTGAAAAACATTTTCCTAGAGTGGATGTTTAGGAAGCTTTTGATTCTTAGGAGAAGATATAGATAACTATTGCACTTCTTAAGAGTTTGTTCAATCTGACTCTTCCAGTTTAGATTTTGGTCTACATGCACTCCTAAGAGTTTCTCAGACGAGGAGTATGTCAATGACTGTCCTTGCATTTGGATGTTGTGAGAGTTTGTATGCGTAACAATTTTCTGGTTATTGTTGGAAGCAGATATATACATCGCCTTTGTTTTGTTAATGTTTGGAATCATAGCATTTTGACGACACCATTCGTCTACAGTGTTGACCTCATGTTGTAAAATGTTATGTACTTCTTCTATGGTACTGCCATATGCAGATAGTGTGGTATCATCGGCAAACATGTCAACTGATGAATTTTCAGTGTGGAGTGGAAGGTCGTTTATGTAAAGTATAAATAGTACAGGCCCAAGAACAGATCCTTGGGGAACTCCTGCTGAGATTGGTTGTGCATCTGAAAGATTTCCAGATATGCATACTTTCTGTGAGCGGTTTGTCAAGTAGGATGTAAACCATTTCACTGAAACTTCGCTGAAGTGATAAAATTTCAGTTTGCTTATTAAAAGAGAATGATTAACAAGATCAAAAGCTTTAGTGAGGTCTAAGAAAATAGTCCCAACATAAGACTTATCATTGATAGCAGTAATCCAGTCATCAATAATGGCAGTAAGAGCTGTTTCACAAGAATGGTTTGATCGAAAGCCTGATTGCTTATCGTACAAAAGTTTGTGAATCTCTAAAAAGTTTTTTATATGATCAGATACATGTTTTTCTATGATCTTGGATAAAACTGGCAAAATTGAGATTGGTCTGTAATTGGTCTTATCAGATTTGGATCCTTTCTTAAATATTGGAGAAATTTTTGCCATTTTAAATTTTTCTGGAAATTTACCCATGTTAATACTTAGATTAATTAGTTTTGTTAGTGGCTTTGCAATTACATTACAACTTATTCTTAATATCCTGGGACCAATGTCATCCAGCCCTGTTGATTTTGAACCATCAAGTGTGTTTAGTTGTTTTAATATGTATTCCTCGGTTGCTAGAGGTATAAGGAATGTTTCATCATGTATTTTGCTGTTGACAAATTGTTTGATTTTTTGCTCACTCTCTTCTACGAGAGTTTGAGGCGGATCTGGCACTGTTCTAAATATGTTTGTGAAGAAGGTGTTGAAAGCTTCTGCTGTGTCTGTTGGGTTTAGAATTGGAGTACCATTGTCATCATTGATATAGTTAGCTTGGTGGTGTTTGTCTTTACCAGATAGGCTCTTGAGATTTCTCCATAGAAGTTTGGGGTTTCTTTTGTTTTCATTAATGGTTTTGGAATAAAATGATTTTTTTGCATGGGTAATTAATATTTTGACTTTTTGTCTCCAGAACTTAAATTGTATTTCATTGCATGTTTTCTTAGCAAAGTTTCTTTGACCAATAGCATGTGCTATTTCATCATTAAACCAGTCTGGTTGTTGTTTGTGTTTGACACGTTTTTCTTTCTTAGGTAAATGACGGTTCATAACATCATCAAATATCTTTAAAAAATAATCTAGTGCATCATCAGGATCATCATATATGTCTATTACAGACCATGGCTGATTTTCCAAGTCATGTAAGAATTGATTTTCTACAAAGTTTTTGTATGATCTATACTTTATTGTAGAATGCAATGGGCCATTTTCATTACAGGAAGAGCATTTCCTGGTAAAGCAGACTGGGAAATGATCACTAAATGTAAGGACTGGGACTTTAACATTTATTATATTTGATGGCCTATTTGAATATATGTGGTCAATAATAGTGGACGTAGTGGATGTAACTCTGGTTGGTTGCTCAACAAGTTGTTTAAAATTGTGTGCACTAGTTAAGTTGTTCCACACATTGTTAACTGAAATATTATTGACATAATTATAGTTAAAGTCTCCAAGCATTATTATTTCTTTGTTTTCAGAATAAACAGTTTCTAAAGATTGTTCAAATTCGTTATTCCAATTTGTTGTAGAGGAGGGTGGTCGATATGTATAACATAAAAGAAATGATTTTTGTTTTGGCGGTTTGATTTCTAGCCACAGAGTTTCTATATTTTCAATTTCCAAGTCTGTTCTTTGCCAACATGGGTATTTCGTTTTGACATACACTATTATTCCTCCTCCCTTCGTTTTCCTATCTTTCCTAAACATTTGATAGTTTTTCAAGTGGAATTCATTGTTTGCAAAGTTATCATTTAGAAATGTTTCACAAAATCCAAGAATATCAATTTCACTATGCTCGTCAAGAAAATATTTAATTTCATTAAATTTTGGGTAGAGAAAATGAACATTAAGGTGCATTATTTTAATTCCATTTTTTGGGAACAAAGTATCACTATTCACATTTTGAATGGGAGGAGATTGTGTATATCCAGGGGTCACAGCTGGTATTTCTGTTATTACTGCTTTGGAAGCCTCCACTGTGCTGGGTATCTCCGTTGGAAGTAATGATTGTGAGGACTCTGTCGGCGATGATTGGTTCTCCTGGGATTGGCAACTCGAAAATTTACAGTAGAGTAATTTTCTCCTTCCTTACAAATGCTCAGCTCTTTATGCAGAATGAATTTCATATGTTTGGCTAGTACTTTTATTCCTTTCGATGTCAGGTGAACTTCGTCATAGAAAAGGGTTTTGTTCGCAGATGTGTCATCATACATGAAATGCTGGGTGTTGTCCAGAAAGATTAGGTTGTTTTCACTACATGATGTACGGAGAAGTGTATTCAGAGATAGTATGTTGGGTGAAGACAGTTTGTCATGCTTCTTTGGAAGGACTGATGAAACAATTATCTTTGAAGTTGGATTATTGTTTCGTATAGCCTTGATCACTTCCTGGTATTGTTGTGCAATGCTGTCAGGTTTCTCTGCATTGCTAACATTATTGATGCCAGCATGTATGACAACTGCATCAAAAGTGTCCATATCTTCCCTTTTATTAATGCTGTCCCTTATGGTACACAACTTGGCACCTGGGTGGGTTTTTATAGTAGCATCCATGGTCTGCCCTGCCATGAGATTAGCATCCAGTTTGCTAATTACTGAGTCTCCTATGATAAGAACTTTTGGTAGTTTGTTTGGTCGAGCTTGAGTGGTTCTTGTAGGTGATGGGTTTAATGCCATAACTGGACTGTGCGTTTCTGGATTTTGAGTTTCTGATGGAACATTTTTTGAGTTCGTACCAGTTTGCTGCTTTTTTTATCCTTCTATTTCATATCTTAGCACTTGTATGTCAGAGACGGTGGCTGTTGTATTGAGCCTATCCTTAATCTGCTGTACCTCAGTGTGTAGATAACTTAACTCGTCTCTAAGATTGCGTACATTGTCAATTTGTGTTGTTTTACCATTTTCATTGTTTTGGACAATTAATTTGTTTTTTAGCTTCTGCTTTTCTTCAATAACTTCTTTTTTGGATTGTTTGACTTTTTGTAGCTCCTCTTCCTGTACTAAGGACTGGGCGCGTGCTTCAGCCAGTTGTTGTTCCAAATCTTTTGCTTTGGCAGACAGGGAAGTTATGTGCTTAGCTTGTTCATTTACTTTTGCCTGAGTGTTCTCCATAGTCTTCTTGTAAGTGACTGTTGCTTCTTGTAGTTTAATTAGGTTTTTGGCCTGTTCGGCATTTTTCAGTTTCAGTGCCTCATTCTCTTTGTTAAGCAGTCCATTTTCAGTATTTAACTTCTCATTGTCCATAGCATGAGATTCAGTGTTCTGATTGGTTTGGGAGCTTTTATTATGACTCAATGAGTGAATAAATGGTTCTACTGAGGGTTCTACCGATTGCCTATGTGTGATCATACTGTCATCACAAGATGAAATAGAGCTTGTAGTAGAGGTATCCTCTAAGTTATACCCAGAGGTAATGCTGACTTCACTGGCTATTGTTTTCAAGGTTGTTTCTTGAGATATATCAATCTCAAAGGGATCAGTACTTGTATTGCTCAATTGGGTTTGATGCATGTGCAGTCTAGTAGACCGTAAATCATACGGCAAAGTAATTGGAGTAGAATTGACTGTTGATTTGTCTATAAACTTCCTTTTCAGGGATCCAAATAGACTTCTCGGATTTTGTTTTGGTTCTGGCGTAATGAAATAGTGTCCTTTAACTTTAGTAAAGCTTAAGTTTTTCGGTGACATTTGAGAGGGTTGATTTAACTCTTCAGATATTTTCATGAAGACCAAGTTGTACCAATTTATGTAGCCTTTGCCCTGTACCATCAGTTTGTTGGTCTTGGCAAACAGTGTTATTTTTATAGTCAGTCCATTCCTAGAAGCACCGCAAGAAATCCATCCTGTGTTGTTTCTATTCTTCTTGAATGAATATAACTTGACTAGGTGGCTTTGTATTTGTTCATATGTTTGTCTCGAATGGAAAGATACAGTAAAACAGTCCACTGCATCTGGAAATTTGACATCATAAAGAACACCATTGTTTTTGTCACACATTGTGGTGTTTGAGGCATCCTTTGTTTCGTACACAGATGAATTATTTGAAGCCATATTATTACAGTGGACACAAATATTAGTTGTATATTTTGACACCTTTAATGGTTAGTTTATGTTGTAGATTACGTAACTCCTTGTAGATGTCACTTTAAGTGATGTTCCTGAGCAGTTAAATTGACTGATAAGTATCAGCAACTGTAACCCGTTGTTATTCAACTATGCCCTCAAGACAATGTCATGTAATTTTGGCAAGTGTGATACGTGGTGTTTACAAATTTGTACACAATATTCCATATATATTTCAAACTTTTAAGTCATTTAAAACACAATTCACAAATTTATTTGATAATCCTTTTTCACTATAAAAATCCATATGAAATTCCCTACAGCACAATGTAATTTATAAATTTTTATTCCTATTATTTTCCATGAAAATCTTAATTTTGTCAGAGCCAAATTTAGTGCATCTGAACTGTGCGACTATATAACTGAAATGTAAGAACTGAACTTCACAGGTTATGTGACGTGATAAATGATGCCATCCGGAAGCTTTTCATGAATCAAAATGCAAACATTATATCATATATTTGATAAAGAACACAACTTATATATTATAGAACATGATTATTGAGTTTTTTCTTAAATAATTTTGAAAATATAACAATATTCAAACTGTGAGAAATGTAAGAACTGAATTACAGAGGTCATGTGACTTGATAGATGATGCCCCCAGGAGCTTTAATGAACCCAAATACATACATTGTTTCATATAGTTGATAAAGAATACAACTTATATATTATAGCATGTGATTATTGAGTTTTCCTGAAATTATTTGGAAAATAAGACAATATCTAAACTGTGAGAAATGTAAGAACTGAACTTCACAGGTTATGTGACTTGATAAATGATGCCCCCCCGGAAGCTTTTCATGAATCAAAATGCAAACATTATATCATATATTTGATAAAGAACACAACCTATATATTATAGTGATTATTGAGTTTTTTCTTAAATAATTTTGAAAATATAATAATATTGAAACTGTGAGAAATGTAAGAACTGAATTACAGAGGTCATGTGACTTGATAGATGATTCCCCAGGAGCTTTTAATGAACCCAAATACATACATTGTTTCATATAGTTGATAAAGAACACAACTTATATATTATAGCATGTGATTATTGAGTTTCCTGAAATAATTTGGAAAATAAGACAATATCTAAACTGTGAGAAATGTAAGAACTGAATTTCGGAGGTCATGCGACTTGATAAATGATGCCCCCGGGAGCTTTTAAGGAACCCAAATACATACATTGTATCATATGTTTGATAAAGAGGACAACTTATATATCATAGAACATGATTATTGCGGTTTTTTTTAAATAATTTTGAAAATTAGACAATATTCAAACTGTGAGAAATGTAAGAACTGAATTTCAGAGGTCATGTGACTTGATAGATGATCCCCCGGGAACTTTTAAGGAACCCAAATACATACATTGTATCATATGTTTGATAAAGAGGACAACTTATATATCATAGAACATGATTATTGCGTTTTTTTTAAATAATTTTGAAAATTAGACAATATTCAAACTGTGAGAAATGTAAGAACTGAATTTCAGAGGTCATGTGACTTGATAGATGATGCCCCCGGAAGCTTTTCATAAATCAAAATGCAAACATTATATCATATATTTGATAAGGAACACAACTTATATATTATAGAATATGATTATTTTGTTTTTCTAAAATAATTTGGAAATATAACTATATTTAAACTGTGAGAAATGGAAGAACTGAATTTCACAGGTCATGTGACTTGATAGATGATGCCCCCAGGAGCTTTTAATGAACCCAAATACATACATTGTATCATATGTTTGATAAATAACACAACTTATATATTATAGAACATGATTATTGAGTTTTGCTAAATAATTTGGAAATGATAACAATATTTAAACAGTGAGACATGTAAGAACTGAATTTCACAGGTCATATGGCTTGATAGATGATACCCCCAGGAGCTTTTAATGAACCCAAATACTTACATTGTATCATATGTTTGATAAATAACACCTCTTATATATTATTGAACATGATTATTGAGTTTTGCTAAAATAATTTGGAAAATATAAAAATATTTAAACTGTGAGAAATGTTAGAACTGAATTTTAGAGGTTGTGTCATTTGATAGACAATTCCCGAGGAGCTTTTTTAGTGAATTAGAATACATAAATTAGGCAATATATTTGATGAAGAACACAACTTTTATATTATAGAACATGATTATTGAGTTTTTCTGAAATAATTGGAAAAATAAGACAACATTTAAACTGTGAGAAAAGTCAGAACTGAATTTCAGAGGTTGTGTCACTTGATAGACAATGCCCCTATGAGCTTTTAATGAATTAGAATACATAAAGTAGCCATGTATTTGATAAGGATATCAACCCGTATATATATACAATATGACATAATGATAAGAGTTTTTCTAAAATTATTTGTAAAATATTACAATATTTAAACGGTGAGCAATGTAAGATCGTAAATTCAGAGGTCATGTCACTTAATAGATGATACCCGCAGAAGCTTTAAATGAATCAGAACCAGTTTATGAGTAGTTTTGACGCAACAAAAGTTCCATCTTTACTGTCATCTATACATTGAGATTGTTCATTTGTGAAAGTTTGAAGAAATTCCATCCAGCAGTTTGTGAGGAGTTCAAACAAAATTTTCATTATTGGGTATATAGTAAAAGTAACAAAGGGCCTTAATAATGGCAAAACAATAATGTAAGGTATTTACTTAAACCTAGATAATTCTGTTACGTTTATTTGCTTTTATTTATCCTCCCCACCGGATAATCCATATGGGCGAGGCCCCCAGAAGAGGCTAGTCACTTTAGTGTTTGGGGGATAGTGCATGATATAGAAGATGCTCCAGTTCCAGGAGCATCCCTGTTCTTTTACGTGCCGATGTAAAGCATCATACACGGGACCTCGCTTAACGTCTCGTCCGAAAGACTGTTATTAAGTTAAGTTATGTTAGGTGGGAAACACTGAAAAGCATTTCTGTTTTTGACCGTCTGGAGTAGGGATCAAATCCACAGCCTTCAGATCAGCAGTCAGTAGCCCTTACCACTAGACCACTTGTCCACCTTTAATTTTGTAAATAGGTGGCAACTATATATATAAGTGCAGTGACCAAGAACCATAACTCTATGTCGCCCTGTTTTCAAATTATCTCCCTTTGTTTAATTTAATTAAGTATTCAATTGATTGACTTGAAACTTTAAATATAAGTAGAATAGCATCTAGGAGAAGTGTTGTGACTTAAAGAAACCTAACTCTAACTGGTACCATTCTTGAATTATTTCCCTTTAACCAAAGAAGTAATGATATTTCCCTTTTCCTTCTTAGTCCTGTTTCTATGAAACATCAGTTAGTAACAAACATGTACTGTGGGGATGGCAATGTTAACATTGCTCTCATTTTCTTGATAATAAATTTAACTGTAGGAAAATAGTTGGACACAACAGTGACATTGTTCAGGTCAGAATTACCTTGCAGTTCCAGTAAGTATTAATACCAGATCTTCAAAACAAAGGTGACAGTCAATGAGCCGATCTTGGAAAGTACTTGACTGCCAAAACCTGAAATAAAGTCAGATCAATTAATAATCATTGAAATGATTACTTCTAGTAAGATAAAACAATAATAATTAATGAAGTATTATACACCTATTGTCAAAAGATATATAGATGCATGTAAAAACTACCACTTTTATTATTAATTTAATAGTACAGCTCTGTCTGATTCCGTATGGATGATTCTGATATGTATCCGATGATAAGTAGTGCGAATATATCAATTTGCACATATAGATGAATCATAACAGGCACATCAGTCATGGTTCGCTCATTTAGCTGTTCTCATTAGTATATATTGAGCGTAGATTCAGGTCTTGAACCTAGTAGCTTCAGTTTTATTTTAGATTATACAAATTTTGGCACTTTGTAAACTTCCATTTAACCATTTTCTCATGTAAGTTATTTCAAAATGTGCATAGGCGGATCCAAGGGGGGGGGGCGGTCCCGGCGTACGCCCCCCTAAAATCGCCAAAGTAGTGTCAATTCATTTGTTGTATCACACTAAATCACATATTTAAAGTCATTTTTGTTCTGCTTTCTGCGCGCTGTGCGCACGCAATTAACATTTTCCACTAACCACAGACACTTCGATAGACTCTCTGCCGCCCCGTTATTCAGGTCGAACTTTGCGATTCTGATGTATCCCTCTTTTTGCACATTGATTCTCTTTTCGCTGCATTTTATGACAACAAAGATGGATGAGTATTAAATGGAGCTACCGGGGTGATTCGCCCCCCTGGGCCCCCTAGCAGGGCTTTGCCCTGCACCCACCAGGGGCCCTTGCGACCCCCTGGACTCCCAGCTCATTTTTCATTTCATGCCCCCCCTAACACTAAAACCTGGATCCGCCCATGATGTGAATTGATAATCGATCGACCAAAAAATATTGTCGATACATCAATATCGCTTCTATAGATGACAGCTCTATTTAATAACAATGAAGGTTTGTCAAGTTTATAATATGTACTACTGAGTCTACATCAATATGTTATTGTGAAAAACTCATAAATGGTTTAGGCCATCATGAAGTAATTAAAATCAATGGGTACAAGTGTGCCACACTCAACCTAAACACTCTTAATTTTCCAGTCTAGAAATTAACAGACAAAGAAAACACAGCACCTACAACGAAAATATTCTTGTGAGCCATGCCAACAGTATGTAAATATGGTGCATTCTGAAGTTTACATTTACACAAAAGCTTCGCCCCTGGCTAGTAGATCATCTTTTAGCCATGCCTTTGCGTACAGGGCTATAACACTACAACAATTAAAATTCCTTACAAATGAGCTTTTCAATAATTTTCTCAGGGGTTGGTCGGGGATAGACCTATCCAGATTATTTCATTTGTCATAGAAGTAAATATTTTCTCTGTCTAGTTTCACTAACTAACATGCACCTCTTTTCGAGTTTGCTGTTTAGGGCAGACTTAAATTCAATTAAGAGACAGCTAGGGATGTAAAACAAGGAATCCGGGTGCGTTATCCTAGCTCCTTCCAAATAATGAAGACTCCTTGGTTCTTAAACATGCCCAGCGAAAAACACCGATAAGCATGAGACTACCTTTGAGTCCATGCAGACAGATAAGCTGTCTCCAATTGGCTGCTTTTGAATTCTGATGGTCCAGCCACAGCTAGTAAAGTACTGTTAGCGTCGAAATGGTTCGACTACTGGGCCATGCGATTCGGCCAACTGATTCAAAACGCTGACAAATAGCATGGTATCGACAAATTTTCTGACACAAAATTCTCTGATCAAACATCAGTTTTCCCCGTCCCTGCTCTGGGTCAGGACAACAACACCCCACCCACCGTTGGCGTATAGTCGAGCATGCATGATAAAACTCATCTATGAATTAGATATAGTTCTTTGAACAGTGACACAGTGTACTTAATGTAACACTCTGCTTATATATACGCTTAGAAATCATGACAAGGACTTTTCGGAACTGCAGTCTTTCGGACGAGACGTTAAGCGAGGTCCCGTGTATGATGCTTTACATCGGCACGTAAAAGAACAGGGATGCTCCTGGAACTGGAGCATCTTCTATATCATGCACTATCCCCCAAACACTAAAGTGACTAGCCTCTTCTGGGGGCCTCGCCCATATGGATTATCCGGTGGGGAGGATAAATAAAAGCAAATAAACGTAACAGAATTATCTAGGTTTAAGTAAATACCTTACATTATTGTTTTGCCATTATTAAGGCCCTTTGTTACTTTTACTATATACCCAATAATGAAAATTTTGTTTGAACTCCTCACAAACTGCTGGATGGAATTTCTTCAAACTTTCACAAATGAACAATCTCAATGTATAGATGACAGTAAAGATGGAACTTTTGTTGCGTCAAAACTACTCATAAACTGGTTCTGATTCATTTAAAGCTTCTGCGGGTATCATCTATTAAGTGACATGACCTCTGAATTTACGATCTTACATTGCTCACCGTTTAAATATTGTAATATTTTACAAATAATTTTAGAAAAACTCTTATCATTATGTCATATTGTATATATATACGGGTTGACAGTCTACTTTCACTTTCGATGTGTTTTGTTTACAGAAGTGATGATTTGTATTTTATTGTTATGTTCTCCGATGTAGGAATTCAGGATCCGAAATGTAACAACGTCGAAGAAAAATTGCATCTACAGACTTCACGCAATATTGTTTATTAAATTACAATATAAACAAGCGTTTTACCTTGCAACCTGTCTTCATCGATGAATCTGCACATCCGCCCGCATCACACCGTAAGAAATGTAAGTGCCGCGCATGCGCACTTATCCCAGTCGAACGAATATAACACCTCTGACGATTCTTACGGGACACCGGTTTTCGCGAAGTTTACATTGATTTTGATAATCAACAGTAGATGGAGGTCACTGTGACCATTGATAAAAAAAATTTATAATCGTCTTGGTTCAATAACTTGAGAACAGTGAGCCCAAAATCTTCAAACTTCACATGGAGGTTGATCATGAACAGTATAAGAACCCTTTTTGAAGTCAAAGGTAAAGTTACGATAGCCTCCTATAAATGAGGCAAAATGGTTAATTATCAATTACTTAAAAATGACCCCTTTTTATTTTGAGGTCAGAAGGTCAAGGTAACCATGACCTTTCTGCCTATTGTGCTGTCATGGGGGAATATCTGCTTTTCAAACATCTATTGCTTGAAAGGTATTACATCAATTTTTTATCCTCACAGATTGCGAATGATTCACAGAGATCCGTAAATCAACCGTCAGTCATCGGTCAACCATCTGTCATTGGTACATCCACTAACACACCACACAACGGGGAGCATACTACAAGTATCCAGGTAAGATGTCTTGATTATTTCAACTCATTGTTTTTGTATTCTGAATTGGAGGAAAAGTTGAGATCAAGCTTTTTATGCTTCAAATTTACATCCACAAAAAATAATGAGATATTGTGATAAAGCTTGCTGTATAGGTAAGCTTGTGTGAATACGCCGCTCCAGTTCTTGTGGGTCAAGGTCACTGTTACTAAAAGTAGAAAATCTGTTTTCAGACGATAACCCTTGCCCAAATGTTTCTGTGATGGGTGGACGTAGCATGGGCAAATCTAAGATCCCTATGTTCAAGGCAAATACAATACAAATCTTAATGCATCATTTTTCCATCATGCATGGTGAAATTTTGATGTCACGTGGCACAAATGTTCACCACCATATGGTTTATGATTAACTAGCACTTGTTGCTATAATCAACAATCTATATCAGAACTTTCCAGATTTGCTTAAAAATCAAATAGTTGATTGTGCTTCTTTCATGTTAAATGTTCAATAATTGTCAATTCACAGTTCCTCATTTTTGTTCACTTGTAGTTGTTGTGTCGTAAAAAACCCGTTAGGGAGCATAACTTGGATATCACAGTTCTTGTAAATAACGTGTATGCCATTATTCAGTCTAAATATTCCTCATTATATTGTTTTAGAACTGCCAAGATATCGATGTTCATCAACACTCTTTTCATGGCATACAGTCTGAGAATGTTTTAACTGGAGAGTTATCCATACAAGTAATGGATTTTGTATCAAGAATTCTGAAAGCACAATATCAAACTGTAGCTGGACTCTATGCACCATCATTTATACTTGGACTGGAAATGTCTAGTGAAAACCGATCAGAAATAAAAATTGACAATAGTGTTAATTGTGTGCAGATACATTTTCTAAACAATCATTATTTGGTTTCGTGTCAATTGAATGGACAACTGTACGTTTATGATAGTCTGTACAATGTACAGCATTTAAAATTGTTACAATATCAGTTGAGATCACTATACAAATATGTGAATATGACATGTGTAAGATATATTGTTCCACAGAGTCAAGGAGCAACAAATTTGTGTGGATTTTTTGCAATTGCGACAACAGAAGTCCTACTTAGACAGAACTATCCTCATACAGGATATTGTGATCTTTCTGCCATGAGAAATCATCTGTATCAGTGCGTACATCATTTCGTTATGTGTGTTGGTCATTATGTTGTGTGCATTAATCATGTTGTTATGTACTACCGACAGCTTGTCATGTGCATACATCATTTCGTTATGTGTGTTG
The DNA here is from genome assembly GCA_947247005.1 of Spisula solida. Taxonomy (NCBI): domain Eukaryota; kingdom Metazoa; phylum Mollusca; class Bivalvia; order Venerida; family Mactridae; genus Spisula; species Spisula solida. The sequence continues at coordinate 37,969,228 of OX365945.1, forward strand.
GTCATTATGTTGTGTGCATTAATCATGTTGTTATGTACTACCGACAGCTTGTCATGTGCATACATCATTTCGTTATGTGTGTTTGTCATTATGTTGTGTGCATTAATCATGTTGTTATGTACTACCGACGGTTTGTCATGTGCGTACATCATTTCGTTATGTGCGTTGGTCATTATGTTGTGTCCATTAATCATGTTGTTTTGTGCTTACATCATTTCGTTATGTGTGTATGTCATTATATTGTGTGCATTAACCATGTTGTTATGTGCATACATCATTACCCTTAGCATTTATGAAATTTTTATGTGTTAACAACACGTTGTCTGGTGCTTACACCATTTAGTTCTGTGCAAACATCATTATGTGGAGTGCATACATCGTTATTATGTTCGGATCAATTATCTTGGGCATGAAAACAGGTAACACCGGTATAGCGAAAATGTTTCCGTTCAATAACTTGAGTTAGGAATGAGATATCATGATCAAACTTGCTATGTAGGTAGCTTGTGTGAAGATGACACTTTTGATTGAAAAAGGGGCCAGTAGGTTCAAGGTCATCGCTACTAAAAATAGAAAAAATCATTTTCACTCAGTCACTTTTGATAGGAATGGGAAATCATAATGAAACTGGAACGTGGGATGAGTGGGTTCAAGGTACTAAACATAGAAAAAGCGTTTCCGCTCAATAACTCGAGTAAGGAATGAGATTTTATAATGAAACTTGCTAAGTAGGTAGCTTGTGTGAAGATGGCACTTGTGATTGAAAAAGGGGCTGGTGGCGTCAAGGTCACCGTTACTAAAAATGTATAGAGGATATTTTTTTATTTTGGTGCAAGATCGAATTTTATTTTACCGAGTGATCACAGAAAAGAGTGGCGTAGCCACGAGTGAAACTTTAATTTTCTGTGATCACAAGTGAAATAAAATCGATCTTACACCAAAAATTAACAAACGAAATTGGAACGTCACGACTTGATAATTATGGCGCCTTCAACTTCAATGATGTGCTCCACACAAAATCCTAAACTTAGACATCTTGGTGAAGGTGAATGTGCAGCTCATGTGCGGCACCGGTAACTTTAACTTAACTGGAACAAACTGGTTTTAACAAGAACAAAATGTCCAACGTGTATTTACACTGTATAAATGTTTATCTGAATTCACACTCTCATCCCAGGTTAGACTGCAGATTTGAAGCTGGCCAAACTGTTCAGGCTTGTGGTAATCACAGGCAATCGGTTCCACACCGTAACCGTCCTCGGAAAGAGTGTTGATAAATATTAACTCTGCAGTGGTATGGGATAAATCTCAATAAATCTGGATGTCTGAGTGATCGTGGTGGGTGATATGACACTATTACTGCGACTAGCCTATATACGACTTTGTAGAAAACTATTAGATCCAAGGTGATGCGGCGCTGTTCTAGAGTTGATGACCATTTCAAATCCTTGATCATGCTAGTTACGCTTGAAGGGTTTTGATGATTGAAAGGTTTGTTCATAACAAACCTCACTGCTTTCCGCTGTACTTGCTCAATTTGTTTTATCTGAGACTTTTGTTGATTGCTTGTTGGAAGACGCCACATGATATCTTATTCCTAACCAAAAGTTGTTAAGCGGAAATGCTCTTTTCTATTTTTTGTAACAGTGTCCTTGACCTTGATCCCCAACTGTCCAACTTTCCCAAGTTGCATCTGTGGGAACAAGCTATCCACACAGCAAGTTTTATCATGATAAATCATCCCTAACAAAAGTTATTGAGTGAAAACGTATTTTCTATTTTTAGTAATGGTGATCTTAACCTTGAACCCACTGGCCCCTTTTTCAATAAAAAGTGTCATCTTCACACAAGCTACCTACATAGCAAGTTTGATAATAATATCTCATTCCTAACTCAAGTTATCGAACGAAAACATTTTTGTTATACCGGTGTTACCCGTTTTAATGACCAAGATAATTGATCCGAACATAATAACGATGCATGTACTCTACATAATGATGTTTGCACAGAACGAAATGGTGTAAGCACAAGACAACATGTTGTTAACACATAACAACTTAGTCAATGCTAAGGGTAATGATGTATGCACATAATAACATGGTTAATGCACACAATATAATAACATACACACATAACGAAATGATGTAAGCACAGGACAACATGATTAATGCACACAACATAATGACAAACACACATAACGAAATGATGTAACATGATTAATGCACACAACATAATGACAAACACACATAACGAAATGATGTATGCTCATCACAAACAGTTTTAGGACATCACGAATTGGTTAATGCACATAATATATTGACATATGTACAGGACAGCATAGTTTATCTACCGGACAATCTGTTAAATACACATAACACAATGACAACTGCACAGAAAGAAACAATGTATGTACACAACAAACATCGTTTGTACAGAACGAGTTAGTAAATGTTCATAACATAATGACGAATGCACATAAAGAACTGGTGTTTGCACAAGACAAAATGTCTTAAGTACAGAACGATTTGGCAAATACTCATAACATAATGATGGTAACACAGAACAACTTACTTAGTAAATGCACACAATAAACTGATTAGTACCAACAGAAGGCAGCTATGGCGTTCCATAAATGCCCACGTTTGTCCTGCATGCTCGTAGCTACTTGGTTTTGTCTTGAATCAACGCATATGCACGTAATGTAGGTTGAAAGTTATGATTCAACCGTAAACAATGCAAAACAGACATGAAATGCGGACATTTTAGACAAATTAGACAAAGTAAAAGCTTACCGAGTCAAAACTATGTATTGTAGGGTTACATTTCTTGCCCAGATACTCATCTTTTATTAACAATGTATTTATATAGGCCAAAATCTAACGTTTTCAAAGTTGGAACGAATCAGGGTCCGGTTGTCGATACAACGAAAATGGTCCGGCTCGTGTTTTACTCGCCATAACAACGATTGCAATGTCATTGTTTTGTATTACTCTGACTAATTTTAAAATCATTTTCTACGTTTTGTTTCTTGTCTCATAATAACTGCATAATTTACATGTCCTCACATATTGCACTTACTGTTAAATTATGGGTTCGAGCCCCGGTCTGGCTGCACATTTATAGATGAAGAATAGATTGTCATAGATGAATCGTTAAAATTGACTTGAATATTTGTCTAGATAGAAGCCATAGTAGGTTCGTATATGGGTCCTTTTGGGAAACAAAGACAAATCATAGAAACACCTTGTATTTGCTGATAGTTTCCATTTGGTATTTGTACAAGTCTGGTGTCATTTGTATACTCAGGTGAGCAATGTTCGCCATGTTGCCAAGATATTTTGACATGCAGACATTATGAGATTATGGAGAGGAAAGTGACAATCATGAGAGCAGTGAGCCATGTGTTTCTGACACTGAGGAACAATCTGTTGGTGTTGATTTGGGGACATTTTTCACAATCCATTCAGCTGTTTCTATTAAAATTAAAGAAAAAATACTAAATATTTGGCCAAACTTTATTTTGATGACACTTCAGTAGCTGAAACCACAACAATTAGGAAATTTCAGAACTCCACCATTAAATCTGTTCAAAGATCTGCCCAAAAACAAATCACTAGCGTATATACATGGAGTAGAGCCTTCCAAATCTATGCAGACATATATTGTTCTAAATACAGCACAGAAGCATCTGAAATGTTTAGGTATATGTCTTTAATACAGAACCTGGCCAATCAGAAACTTTCGTGGTCATTATACGATCAGAAATTTAGACAGTTAAAGGCAGTTTCCAAGAAACTGTCATGGGGTTCTATACACACTGAGATATTTTTGCATTGCATGATTGCAAAGCAAAATTTTCGTCCCTACACAAACACTAACAACAACAGCAACTCACACTACAATAACTCCAATAACAGAATTAGTCCGGTCTATAAATGTGATATTTAGGTAAGACCCGGCATTGGACTGTATAGTAAATATTTTTTGGTATTCTGTTAGGGAATATGTTGTTATTCAAGAATCTGAATAATGCCCAGCTGGCACCATTGAGCATTTTGAAAAATTCAAGATGGCGTCCAAGATGGCCGCTAAAATTAGAAAAAATGCCATGGGTGCATGAAATAAGTTACAAATTGCTATTTTTGCGGGTTGATTGTATTTTAAATGTTAAAAACATTATCATTAATATAAATTTATCATTAGTTATTGATTTAGTGAATCTTAGATGGCACCCATGGCAGCTGGAATCCAAATCACGGCTATAATGGCCGCCATAATTGCCAAACTGTACTAAAACTCAATTGTTTTAATTATATGTGTACCAGTAGTGTAATATATGATAAAAACTCAAAGAAAACTTCAATTCAAAACAGTTGACCCATTAGCTGATTCAAAATGGCATCCAAGATGGCCGCTATAATAAAAACAATATGTTAGTGGATCATCAAGAAGTTACATATTGATATTTTGCTGATTGATTGTAGTGTTAGTGTCTCAAACATAATTACTTCTGTAATACACTGCATAAATATATCATTATTTATTGATTAAGCCAATTTTAGATGGCATCAATGACGACTGAAATCAAAATGGCGGCAAAAATGGCTGCCACATATGTCAAACTGAAAATTAGCATTCAATAGCATGTAACGTAATAGAAATTGTTAATTTTTAATATAAGTACTGCTATAGGTAATAAATGATCTAATAAAACTACAATTGAAAACACTTTATGTTTAGCTTATTCAAATTGGCTTCCAAGTTGATGTCAAACATGAAAGTTTAAACCAAGCTAATTATATATCTTAGACCACAGTGGTCGGTTGGTATACTAGTATATGTATATGGTATTGTAAATACTAGTATATGTATATAATTATGTTTTATTTGCACGTTTGTTTATTTTACAAACAACATTTTATATACATTTGCACTTGATTTTATCCACTTCTCCTGTAGTTTGGCAATAGGCATTGTTAACAGCTTTTAATCATTTTCGGACCTGGGTCGCAACTTTTGCCACACGAAACGAAAGCTATGACAAGAAATGTTCATCAGGTAATATCTAGTAGGATTATCTGGTCTTAGTGAGTGATGTAAGACTGTTCTCATAATGTAGATGCCATATCCCTTCCATGTTCGTCGTTTTATGGTTGGGGTTGTGTGTTCATGCTTCGTCCTGTGCCAACACTGACGCCATTTTCGTCCGTGTATGGTGTTGGCGGTGGATTTCTGCTTCATCCCCTGTTAAGGCGTACAGTTAATTATGTCTTGGTCGTATATTTTCTCAATTCTACATGGACATTATGGTTGAGGAATACATGCAGAGCCATCATCTGTCTACGTGGAGTCTTCAGTATCTGATCAGTAAGGTACCAGGTCTTTGAAATATACAACTATATTGTCTTGGCATTGAGATGAATAGCTTGATGTCTGATTCGATCAAGTTGTTGCTTGTGTTCCACTGTGGTTTAAATGTATTGGAAGCATTGCAAGCTTTACCTATAATAATCTTCAAATTTAAATCCTCACCTGTCAGTTCCAACACGTCTCAAGAAGATGAAGGTCTCATTATCAATGTTTTGATGATCCACAAGGCATCTTGCATGATTAGAGCATTGCGCATAATGTTGCATCGCCAACTGTTTTATCTCCTTGACAATGACCATTGTCTTTGGTTTTGTTGTCAAGACAATGTACAGTGTTTAGCAAGAGGCAAAGCTGTTGGGAGATGTCAGCAACCTACGTACAGAAGATGTTGCAGTTCACTACATCCAATCTGAAGATATACTACTACTAGTCAACGGTACACATTAAAAATCTGTGTGATACACTAGGCCAATATATTCAGCATATTTTAAATCTCTGACTCAGTTCATTGATGTTATGATCGGTCACATACGTATTATCCTTTTATGTGACAACTAGGTTGTATTCCTCTCGAATCCTGGAAGTAACCAAACCACCTTGACCATGCGGCATTCCGTTCACTATGCAAAAATTATTATGTCTCCCACATATCACTCAACAACTTATTATACCCCCGCACAACGAGTTGGATTCAGCTTGTCTGTCTGTCTGTCTGTCAGTCCTTCAGTCTGTCCGTAGACGCATTCTTGTGGACACAACTCCTCCTACAGTTTTGGCAGGATTTCGCTCAAACTTTCACAGATGAACAACCTCAACATATAGATGTGCATGAAGAAAGGAATTTGCGCTGCGATGAATTTTAGCAGAATTGTGGCCCTTTGTCGACGGGGGTATATTAGTCTGCCGAATGGCGACAGCTCTAGTTATAATTATGCTAAGGTTGGTGTATGAGCTTTCAACACTTGATCTTGGTTAATTATGGAGGCTTTTCTTGCAATCAGCCTAATAATGGGTCGCTAAGTAGCATCACTTCTGGTATGATCAATGTATAGTTCATTTTCTCTCCTTCTGACAAGATCTTTTATGACAAGTGTCATCATGTAATCCTTAACCTCTTCTTTTATTAATAAATTTTTCACAACCCTCATGTTCATTCAGGCGCTTTCTTTACCTTCTTCCCATAGTTCTCTATTAAACTTGGTGTTTTAGATATCTGGTCCTTGTTTGCAACAGTCTGTCTGGTGTTTATCATCTCATCAGTAAGCCAAGTTTTGTACATCCTTTTCTTGTATCCCAATTGATCTTTAGAAATGATTTTATTATTACATTCTATATCTGTGCAAAGCTTAAAGAGAACCCAAGAATGGTCGTTCCTTACTCTAGCAAGTAATTTTATAACTGTCAAATATGTAATCCATAATAGATAAAGTCGTTATCATTATTATTACATGTATTACTATTATTATTACCAGGTCTGGTCTGGTCTGGTCATATTTTTGCACGTATATAAACTATTATGTCATGCAGAGGTCTTCCCCATCCTCTGGAGATCGCTACATAATATTTGGTTTAAAGCGACCATATCAGATGACCTCCATGTGGCCTCGTAGATTCCTGGGTGTTGGAATCTTTTTCATTCAATATTAACTTAACACACGAGCATCACATGGCAGCATAGAATATACCGGGTTTTTTTTCGCCTAGACCTTCGCTATCAATGATCATTTCTTTACTAGTGGTGGCATTTGTATCACCAATGAAAGTGATAAACTCTTTTTTTTCATGGGTTTGAACAATTACGAGTTATTACCTTTTAACTATCTGGATTCGTCTGGGCATTAATTATTACACAACCGTGACTCACTGGAATTTGGACAAAACCCATGTTTTGATGGGGACAGAATACACCTGATTGGTTGAACTTTAAATGCTACCTAACAATTGCACGGGGTCCCATATTATACAGCATGTACATTGATTTTTGTAAAATTGATCAACATGAATTAGTTTATTTAGAATAAATACTTGATGATTCACACTAAATTTACCAACCGACCAATGGCAATGACTGTATGGTTAACCACTTCGTTCACGTTTGGAAGCCATCTTGGATGCCATTTTGAATCAGTTATCGGGTCAATTGCTTTTAATTAAAGTTTCAATAAGAGTATTTACAACATATTGCAGTACTGATAATATTATTATTAGCAATTAGTAATGTTTTTTTAAGAAAATATGCCAATTCGTCAATTATGACGGCCATTGTAGCCGCCATTTTGATTTCAGCCTTCATGGATGTTATCGCAAATAGACTCAAACAATAAATAATGATATAAATAAATACGTCAAATACATCTTAAGAACGGCCAATCAGCAAAAATAGCAATTTGTAACTTACTTCTTGCGTCATCGGCATATTTTTACTGGTTTTGTTCGCCATCTTGGGTGCCATTTTGAATCAGCTAATAAGTCAATAGTTTCGAAATGAAAGAAAGTTTAATTTTGAATAATAATTACATATTACAGTACTGATATAAACAAATAGGATTAAAATAGATTATTTTTAATACAATTTACCAACTTGGGCAATTATTGCGGCCAACGTAGCCGCCATTTTGATTTTAGCTGTCCCGGATGTCATCTTATATTAACTGAATCAATGAATAATGATAAATATATATTAATACTTATGTTTAAAACATTTAAAGTACAACTGATGAGCAAAAATAGCAATTTGTAACTTATTTCATGCAACCATGGCATTTTTGTCAAATTTTAGCGGCCATCTTGGACGCCATCTTGAATTTTTCAAAATGCTCAATGGTGCCAGCTGGGCATCATTCAGATTCTTCAATAACAACATATTCCCTAACAGAATACCAAAAAATATTTACTATACAGTCCAATGCCGGGTCTTTTTCATAATTGACCGGACTAAATGCCCATTCATGTCTTACAGAGACGGGGATTTTGTTGGGAATTCCAAAATTTTGGAAGTTGCTCAAAGCAACAATGTGACCGAGCCCACAAGTGCAGCAATTGTGAAGGATCACACTCTGCACAACGTTGTTACAAACCAGTCAGACGTTTCAATAACACATACCATGACAAACAACACTCATCAACAAAATATGTGCCACACTCTTCACAGCAAACGAAAAACAAATAAGTTCCATTGCCTTCTCCAGTTTGTCCGGAAAAGTTGTCGGTACATTTAATTGGTTATGATAGAACAATCACAGATTATTTGATCCAATGTTTCACTTTTGGCTTTTCTCTGGGTACAACATTCAATGTTCCACCAAAATACTGCAACAACCATCCATTAGATCATATTGACTTTGTACGTGACAAAATTATTCTGGAAATTAAAAAGAAAAGAGTTAAGGGTCCATACCTGGTTCCACCTTTGAAAAACTTCATTTGCAGTCCCCTGGGGGTAGTGCCTAAATGCACTCCCAATTCGTTTAGACTAATTCACGACCTGTCATTTCCAAAATGGGGCCATTATGTGAACTCTTCCATACCTAGGGACAATTCCTACGTGGAACTTGAAAGTTTTGACCATGTAGCATCTCTTATTCTGGAATCAGGGAAAGGCAGTCTTGTTGCTAAAGCAGACATAGAGGAAGCCTTCCGCATTATTCCAATTTCCCCTTCCGATTATCATAAACTGGGGTTCAAAGTTAATAATTTGTACTACTTTGATACAGTACTTCCAATGGGAGCATCTTCATCTGTTGCCATTTTTGAGACATTTTCTAAAGCTATTCAGTGGATCCTTCATCACAAGTTAGGAGTAGGGAAAGTTTCACGTATCATAGATGATTTTATTTTTATTGGAGCTCCAGAGTCCAATGAATGCAGTTTAGCTTTAGAATCATTTTTTGAGCTGGCAGGTCATGTGGGCATACCTATTAAGCAGGACAAAACTGTTTGGCCTACATGTATCACAGAAGTCCATGGCATTACCGTGGATACCAATTCATTGACCGCATATTTGCCGCAAGATAAAGTTGTCCGTCTTAAATCACTACTCAGGTCTAATATAACATGAAAAAGAAAAAGATCACTGTCAAAAATCTTAATATTGCTTGTAGAGTTATCAAACCGGGTAGATGCTTCCTTCGCAGACTTTACGACTTGCTTCCTATGGGCAACCATAGTAATCACCACGTCAAACTTTCCCAAGAATGTAGATCTGATCTAAGTTTGTAGTTTAACTTCCTTGACAATTACAATGGTTGCACTCTTCTGACAAATGACAGATTTATTTCTTCCACATCTTTCAAATTGTTCAGCGATGCTGCTGGGTTGAAAGGGTTTGCATGCATGTTAGACGATCTATGGACATATGGAGCTTTCCCAGAGGAGGTTAAGGCGCTCCATATAAACATATTGGAACTTTATCCTATTGCTTTGGCGGTCTATATTTTTGGAGAATATCTGGCAAATAAGAATGTCATTTTTGTGTGTGACAACATGGCAGCTGTTCACTGTCTAAATAAACAAACCTCTAAGGATAAGGTTATGATGAAATTAATCAGAGTGATTGTTCTAAGAGCTTTGAAATTCAATTTCTGTTTTAAATCCACGCATATTACTTCAGCCAAAAATATTATTTGTGATAAATTATCTCGTTTACAGATGCAGGAAGCAAGGGCCATTGCCCCTCAGTTAGACAGCTTTCCAATTCCAATTCCCCTTCAATTGTCTCCAAAGAAATTGCTGTTGTGAAGAAGTCTTTGATTGACTCATCACTGGCTACTACAACACATGCTACTTATTCCAGATTCTGGAAAAAGTTCACATCATTCTTGGAACAGTTCCAACCAAACAAGCCTGCAATGCCTGCTACTGCAGAGACAATCTCAAACTTAATAGCGTACCTACACTTGCAGAATCCTGCATCAACTACCATTGCTAGTCATATTTCAGCAATTTCTTATTACCACCAACTAGCTGGTCATAACGACCCTTGCAATAACTTCACTATTCGCAGAATGTCTCTAGGTTCCAGGAAATCTAAAAGCACTAAGGACAATAGACTGCCACTTTTAAATGAACATATTAAACTATTAGTGCAAGCTGTTAATCAACTGTACAACCATAACCCTTACAGGAAACAACTTTATGGGTCAATTATGTTACTGGCTTTTAATGGTTTCTTTAGGTTAGGAGAAATTATCCCAAGGGGTGTCAAATGGGCTAATTCAGTTGTACAGTGTCACCATGTCAGCATACGCACCAAAAGAATAACATTAGAACTTTTCAACCATAAAACTAACAAACCAGTCATCGTGGTTATTAGCAGTAAACCACACTCATCAACATGCCCTGTCACTTGGTTGAAAACTTATCTCAAATTAAGGGGGAACTTACCGGGTCCACTATTTACCAACTCACTGGGTCAACCAATCACTGCTTCATGTTTTGGAACCGTCTTTAAAAAGCTTCTTAGGTTTGCGGGCTTGTGCGATAAAAATACAAGCCTCATAGCTTTCGTATTGGAGCTTGTACCCAAGCCATTTTATCAGGTATCCCTGACACACAGGTTATGCGCATGGGAAGATGGAAATCTTCCGCATTTAGACGGTACATTCGTATTCCTAAGATTCATGTATCAGATAGAAAACAAAAGCACAGTAGGAGTGGGCAGAAGCTCTAGAACATTGGGGTGTGTTCTGGGGTGTGTTCTGGGGTGGTTGCTGGCTTCACCAATATGCTGCTTCATCAACTTCAGATTCAGATTTTCATTTGTACATCAACATTTTACAGCTGTTTGGATTGTTGGGGGTATATTACCAATTTTCATACACGGATAAAGAATTGAATCATAAGCTTGTATAATGTTGATAATATCATATCAAGTTTTTGTAAACTGTGCATGTTTGAACACTACTAGTCATAAATGCTGTAGCAGATATAGGGGTGTATCTGTTTTAGCCTTTTTACATATAATATGTTGATAATATCGTATCATCTTTTTTATAAACTGTGCCTTGAACATTATTAGTCATAAGTGCTTTAGCAGATATAGGGGTGTATTCCGAAGCGAGACAAATTCCGTCTTGGATTGGTAGCCATAGGTGATGTCAAATTCACATTGTATTGCTACACTGCTGTTGTAGGTAACTAGTTCATCATCATCAATGTGCACATAACACATGTGACGTAATTGTTGGCTAGGAACGCAAGTAAACACCTAACAAACAAGAGATGTTTGTAAAACACGTATGCCCCCATGGCAGCCCAATAGTCAGAAATGGTTATGGTCACAGTGACCTTGACCTTTGACCTCAAATCAATAGGGGTCATCTACTGTTGCTGACAAACATCCGTGTATAGTTTGAAGATCATAGGTCAAGGCGTTCTAGAGTTATAGAACGGAAACCATTTAAATAGTCAGAAATAGTAAAGGTCACAGTGACCTTGACCTACTGACCTCAAAATCAATAGGGGTCATCTACTGTTGCTGACCAACCTCCATGTATATTTTGAAGATCATAGGCCAAGGCGTTCTAGAGTTATTGAACGGAAACCATTTAAATAGTCAGAAATAGTAAAAGTCACAGTGACCTTGACCTTTGACCTACTGACCTCAAAATCAATAGGGGTCATCTACTGTTGCTGACCAACCTCCGTGTATAGTTTGAAGATCATAGGTCAATGCGTTCTAGAGTTATTGAATGGAAACCATTTTATACGACCGACAGACAGACCGACCGACAGACATGAGCAAAGCAATTACCCCCTCATCAAAATGGGGGGGGGCCATAACAATCGTAGGTTCTTTATTCTTTGATCGAATTTAAAGACACTCTTGATGCTCAAACCCAGAATGGGTACTATCCATGCCAATTAATATTCTTGAAACCAACACAACTGCTATCAAGTCGATTTCGACCTAGGAGCTTTCGTAGAAAAATATTACGTCGCATGGACAGTACTCAAATTTGACTCGAGTTTCGAGTAAATATCGTTAAAACGGTCTAAGAATAAAATAGTTACTTTTTTTACTTTTTGTCTACAGATTTTTACTTGCGTTAAATTCATAACCTCCAAAATTACGTCACATGTCACATACCACATGGTATGACCACATTTTTCATGTGATAAACGTGTTGAAAAAACAATCACATCCAGAACATATTATACATATAAACAACTATAGGCATATTGGTCAGAGTATTGAAAAGAATAATGCACAAATCGAACATAAACAGTTTACAGTTTATTTGAAATACATAAGGCTTTATGCCGATGATTAAACAAAGATACAAACTGTACTGGAAAAAATAATTACATATAAATACATGGTCAACAGTCAATTAATAGTCTAATTATGTAACATATATTAAAACCCCATCACACTAAACCTTGTTTTGTTCTATGATCCTTATTTTTATTATTTTATGATGTATTCTTTTGACGATACATTTCGTGGCTGATTTGTGTAGAGTATAGCGCTCTAACCACTTGTTAATGTTTTCACCATGTGCAGATAGTCCTTCTAATTCCTTGGGGTGTGGTTGTTTCCCTATGGTAGATTGTCTCTACTAAAATAGGCGACTGTCTAATTCCCATCCTAGGTCCATAAAATACGAACCAAGTCTAATTCCTGCTACATGTGACGACAGGGTTTATTAAATTCCCATACATCGGGAAAGTCTTTATGTCTATATGTAATTCCCCCTGCAACCCGCCGCCCCCTCTGGGAAAAACATTGCACTGCACTTCGACTTATTGTGGCGACTGTTAGAAAATTATACTCATTCATAAAAGAATACTATGAATGCATTGGATATTTTGTTCGTTAAAGTTGCTGAAATATAGGAACTTCGGGAACGTTTTAAATGCAGTTTTGAAAGGCTCATGAAATCTCATTTATGTCGAATATTTTTGTTATATCACCATTGTACTTGGTTCGCACGTATAATGGAATTATATTATGTCAATATATAATAATTATGAAATATGCGCAGTGGTTTTAAACATAGGCACAATGTTTAAAATGATCTGAGTGTAACCTATATACGTTACGAAAGCTGGTACAATGTACACAGTTTTGATGCAGTTGTCTTAGCAAACACGGATGCCAGTTCCTGTAACGTCATATCCGTTGCGGCAAAATCGCTAAGCGGCATCCATATAGCCGAGACATCCATATAACGTAGGTTTTCTGGTGAACTTCGTAATCCCACCTTCCATGCTTAAACCTACGTCATATGGATGGCACGGCTATTTGGATGCCGCTTAGCGATTACCACCATGGGTCCTAAACATGTATATATATGTAACCATGTTACATGTACACACGTATATAAGTAGTCACTGGTGTCAGTGTGTTGTTGATAAGTTGTTTACCTGCTACAATAAGCTATTAATAGGTATCACGTGACGGGTACGCAAGATAACAGATTTGGAGATTTGCAAGAAACTTGCTATGCTGTTGGTCACGTGCTGGCTGGAACAGGTATCATTGGTTCCGGCACGAACAAACATTTTGAGTTATTGTCTGAAGTCTTAGGATCTGGGGAGTGGAAATTAGGAGTCCAGTGAGTATGGACGTTATCATAATGACTAATAACTGGAAAATATTTTGGGATAATATCGTGTGAACACTTTATGTTTGATTACTGAAACTAGTGTAAAAACGTTATGGAAATAAACATATACTAGTAAACTGGAAGTGTAGTTGATTATCACATCTATGGATGCTATTATGTATTTGTATAATTTACATATAAATATATCGTAACATTCCGACAACCATCTTTGATCCCGGGAGCGATTCGCTCAAGTTATTATGAACATACATATAACAGAAACAGTAACACTGCCGTTACAGGGATGGAGCGAACAGCAAAACACGAAGCTATACCAAGCAAAAGCTTAAGGTTACATATAACTTTACATGTACCGTTTGTTAATTATATTTTATCTTCAGTGGAGAAGTGTTTATTTTTCTGTGATTCTGATGTATAGTATTTAACAACTGAAGCAAGAAATGCAAAATAAATAATATGCACATTCAAGCGTTGTGTTAATTAGTAGTATCCATACAGTACATGCACTTTGCACGTGGTTTCTAAGTTGATATCATGCTCGTGTTAACTAGCGGGTCAATTTTGGATTCATCACATTTAAAATATTCTTTCCGCACGGGGCTGCATCCAAATTCCTGTTCACTGTTCCAGTATTTCTGTGTGGTTTGGTCATTCTTTTATTACACTAGCCGAAGCTGTGAACCCTACAAAATATAAACAAAAACAGGTAGAGCATTAGCTAAATATCTCGTAAAATGTCAATACGTGTATGTATCTTGTATTATCCACGGGGTTTTGAAAGACGTTTTATTAAAAAAAACTATCAGAGGTGTCCTGTAAATAAATAATTAATATACATGTACTAGATTTATTTAGCGCCCTTTTCATGCGAACGCACGTACAAAGGCGCTTCACATAGAGTGTTGCAGTCACAAGGGCGCAAGTGCATCTCGGGGCCTACCGGTGCAGATACAGCATGATCGGACCAGAGGGACAGACTGAGAGAAAACACCCGAAGAGAGAGAGAGAGAGAGAGACATCAGATACAGGCATGTCCGGTGCTACAGAAGTGCGCATAGCTCTTATTTCGAACAGACAGTCTGGTTTTTTAATGTGACCGGTGTATAGCACCGATACACAGCTTACTGGAACCTTTCACCAGATAATTTGCTGTCCACACGGTCCGATATAGCGGGAACTTACTACGAATAGTTCCCATGCCGGGGATTGAACCCACGACCTCTGGATAGACAGTCCAGTGTGTTACCACTGAGCTAAGTCCTTTGATAAACGAAGTGATATGTATACGTGTATTTCAAAAATTGCTAAAATATTAATATCCATATCTGTACATAATGCCGATGCAAATATGACTGAGCCAGTCTCCAGGAAAACCTGCTATTTTGACAAAAAAATTAAATTTGAGAGTTTCGATACTTATAAAGATTAGAATATAACCTACATTATGAGCAAATGAAAACGCCGAATTCTGGCGGTGAAATGAAAATTTGATTATTAAATTTTTTTCTTCACAGACTTGACGTCATGCGTTGCACAGACACTTGGGGTCTGGACCCCGCCCCCAGCTACGGACCTGGGTATATTTTTATCATCAACATTGTATACCCAGACCCATACATTAATCACACAAACATTATTAAACGTATCCGGACAAATAAAAAAATATTCGTAAATGCCTCTCTAGCTTTAATAATACAAAGATAAAAATGTTTGACTGAGATTTCTCGCACACCTTCCTCGAATATCGGGTCGTGTTTAACTCACTGTGCAACTTTCCTGCCAATAGTTGGTGTCCTTTGGTCAAGTACACATTACTCTTCACGATTATGATAGTGACAGAAACCGATCTCGGCCCCTGCTTCCACAATTTTCGAGAAAGTTGGCAATTTTCAACTCAAAACACGACTCGCACATAATCTTTCGACGCTGGTTTCCTGCCTGATCAATACGAAAGTACGGCGCCGCGCGTTAAACATTGGAACCAGATATGTAAATAAACCATTCGGAATACCTCGTTTGGGTCCAACGTTCAACGCGCGACACGGTTCTTATGTATCAGGCTGGGAACCACCGTTCAAATTGTCGAAAGATTATGTGCGCAGCAGAAAATGAGTTGACAATTGCAAACTTTCTCGCATATTTTGTCGACAAGAGAGCTGATCGAGTATTGTTAGTATAGTCATCGTAAAGATTTATTTGTTATTGACCGAAATATACCAGAAATGTACGGGAAAGTTGCAAAACAAGTTTTACACGATCAATTTTTCTAGGTCGGGGTGCGAGAAAGTTCAGCGAAACATTTTTATCTTTGTGTTATTTAAGCAGTAGAGGAATTACGTAGATTTTGGTATGAATATCAAATACATCCAACAAATGTTTGTGTGATTACTGAATAGGTTTGGATATATAAGAAATATATAGAAAAAATTCCAGGCGCGTAGTGTGAGGGGGCGTGGTCCAGACCCCAAGTGTCTGTGATGCGTTGGCGTTACTTTCTATAGGCCAATCAGAATGCATAATGTTATATTCTAAGTTAGTTAGAACATATTAAGTAAATTTTAATGACTAAAAAGGACTCGCTCCGCTTCGCCCTTTTTAATCATTAAAATTTACTTAATATGTTCTAACTATAACATAATCATATTGAAGCAAAGTGTAAGAAATTTTGTTGATATCTCGAGTTTCAAGGAAGTTACAGCTGTTTTTGTAGACTCACTATTCAGAGATTTTTGTGTGACGTCACAAACGTCATTTGACGTAACTGTACCAAGTACTTTTTAGAATATAACCAATGAAAACGCCGCATTTTCGCGGTTAAATGAAAATTTAATCATTAAAATTTTCTCTTAACAGACGTGACGTCACGTCTTGCGTTGGCGCTAATTTCTATCGGCCAATCAGAATGCAGAATGTTATATTCTAAGTTAGTCAGAACATATTAAGTAAATTTTAATGACTAAAAAGGCCTCGCTTCGCTCGCTCCGCCCTTTTTAATCATTAAAATTTAACATAATTAAACCTTTTGATGAATGTTTTGCATAAACTGTTCAAAGTAGTATCACGTGTTCGAATTATGTTTTAATTTTTAAGATAAATATTATATTCGAAATTGTTAGGATTTAGAGAATGGCTACTAGTGTTTTAAGCTACGAACTCCTTGCTTTTCCCAATCGGAGTACTTTTCCAAATTGGTCACCATAGCGAAGTCATAGGGATTCGACCCGATAAAAATATCTTTCACATCTATACTATGAATATCTAAGACAGGGATCTTACTTTATGACTGGCCCTCATATACCCAACTCAGCGTTATGTCCAATATTTTAAACAAGCCGAATACAATCATTAAATTTGTACTGCACACTTCGAGCCAATATAATATTATACATTAAAAATACAACTTTTATCAATACACGTACACAATGTCGCCTGTGTCAAGCATAGAATGTTCACAAAATGCGTAAAACCCGGTTTGACGACATAACCCTGCAAAGACAGAAACGAGAAAACGGCCTTCGATAAAGCAGAGAAATCATTATTTACACACGATCTCAGGAAATTAGTAAGGCGATTTGATTTTTTTGTTAAATTTAGAATTCTTATACAAGGTGTATTTCCATGAATTGACCAGTATCAAAAACAAGAATTGGCTTTCGATATCTTCATAAAGTAATTATATTCGTAAAAAACACTACTATAACTACTTTCATGCGAAATCCCATCGAAATTGGTCAAGTAGTTAAACAGTTATACCATAAATACTTTTCACGGTGACCAACCGGTCACTGGGGTGGACTCAATAAAAACAAAAACACGGAAATATTGAGGAAATCACCAACATATGTCGAATTTACCGTTGTGTAGAAACATAATAATGCGGTAAAATTAAAGAACGAAAAAGTTGGAACAGATTTACCTGGTTGACACATGTTCACTTCAGTGAATGTATACGTGTAAGCCCAAAAACGAATCGTTTGCATATTTAAATGTCAAAATGACTCCATGTTTCTCCGAACGTTCCGAATGATGCGCGTGATTTCCTTTTTGTAACAACGATTTTCATTGGTTGATTTCATTGGGGTTTCCCAGGACTTGGTAACCAGCGTACAAACGATGTATACTACGCCAATCAAAACGACCGTTATAAAATACGTTCTAAATACCCGTCAGACACACTAAAAACCACTACAGTCGTTCCTACAGCGTTTTACGCCCTCGAAAAATAAAATCAAAGTTTAAACAATGAATTATATCGTACGAAGGTAAATTTAAGCATGTTTTCGAATGCTTTCGATTCACAAAGATGTTTTTGATCACCCACAGCTTTAAATAGATGAATAATGCCGTAAATGCTTTAAATTATGAAAAAAACAAAATACACCCAGTGACTGTACGATCACTTCTCCGGGAAATATACCTTGTATAAGAATTCTAAATTTAACAAAAAAATTTTTTTTTATTTTTTTTAGGTACTGTTTATTAATGATACAGTTACCTGTGATTACATCATGTCAATATAACAGGTTCACCCTTGTTACCCTGATAAAACAACATGATTGGATATTCCCAACATGATTGAAAAATGGCCGACATGAACAATGTGATAAGTGCATTGTTTTTGCAATATTGTCCATATAAACTATCCAGATTGTTTATTTCAATATTACATAATCAACATATGAAGAAAATGTACTATTTGCACTAAACAATTTGCACATAGGTAATATTTTTCACTATGTAAAGCCTTAAAGAATGTGTGGATTTTGCATTTGAGAATGAGTTTTGTACTTAAAAACGTTGTAAAACTCATTTATTTGACTTTATTTAATGAATATCATTTGGGAAGTATTGGCAGTTGTATAAACTATGATTTGGACGTTTCAATTTTTTAAAATCTTAGATAAATTAACGCTCACCAACAATAATTCAAACATGTATAGTATTTTTTGGATACTGACCGACGTGATTGTTAAATTTATTAGGATACTGGCCAACATGATTGTGGATAAAAGCCAACATTACCAATTGAAATCTTGCCAATGGGATTCTCAAGGTACAAATAATTGTACATTAAAGAAGTGTGCTCATGAATTGTGGTAGCAGGTTTATGAGCATACCCGATGTACGGGATTTCACACCTAGTCTATAGCACATGCTTTTAGGACATTTAATAATCAAAGCACTTAGAGTTCTGATGGGAGGCGATCTGGTTGCTGCTACTAAAGCTTAAACGACTTTACACGTTTAATGTTCGTTTTCTTACTGCCGATCTTGTCTTGAATGTCTAAATAGGCATATGTGACTATATAGGCATGTTGGGTATCTATATAATTGTAAAAAGGGGCATATTGATGTATATGTCATACGTGTATTGAATGCGTATATCAAAAAGGTCTGTGAAGTTGGCTCTTAGGTCGTACATCGACAGTCAGATGTTTACTCATTTTTATTTGAAATGAATAAACAGCTCTTAGCTCGTAGGTCGCAGCTCTTAGATCGTTAGTCGCAGCTCTTAGCTCGTAGGTCGCAGCTCTTAGCTCGTAGATGTGTACTCGTTGGTCGCAGGTCTTAGGTCGTTGGTCCCAGCTCTTAGCTCGTAGGTCGCAGCTCTTAGCTCGAAGGTCGCAGCTCTTAGCTCGTAGGTCGCAGCTCTTAGCTCGTAGATGTGTACTCGTTGGTCGCAGCTCTTAGGTCGATAGTCGCAGCTCTTAGGTCGTTAGTCGCAGCTCTTAGCTCGTTGGTCGCAGCTCTTAGATCGTTAGTCGCAGCTCTTAGCTCGTAGGTCACAGCTCTTAGCTCGTAGATGTGTACTGGTTGGTCGCAGGTATCAGGTCGTTGGTCCCAGCTCTTAGCTCGTCGGTCGCAGGTCTTAGGTCGTTGGTCGCAGCTCTTAGATCGTTAGTCGCAGCTCTTAGCTGGTAGGTCGCAGCTTTTAGCTCGTAGATGTCTTCTTGTTGGTCGCAGGTCTTAGGTCGTTGGTCGCAGCTCTTAGCTCGTAAGTCGCAGCTCTTAGCTCGTAGGTCGCAGCTCTTAGCTCGTAAGTCGCAGCTCTTAGCTCGTAGATGTGTACTCGTTGGTCGCAGCTCTTAGGTCGTTAGTCGCAGCTCTTAGGACGTTGGTCGAAGCTCTTAGCTCGTAGGTTGCAGCTCTTAGCTCGTAGATGTGTACTCGTTGGTCGCAGGTCTTATGTCGTTGGTCGCAGGTCTTAACTCGTAGGTTGCAGCTCTTAGCTCGTAGGTCGCAGCTCTTAGCTCGTCGGTCGCAGCTCTTAGATCGTTAGTCGCAGCTCTTAGCTCGTAGGTCGCAGCTCTTAGCTCGTAGATGTGTACTTGTTGGTCGCAGGTCTTAGGTCGTTGGTCCCAGCTCTTAGCTCGTAGGTCGCAGCTCTTAGCTCGTAGGTCGCAGCTCTTAGCTCGTAGGTCGCAGCTCTTAGCTCGTAAGTCGCAGCTTTTAGCTAGTAGATGTGTACTCGTTGGTCGCAGCTCTTAGGTCGTTAGTCGCAGCTCTTAGGTCGTTGGTCGCAGCTCTTAGCTCGTAGGTTGCAGCTCTTAGCTCGTAGATGTGTACTCGTTGGTCGCAGGTCTTAGGTCGTTGGTCGCAGGTCTTAACTCGTAGGTCGCAGCTCTTAGCTCGTAGGTCGCAGCTCTTAGCTCGTAGATGTGTACTCGTTGGTCGCAGCTCTTAGCTGTGTACTCGTATTCCAAACCTGCTCTGAGTTTGTTATTGGACTTGACAAAAAAAACCTAAACGATAGGTGTTCATGTGAAAAACATTAATGTCGGGGGACTAGGTGTCCATGTGAAAACCCTGATTGGTAGGGGACTAGCTTGCCTTGTGAAAAACCTAAATAGAAGGAGATTTAAATGGTAGGGGACTATGTGTCCGTAGGAAAAACCTAAATCTTCGAGCTAAGAGCTGCGACCTACGAGCTAAGAGCTGGGACCAACGACCTAAGAGCTACGACTAACGACCTAAGAGCTGCAACCAACGAGTACACATCTACGAGCTAAGAGCTGCGACCTACGAGCTAAGAGCTGCGACCTACGAGCTAAGAGCTGCGACATACGAGCTAAGAGCTGGGACCAACGACCTAAGACCTGCGACCAACGAGTACACATCTACGAGCTAAAAGCTGCGACCTACGAGCTAAGAGCTGCGACTAAAGATCTAAGAGCTGCGACCAACGAGCTAAGAGCTGTTTATTCATTTCAAATAAAAATGAGTAAACATCTGACTGTCGATGTACGACCTAAGAGCCAACTTCACAGACCTATATCAAAAGTGGCTTTAAAATAATACTACGCGCCTATTTATCAGATTCTACAGTACCGTCTTGTAATCACTTCCATCACAGCGTGAGACATCTCTAGAAAGCGGCTAGTATAGCCAGCCACACCATATGATTGCATAACATGATTATATACGATTCATTGATAAAACCATCACGTGGCCCTGGTCTGAAGTTTCTAAAAATAGCTATACGGCTGGGACATTTGATGAACACGTCATTTTCATATTCTCCCCGGCTGAGTGATTATCTGCAAAAATATCGATTCAACGAACAGTTTCACAATAATTGTTGATCGTAGAATAAACAATTGTTGCTGATTGAATTAAATAAGTTTAAAATTTTAAGAAACATATGTTGCAGTATTGGGAATGTTGATAGTTTCTGGAACTACTTGAATGCGGATTCACATAGCAGCCTAAAGGCGTTCCAGGTTGCATTAAGAAATGGGCAATGGTAGTATAGAGAGGCTTACGCCTACCAAAAATGGGTACAAATGTTCACCACATCAAGACGATGTGCCATGCACAAAACCCAGGTCCCTAGCTTAAAGGTCAAGGTCACACTTAGAGGTCAAAGGTTAAAAGGCTCAAATAGGCATGTGATTCGTGTCCGCTCTGTAATTTTGTCATCTCCTATTGGATATTTATAATATTTGGTACAAATGTTCACCACATCAAGGTGATGTGCCATGTGCAAGACCCAGGTCCCTTACTTAAAGGGCAAGGTCACACGTAGAGATCAAAAGTTAAAATTCTCAAATAGGCATGTGATTCATGTCCGCTCTGTAACTATGTCATTTCTTATTGGATATTTATAACACTTGGTACAAATGTTCACCACATCGAGACGGCGTGTTATGCGCAAGACCTAGGTCCCTTGCTCAAAGGTAAAGGTCACACTTAGAGATCGAAGGTAAAAAGGCTCAAATAGGCATGTGATTCATGTCAGCTCTGTAACTATGTCATTTCTTATTTTATATTAATATTACTTGCCACAAATGTTCACATCACCAAGACGAGGTGACATGCGCAAAACCCAGGTCCCTAACGCAAAGGTCAAGGTCATACTTAGAGATTTAAAGTTAAAAGGCACAAGTATGCTTCTGGTCTGCTTTTTGTTATTTCGTTCTGGATTTTAAAATTACTTGGTTACATTCGCATTTACACCCTGACTCAAATGTAAAGGTCACCCTTATGCACCTATCAATGTTTTCCCCCAGGAGGGGGGTGGCGGGCTGACCCAGGGGAATTTGACATTTTTACTGTTTCAAAGTCTAAATTCCCGCCCTAGAGCAAGGGCAATTTGTCAAAATCCCCTCACTGGGAGATGCTTTACATACCCACCGGGATCAAAATTTCGGCCAGTGTCAAAATTTCCCTGGACTCGGCACCATTCTGTCTGTCAAATTCCCACCTATCGGGAACAGCCTTCTGTCAAAAGTCCCGTGTATGCCCGCCGCTCCCCCCCCCCTTGGGGAAAACATTGATAGGTACATTACAGACCCAGCTCTTGTCTGCTGTTAAATGTCACATTTAAGCAATTACAAACTTGTTTCAAGTTATTTCATTTGCATAGCTTTATACTTAGGTGTCTGATGACAGCTTTTAGCGGGGGCATCCGTGTCCTGTGGACATATTTCTAGTTAAATACTTTTTTCTGCTATATGTTGGTAAAATTCATAATAAGTCAAGACAGGTAAATTTAACACATGTATCTAAATGTGCAACATTCACCGGGAATAGGAACAGTGAATTATGGGGACCAGGCTAAACGCTGTGAGCATGTCTTGAATGGTGCCAAATTGCATTTCTAATTTAAACAAGAGGGCCCAAAGGGCCCTAGGTCGCTCACCTGTCGAACTTGACCTAGATTTTGTAGAGATGATCATTGTGACAAAGTTTCATACAGATAAGGCCAATATTTTGACCTCTAGTGACTACACAAGGTTTTTATATGATTTGACTTAATGACCTAGTTTTTGACCCCAGATAAACCAATATCAAACTTGGCCTAGATTTTGTTGAGATGATCATTGTGACCAAGTTTCATAAAGATAAGGTCGACATTGTGACCTCTAGTGACTACACAAGGTTTTTCTATGATTTAATCATGTGACCTAGTTTTTGACCCAAGATGACCCAATATCAAACTTGACCTAGATATTGTTAAGATGATCATTGTGACCAAGTTTCATACAGATTAGGCCAATATTGTGACCTCTAGTGACTACACAAAGTTTTTCTATTATTTGACACTGTGACCTAGTTTTTGACCCCAGATGACCCAATATCAAACTTGACCTAGATTTTGTTGAGATGACCATTGTGACCAAGTTTCATAAAGATTGAGTCAAAATTGTGACCTCTAGTGACTACACAAGGTTTTTCTATGATTTGACCTAGTGACCTAGTTTTTGACCCCAGATGACCCCATATCAAACTTGGCCTAGATTTTGTTGAGATGATCATTGTGACCAAGTTTCATAAAGATTAGACCAAAATTGTGACCTCTAGTGACTACACAAGGTTTTTCTATGATTTGACCCTGTGACCTAGTTTTTAACCCCTTATGACCCAATATCGAACTTGACCTAGATTTTGTCGAGATGATCATTGTGACAAAGTTTCATAAAGATTAAGTCAAAATTGTGACCTCTAGTGACTACACAAGGTTTTTCTATGATTTGACCTTGTGACCTAGTTTTTAACCCCGGATGACCCAATATCGAACTTGACCTAGATTTTGTCGAGATGATCATTGTGACAAAGTTTCATAAAGATTAAGTCAAAATTGTGACCTCTAGTGACTACACAAGGTTTTTCTATGATTTGACCTTGTGACATAGTTTTTAACCCCGGATGACCCAATATCGAACTTGACCTAGATTTTGTCGAGACCAAGTTTCATAAAGATTAAGTCAAAATTGTGACTCTAGTGTCTACACAAGCAAATTGTCGACGGACGGACGGACGGACGAAGAGTGCTCACAAAAGCTAACAAGAGGGCCCAAAGGGCCCTAGGTCGCTCACCTGTCGAACTTGATCTAGATTTTGTTGAGATGATCATTGTGACCAAGTTTCGTAAATATCAGACCAAAACTGTGACCTATAATGACTACACTAGGTTTTTCTATTATTTGACCTAATGACCTAGTTTTTGACCCCGGATGAACTCATATCGAACTTGACCTAGATTTTGTTGAGATGATCATTGTGACCAAGTTACATAAAGATTAGGCTAAAATTGTGACCTCTAATGTCTACACAAGCCAATTGTTGACGAACGGACGACGGACGACTGACGACGGGTGATCACAAAAGCTCACTCTGTCACTTTGTGACAGGTGAGCTAAACAAGAGGGCCTAAAGGGCCCTAGGTCGCTCACCTGTCGAACTTTACCTAGATTTTGTTCAGATGATCATTGTGACCAAGTTTCATACAGATTAGGCCAATATCGTGACCTCTAGTGACTACACAAGGTTTTTATATGATTTGACCTAATGACCTAGTTTTTGACCCCAAATAAACCAATATCGAACTTGACCTAGATTTTGTTGAGATGATCATTGTGACCAAGTTTCATACAGATTAGGCCAATATTGTGACCTCTAGTGACTACACAAAGTTTTTCTATTATTTGACCTTGTGACCTAGTTTTTGACCCTGGATGACCCAATATCGATCCTGACCTAGACTATGTTAAGATGATCATTGTGACTGAGTTTCATAAAGATTAGACCAAAATTGTGACCTCTAGTGACTACACAAGGTTTTTCGATGATTTTACCTTGTGACCTAGATTTTGACCCCGGATGACCCAATATCCAACTTGACATAGATTTTATCGAGATGATCATTGTGACTGAGTTTCATAAAGACTTAGTCAAAATCATGACCTCTAGTGACTACAAAAGGTTTTTCTATGATTTAACCTTGTGACCTAGTTTTTGACCCCGGATGACCCAATATCAAACTTGACCTAGATTTTGTACAGATGATCATTGTGACCAAGTTTCATAAAGATTAAGTCAAAATTGTGACCTCTAGTGACTACACAAGGTTTTTCTATGATTTGACCTTGTGACCTAGTTTTTGACCCCGGATAACCCAATATCGAAATTGACCTATATTTTGTCGAGATGATCATTGTGACTGAATTTCATAAAGATTAAGTCAAAATTGTCACCTCTAGTGACTACACAAGGTTTTTCTATGATTTGACCTTGTGACCTAGTTTTTGACCCCGGATGACCCAATATCGAACTTGACCTAGATTTTGTTAGGATGATCATTGTGACCAAGTTTCATAAAGATTAAGTTAAAATTGTGAACTCTAGTGACTACACAAGGTTTTTCTATGATTTGACATTGTGACCTAGTTTTTGACCCCAGATGACCCAATATCGAACTTGACCTATATTTTGTTGACATGATCATTGTGACCAAGTTTCATAAAGATTAGGCCAAAATTGTGACCTCTAGTGACTACACAAGGTTTTTCTATGATTTGACCTAATGACCTAGTTTTTGACCCAGGATGACCCATTATCGAACTTGACCTAGATTTTGTTGACATGATCATTGTGACTGAGTTTCATAAAGATTAAGTAAAAATTGTGACCTCTAGCGACTACACAAGGTTTTTCTATGATTTGACCTAATGACCTAGTTTTTGACCCAGGATGACCCATTATCGAACTTGACCTAGATTTTGTTGACATGATCATTGTGACCAAGTGTCATAAAGATTAAATCAAAATTGTGACCTATAGTGACTACACAAGGTTTTTCTATGATTTGACCTAGTGACCTAGTTTTTGACCCCAAATGACCCAATATCGAACTAGGCCTAGATTTTGTTGAGATGATCGTTGTGACCAAGTTTCATAAAGATTAGGCTAAAATTGTGACCGCTAGTGTCTACACAAGCCAATTGTTGACGGACGGACGACGGACGACGGACGAAGAGTGATAAAAAGTGGCCTCTTGTGTTAACAAGGTTTTTCTACTATTTGACCTATCGACCTAGTTTTTGATTCCACTTAACCCAACTTCAAACTTGACCTTAAGGTCATCAATATACACATACTGACCTAACATCATGATGATTTAAGCAACAAGAGGGCTAGGTCGCTCACCTGTCGAACTTGACCTAGATTTTGTTGAGATGATCATTGTGACCATGTTTTTTTACAGATTAGGTCAATATTATGACCTCTAGTGACTTCACAAAGTTTTTATATGATTTGACCTTGTAACCTAGTTTTTGAACCCAGATGAACCAATATCGAACATGACCTAGATTTTGTTGAGATGATCATTGTGACCAAGTTTCGTAAAGATCAGACCAAAACTGTGACCTATAATGACTACACAAGGTTTTTCTATTATTTGACCTTGTGACCTAGTTTTTGACCCCGGATGACCCAATATCGAACTTGACCGAGTTTCATAAAGATTAGACCAAAATTGTGACCTCTATTGACTACACAAGTTTTTTCTATGATTTGACCTTGTGACCTAGTTTTTAACCCCAGATGATCCAATATCGAACTTGACATAGATTTTGTTGAGATGATCATTGTGACCAAGTTACATAAAGATTAAGTAACAAGAGGGCCCAAAGGGCCCTAGGTCGCTCACCTGTCGAACTTGGCCTAGATTTTGTTAAGATGGTCATTGTGACCCAAGTTTTATACAGATTAGGCCAATATTGTGACCTCTAGTGACTACACAAGGATTTTATATGATTGACCTAATGACCTTCTTTTTTACCCCAGATGACCCAATATCGAACTTGACCTAGATTTTGTTAAGATGATCATTGTGACCAAGTTTCTTAAAGATCAAGCCAAAACTATGACCTCTTGTGACTACACAATGTTTTTCTATTATTTGACCTTGTGACCTAGTTTTTTACCCCGGATCACCCAATATCAAACTTTATCTAGATTTTGTTGAGATGATCATTGTGACCGAGTTTCATAAAGATTAGACCATAATTGTGACCTCTAGTGACTATGCAAGGTTTTTCTATGATTTGACAATGTGACCTAGTTTTTGACCCAAGATGACCCAATATCGAACTTGACCTAGATTTTGTTGTTATGATCATTATAAACAAGTTTCGTAACGATCAGGTCAAAACTGTGATCTCTAGTGACTACGCAAGGTTTTTCTATGATTTGACCTTGTGACCTAGTTTTTGACCCCAGATGACCCAATATTGAACTTGACCTACATTTTGTTGTGTTGATCATTGTAACCAAGTTTCGTAAAGATTATGCTAAAACTGTGACCTCTAGTGACTACACAAGGTTTTTCTATGATTTGACCTTGTGACCTAGTTTTTGACCCCCGATGACCCAATATCAATCTTGACCTAGATTTTGTTGAGATGATCATTGTGACCAAGTTTCATAAAGATTAGGCCAAAATTGTGACCTCTAGTGACTACGCAAGGTTTTTCTATGATTTGACTTTGTGACCTAGTTTTTGACCCCGGATGACCCAATATCGAACTTGACCTAGATTTTGTTGAAATGATCATTGTGACCAAGTTTCATAAAGATTAATTCAAAATTTTGACCTCTAGTGACTACACAAAGTTTTTCTATGATTTGACCTTGTGACCTAGTTTTTGACCCCGGATGACCCAATATCGAACTTGACCTAGATTTTGTTAGGATGATCATTGTGACCAAGTTTCATAAATATTAAGTCAAAATTGTGACCTCTAGTGACTACACAAGGTTTTTCTATAATTTGACCTAGTGACCTAGTTTTTGACCCCAGATGACCCAATATCGAACTTGGCCTAGATTTTGTTGAGATGATCATTGTGACCAAGTTTCATAAGGATTAGGCTAAAATTGTGACCTCTAGTGTCTACACAAGCCAATTGTTGACGGACGGACGGACGGACGACGGACGACGGACGAAGAGTGATCACAAAAGCTCACTCTGTCACTTTGTGACAGGTGAGCTAAAAATTGTGACCTCTAGTGACTACACAAAGTTTTTCTATTATTTGACCTTGTGACCTAGTTTTTGACCCCGGATAACCCAATATCGAACTTGAACTAGATTTTGTTGAGATGATCATTGTGATCAAGTTTCATAAAGATAACGTCAAAATTGTAACCTCTAGTGACTACACAAGGTTTTTCTATGATTTGACCTTGTGACCTAGTTTTTGACCTCGGACGACCCAATATCGAACTTGACCTAGATTTTGTTGAGATGATCATTGTGACCAAGTTTCATAAAGATTAGGCTAAAATTGTGACCTCTAGTGTCTACACAAGCCAATTGTTGACGGACGGACGACAGACGACGGACAAAGAGTGATCACAAAAGCTCACTCTGTCACTTTGGGACAGGTGAGCTAAAAATGTGGCCTCCAGAGTGAACAAGGTTTTCCTATTATATGACCTATTGACCTTGTTTTTAAACCCACATGACCCAACTTAGATCTTGACCCAGATTTCATAGGGATACAACAACTAACCAAGTTAGTGAAGATCAAAGCAAAAATGTGGCCTTCCAGAGCGTTAACAAGGTTTTGCTATTATTTGACCATTTGACCTAGTTTTTGACCAAACTTCGAACTGGACCTTAAGGTCATCAAGACAAACATTTTGACCAAACTTCATGAAGATTAAAGCAAAAATGTGGCAACCAAAGTGTTAACAAGGTTTTCCTATTATTTGACCTAGTTTTTGACCCCCAGTGTTTTTTTGGCTACAATATATGGAGATATAAGGCCCCTTTCCCCTCTCCACAATATATATTTTTCCCCAAATATTTCTAAATTTTCCCCTTGGAATCTTGCTCAGTTTATTCCACATAAATAAAGTAAATTGTGTTGATAAATGAATGCAGATTGGATTGAAATAGTATGTTTTTATCTCCCATGTTTAAAATACCACCAACAAGGCAGTCCAAAAGACGGCTATAATCCACCGCCGCATTAATGAACAGTGAAATTGTTCAATAAGTTACATATTTGCTATGAGTTCATGCAATTGGGCAATTTGGCCCAAGCGTTAAACAAGAGGGCCCAAAGGGCCATAGGTCGCTCACCTGTCCAAGTAGTTCATGCACCCCTAATGGTAGCCTCTATTGCATGTACAAGGTTTTCATATTGTCTTATGCTTTATAATTTACATCACATTTAGACCCAATTACATATTGAAGTGATTTGACCTTGTGACCTAGTTTTTGACCCTGGATGACCCAATATCGAAATTGACCTAGATTTTATTAAGATGATCATTGTGACATAGCTTCATAAAGATTAGGTCAAAATTGTGACATCGAGTGACTACACAAGTAATTGTGGACGGACGGACATACAGAAGAAGAGTGATCACAAAAGCTCATTCTGTCACTTTGTGACAGGTGAGCTAAAAATTAAAGAGCAGATGGGAAATGTGAGGTTCAAACCTTTGACCTTTTAACTGTGACCTTGCCCTTAAACCAGCCTGGTTGGAATGTGGGTTCTGTATGTCATCTTTACTAGTTACACATTTGGTATCAGTTTCATGCCATTCGGCCCAGGCTTTAAAAAGTTCTGGAGTAGACACGTAATTCAAGATTCAAACTTTTGACCTTGAATTGTGACCTTGACCCGACATGATTGGGATATGGATTCTGCACGTAGTCTTTATTAGTTACACATTTGATATGAGTTTCATGCAATTCGGCCCAGGCATATAAAAGTTATGGAACAGACATGAAATGTAAGATTAAAACCTTTGACCTTGAATTGTGACCTTGAACCAGCATGGTTGGAATGTGGGTTCTGCACATCCCCTTTATTAGTAACACATTTGGAATGAGTTTCATTCAATTTGGCCCAGGCATTTAAAAGTTAGAGAGCAGACACGATTTTGTTACGGACGGACGAACGGACACACACACGCACGGACAGAGACCATTCCTATAATCCCCTCCCACTTCGTGGCAGATTAATAAACAATCATACTAGACATTTAAGGAGAATTCAACAGTAAGTGAAAATTCCTCTTTCAGCTTTTCCGTGCATTAATTTCCCCTCCTATGGGCTCGGACCTCTTTTCCCCAAAGTCAAAAGAAACACTGACTCCACATGACCCAATTTCGAACTTGACCTATATTTCATTGAGATACAACTAGTGACCAAGTTTGATGAAGATCAAAGCAAAATAGAGTGCTAGAGTGTTAACAGTGATAAAAGCTAACGGACGGACGGACAAAAAACAATCATAAAAGCTCACCTTGCCACTTTGTGGCAGGTGAGCCAAAAAACAATAACAAAGGGTTCATTCAGAAAACAGAGTCAGAATTTATTACACCACATATTGTAGTTACAGATCAATAGACAATGTCGTGGTTTCATTCTTGCATATCACAAATACTGAATTTGTTCTCTCACTTGACTTCTGCTCACTTAATCAAGCTGTAAAATATAAGATATTGTTTAATACATGGACAAATTAATGTGATTTGTGCAACCAATAACAAGAAATATCACTGAATGTGAATACCCCCAGATACTGCTACATGTAGACACAGTCACTTAGTATCAGACATCCAAATTATGAGGATATGTATATATATACAGGCGTCACAGAGTATATTGCCTGGTGCACAGTATTTGGGCAAATTACAGAAAAACAGGTGTACAAGGCCATAATTTTTTTCCCTTTTAGTTTTTTTTCGAACGATTTTCTGTATTTATTGCATCAAAGGGTATTTCGGATGTTTCTATGGTTTTCGTTCAATGTCACATCTTCAGAATTTATTATCAGGCCTTAGAACATGCGAAAAATGGCCATTTTTGCATGTAATGCGTTAGCATCACATTTTTACCCTTTAAACAACATGAACTGTGTTTTGAATATTACTAAATGTACACTTTATATTAACTTCCCTGCACAGACAAATTCATTCTCTTTCCAATGAGGTATAAACCATAGATTTTGGTAAATTTATTATTGTTCTACATCAGTTTAAGTAAAAAGGTACTCGTGTACACAGGTCCATTTTGAGAGAGTACTTTATTTATTAAAATGTTGGGTAAAAAATAATTAAAGAGTTTATAGCAAGATTTGTTTCATATTTTTATCTGGAAATAATCATTGATTTGAATAAAAATAAAAGCTCCGCGAGTCGCATGTGTCGCCTGACGAAATGCACATTTGTCATGGAAAATTATCCAGTATAGGGCTACATATCAGACTCACAAGAGTTCTCTAGTCATCTGAACTAAATCGACAAAGCGATGCTCTGGACAAAAAAATGTCCTGATAAAATCAATCTGAAGGGAATCATTCAAACACTATACAAGCTAGTGTTATGATTCTTGCGCACTGCACTTCATGTCACAGCAAAGAAACATGCATTCCTATTTTTGAGTCATTAACTAGTAACAAAGTTATGCCACGGACAAGAAATGCTTATAAAATCAATCAAAGGGAAAAAATTGAAAAATGGCACAAGGTAGAGCTACGGTTCTTGTGTACTGCACTTGGACTTTTGGTAAGAAACATGCATACCAAGTTTCAAGTCATTCAACCTCATGGTGACAAAGTTATCCTCCGGACAAGAAATGCTCAAATTAAATCAATCTAAGGGAAATAATTAAAAAACGATGGAAGGCAGAGTTATGGTTCTTGCGCACTGCATTTCGGCTTATTGCAAGAAACATACATACAAAATCTTGAGTCATTTGAACTTAAGGTGACAAAGTTATGCTCCGGACAAGAAATGCTCTAATAAAATCAATCAAAGGGAAATAATTAAAAAACTATGACAGGTAGAGTTATGGTTCTTGCGCACTGCACTCCGGCTTATTGCAAGAAACATGCATACCAATTCTTGAGTCATTTGAACGTAAGGTGACAAAGTTATGCTCCGGACAAGAAATGCTCTAATAAAATCAATCAAAGGGAAATAATTCAAAAACTATGACAGGTAGAGTTATGTTTCTTGCGCAATGCACTCCGGTTTATTGCAAGAAACATGCCTATCAATTCAAATCAAAAGGACAGTAATTTTGAAATTACAAATTTTGTGGTTCAAAATTTGTTTGTCACAGGAAATCTGTAACGTCCGTCCCCCCTCTGTATTTACTAAAAAACAACAAATAAATATCTTTAACTGGCATTAATTTATGCATATAATCAGTCTTATTGTAGAACGGCAAAAAAAAATGATATTATTAAATCAAATGACATTTTTTTAGTGATGAAAAAAAAAATGATGTAACGTCCGTCCCCGTAACGTCCGTCCCCTATTAGACATGGTTACTTAAAATCACTGTATTATGATTAATTTTGATTTTAAATGAAAGTTTATGTCAAAATCATGCATAGTATTAGTTTCTTTTAAAATTTAGTGATAGTAAGAATTATTTTTCACAAATGTAATGGTTATTTATACAGGTTTTAGATTTTTTCAATTTTTATTTCACTTTTTTTCTCATTTAATTATAAAAATAGTTGCTATAAATCAAGTTACAATATTTTTAATTCTCTTATATTATACTGCCTTATTAGAAAAATGGAACTGCAAACTTCCAAATGGGAATTTATATTAGAAAGATTAAAATTACATTAATATTCTGAGGGGACGGACGTTACAATTTAAGGGGACGGAAGTTACAAACTTTGAAAGCTGATAGTAATGTATTGTCAGATACTCACAGTTTGATTTCAGTCATTATTTCAGATAGATGCATACAATAGATCAATTTCAGTAATATTTCAACACTTTTAAGAAGTTTAATACAAAAACATTATTTCACATCACACCCTAAATATCAAGCAGAACTTTATTTCTTTATTTTAGTCTCATTCACATATATTCAAATACAATTGCATTATATATCACATAAACATTATTATGTGACCATTCTAACACAGAATTATAAGAGACTTATAAATATTCACCGCAATAGTACACAATTCATTAAAATGCAACCATATGACTTGTATACACATATTACTGATATAATACTTTATAAATAATGGTTTTATTAAAATGATATTATATACATAAATATTTTTAGCATTATTTACTAACATGAAAACTAAGGGATAGTTTTAAATGTTTGTTAGAAATTCATTTAAATAAGGCACTGAATGTCTAATATAAGTATGTTGTTTAGTTGACTTCCAATTAAAGCATTTTTTAGTTGATGCAAGATTTTAATTTCACTAAATGACCCCTAATTATGCAGCTACTGTCTCTAAAACCAGTAATTAGCAGTAAACTAATATACAACCCTTTTCAAGTCTAAGGAGTTTTATGATCTATTTCCTGCCCCCTGCAGCTTCAGTAAGTTCATAATCAATATAATTCCTTGTAAAAACATAGACAGCTGTCACCAAGTTACATGACCCCTAATTGTGCAGCTACTGTCCCCAAAACCAGTAATTAACAATATACCAATATACAACCCTTTCAAGTCTTAGGAGTTTTATGGTCTATTTCCTGCCTCCTGCAGCTTCAATAATTGATAATCAATTTCTTGTAAAAACATAGATCCCTGCAAGGATTTGAGCAAGGATTATGCAATATTACCTAATTGAGAGGAGATATTTTAAAACTGTAAAGATAATTTCACACTGTAGTTTAACTGTGGGTGGGGCTATTAGTCTCTTAGACAGTATTGCTCTGTGCATTATGGGAGGACCTCAATATTGTTTTATTTGAAAATATTTAAGTATTGTATACTATAGACATACTGATCACATAATAAGCAATTAAGCTGCTTTTAAATATGGTATTGCAACCATGAATGCTCTAGAAAAACACTGTGTTTATCGGGAAATGTTTCACTAATACTAAATAAGAATGATCAATCTTAAGTGAAATAATTTCTTCAACTTTTATTTAATATCTGAGTCTGATGTTCCTCTCACTATTTCAAATAAATTAGTTATGAATATTTAATCATTGATCTTATAAGTGGAACATTCCTGTATCACTCACAATATTATATTAAATGCCTTTTACATAAAATTACTTTTTATAATAATTGGTTATTGCACATTTATATGAGTTGAACTAACTCCGGAATCTAAAATCATAAATAACATGTTTTGCATAAAAAATGTTTTTGTCATATTTATTTTATCTAAACAATGTGTATCAAATATATAATATGTTATTATGTGCTGAAAAAAGAAGAGAACAAGACGTTTGTGCGTAACGTCCGTCCCCTTTAAATGTAACGTCCGTCCCCTATTTTCAGGATCATATTTATAGATCATACTTTATTTCAATGGACAAATTATTGAGTAAACATGTATAACTTTAATACTATGTATTCAATTATTTATCATATTTGTGTTTATGTTTCCTAGAATTTGTGCACAAGTTAACAACAGACAAATATTTTAAAAAAATATAAAAAAACATAACTCAAATTGGATTGACATGATGATATAACTCATAAAAATCTAAATCTGCAGGAATTTTTTTGTAATTGCTTAAAAGTTGGTGTCCAGAAAATAATTTATATGGTTTAATTATGAAAAAAACATGTTTATTAAAAAAATATTTGCAGATTTGTATTTCTATGTAACGTCCGTCCCCTAAGCTGATCAGCCGTACAAAATGCTAAATTTCACAAAAACTATTAACGGGAACGACTTTTTTTAAATTAACCAATAAAATAGATACATGTACTCATGTAAAACACTTGATTTGACATAAAAATATTAAACTTTATTTTTTGACCTTGATGCTAACACAATTTGCCCAAATACTGTGCACCAGGCAATATATCTAGTTGAACTTCAGAACTGAAGAGTCCTACAAAATATGAGCAATTGTGCAGACAAAATAATAGTGAAAATTATTCAGTGACAATAACTCCCTAACAAGAGGGCCCTTCAAAGGGCCCCAGGTCGCTCACCTGTTATAGCAGTACATGCAAGACCTGTGATTTGACCTAGTGACCTAGTTCTTGGCCCCATATGACACAATATCGCACTTGACCTAGATTTTGTTGAGATGATCACTCTGACCAAGTTTCATAAGGATTAGGCCAAAATTGTGACCTCTAGTCACTATACAAGGTTTTTCTATGATTTGACTTTGTGACCTAGTTTTTGACCCCGGATGACCCATTATCGAACTAGACCTAGATTTTGTTGAGATGATCATTGTGACAAAGTTTCATAAAGATTAGGTCAAAATTGTGACCACTAATGACTACACAAGGTTTTTCTATGACTTGACCGTATGACCTAGTTTTAGACCCAAGATGACCCAATATCGAACTTCACCTAGATTTTGTTGAGATGATCATTGTGACGAAGTTTCATAAAGATTAGGTCAAAATTGTGACCTCTAATGACTACACAAGGTTTTTCTATGATTTGACCTCATGACTTGTTTTAGACCCAAGATGACCGAATATCGAACTTGACCTAGATTTTGTTGTGATGATCATTTTGACCAAGTTTAATAACGATAAGGTCAAAATTGTGACCTCTAGTGACTACACAAATTTATTATTTGACCTTGTGACCTAGTTTTTGACTCCGGATGACCCAATATCGAACTTGACCTAGATTTTGTTGAGATGATCATTGTGACCAGGTTTCATAAAGATTGGGTCAAAACTGTGATCTCTAGTGACTACACAAGGTTTTTCTATGATTAGGCCTTGTGACCTAGTTTTTGAATCCAGATGACCCAATATCGAACTTGACCTAGATTTTGTTGTTATGATCATTGTGACTAAGTTTCGTAAAGATCAGGCCAAAACTGTGACCTCTAGTGACTACACAAAGTGTTTCTATTATTTGACCTTGTGACCTAGTTTTGACCCCGGATGACCCAATATCGAACTTGACCTAGATTTTGTTAAGATGATCATTGTGACCGAGTTTCATAAAGATAAGACCAAAATTGTGACCTCTAGTGACTACACAAGTTTTTTCTATGATTTGATCTTGTGACCTAGTTTTTGACCTCGGATGACCCAATATCGAACTTGACCTAGATTTTGTTGAGATGATCATTGTGACCAAGTTATTTAAAGATTAAGTCAAAATTGTGACATCTAGTGACTACACAAGTTTTTTCTATGATTTGATCTTGTGACCTAGTTTTTGACCTCGGATGACCCAATATCGAACTTGACCTAGATTTTGTTGAGATGATCATTGTGACCAAGTTTTATAAAGATTAAATCAAAATTGTGACCTCAAGTGAATACACAAGGTTTTTCTATGATTTGACCTTGTGACCTAGTTTTTGACCCCGGACGACCCAATATCGAACTTGACCTAGATTTTGTTGAGATGATCATTGTGACCACGTTTCATAAAAATTAGGCTAAAATTGTGACCTCTAGTGTCTACACAAGCCAATTGTTGACGGACGACGACGGACAAAGAGTGATCACAAAAGCTCACTCTGTCACTTTGTGACGAACGGGTCTGCAAAGGCTGAACGAACGTTCCGAAATCTTCCAGGCAAGTTCACATCAAAGGCTTAGGTATTTACATTGATGATGATGATAAGGCAGTATGCAAAAGCTGTCTAAATGTATCATTAACTAGCCAATGGAGTGAGAAGACGTTGTTGTTTGGTGTTACTTAACTTGCTTTTGTCGATATGTGCTAACATATTATTCGTTTATTCGTATGTCTTTATGCACCCTTGTACATGTACGTACACAATTGTTTCAAAAAGTATGTGATGTTATTAAAGTAAAAAGTCTCTATGGCAGTCTTTGTCTTCATGGCTTATATAACTGCTAATTCGTGGTTCTATCTGTGAATCGCACAACCCGACTCGTGGATCGAATCGGATCGGCACTTACCTGACGATCCACAGCCCTAATATGAACCAACTTCGAACTTGACCTAAAGGTCACCAAGATAAACATTTTGGCCAAACTTCATGAAGATTTAAACAAGAGGGCCCAAAGGGCCATAGGTCGCTCACCTGTCCTAGTAGTTCATGCACCCCTAATGGTAGCCTCTATTGCATGTACAAAGTTTTCATATTGTCTTACGCTTTATAATTTACATCAAATTTAGACCCAATGACAAATTAAAGTGACTACACAAGGTTTTTCTATGATTTGACCTTGTGACCTAGTTTTTGACCCCGGATGACCCAATATCGAACTTGACCTAGATTTTGTTGAGGTGATCATTGTGACCAAGTTTCATAAAGATTAGGCCAAAACTGTGACCTCTAGTGACTACACAAGATTTTTCCATGATTTGACCTTGTGACCTAGTTTATGGCCCCGGATGACCCAATGTCGATCTTGACCTAGATTTTGTTGATATGATCATTGTGACCAAGTTTCATAAAGATTAGGTCAAAATTGTGACCTCTAGTGACTACACAAGGTTTTTCTATGATTCGACCTTGTGACCTAGTTTTTGACCCTGGATGACCCAATATCGAACTTGACCTAGATTTTATTCAGATGATAATTGTGACCAAGTTTCATAAAGATTAAGCCCAAATTGTGACCTCTAGTGACTACACAAGGTTTTTCTATGATTTGACCTTGTGACCTAGTTTTTGACCCGGATGACCCAATATCGAACTTGACCTAGATTTTGTTGAGATGATCACTGTGACAAAGTTTCATAAAGATTAGGCCAAAATTGTGACCTCTAGTGACTACACAAGGTTTTTCTATGATTTGACCTTGAGTCCTAGTTTTTGACCCCGGATGACCCAATATCGAACTTGACCTAGATTTTGTTGAGATGATCATTGTGACCAAGTTTCATAATGATTAAGCTAAAACTGTGACCTCTAGTGTCTACACAAGTAATTGTGGACGGACGGACAGACAGACGGACGGACAGACGGACGGACAGACGGACGGCGGACGAAGAGTGATCACAAAAGCTCACTCTGTCACTTTGTGACAGGTGAGCTAACAAAAATGTGGCCACCAGAGTGTTAACAAGGGATTCCTATTATATGACCTTTTAACCTAGTTTTTGTCCTAGAATTGTGTCCAATAGACACGGATTCCCCCTCTAATAGTCGTCATCCGACATCTAATTATGAAGTTGTGCAAATGGAATATGAAATATGAATTTGAAATAAAGTTTGTAATTGCTTAAATGTGACATTGACCAGAAGACAAGAGCTGGGTATGTGACCTTGAAAGTTTTAACCTCTCGACCTCTTAGTGTGATCCTGACCTTTGCGCTAGGGACCTGGGTCTTGACAGACTGGCAGGACAGGACAGACAGATAGTTTTTGACCCCACATGACCCAGTTTCTAACTTGACTTAGATTGCATAAGAACAAACATTCTGACCCAGTTTCATGAGAATTAAGCCATAATTGTGTCCTCTAATGTCTTCACAAGCTTTTACTAAGATTTAACCTAGTGACCTAGTTTTTGACCCCCACATGACCCAGTTTCAAACTTGACCTAGATTGCATAAGGACAAACATTCTGACCAAGTTTCATGACTGTTACCTCAAGGTGCACAAGCAATTGTGAATGGACGGAGACGAAGAGTGATCACAAAGGCTCACCCTGTCACTATGTGACCAATTGACCTAGTTTTTGACCACACATGACCTGGCCTAGGTCGCTCACTTGTCATAGAAGTGCATGCAAGCCCCTATGGTGACCTAAGTAAACATTTATATTTAATGAATAAGATTCTGGAAAATTCAGCCTCTCATGAAGCATTTTTATGATTTGACCTTGTGACCTAGTTTTTGACCCCCACATGACCCAGTTTCGAACTTGACCTAGATTTCATAGAGACAAACATTGTGACCTAGTTTCAAATTCATGAAGATTGGGCCTAAAGTGTAGCCTGGCCTCTACACAAGAAATTGTGGACGGACAAAGATTGATCACAAAAGCTCATCCTATCAGTGACAGGTGAGCTAAAAACATGCAGGCTGAATAACAATTCAACAATTACAAACCTTCTTAAAGCCAATATCATCAGCATACTCTCTGAAGCAACGTCTGCACATGTTGAGTCCATACTTTCTGATCAGACCATGTGTATTTTTGCAGACTCGACTGAAAAAGCAAGGTTACAGCTGTTTTAAAACCAGACAATCATAACAAGAGGGCCCAAAGTGCCATAGGCCGCACACCTGGTCTAGTAGTCTCATGCAGGCTTCTTAATGGTAATCAAGTAAATGCAGCATTTAGTACAGGTTTTCATGTTGTCTTACAAAGCTTGTAGTTTACATCACATAAATCATATTGATGTTTAAGCCAAGTTTTGTCTATGATTTGACCTAACGACCCCGGATGACCCAATATCGAACTTCACCTAGATTTTGTTGAACAATGGCAATTAAACGATTATCATTTTAGCGAGTTACACAAATCATACTCTTCAAATTCAGAAACAAAGGTCGCACACCTGTCGTAGTAGTGCTTGCAAGCCCTGTGATTTGACCTAGTGACCTAGTTCTTTGCCGTATATGACCCAATATTGCATGTGACCTAGATTTTGTTGAGATGATCATTATGACCAAGTTTCATAAAGATTAGGCTAAAATGGTAACCTCTAGCTACTACACAAGGTTTTCCTATGATTTTACCTTGTGACCTAGTTTTTTACCCCAATTTACCCATTATCAAACTTGACCTAGATTTTGTTGACATGATCATTGTGACCCAGTTCAACCAAGTTTCATACAGATTAGTCCAAAATTGTGACCTCTAGTGACTACACAAGGTTTTTCTATGATTTGACCTTGTGACCTAGTTTTTGACCCCGGATGACCCAATATCGAACTTGACCTAGATTTTGTTGAGATGATCATTGTCACTAAGTTTCTTAAAGATTAGGCCAAAATTGTGACCTCTAGTGACTACACAAGGTTTTCTATGATTTGACCTTGTGACCTTGTACTTTTTGACCCCCGATGACCCAATATTGAACTTGACCCAGAAATTGTTGACATGATCATTGTGACCAAGTTTCATAAAGATAAAGTTAAAATTGTGACCTCTAGTGACTACACAAGGTTTTTCTTTGATTTGACCTTGTGACCTAGATTTTGACCCCGGATGACCCAATATCAAACTTGACCTAGATTTTGTTGAAATGATCATTGTGAATAGGTTTCATAAAGATTGGGCCAAATTTGTGACCTCTAGTGACTACACAAGGTTTTTCTATGGTTTGGCCTTGTGACCTAGTTTTTGACCCCGGATGACCCAATATCAAACTTGACCTAGATTTTGTTGTGATGATCATTGTGACCAAGTTTCATAAAGATTAGGTTAAAATTGTGACCTCTAGTGACTACACAAGGTTAGACCTAGATTTGACCCAAGATGACCCAATATTGAACTTTACCTAGATTTTCTTGAGATAATCATTGTGATCAAGTTTCATAAAGATTAGGTTAAAATTGTGACCTCTAGTGACTACACAAGGTTAGACCTAGATTTGACCCAAGATGACCCAATATTGAAGTTGACCTAGAATTTGTTGAGATAATCATTGTGACCAAGTTTCATTAAGATTAGGCCAAAATTGTGACCTCTAGTGACTACACAAGGTTTTTCTATGATTTGACCCTGTGACCTAGTTTTTGACCCCGGATAACCCAATATCGAACTTGACCTAGATTTTGTTGAGATGATCATTGTGACCAAGTTTCATAATGATTAAGCTAAAACTGTGACCTCTAGTGTCTACACAAGTAATTGTGGACGGACGGACGGACGGACGACGGACGAAGGGTGATCACAAAAGCTCGCTCTGTCACTTTGTGACAGGTGAGCTAATAAAAGGCCTCCAAAAAAGCTTGTTCACATGGTGATTTTGTTTTCACTTTCAACTTAAAACCTTTGAATTACTATTTGACTTCTACTGAGTAAAGGTTGGGGTTCGTACAGTGAACAAGTGTCTGTGCAAATTATACAAAAGTAATAGTCAATGGATTTAAGGTTGTACCTTGTCAAGAAGTGCAGATAATTTGGACAAAATGCTTGATAATTGCCTATTCTTGTCAAATAATACAATTTGTGTATGATCTTTGTTCTTGTGTAGAGGTTGGGGTCACAATAGTGAACAGTATCATCCAGTAAAGTATAAATCCAGGGGTATGTGATTTTGGTTGCCAATAAACAGCTTAACCCCAGCATCATGAGGTTGCCAAAAACCGACCTACTGTCATGTAAAATGTCTGATAATCTGATAATGCACTAAAATCAAAGCACTGAAAGTATCATGGTGTGGGGTACTGATGCCACTTAATCCAATATCGAATCCAGGTTGTATCATAATTTTATGTCACAGTTCTGATAAGCCCACCCTTACTCAAACATTTGTGCTGCTAAGACACAAAGAGAACCAGCAGTTACCTGCAACTTACTAAGTAACTATGCTGAGCATCAATGAAGGGATATTTACAAATACCATTTTTAACGACTTGGAGAATTCGACCAGTGTCAAGATAAGTGACTGTTTATTCTCCGTATGACCACGCATGTTAATTAAATGTATATGACACTCTATATTAACGTATGTAAAAGGTGTAAACATGGCGTCGCTCACACATATCGATCGGCCGATTAATGCTTTAAAAACAAGTTTTACATTTTATAAAACCTTTAAGTATTAGCTTTTAAAACAAGCTTTAATGAACAAAATCGATCGAATATTAAATCAATAATTGATGATTTTCGACCGTTGATTGAATTTTTATTTGGTATAAAACGGGATATTTTAAACTTACTTTTACGCGGAACGGATTCTTACAAGTCGCCGTGGATTTAATAGTAAGGGTATCGTGTTGAATGTTGTCTAAAAGAGAGACATATATCTCTAGCAACCGCAGATAAACTGATAAGCCCACTGGAATTTACCAATTTTTCAATAGTGCTGGTCTTTATCATCGTATTTGTCCTATTTCTGATTCATCAATTGTTATTATTGTGATATATTTAGAAAGCTAATAAATTTATCTTTCCAATGATATAAACTTTATAATGGTTTATTTCCATTATATGATACATGAGAGTGATTATGTGCTGTTTTTTTCGAAAAAATATCGAGGCCTGCCGAGTCGCGTATACGGACGCGTGTTTATAAATGTGCATGTTTTCAAATTAATATGTTAACCTTGTTTGTGTAAGTATGCAAATTAAAGTTGTATTAACCAATCAGAGAAAAGAATCAGCTACATGTCCGTTCAAGCCACGTTATCCTACGAGAAAAAATAAATCCACGAAAAATCGTCAAAGTTGGTGTATTTTTGTGTGAAAAGTGTGTTGCGTAGCATAATGTGGCATATATCATAAAAATCAGCAAACTTTCTTCTTTAAAATGGTATATGAATCAATTATTTTGATTCAGAAATGATGCTCGCATTCGAGTTCAAAGTTCATAGGTCACGCGTTTTCACCCAGCGAGAACGAAAAACCAACACGCCGCCATTTTTAAAATCTATCGATAAAATTGACGATAGACCGTCACGAATAAAAAATACGATTAATGTATGATCCTAGCCGTAAATCAGGTAATTATTGGTCGTATTTTATCAATAACGAATTATTCAGTCTATATATTATCAGTTTTAAAGTTTCTACGCCAGATTATCCAAGAAATCGTATTTATTTGTGAAGAAATTGACGTGAAAAAAACAGCGGATCACGTGACCTCTAATTCTTGCAATTATTTCGTTAATTAACGTTAGTTTTGGCGTTTAAACTCTAATTTCCAATAAATTAATTCATAAATATCTTGTATGGATTGTCTATGATGTTTTAAAACTTAATTTGACTCGTATTTTTCGAAAATCTAGACAGTCGACTTTTTTTTTGAAAATTTGTCAATATTGAAGTGACTGCATTTCGGATATTCGTTTTTTCGGACAATACAGTTTTTAAACTAGGGTTTTATAGTTCATACACCCTTTCAACTTGATATTTTTCTGTCAAGTTTTGCATTATTCTTATTTTGTTTCAGATTCAACAATGTGTTGTGCTAAATGGTTGATTACCTGGGATGTCAGGTCTTCTAGATGTCAGGATGCCAACAAAATCCCAGACCCTGACTGCAATACCACTGGCTTCTGAACAAGTTTCTCACTTAAACCTGCCCATTTTCAACTTTTCATTGATCGTCAATATGGACTTGTGTTGAAATTTGCAAGTCTGTTGATCAACAGCAGAAGTTGAATCAAAGGGGGACTTCGCTGACTGGTGACAGCTAACAATTCCATTATGTTTACACTACACTCTACAGCATAGTTTGAAAACTCAGGAAAGCGCAAATTTTAAGCACAAGGGATGCGGACATGGAACTCAAGTAAAAGAATAAAAAGTTTATCTTGAAGAATAAAACTTGTGTGTCTAGTCCCCTTACAAAAACAATGTGTCATCATCATGATAGAACTCTTTTAATCCAAACTGTTTATACTAATTTAATTATTGTAGCCTGTAGGTCGACTGTTAAGGAATTTTTTTCCAACTTATATTTGTCACCTTCGACCCCTCATTCTTGATGTGATCCATCGCTAACAAGGGTTTGTGAGTGAGAAGCCAGCTTCTTTATTTTATGCTGACTGTATATATAGCAAGGGAATTACTGATATATTTACACATCCTTTTTATTATTTTGCTGTTGGTATGCATGACATGGGAAAGAACCAGGGACCTCCCACACTTAATTGGGCGCAATATACCACTAGGCTATTGATGTGGCGGTAAACCCAATATACCAGACTGTTGCAATTCTGGTAGACATTGGTTCTTTGCTGACACAAAAACATTGAAGAATTGTACAAAATATATCACTAAAGGTTCTTATAAAACAGTCATCCTTCTGCTTGTAGACACAACAGGGTGTTAATAGGGTTATTCAGCTAAAATGGCCCTGTTTTATCGTACTCATGAGTGATGATACCTGTCGCTGTCTGCCAGTAAATAATATAGAAAGATCTTGATACATAATGTAATTAAATGTATGTTTCAAAGTGTAATTGAAGTGTTATTTATGTATGTTGAGATGTTACTTCTTGGGTGCATGTTTTTGAAATATGTTGAGCTACACAGAATAAACGTGAAAAAAATGTCCTTA
This sequence comes from Spisula solida, assembly GCA_947247005.1. Lineage (NCBI taxonomy): Eukaryota > Metazoa > Mollusca > Bivalvia > Venerida > Mactridae > Spisula > Spisula solida. The sequence goes on from OX365945.1 coordinate 38,013,522, forward strand.
AATTTGATTTTTTCTGTCATTTATCATTGTATATTTTTCTTAAACATGGAGATACAGGAAAAATAATAGCTAAAACAGAAAGAGCAGGAAAAAATACATCAGATTGGAAATTTACAGTCCAATATGTTGAGAGATAAAAGAAATATTACATAATCATTGAAAAAATCACAAAATAGAGTTCCGCGATGCGCTCGCGTTTAATGCATACGTAAAGCTTGATTTATTCCAGTAAAAACTACAAAATTCCGAACTTCAAAACTTAATAACTTTTGTTCTAATAAAGATATTTTCAAAATATAAACTGTTCTGTTTTAGTTTTTTCAAGTTCTTTCTGTCTGCATACATTTTTTCCATTTAAAGACAATATTAAAAATTAACTGCTGTTGCTAATATCTCTGCTTCATTACAAGCTTTAAATATTCAAAATCGGATAATAGATACGAAAATTATGAGGTCTTATATAAAGCAGGGTAGAAATTGACTAGTGCGTTTAACGCTTACCGCGGTAACATTGTTAATCGGCCGATCGATATGTACGTAGAACTATTTCCGTTCCCCCCACCAGCTATATATAGCATCAATGTTTGTATACAACATAATTAGGTAATCGTCTGCAATGTGCAGCGGCGGAGTGATTTACATACGTTACAGTATACGATTGAAAACCGTTGGAACTATTTTAGATTCACGCCACCAGTGAGAACATTCTTTGGTAGTAAAAATATAGTCCGTTGCTGAATGATTTGCTATAAATATCCTCTAAAAATGAAAGTCTGATATAATTGTTGGTCTTAATATAAGTAAATGTTGGTAGTATAAACAAATCAGGTCCAATGATACGTGTAACCTGTGTTGCATGCTTGTAATATTGTTCAAATCATAAAACTATTTATTTGCCGAGGCCTAATGCGTTAAATTGGTCGTAAGCTGAAAAGTGGTAATATCATTGTGTGGCGTTTACCCCACACAAAAACAAGTTTTTGTTGTAGATTAATTAAGCAAGTACTGTATCACTAAGGGCTATATTTGGTTAAAATTGTTCTTTGTAAATATATTTTTGTAAGCAAGACAATGACTCTGCTTCAGGTAAATCACAATTTTCATTAAAACTTAAAAGTAAACATGAGATGTTTGTAAAACATGCATGCCCCATGACAGCCCAATAGTCAAAATAGTAAAGGTCAGAGACCTTGACCTTTAACCTACTGACCTCAAAATCAATAGGCAGCATCTACTATTGATGACCAACCTCTATGTAAAGTCTGAAGATCCTAGGGCAAAGCGTCCTTGGGTTATTGAACCGAAACAATTGAAAAGTCAGAAATGGTAAAGGTCACAGTGACCTTGACCTTTGACCTACTGACATCAAAATCAATAGGGTTCGTCTACTGTTGATAACAAACCTCCATATAAAGTTTGAAGATCCTATGGCAAAGTGTTCTTCAGTTATTAAATATACCGCCTTAACGAAAGAAAATAAAAGTTTTTGTTTAATTTCTGAATTGTGCTGTGTCCCGCCGTCTTTAACCTCTTTAACTCTTCCCTGTAAATACTTGTGCGGTGCTCACACGTTCTTGTAAACATAAAGTACAAGATTGTCCCAGATTGGGACCTGTACTGAACTGGAAGAAGAAGGTCCCTGTTCAGCAAGTAGGCCTTCTGAATCATGTTGACAAAATACAATTTTTCTCAAGATTCCAGGGATCTAAAGAGGATATTGTTTGGCATAATAGTCCTCATATTGACATTAAATGAATTGGTTTCTTTGAATCATCAAGACATGGAAGTATAAAATATCAAATTGTCTGTGAGTGTACCTCTATAGATTCAGAGTACTGATTGACCATTTATTATCATGCTTGTAACTGCTACAAATAACACTGTGTGTTCACCAACACCACACACACACATACAATGCTGTGTGAACTTAAAGTCCCATTTATATTGTCAAGAGGCTTTTATGGAACTTATTTGCAGCAACAAAATATTACAATTTCCCGAGTTTTTGACGGAAAGAACGGCGATGGTCTTTACCTAATTTCTTTTAATTCAACCATGCAAAGCTTTGTCACGCTCGTATCTAATTCTCAAATGTATTTCAATTGTTTCCTGATCGCCAATTGTGCCTGACATACTTTTCTCACGGACTTAATTGCGTTTGAAAAATATGAAATTCCACTTTCGATTTGATGACAAATGTCGTACAAACAGGTACTGAATACCCGAATAGCGGAAAGATCGAGTGCCGTGATTGGTTCAAAGAATTAACTGGATACATGTAGAGGTAACTTCATCGGCCAATCAGAACGGTCGTTTCATTTGTGCACTGGAAAACCAATACCGTCTAAAACAATTACGAATACCGGGCTCGCGCTAGCAAAAGTCGGCATACCCCCCCCCCCCCCAATTTTTACGACGGATTTACACGATTTGGAAAAACGGTCTTGGGACATGTTTAAAATACGGAAATCCGTCATAAAACGGAAAACTTTCACCCATGATTATATGATTTGACCTTGTGACCTTGTTTTTGACCCCGGATGACCCAATATCGGACTTGACCTAGATTTTGTTAAGATGATCATTGTGACCAAGTTTCATAAAGATTAAGCCAAAATTGTGACCTCTAGTGAATACACAAGGTTTTTCTATGATTTGACCATGTGACCTAGTTTTTTACCCCAGATGACCCAAAATTGAACGCAGCCTAGATTTTGATGATATGACCATTTTAACCAAGTTTCATAAATATTAGGTCAAAATTGTGACCTCTAGTGACTACACAAGGTTTTTCTATGATTTGACATTGTGACCTAGTTTTTCACCCCGGATGACCCAATATCGAACTCGACCTAGATTTTGTTGAGATGATCATTGTGACCAAGTTTCATAAAGATAAGGTCGAAATTGTGACCTCTAATGACTACACAAGGTTTTTCTATGATTTGACCTTGTGACCTAGTTTTTGACCCCAGATGATCCAATATCGAACTTGACCTGTCAAAATTGTGACCTCTAGTGACTACACAAAGTTTTTCTATGATTTGACCTTTTGACCTAGTTTTGGACCCCGGATAACCCAATATCGAACTTGACCTAGATTTTGTTGAGATGATCATTGTGACCAAGTTTCATAAAGATAAGGTCGAAATTGTGACCTCTAGTGACAACACGAGGTTTTTCTATGATTTGACCTTGTGACCTAGTTTTTGACCCCGGACGACCCAATATCGAACTTGACCTAGATTTTATTGAGATGATCATTGTGACCAAGTTTCATAAAGATTAGGCTAAAATTGTGACCTCTAGTGTCTACACAAGCCAATTGTTGACGGACGGACGAAGAGTGATCACAAAAGCATACAAATTTTGGAGTTATTCATACTTATGGTGACAAAGTTATGCCACGGCCAAGAAATGCTTATAAAATCAATCAAAGGGAAATAATTCAAAAATGGCACAAGGTAGAGTTACGATTCTTGTGCACTGCACTTGGACTTTTGGTAAGAAACATGCTTACCAAATTTCAAGTCATTCAACCTCTTGGTGACAAAGTTATCCGCCGGACAAGAAATGCTCAAATTAAATCAATCTAAGGGAAATAATTCAAAAACGGTGCAAGGCAGAGTTATGGTTCTTGCACACTGCACTTCGGCTTATTGCAAGAAACATGCATACCAAATCTTGAGTCATTTGAACTTAAGGTGACAAAGTTATGCTCCGGTCAAGAAATGCTCTAATAAAATCAATCAAAGGGAAATAATTCAAAAACTATGACAGGTAGAGTTATGGTTCTTGTGCACTGCACTTCGGCTTATTGTAAGAAACATGCATACCAAATCTTGAGTCATTTGAACGTAAGGTGACAAAGTTATGCTCCGAACAAGAAATGCTCTAATAAAATCAATCAAAGGGAAATAATTCAAAAACTATGACAGGTAGAGTTATGGTTCTTGCACACTGCAATTCGGCTTATTGCAAGAAACATGCATACCAAATCTAGAGTCATTTGAACTTAAGGTGACAAAGTTATGCTCCGGACAAGAGTTGCTCTAATAAAATCAATCAAAGGGAAATAATTCAAAAACTATGACAGGTAGAGTTATGGTTCTTGCGCACTGCACTCTGGCTTATTGCAAGAAACATGCCTATCAATTCTTGAGTCATTTGAACGTTAGGTGACAAAGTTATGCTTCGGACAAGAAATGCTCTAATAAAATCAATCAAAGGGAAATAATTCAAAAACTATGACAGGTAAAGTTATGGTTCTTGCACACTGCACTCCGGCTTATTGCAAGAAACATGCATACCAATTCTTGAGTCATTTGAACTTAAGGTGACAAAGTTATGCTCCGGACAAGCAATTTGTGACGCCGCAGCCGCCGCCAAAGTAACACCTATATGTCGCCTTTTCAGGCGACACAAAAAAAAAAAGATTTCTTTTGGATACACTACTACGGTAAACTAGAATGATGGAAAGAAATGGATTTAACCGATCGCGAGTAAACCAAAGAGTACCTTTGATAAAATGGCGGGTAATTACCGAAGGGCGCACAATGCATTATGGTACTTCAGTCATAATTTGGCTAATTTTAGACTCGCGTATCAATTCTTTATACGATCTTTGATCCTAATAAGAATTTTGGCTATTTTAACTGACTGGGACACAAGTGCAATAATAGCTCTCTTAAGAAGAGCCAAAATGCATACACAATTAAGTATCATATTGCTATAATGAATGTAAAATAGTTTCATACCATACTTATTCAGTTGTCTACAATACAGCATGTGCTTTATCCAGTTTCACTATTTTTAGAAAGGACCACAGCAAATTTATAACTATTTCTGTAAGATTATTTTGAAATCTTGCCAGTGGTTGATTTTTTTATGAATTTTTTAAGTTTTTGCAATCAGTTGCCACGACAACCAGACGGCTACCAGAGTCATAAGAATCACCAAAGGAACATTGTTACCAATTCATAATGAAATCCAACCAGTACTTTTAGAGAAGAAGATTTTTTAAAGATTTTACTAGAGATATAAACAGAGAAACAGGCCCCCACCCGCTGGCGGCCAGGCCCCCACCCGCTGGCGGCCATGTTTTTTGAGAAATCATGACAAAAATGTCAATTTTGTAAGAGGGTTAGCCAACAAGTATTTTTGTAAAATAATTTTGAAATCTGGCCAGTGGATGATTTTGTATGAATTGTTTAAGTTTTTCCAATCTGTTGTCATGGCAACCAGAGTTATTTATAGTATGGTAGTTCACATTTAATGTAAGTTTCATGAAATTCTTCCAGCTAGTTACGGAGAAATGGCTGCGGATGGACGGAAGGACAGACAGACAACACCATTTCAATACCCCCCTACCGATGAGCGGGATAATGAGCAATAAGCGATGATTTCAATGTTTTTCTATAAATTGTGTCAAAGCGTGCAAATATTCGTAGATCAGTCAAAATTCGAATGTGCATCGGCTACGATATCTTTGATGTCAATTTACAACAGTGCCTTTTGATTGCCCGACAGGGTCGGCAACGTCTGAGTTTTAGTTATCTACCGATTGTCGGTGACTTCTGAGGTTACAATGTCGCAACTGCTGTCTTTGATCGGAATAGTAAGGGCATGGTGATTTATAGTTGCGTTTTATTGTCAACAGCTACATCTTGCTATTTGTTGACCATGTATACATACGTTCAATTAATGTTTTCATAATTTATTTCAGAACCTGCGCGCATTTTGTTAATACTTCACCATTTTTCGCGCTTACATTAGTGTTACGCACGTTGACTGCCGCATACGTTGCTATGGGCAAACGTTTACGTAACGCCGTTGCTATGGATCGTACACATGAGTATCTGCTTCTGTCGCAAATTTTAAGTAGAATATAAAGGTTGGGACTGAAGGATAAAATAATTCGTAACGAAATTTTGTGATGGGGTTTAACACTAAAGCATTTTTTCGACCGGTCGTTCAAAAAAATTGTTGTTAACCACGAGATAAAAAGTTGTGGCCTTACAATAATTCTAAACTCCCGCAATGACAGTGACACGTACAAATTAGGTCACACCTGTGAACTTTATGCATATCAAGGGCTATACAGGGGTGTCAATTACTATCAATTATACACTTGTTATAAACACGTGCACATTGTAGGTAATAATTAATTGTTTGTGAATTCCAGATAAATGATTAAATTGCAATTATTACTTGTAGCATCTGTGTGAGGATTTGTTCATTTTGTAAAAACAATTGGTAGATCTTAGATCATATGTCTCACCCCTACGCAGCCCATGTCAAACTGTTTAATTTCTTACGCCTGTGGAGTGATCAGTCAGAGAGTGCAGTTTTGTTGTACTATTGTATAATGGATTATCACCGACCACGCGGATCACAGTACGGGTAAACAATTTGATTGTATGCAATAAATTATCCGTATTACTTGGAGAACAAAGCAAATCAGAAAAATGCAAAACTTCATAATTTAATGACGATTTATTGACACCGCGTTTCCACCGTGTTGTCACCGCGTCAGGGTTCTGGGTATGATTTAAAAGTAGGAGTCCCAGGACTCCTTCATAGTCAAATGTTGGAGTCCTGAGAACTCCATTCGAGTTGCGTAGCGACGAGTGGGGGAGGATGAGGGAGGGGGTGACCCCCTCCTGCAAGGGGGATTTGGGGAATACCCCCCAAGAAAATTTTGATTTCTGGAACCTTAAATCCTGCATTCTGGTGAATTATGGAGCTAATTATTCCAGTTATTTTTGTAATCCTCAAAAAATATTATTTTTTATATCAGTGTGAATAAATAAGTATCAGTGTGAATAAATAAGTATTTTGTGGTAGGTTACTGAATCATGGTTCCCACAAACTTTCCAAGACAAAATTCCCTGACTTTTCCCTGACCACAGAGCAGTTTTCCCTGACTTTTTAGAGCAATCGGGCGACACAACACCTTTTTGTTCAAGCAAAATATGGCAATAAAATAGAGAAAAAGAGGATATATTTGCTTTATATGAAACAAACAAGACTGCGTTCAATAAACCCTTATGCCCCCTGTGGAAGCCTTGTCCATAAATAAGTCTAAGTCCAAAATTAGGTCAAGGTGAAGGTCAAAATGGGGTCAGGTGATACAGGTGTGTGGAGAGTGTTCATATACAACATCCATGCAAGTTTGGAAGCTTTGTAGCAAGCCATAATGATGCTAGAAGAAACGGTCAATTTGGGTTAACCAGGACGGACGGACAAACGGACGGACGAACGGACAGGTGAATCACTATATGCCTCCCGATCTATCGATACGGGGGCATAAAAAGTTCAAGGTAGCAGATTTTAAGGCTGTTGATTGACAAAGTTATTATAATGTAGAATGATTCCGAGCGAGCATAGTAGTCTTAGGTATTACTTCATAGGAAATGACACTTATCGACAGCTTCAATGAAAAATTCCCTGACTTTTCCCTGACTTTTGGTAAATTTCTGGATTTCCCTGACTAATTCCAAAATTCCCTGACTTTTCCCTGACCTTGAAAAAATTTTGTTTTTCCCTGACTTTTCCCTGACCGTGGGAATCCTGTGAATGATTCAATGCAATACATTCAGCAAATATAACAAGATGGTCAAGAGAACTGCTCAACAAAAAGTATAATAGTTCATTAGTACTGATAACATACTTGAATTCTAGCTATATAGATATTAGTAGCCAAGAATGTATGAATAATATACTAAAATCACAAGCTTATCCAAAAATATGTATATATCCGAAATAGTACATCTCGCATGTCACACAAGTCGTTCTCATCCTGGCCATTTGCAGTAATTTATGCACCTAAACTCATTATTGATTGCTAATTGATTGCTAATGTTTGAATGTCATTAAATTTGTTAAAAACTCTAATACTACCCGCGCCGTTTATTGCTTCCGAACATTTCATCAATTACGCGGTTTTAATGTGCGCAAGTGACCAAATCATTCTCTGGAAATTCACTTTGATTGGTGACAATTTCTCAAATTTAATACACATATATCGAACACAATTTACGGGACAAAATTTGCATGCTGCACGATCAAAGACCGCCAAGGCTTTGAAGTGAACCGCGCGTCGGTTACATCAAACGTCCTTAGCGTAGAGATTGACGCCGCACACGCGTTTGATGAAACCGACGACTTACATTTTGGAATAAGTTTGTTGGATTGTTGTGATATTTTTTATCTGGGAATTAATTTTAAGGAATATGAATTACAAGGTACAGTCGACTCTCGTTATCTCGAATTTCACGGGACAGTGGAAATTACTTCGACATAACGAAAATTCGAGATAGAATTTTCGGCATGGAAGTTGCAAGTTTTCTAGTTTCTGTCATTTTACGCCGCCATATCGTTACGGTCGTAAGAACGACATATTTGTGAGAATCGCTTGTTGTGATATTTATGTACATGTATTCCCCCTCGAGAAAATACATTTTATTTTAATTATTATTTTTACAAACAATTGTTCGAGATGACATGTTTATTGATGTTAGTACATAACTCGAATCTTAATGACATGTTTGCGCAAATTGTTGCAAACAAATATTTGTTCAACAATGGAAGGCGCGAAAATTACAGGTAAATAAAAAAATTCAGACTGGCAAGGTGTGAAAAATATTAGACGCTAGTCGAATACGATCAGACTTCGACCCGACTTCGAGATGAACAATATATTTTAGGTGCAAATTAGTTAATCGGGACCAAAATAATAATTCGACAAAACGAACAATTCGAGCCGAATTCGAGCTGAAACTTCGAGATAGGTCTCGAGATTTCATATAGACAAAGAAGGAGAAAAATCGGGACTTGAGAAAAAAATCGACATAACGGAAAATTCGATATAAGCGAGTTCGAGATAACGAGAGTTGACTGTATATATTCTTTGAAAACTTGATATTTGTAGTTACATTCGTTTAAGAGTCATCATAATTCATTTGTATGTTTTTAAAATTAATATGCGCATATGTATTTGACCACTAAGTTGAATTAACGTGCGTGATTTGACTTGTAAGAATAACGATTACGCATTGTACGACAAATATCACAATTGTGATCAAACTATAATAATCATCGGACGGCAATCATATAAAATCGATAATTGAAACTATAGATCAATAAAAGCGTACATGTTTACGGTTTGTGATGACACAATTATCTAATCCACTCAGGTTATTTTTTGCTTCAATCAAAAATACTGATGATGGCTAGTGAACGCCGATTGGTTCACAAGGCACTTACTGCATAATTAACCCCGCCTCTCGCTCGTCAATTACTCGATACGAGTAACGCTTCTGAAATTGTTTACTGATGCAGTGTACGAGACGATTTATGGCCCAAGGTCAAACGCGTGCGTTTGAAAAAACGTGCGTCCCGAAAACTCGTAGATCGGTGATTTTACGCGTCCAATTAAAAAAGTATGCGTCCAAATACGCGTAATTACACGTTGCCGAGAACCCTGCGCGTTTCCACTGTGTTGTCACGGTGGGTAGATCACCCTAATTTTAAGTCTAGGTGAATTTGGGTGGGTTCACGGTGGTATATTTTGCGTTGCCACCCAGAGTGGTCGCCACCGTGACGGGTGGACTTTGGAAAACCCACCTTGCTTGTACTTAGCATTTGAAAGAATCGCCTCAAAAGATGATCAATGGTCGGCGTAATTTACATCACACATTATTATGAATACGTCCATTCTGTTTTATTTCGTTGGCGGTCGACAACTCGCAAATGCTTTAAAAATAAGTTTTACATTTTATAAAGTATTAGCTTTCAAACCAAGCTTTAATGAACAAAATCGATCGAAAATTAAATTAACAATTGATTTTCGACCGTTGATTGAATTTTTATTTGTTAAAAAAGGGAGATTTTAAACTTACTTTTACGCAGAACGGATTCTTACTCGTCGCCGTGGATTTAATAATTAGGGTATCGTGCTGAATGTTGTATTAAAAGACAGACATATATCTTCACTTCATTAAAAGCTTTAAATATTTCAAATCGGATAACAGATACGAAAATTATGAGGCCTTATATAGGTAGAATTTGACTAGTGCGTTTTACGCTTAGGGCGGCAACATTGTGAATGGCCGATCGATATGTGTGAACGACACCATGTTTACCCCTTTTACATATGTTAATATACAGTGTCTTATACATTTAATTAACGTGCATGCTTTAACATACATAATCAGTATAACTTCATATAAAATCCAGATTTTGGTCTGATCAACACTCCGACTGCACATTTTGTGCAAGCTATGAAAAAACAGATTCTGATTTTATTCTGAATATTGTGCCTTTACAACAAAGTCTGGACATATCTGCATAGCACTTCATTCCCCGATTTTTAAAATTTGGGCATACATATCTTAAGTAAAGAAAAACATTTCACACACCGTTGACAACCATTTTTGCCGATTGGCACTATAACGGAAATCGCATTTGGAACATTTTTTACACATAACGCGATTGCTGTGGTGCAAGTGATTACCAGGCGTGTTTTAGAAACAAATTCAGGGAAAACCTCCATTTTTGTTCGGCTACTGGTCCGATTCCAGTAGTGGGATTATTGGCTTATCTGGGGTTGTTAATAACTTTTTACCTGATAATATTATATCTACCGTAATTGGTTTGTCTATTTGAAATCAGCATACAATAATACATTTAAATGCGAAATTTAATTGATTTTTTAAAAAAAAAGCGATTGAAAGCCTTTCTTTTAGAAGGCAAAAAATCCTAAAATTGACCGCTTTTTCACTAGCGATGCCAAGTAAATTAGGAGTAACTTCCCTTGGCAAAACTCATGAATATTCATTTTACCTCAAACCTGACCAAAGAATAGTAGCTTTTTATTACAGTCTTTTAAAGCTATAAAACAATCGAAACACAGAGCCAAAATGCTTTTGACAGTTAGATAGAAGATGTAATATGTGGGAAACGTGCCAAATACCGAGAAATACGCTCGCGATGGGCCCAAAAAATATTGACAAAAATTTCAGAAAATAATATTTTGTACAATCCGGCCGATTACGCTCACAGGTAACTGTATCATTAATAAACAGTGCCTAAAAAAGAATTCGTATACAAGGTGTATTTCCCGAAGAAGTGATCGTACAGTCACTGGGGGTATTTTGGTTTTTTCAGAATTTAAAGCATTTACCGCATTAATTATCTTTTTAAAGCTGTGGGTGATCAAAAACATCTTTGTGAATCAAAAGCATTCGAAAACATGCTTAAATTTACCTTCGTACGATATAATTCATTGTTTAAACTTTGATTTTATTTTTCGAGGGCGTAAAACGCTGTAGGGACGGCTGTAGTGGTTTTTAGTGTGTCTGACGGGTATTTCGAACGTATTTTATAACGGTCGTTTTCATTGGCGTAGTATACATCGTTTGTACGCTGGTAACCAAGTCCTGGGAAACCCCAATGAAATCAACCAATGAAAATCGTTGTTACAAAAAGGAAATCACGCGCATCATTCGGACAAACATGGAGTTATTTTGACATTTAAATATGCCAACGATTCATTTTTTGGGCTTACACGTATACATTCACTGAAGTGAACATGTGTCAACCAGGTAAATCTGTTCCAACTTTTTCGTTCGTTAATTTTACCGCATTATTATGTTTCTACACAACAGTCAATTCGACATATGTTGGTGATTTCCTCAATATTTCCGTTTTTTTGTTTTTATTGAGTCCACCCCAGTGACCGGGTGGACACCGTGATACGTATTTATGGCATAACTGTTTAGCTACTTGACCAATTTCAATGGGATTTTGCTTGAAAGTAGTTATAGTAGTGTTTTTTACGAATATAATTACTTTATGAAGATATCGAAAGCCAATTCTTGTTTTTGATACCTGGTCAATTCATAGAAATACACCTTGTATAAGAATTCTAAATTTAACAAATTTTTTTTTTTTTTAGGTACTGTTTATTAATGATACAGTTACCTTTGATTACGCTTGGTTCTTTTGGAGTTTCTAATGCACCAAAGTGTCAATTAAACTATTAAATGCGATTTTTGAAAGAAAACAACAGGAATATGCTTAAATTTTAAAAAGTGAAAGTAGAGTATAAATACGTACAAGCAACGTCGTAATTATTCAGTTTAAAAGTGGACGGTCACTTCAAATTCTGATAGCTAATGATGAGAAATCATATTTTAATGTTTATAACACATAAAATATATCCAAACTTACAGTATTTGTTCAGAAATCACTGTATAAATATTGAGTAAGTTCGTCCCAAATATTTTCGTACCCATTAAGGTTCGTACTCAATATTTTCGTACTCATGCCAAATAATGTTGATTTTTGTTAAGACAGGTGTTTTAGCTACTATGGGCTCAGAAAATATAATGTTTATAACAAAGTTTTTTTTTAAAGTTTTTGAATGGCAAGGCAAAGTTGAATATTGGTTGATAAAGGCAGTTTAACACAATCAACCATTAAGAGCTGTCCTTGAACAGCGTGCTCCACTATTCACAGTGCCATGCTAGGAAAGTACAATCATTATGAATTAAAAACAAAATGCTTCTATCAGCAACATTACCCTCGGTTGTGAAGAGGTTGGGGCTTCTTATTCGGAAAAGGGTGATAATTGGGGGAAACGCTTGATAGAAATACCTACCCATGTGAAGGGATTTGTTCATAATTTTAACAAGTATGCAAAATATCAAAGCAATACATGTCAATGCACTTTGAAGATATTAGAGGTTAAAACTGTGTGCCTAAACTTTAACATTTGCATTTATACTAGTCTAAGTACATAAGGGGACATTTATAATTTTAACAGAAGCGGGACAGAGTTACCTACCCCTGTGTAGGGGTTGGGGTTATGATGGTAATCAAGTATGCAAAGTATCAAAGCAATATGTCAATACACTTTTAGATATTTAGTTGGGTCAGGATTTTGTGATTTTTTAAATGAAGTGAATTTCGAATGCTGAAAAGTGGACTTAGAAAAAACATCATAACTTTAGTTTGAAAAAAGATTTTTTACTATTTATTTCACTTTTATTATCAGACATGATAGTTCTATTTAACAATATATATTATTTTCATATTTGATGTTAAGATAAAAATCATGTTGCATTGCTATTTTCACGTTTTCAAATTGCCATAACTTTTTATTTAGATGACTAGTCCCATAAATAAGACTCTACGTACGTTCCACAGTACTATAGAGTCTCATAGTTTTGAACTTAGCTGTCTTTAGCAAAATTTTATTTCCGAATTGAACGACTTATTCGGGATTAAACAGTTGAATCGACCGCAGTAAAGCTTATTTCAATCATAAAGTACAAAAAACCAAGTTAAAAATACCTTTACACAACCAATATTACATGAAATGTTTGTCCATGGTTACCAACATTCAATGTCCGTGAAAGTCCCGGAATCGAGTGTCAAACCCGCGAGCCCCGGACAATTCATGAAAAACCCGGACTGGCATAAGTCTGCATTTGTAAATTGTTTATCACGTTAAATCATTCAGAAAACAGCCGATGTCCAGCTGTTTCCAAATATACAAGGTACAAGGCCAGTTTGTTCCACAGTACCCAAAATCTCATCATTTTTTATGAAGCCTGTACCGTTAGTTCAGTAATCACCATGAGGCATGTGTTAATGATCCGTATCAGTAATTGATACCAATCAAGCCCAGCAGGTCAGTTCAACATCAGGCAATGGCGTGGGAATTAATTAAGTTTGGCTATTTACTGATCTATCAAGCGAAGGGGTAAGGTCATCAATTAGTCATGCCAGCATGTTTCTTTACGAGTGTGACATTAACTGAAGCAATATTGCATGTCTAATCATTAATTTCAGGTAAAACAGATTGCAAATTTCGCGCAAATAGGCAGCCATTATTTTAAGGAATGGTTAAAGTCCATCCGGACCGAAAATACGTTCATGTGTCTAATAGGGTTTACCTCCCTTGAACATCTGAAATCTCACGGATGAAAGTTAAAATATCACGGACAAAAATCGTAAATCTCCCTGATGGCTCATGAAACAAGTTGGAAAGCATGTTTGTCTGACATCTGCCGCGATTCACTTCTGTTTTAAAAACGAAAGTTACCTACAGTTGACAAATTTGTCGTAGACGAAATAATTATTCGGTACAGAGTAGTTGTTCTTGACCGATTATAATGTAGGCCTACTTTTAGTCCGGATACCGGGTTTTAGTTGTAGCCATTTTTCGTCCAATAAAAAATCGTGTAAATGTCGGAACAACAACATTTGGAATACATCGGCTCTGTTCGACGGGTTCAATGGCATAAACAAGGACATTTCAGTAAATTTGGAAGTGAAATAAAACAGGAATAATTTATGTCTCAATGAGGTTAGTTTTCTTGAAATTATTCATATTCAATGATAGAAAAGGCATTAATGAAGCCATGTGTGGTGTGCCTTTACTTTGTATTGCTTTTTGGGGCTCATAATCGGTAACCAAACAGCGACAAAGAATCGTGTCGCAAAGTGCTACATAGAGTGAGGGGACCAATGCTCGGTCAGCCCAGTGCTCGGTCACTTCGTTTGTTATGCAAAATTAAATGAGAAATAAAGATTGTTAATCATGTTTTTACCACTGCTTTGTTTATTTCAACCCCTCTTGCACCTAATTACACCAGAAAATCGTCATTTTTCATTTTTTTAAATAATTTTGCAGACAGCAGTTGTTCGTCATCGAAAGAAGACTGAACGAATATCACTACATTTCCACACTGACAAATCATAGATATTTACATTTAGAATAGTATTTCCATGTACCTTAACTTCGAAATGTGTAAGCTTTGTGTTTCAACAGAAAAAAAGGAACTGTAATCCACAGTGACTGATTTAACTGGCAATAAACAAATACCCCACCCACCTGCTGACGTCATTTATTAGCTGCGCGGCTCATGGATAAACTGCATAATCTGCACTATGGGATAAAATAGGTGCGGTAAAAATAATTTGTTCACAATTGTTTTCATTTGTTTGTGCTCAGGGGGAAAATTATAAGTTTTTTCATTGTTATAATGCTGAAATAAATTATGATCACTGATGAAATTGTTAGTGTCACACATTACTCATAATTACATTGTCATTCAACAAGACGTCAAAAGGTGAGTGGTAGTAAAGCAATAGTTTGGTACAATTGGCCCGTATCATCAGCATTTATTTCTGTTTTTATGTCACATTATATCAGTTGATATGTTAAACAAACAGTTCCCATTGATTATTACAAAATTATATTTCGGAGTTATTATATAGACCCCTGACCAAGCACTGGTTCCGTCACTAACAATTTTGCTAATGTTTGATCCATATCTTCACCGCACCTGTTTTATCCTATAATCGGTGTCAAGGTGGACGCTTTGTTTACAATCTCGTCGGAATAGGCTTGATCATTATTTTAATGTGTTGTTTTACTGTAGTTTATTGAGTTTGTAAGTTATACAGTAAAGTTCCACCTAACGACCGGTCCGATAATGCGACCGTCCCGCTATTACGACCGATTTTTAAAAGAACCAAATAATTTTGTTCTATATTCAATTGAATTAAGGTCCTATAATGCGACCGGTCCGCTATTCCGTATTACGACCAATTTAACCAGTCCCATTGTGTCAATTCCCACTGTGTTTGGTCTCGCTAATACGACCAATTATGTGTCATGTATAATTTTGTGTAAACAACTTTATTCACACCTACGCGGATCTCTGGGGCGCTTGAAAATCATCTTGCACCTTGATCAAGGTCGCGGGGCGCTTGAGATCGAAGACGCCGTGTAGTCATTTATGACAGCCAATTAAATGTCAATTAGATTAAACGTGTATAAACAATCGATAATTGCCTGGGGCAGCATGCATGACTGGCAAACAAGCAGATTAACCAATTTAAGACACTGATTAGCATCAATTAAATGTCACTAAAGTTGTGAAAAACTTGTTGAATTTGCCGACGATAAAAATGAATTGTTTTCATTTCGGTACGGTTTAAAGTCAGGTACGATACGGCGTCACGGAATTTCGTTACCAACGTAGATCGTTCAGAACTTTGTTAATAACGAAGAGCATTAATGTAGTTTATATTAATCAATAAATCTTCCTTAAAGATCAAATCATAACTAAGAAGTCACCATTTTATTCTCAAGAACGATTCAAATCACGGTCTGTTATTGTAACTTGCGTAGTATTCGGACAACTTCAAAATTCGGATAAATTGTGCTTCAGAGAATATAAGCATTATTGCTGCCTAATTATGCAGTTTTAATTAATATATATATATTATATTGTATTAATTAAATGTGTATGCTGTACATTGTTTTTGTTTTTATTATATTTATATATGTATATTAGCTTCAAAGACAATGTTCACCAGTATATAACAACCAGTGCTAGCTTCTTCAAGGTACATACACACAGACTCGCTATTAAGACCAACTCGCTATTAAGACCACTTTTTGTCAGAACGGTCGGTGGTCTTAATAGCGGAACTTTACTGTAATTTTGAAAATATACACTTTTTGACCGAGCACTGGTTCACTGACTCTACATGTACTTGGGACCCGGCGAGACCTATCGTAATGTAATTAAATGAACAGTTTGGTCTCTGTTGGGACTACCAGATGACATACGTACATAATTCAAACTGTTCTGCAGAGCTTTTAATGAGCTCTTTAACTTGCACTTACATTTCTCATCATAGGTGCACAAACGAAAATTGACTGAGGGTTGCTTCAATTAATGTTAGCGTCATTTTTTATCCTTTCACGAATTATTTGACTTTTTTTAACATTTTAAAAATATTCTGACTTCACTCATTTGCTTTTATATACTTTTTGACTGTGTTATCCACTCACACTGTGCTGACGCGCACATGCACTTAATACCCGCAACTTAGGTATCAATAGATAGAGATGATGTCGCGAAATCGCATGAAAATTAGATTTTCACGGACTCGTCTACAGACTTCGAAACAAATATGTTAACTTATTCAGTACATAAATTGTCTTTTCCAGTAACGAAATCATAATAAAGTCCTTACCAATATCTTGAGCCTGGGCCGTACTTTTTTGGGTGAGAGTTCCAAATGTTAGCGAACCCCATCGTGGTAAATTTCGGAAAGGAAGACTTCCGGCAGATTTACCCAGAATGCCCGGTGTATATTAGGTAAAACACCCCTAAAATATACCAGTCGTTTCGTACACTGTACGTTTCGTAGGGTCACACCTGGGACGAAGAACATACTATCGTTAGTACTAAGTTACACTCATAATTTCCGATTCGCCTGTACATAGATAGATAGAGAGAAAATTTCCGATTCGTAGACGAGAAAATTTCCGATTCGTAGACAAGAATTGTGAATTATGAGGTATGGGATATTAAACAAACTATGTCATATAATTAGGCAGTGGCTAGCCGTCCGGCGCCGGACGACTAGACAGCGAAATTAGTCGTCCGGCATTAGAAATAGAAGTAGTAGTTTCAATAACAGTATTATGAGGATGGGGATAGTATATGACTTCACTTCATTCTGAAAAATGAAATTGCTGTGTTAGGTAATTGACAGTTTGGAATGTCACTGGTTATTATTATTTATAATAGCGTGAAAACAATGTTACCGTTTATGAATCGTATCATGGTAGGTCCTATTCTAAACTCCCTGATTGTATATTGTATTTAAAATTTACAAAAAAATACAATTGTAATTGTATTGTTTTGTATATATTTGCTATTAAAACTGCGAATGAAAAGTATTATTAATTGCCATAGCTTTGTTTGTGTTACTTCGGCAAATTAACGTGCGTACTTTGTTTGTTTTCCAATATGGCGGACATTATACGGAGATACACGGCCGGTCACAAAATGGATGCAGATAAATGCACTAACTTGTCTTGCTTAATTCGTAGTTTATTACAAGGTAGAAACATATGTGATACTTATCACAAGAAAATAACTGAAATTATGGATGCCTAATGCATAGAAATAGAACGACAGTTACCTAGCCAATGCATGTATCGTTTGATAGTCGTCCGATGACGGACGACTAATTTCGCTGTCTAGTCGTCCGGTGCCGGACGGCTAGCCACTGCCATATAATTAATCTAAATTGCTAGTACAAAGGTGTACTGTATACATAATTTCCTATTCGCCGTTACATAGATATATATATAGGGAGAAAATTTCCGATTCGTAGACGAGAAATTTTCCGATTCGTAGACGAGAACTGTGAATTATGAGGTATGAGAAATTAAACAAACTATATCATATAATTAACTGTATATTGTATGATGTACGAAATAATAAAATAGTTGTAAAACAATAATATTGTTATAAATTATGTCTTAGATTAGAGTCTGGTGTTTGTCATACTTCATAAAGAAACACCTTAAAACTGCATTATTCAAGAACAAATAATACACAGATTGAACAATTACTTAGAGATTAATAACTGGGCGCGCTGAGGCATCGAATGATAATATCCCCGGCACGCCGATAATGGCTCGAGGGCGCTAGCCCGAGTGCCATTATCAAGCGCCGGGGATATTATCATTCAATGCCACAGCGCGCCCATTTATTGAACTGTTTAATATACATGTTCCAGCGAAGGAAATATATGAAAGCACACAATGTCAACATCTTACATAACAGTATAGAATAAAGGTTACACGTCTGTATTCGTCAATTGATACGAATGTGCATTCGTAACAACGAGAAATAGCACGATGAAATTCTCATTCCGGGACAATATAAAACTAAAAGTAAACGGTCAATGTCTTTTTAGTAAAATAAAGAAGTATGGATGACCCGTTTTCCTTAATTTATTAGGCCTAGCCTTCAAGCGTACGTTTCGACATGTACGTACAATAGGAGCCGTACGTTTAACGTAAATTCCGCGTACATAACGTCACGTCGCGCGTGCGCACGATCGCAGGGCGATTATTGATCACGTGATCAATAATATCCCCGGGGATATTATCAGTTTTCAACATTTTGATGATAATATCCCCGGTGGGGCGATAATAGAGATTTTGTCAACGCAAAAATGTTACTATATATAGTAACAGGTGTATTAAATATTGTTAACCACTTCTGTGCCACGGGGCCTATTTGGCCTATTATTGTTTATTACGTTGAGTGCCAACGGGCCTATTTGGCCTATTTTTATATGGACTTAAGGAACCTGGAAATATTACATCTAAACATCGTACGAAAGGGTTAAGATGTAAACAAGTAAGGGTCAAAACATTATGACGTCATTTCCGGTGGAATTCAGACACGACGTCATGCGTCTGACGACGTTAATATCAGCGCCATTTCGCGGATCGCGCATCAAAAGTGGCCTCCGAAAAAGTGATAAATTATGCAGGTAATAGACGGTTGCACGAAAATAAACTATTTACAATAGTTGAAAAGTGATAACTCTTCAATCTGATTGCAAAAGTAATTAAATATTCGTGTTTGATTCTCAGTAATTATGTTACGAAATTTGCGTGATTTTCACATCATATTGACACGGGATATCGATAATTAGGTATAAACTATGGATATAATCATGATCTATATAACTTAGTTTTCTACTACTGAAAATTTAGTACAATTCTATTGAATAATTAGCAATGTAATACTTGTATACACACAAGACGTGTTAATTTTCAACGCAACGTTGTATGACGTCAAACCAACAAATGAAGCAAACTCGACATCTTTATTGATATAGGGCTCGATATTGTTGAAATGTATGTTGTAAATTTCCTGCTATCATACATGTTCTATATATCCTTGCACCCTTTATCATGAACTTGACCCGCGGGCAAAATAACACACATGAAGGCCCAACCATGGCGTTTCCGGGGATCAATAGTACAGTTCAGTACATTTATGAATACAATTATATCTGTCCTCACATACTGCGTCATATTTTCTTCCAAAACTTCAGGCATCGGGTTGGAAGTTCAATGTGGTACATTTCATTCAATAAATGAAATAAAATATATTGGGCAACATCCGTATAGATCTACGTCTTTGTAACGAGACCCGAACATATTTAAACAATTATTATAACACTAATAGTCCAGTCATTCTACAGTAAAAATAGGCTTAACCTCAAACAAATTGCAAAAGAAATAAATTTGACTGTTTTGGCATCAAAAAACATTGACAAATAACATATCAAAAGTCTAGAAAAATCTAGGAAGGGGAAGTTGCCGAAAAATTAACATATGTAAGGTCACTATTGGAAACTCTAAAGCTGCTTTTATGGCAGTGTTTATTTTCATTTCCATGTAACCCAAGTGCACATATCCATAAAGTACATAGTAAAGTAATTGGAATATGAACAATATTATAAACAGATGAAAACAACGTGTCATAGATAACAAATAAAACCATTTTTGATTTAATATAGATGCTTAAAAATCAGTACAAGTGGGTGGGGTAATGGAGTGTGACAATCTCAGAAACAAATCCCGGTGTAACCTCTAGGTCAACAAATGAATTATTATAGTTTAATGTTATATGTGAAAGTTCTGACATTGCAAGCATAAATTGCAAAAGTGATGGGGTCTGTGAAATTCAAGATGGCGTCCAAAATGGCCGTCTTCTTTAGCATTACCAGTTAAAATAAAAATAGATACATGAAAATAGCAGGAATATATGACAAAATTAATTGAAATTAATGTCCTTAAATGATGTATATGTATTTAAGAAACCACAAACATCGTTAAACAAATATTTTAGATACATTATTTATGTTGAAAATCTTCAAAAAGCAATGTCAGTCAGTGTCATTTGCAGGTAAAACATACGAAAAACAGGTACAGAGGCAATTTCACCTTTCTAATCTCTTATGTCTTTGGTTATGATTTATAATGTTGATTAATACATATCTAAAATACACTTTTATGAATAAATGTTATAATTTGTTAAATAAAAAACACTTCTTTAATTGGAACTCAGTGCATCCATGCAATCTGAGGTGTAATATGTGGTATTATTACCCCAACCACCAATTTCACACAATGAATTTGTAATCGAGTAATTTGAAGTTTCACAAACTAACTTCGTCTTGCATGAAGTTTATTAAATCATAAATGTAAATTGGTACACATACAAAACTTTTATGTCGGAGATTACTTCGAGAAATCCAAGATGGCGATTAATATGGACGTCGTGGTATAGGAAAAGTGATTAATTTGGCTATATAGATGATACAGGTAAATATATATTACTTCCAACTTTGTATCCTAAATTAGTATCGGTTCTCGACAACTCGGTGTGTTCTATCAAATATTTCTGTGAATCACTGGTTGAAGATAGTATCTCTACTTCATTGTACCCCCGCACAACGAGTTGTAAGGGGGTATACTGGATTCAGCTTATCTGTCTGTCGGTCGGTCTGCCCGTCCGTATACGCATTCTTGTGGACGCATTACTCCTCCGTTTTTGCAGCATTTCCTTCAAACTTAAACAGATGAACATCCTCAACATGTAAATGTGCATAAAGGAAAGAATTTGCGCTGCGACGATTTTTGACAGAATTATGGCCCTTTGTACTTTTATACAATATATAGTGTATATAGTGAATAGTTCTTATTTGCATAAAGAAAAGAATTAGCTGCAATGATGTTTGCCACGTGGGGGTATATTTATTTAGTCTGCCGAATGGCGACAGTTCTAGTTATCCTTGGATACAGTGCGACTTGAAACTACTTTATATGAATGTATGAATCCGAGATCAAACTAGCAATCAGGTATAAATAAAAGCTGGCTGGTAATCATAGAACATATCGCACATCGATTGCATGTACAGGCCTGGGTATACCCATTGCATGTACATGACTGGGTATGTGATCAGGTCGTTACGAAACCTGTACTTGGTAGGTGGTCCATTTGGCTCTGTTATGGACATTGCTGTGCGTTTTGTTGCCTTTTAGGCACAGTTTGCGAGATGTTAGATGTGCTTTCCATGTTTGGTTCAGGATTACAGAGCTCGATGTATCGCTTAATTTTCACCAGCATAATTATACTAGTATCATAAATGCAAGGCTCAATACTAGATCGCCTGTGTTTATACTAGTCGGAATACTTGCTAACATCTATGAGTTCAATGCCCGACCTTAGACATGCGTTCAATGCTTGTTAGAACGTGTCCATAGTAGGTACACGCTCGATCTTAGATCTAAACTCAATGCTGGCTGGAGAAGGTTCAGTTAGACATTCTTACTAGTGTATGTCCACAATGCAACACTCGACCTTAGATCTGCATTGAATGCTGCAGGAGTAGGTCCAATTAAACATAAGTTCAGTGCTTACTAGATTATTTCCTCAGTACAATGTTCGACACTAAACCTACAGGACAAGGTTCAGTTAGACTTAAAAGAGAAGGTCAAGAGTGCAGGAACCAATCTAAGACCAAATTGGAATATTGGAATAGGTTCAGTTAGACTATACATTCTATGCTTGCTGGGGTTTGTCAAGATTACCGGACTCCTAATACATACCTTAAATGCTTGCTGGAATACAAATGTAGGGCCAGTTCAGACCTACGTTCAAGACGTGCCAAAATGGGTCCATTTAAACCATCGTTCAATGTTATCTATAGTATGTCCTCAGTGCAACGATCGACCTAAGACCTGCGTTCAATGCTGGCTAGAGTTGGTCTACAGTGCAAGGCTAGATCTAAAACTTAAGTTCAATGCATACTTGTAAGATTAGGTCAAGTGAGACCTACGTTTTGTAGTTCAGCAGTTTTACTGTTGTTACTAGGTCATTCAGCGTAGGCATTCCGCCTTTTGGTTGCTGTATCTTTTCTACTGGGTCATTCAGCTAGTTATAATTTATTATACTTTTCGACAGCTTGGACTTGGGCGGATCTGCGCTTGTTTAGTTGGGCATTGTGCTTTGTGTGTTTTTAATGTTTTCTGTGCTCGGCTGGTTAAGTTGAGTGCTGCCTTCCCTGTCTGACTTAATATACTCTTTTTGAGTTTGTTTGAATAGGCCCATACTATGTGCAGCCCTAAATCTAGACCTGTGTACAAAGCTAGGTTGACGTAAGTAAGTATGTAGACTCTACATGTGTATAATGGCACTCATTTAATTCGTCAAAGACACAAACAATATCAATAGAAACATACACAAACTGTATTGTTATCCGTATAGAGGGCGGTTAAGACAATGTCCGTAATGCGCTTCCATAGAGAGGAAGTGTATGCATAATCTCAACGTCAAAATAACGCCGATTTATTTTCTTAAACCATCGTAAAATATTTGACTTTTGTATATAACAAGATTATTACAGTTCCTATTTTTAAATAATCAACTGAATTGGTTGGTGTGTACGTGTTATTTGATATTTAAATAACATATTCACGTAAATATGACGAGATTATGCCTTCGTAATTACATAGTTCATCGCACGCGCTAAGTTCATATGACGTCACTATGGCGAGTTATATTTGCCATGTCGTAGTTCGAAAAAATGAACAAGTTTAAGGTTAAATTTCATCGTTTTCCCCACCTTAGATTTTTCTAGACTTTTTGTATGATTATAATCATACATTTATCTACATGATTATCGAAAAAGAAATTCTTTTGCAATTAGTTAAATTGAGGTTAAATTGTAGAATGACTGGACTATAAATACCATATTGTTAAACACACGTAAATCCATTAACCATATAATGACAGTCCCAAGTAAGAAACCAATAACTGGACAGTTTATGTAGATGTATTTAGTTGCTTATTTGTGTTATTAATGACAGCATATATATGAGACACTTCCTCGGAATAAATTTGGGGAAAAACATATGTGATCAATTTACGCACAAAATAATAGAACTTCATTGTATGTCCAAAGTGCTTTTTGTGTAACTTGTTTGTTTGATGCCCATTCATAGGCTTATAATTGTAGTCCTAAGTTTGTACTCTTGTCTGATCTTAGACTTGTGCTCAACCATTAACAGACAGTATTCGGTATTAACCCAGCGACAGATCCAAAGCACGTTCATCTGTGTCTGTTAGCCAGTGGATGTGCTACTGGTTAGACAGCCTTATATTAAACATGAATTTAACATGAGCCTGTGTCAAAATACATAATTATATTCGTTCAACGATTCTTTTAGTAGGCATCCGGTGCCCCTTTGCTGGGAATCCAGTGCCCCCTTGCTAGGCATCCAGTGCCCTTTGACTTTAATTCGTTCTACATTTGGTGGTGATATTCCTTAGTAAATTTGATCGAACTTTGGATCTTCAACCAGTGCTATCCGAGTCGAGTATTCACGGTCTTGAAGTACTAGCGTATTTTCGATCTGTATTTGATGAATGTCAGTATTTGTCCTGAGGGATGGGATCTATATATGCATATCTAAGTCACGCCTAATTATCAGTGGAGTGGGTCTTGATTGCTGGGCTCGATCTTAGACCTACGCCCATTGGTCGCCATATTCGAACCAAATTGCTGGCCTTAATCTGGACTGTAGCAGATCATAGAACTAATAGTGTTTACGGGATATGTAAACTGGGGAAGCTAATTTGATTCCCTGCATGCTTCGTGTTAAATTAAATCGAGATTGCGATATGATACTACATGTAATACAAAGAGCCGAGTTACTTCTTAAACTAATCGCCTGTTTCAGAAATGCATATATAATTATTCTTTAAAATATGGTTTTGTGTATTGAACTTATTACCTCAAATTCTAATTACATTGTATACTAGTATTGAAAAATCACTATCTCGTCCCACGACATGAAAGCATCACACCCGTACAAAATAAGTTCACTTCCCCATCGCTTAATTCTATCGTCACACATATATAGTTCGACTCCTCGGTATAATTTATGAGACACACCCCAGTCGTTAGTGCGTGTTCATCCGTTTTCACTGTCAGAATGGCCGAGGTCCTTCGATTGCGAGATAAGAGACAGTTGTGTGATACAAGGAACCCAGGTTACAATACCTTATCTCTTTACGAATGGACATATTAGTTTTGCAACGTACCCATTGTACAGCACAGATAGACACGAGGCTAGTTATTTGTAATTGGATGGAAAACACTGACTGAAAAGCGTATACATACATAAGAAAGTGCCACGGCCGAGATTCGTCTCAATCCACAGTCAAGAGCAATACACACGCGACCACCGTGAAACCTTGTCGCCGTACTGGGTAATTGATAATCGCATTACCAAGACACAAAGAAGACACACACTAGAAGATATATACATGTAAGCTGCAACCACCCTTTATAGTGTTGATTCGGGTTTATGTACATGCATTTGTATTTTTGGGTTCTTTACTAGTACATATGTACTGACCAACGTATTGCATGTATTGGTAAAATAATTGAATGGAAAGAAGGTTGCAGTGCTTAATCAAATAAGTCGCACAATGAGTAGAGAACATTACACCAAACTCCTTGAAAAGTAAACTACTGAGTCACACTATGTGGTGTAATATAAAATCGTGCGCACAGTACCCCCCGCATCCCTTTTCGTATATATGATTGCTTTGTAAACATCCACTGAAAACACAGTACCAGTTTGTGTCAAAATAATATTTTGAAAATATAAATTAAGTGTAGGTGCTATGGTTCCGTTGATATTATGTGAGGTGATTTATAACGAATGTTGTATACGGCGGCGAATTCACCCAACCCGTATTCTAGCACTGTCACCCGAACTACCTTAACACGTACTAAATACCAACTTACCATTCCCCATGCAACCAGCAACATTTCAACATGGGGAGGAAAATCAACATTTACATTGTTTTCAACTTTTCATGGAAAGGTTGGAGTTGCCACGACCTGGAATCAAACCCGGATCGCTGGGTTACAAATCCAGCGCCCTATTACTACTGAACCACGGCCGTGGCTATATGTACTCGTATCCAATTCCTTGGTTTAATTATTAGATGCAGTACAAAATCAACAAGACAAATTTGTGATGCAATGCATCAAAGTAGCCGCAATTTTGTGGTTTACATGTCATGAATACTGTTATATCAAGCAACGGTGTTATAAATTATTCTAAACGACTGAAATCTCTAACGTTTCATTCAGATAGAATGAAATTGAGCGGGAAATATTCCAATATACACAGGTATTTGACATTATAAACTGGGAGTCACTGAAAAGTTACCACTTATATATATCTCTGTATTTTGTAAATGCCGAGCATAGCCTTTATTTGCCAGTCAGCTTTATGCTGAAATATGGCAGGCATATATGTGTGCCCCCACCCGGATATGCACCCGGATCGCCAGATTAGACGGCAAGCGCGCTAACCATTGAGCTACGAAGGCCTATACAATATGACCTATCGGTACAAAAGTTTTCTAGTGTGTGCATCTAAATATTGTTAAAGCTGTGACTTCTCAGTAAGGTGAAAACATAGTTGTGTTCGGCTTTTAACACAGTGTAACGTGAATTTTAAATATAAGAGTCAATTGATAGGATGGTACCTAACTTTTCATTGAGTATAAGTAACGGTATTGTATAACAGATCTAGATCTTTTAATTTCTACTTATTGTTTAACAGCAATTTCGTTTACAAATGCATTTCTATATGGATGAACAAAACGTTCTTATATACACATGCTGCACGATATGAAGTAAAAACACGTAAATACATGTAGCATGCAACCCTCGCATATATACAATTACAAGCACATTATAAATCACTGAAACATTATTATGTGACCATTCTAAATAGCTTACTGGTATTGGAAACTAGTCATCATTCCTTTGACCAATTGGATGTGCAGTGTTGCAATGTCACCAGATTATTAACATAATTCAAAATAAATTTGAAGTACTTGATAGTTCCACATATTTATTGGATTAAAGTAAATGTAGAATACAATCAATCGGTAAAACCGAATTATGCTTCCCGAAGCAAGTGTTTGTTCCAAAATTGGAAATAACTTATTACAGATACAGGTAAATAAAGAAAATAATGTAGAATTTTGGTTCTTTGACACCGCACTTCCTCTACCATTATGTTAAGTTTCAATCAAATGCCATCAATACTGTTCAAGTGAGGGACCTGCCAAGCATTAATTTGTATGAAAAAGGGAGATAATTAAAAAACAATAAAGGTGCACTTCTCCTGAATGAGATTAATTCACCTATAAAGTTTCAAATCAATACCTCCCATAATGAAGGAGTTATGACCTGGACAAGAAGTAAGTATAAAAGTACAAAAGGCCATAACTCCAAAAATTGACAATAAAGAGTTATGTTTCTTGTGCACCGCACTTCCTCTCAATGAGATCTATTCACATATGAAGTTTCAAATTGATATCTCTAATACTGTATGAGTTCTGGCCCAGAGAATAATTAAGTATAAAAAATTACAAAGGGAAATTACTCAAAAATATATAATGTAGGGTTATGGTTCTTTCACATTGCACTTCCTATCAATGAGGTCTATTCACCTATGAAGTTTCAAATTGAAATCTTTAATACTGTATAAGTTATGGCCTGGACAAGAATGAAGTATGAAAACAAAATAGAAAGGGGAGTAACTCAAAAAATGGGCAATCAAGAGTTATGGTTCTTGTGCACTGCACTTCCCCTCAATGAGGTCTAGTCACCGATAAAGTTTCAAATTGATATCTCTAATACTGTTTAAGTTATGGCCCGGACAAGAATGAAGTATGAAAAATTACAAAGGGGAATAACTAAAAACATATGCAATCAAGAGTTATGGTTCTTGTGCACTGCACTTCCCCTCAATGAGGTCTATTCACCTAAGAAGTTTCAAATTGATATCTCTAATACTCTTCAAGTTATGGCCCGGACAAAAGTGTGACGGATGGACAGACGGACGGACAAAGCGGCGACTATATGCTCACCCTTCAGGGAGCATAAAAAATACACAATTAGGCCCTCCTGTATTTTAAATGCGGACTTGGGATTCGATGACGGTGCAGTTACATTGTACCTAGGGTTTTGCTACTTTACTCTCAGTCTCTGGGAGCTGAAAATATTGGCTGTCATTTTGAGGTATTTCAGCTCTACAGAGGTTAAATGTATAGCTATGCTCATTCAGGTTATTGTAAAAAGGTAAACAACAAATTAGGTCCTTTGGCAATCACTTATTAAATATGTTAAAAGCTAAACATGCATTTCTAAATTATTTAGCTCTCAATAAAGCAATTAAAATTTTAAAAGGTACAAAGGTCTATTTTCATTTTAATATTTTTTTCGAACTGACAAATATTCATTCATACTGACAAATATTCATTCGGACTGACAACATTTTGACCGTCGTGTGGATAAGGAAAATTATTTGCTGAACTGTCGTGCTGATAAGGAAAATAATCGGCACAACCGACGTGCGGATAAGAAAATTAATCAGTATAATCATCGTGCAAATAAGGAAAATAATTTACGAGACTGTCGTGCGGATAAGGAAAACAATTCAATTATTGGCACAACTGTCTTGCGCATCAGGAAAATAATTGGCATGACCATCATGCGCATAAGGAAAATAATTGGTACGACTGTCGTGCGGCGGATAATGAAAATAATTGGCACGACCATCATGCGCATAAGAAAAATAATTGGTACGACTGTCGTTCGGATAACCAAAGTAATCGGGACGACTGTCAGACGCATAAGGAAAATAATAATTGGCATGACTGTCAATCATGTGGGAAAGAAAAAAAATTGGCCCGACCATCATGCAGATAAGGAAGATAATCGACAACATACTGTTAAAAAGGATTTCACGAGCATATGATTAACGATGCTCATCCAAGACTGCCCAGCTCGACTGAATCAATCTAATGTCATAAGTCTGTGATATTTATTCATTTTGGTTACTGAACTTTTATTATTTTATAAGATTTCAGATTTTATCATTTATTTAACAGTTTTCAATAGTGTTAAATTCGTACAGTCACAGTGTAGCACACGATGCCTTGTACTGATGTAAACAATTGGCGTGCAAAACGAAATAGCAATGCACAATAGATGCATAACATTGTTCAAAAGTTGTTTACATTTTTTAACATTTTGGGTCGAATCGGTACGAGTACGACAGTGACTTACTTCAAGGTCTGTATCGGATGTTGATGAAATTGCATATCTACGTTTGTTATGAGTATTAAAGAAGATTTTCCTTGTTCAACAAGTACTCGCGTCTTGTAATCAGTTATATTCGCGGCTATTTTTGATAAGTAAAGTTTTATCAAAACAATGCTATATCTACTTCCGCCGTCATGTTTAAAACGCGGCCAAACTGCGGGCACGTGCGGCCAAATCAAGCAACTTTAAAATCATCAAGATATTGTTCATATTATATGAAAACTACTTATATAATCACAATAAACAGCACAATATCACAATAATTGCTAAAATATTGATATGTTACCGTTAAACTTTTGGAAGCAAGTACCCGGGCCAACCCATTCTGTAGTCTGGTTCCCTGTCGTTCTATATTTGTTTAGTAGTGATAGGGGAGGTAATCCAGACTACCCATTATGTGACCGCAGATTCGGTAGTTTTACCGCGTTTTAAACAAGTCTATTTATAGTACAGAATTTATGAATAGACTAATTCCGGCGACTCAACATTTTTGTTATCAAATTAATGTATAAATTTCAGCAATTATCTATAATTGATAAATAAGAAAAGTTATATGAAACTCTATATTATTGTTTTCATGCGAAAACATCAGCATCATTGGTAAACGAATACAACTATCGATAAAATTAGCGATCAGTTCAGTAGTAGAAAAAATAGACACCTCAGCTAGTCTACGCAAAAAGGGATCAGCAACTAAATTATTGATACGGAAACATTTTTTATTTTAATTACGAACATTATCCATCCAAAAAATGTCATTTATGGTGGGATCAATGAGAATTTAAATGTGTTTGTATAGGTATCAATTAATAGCTTCAATATCCACGCAAACAAATTTATTCATTTTAATAACTATCGGTTACTTGTCCTTTCACGTCCAGGGGAGAAATTTGGTTGGTATTCCATAAGATAGCCGCCTCAAGGGCGGCTATCAATAAACCAGGGGCTCTAGCTTATTTACCCCGTTCTAGGTTGAACTAAACATTTCATTTAGATGAACAGTTCATAGCAGCTTTTAGCAGAATGTCATGAAAGATGGTACATGTATGTTAAATACGTAATAGATTTATAATAATTTTAAATTGTCGACTGGATACTCGCACATCATTCGATTAATAGTTCTATATATGATCCGAACGCATGATAAGGCACCTATGGTGAACTATTTACAGGGTTTGAGGAGCCAATATTGTGTGTAACTATTCATGAAGTAACATGTTGATTTTTCACTGGAATAAAATCTTTTGAAAAACTTACTTTAGATAAAATATTGTATTAACATTATGGATATTCGAAAGATTTAATTAAGTCAGCCTAATATCATTTTGTTCAGTTTTTGTGTGCATATTTAAACTAAAACATACATATCTTGAATGCATACACGGCGCCTTAATTATCGTCTAATTGCGTTGTAACGTGCGCCATACCGCGCAGTTTTTTGCACGTCGATATAATGACGTCAACTTGTTTACGTCAAAACAGGCTTGGCAATGTCGACGTTATTTGCATTTTGACGTCGGCAGCGAAAGGGTTAAGCAAATATCATATATAGAGGATCTTGCATGAGTGCTCATTACATACGAGTTTTATTAAACGAGTGGTTGGTGCCTTATGTAGCCGCAATATCTTCACAGGTACTTGTCATATTCACAGGTAGCCGACATATAAAGTCTCGCAGGTAATTTAATCAATTTAACTTATTAATTGCGCAGCGTGAAGATAGGAAGTTATTGGTTTGTGTTGAATCTTTTGGTTGCCGTCACAAAACTGCTTAATTCATTAGTGACAGCTTGGCGGAACTCCTTCCATGGATCGTCTTGACCAGTAGTGAGAAGGAGTTTTTCAGTAATCTCTGTTTGTCTGATTCCGAACATGTTGTGGAGATTGGCAAACAGCACCTCTTTTTCTCTTGAATATAGTTCACACTTAAGAAGGAAGTGTTCCTCAGTTTCAGATTCTCCACATTCACAGGCTGGTTGGTCTTCTACCCCTATTCTATGGAGATGGTGCTTTAACCTATTGTGACCACTCTGTAATTGAAGCAGAATTCGCTGATTTTCGCTGTTGTTGAAGTTGATGGTTGTGCTGCCTATCTTTGGATTTAATTCAAACAATCTTCTCGCCTTGTCTGTGGACAAAATGATATGACACGAGGCTTTGCCGAGTGTCATATTGTTTTTGTCGACGAGTTTAATAAAACTCGTATGTAATGAGAACGAATGTAAGATTCTATTTATCACATAACCTTATAAAACGCTCATTATTGTTCAAAGGATGATGAACGCTGCATAAGTTTCAGCCAAAATTCAGCGGTACAATTAGCGCGACGTCATGGCGACGTTGATATTATCCTGACGTCACTGACGGATCAATGCATGGATTGGCTAACGTCACGTCAAGTTCATTTAAATATTTATTGCACAGTCTGGGAGTGCCGAACGATATTTACGGCACAGCTTTACGGCACTCCTGAACTGCAGGTTATGTGATAAAAGAGTATTCTTTGATATTAAGTAAATTTTAACTGATAAAAAGGGCGGTGCGAATCAGCCTATCAAAATGCAGGATGTTATACTTCTAAGCCAGTTAGAAAATAAGTAATTTTTAATGATTAAAAAGGGCGGAGCGAAGAGAAGCAAGTCAACTCTAGCTGGCTTAGAATATAACACCATGTATTTTGATTGGTCGATAGAAAAGTGTTAATTCGATATGAACGGAATACATGTGTAATGAGCATGAATAATTTTATTAGTGAAAATATATGGCCAATTTACAATGCGCAGCATGTAAATCTATTCCGACTCAATATATATCCGACAAAAGAATATCTGACCAAAATCTATCCCATTGTATCAAATATATCCCGGCTCATAGTCATTTGTAGTTTACTTTTATGTATTGAACGCCGTTTCTTTGGTGACGAATTTCGGAGGAAAACACTGATATTGAGAATCGCGATGAGTCTCACGCGAACAATTTTGATATTTATATTAAAACATAATTCTAAAACATTTTTAACCAATAAGGTTAAGAATAATTCATTAAATACTTTCGATCATAGGTAACTGTATCATTGAAAGAGAATAAATAATTAAGAAAGACTCACGGGACAGACAATTAGATGCATTTTGTTTAATATTCAATTAAAACATTAGTTATTACATTATATTACATAAAGCTAAATACATTTCATAGCATTAACGAGTTGATTAATTTCGATGGGATGTTGCATGGATGTAGTACTAACAATGTTGTGTATGAGTATAATTACTGCATTGACAAAGAATAAAAAGTTATTAATAAAATTTGTGTCAGAACGGTTTATAACACGGGCAATTTTTAGTGATGTGCATTTTGTTTTACTTAACATTTCATTAAAACAGGTGTATATTTACATATTTAGAAACTAGGGGTCCGCCTTTCATTTTACACCAACAAAATAAATATATTTACTGAATCAAATATGCAAAGACCTAAATATATATTAGGTCTTTGAAATATGTAAACTATTTTAATTACTAAAACTCGATTTTTTTATTGTCTTCTAAAATAATAGTATTTGGGATTTAGTGTGATATTAGTTTCACACTTAGCCACTTTATGACAATCAACTAAGACATTATCGCATAATTATACCTGTGCTGATGGGAACATATCAATAAGCGGAAACAAATTAAAGAGAAACTACTTTCCACCAGGTCCCCAAGACTGCAAGAAAAGATACAGAAAGACTACAAGAGCTAAGACAAAGATGTTAAGAAAAGTGCAAAGAATGATAAGAAGCAATTCCTTGAACAACAAGCTAGTGAAGCAGAGTCGGCAGCAGCAAGAGGAGAAATGAGTGCAGTATATAAGATCACCAAACGTCTTTGTGGCAACACCAATGTTCCACCATCAAATGTTAAGGACAAACAAGGAAACATCTTAAATTCAGAACAAGAACAAGCAAACAGGTGGGTAGAGCACTTAAAAGAAGTTCTAAACCATCCCGACCCAGAAGAACTAGCTAACATTCTCCCACCAAACACACAGCTCGATATTGACACCAGTATCCCAACAGAAGCCGAAATATTGAAAGCCATCAAGTCACTTAAAAACAGTAAAGCCCCTGGAATAGATCAGATACACGCAGAACTACTTAAAGCGGACACCATCACTGCTACGAAAATATTCTTCTACCTATTCAAAGATACATGTATATGGGAAAATGAAACCATCCCTGGAGACTGGACAAAAGGCAGCATCATCAAGCTACCTAAGAAAGGTGATTTAAAAGTATGTGACAACTGGCGAGGAATCACACTTCTGTCAACACCCAGTAAAGTCTTCTGCAAGGTGCTGCTACTGAGAATAGAAACAGCCATTAACAACAAGCTGATAGAAGAACAAGCAGGCTTCAGGAAGGGTAGAGGCTGCATAGACCAGATTTTCACACTTCGTAATATCATAGAACAATGCATCGAATGGAACCACCCCGTCTACATAAACTCCATTGGCTTCAGAAAAGCTTTTGACAGTATCCACAGAGAAACGTTCTGGAAAATTCTCCACTCATACGGCATGCCATCAAAATTCATCAATATCATCGAGAAATTCTATGACAAATTTGAATGCAACATCATATTAGACAACACCACATCTGAATACTTCCGAGTAGAATCTGGAGTCCGACAGGGCTGTATTATCTCACCCATCCTCTTCCTGGTCACAGTGGACTGGATAATGAAACAAACAACAGCTGACAAACCCCGGGGTATGCAATGGACTCTCCTATCTCACCTGGAAGACCTTGATTTTGCAGATAACCTAGTCACTCTATCTTCTAACAGGACAAACATCCAAGATAAAACCAACCGACTCAACAAGTTTGCGTCCCAAACAGGGCTTCATATAAGCACCTCAAAGACCAAAGTTATGTGCACCAATGTGACACCTGAAGTACAAGTAAATGTATACAACACACCACTTGACTATGTTGAAGACTTCACATACCTTGGTAGCTTGATCAGTAAAGACAATGCAGCACATAAAGACATCAAATCAAGAATTGGAAAAGCTATAAACTCCTTTGCCACCTTAAGACCAATTTGGAAATCAAGTCAGTATTCGCTAAAGACCAAAATAAAGCTTTTCAACAGTAATGTAAAATCTGTGCTGCTATATGGATCAGAATGCTGGCGAATAATACAAAGTGACATGAAGAAAATAGAAGGTATCTACAATGGATGCCTACGCAAGATATGTAAAATTTTCTGGCCAAATAAGATCTCCAACAAAGAGCTGTTTAAGAAAACTGGATGCTACAACATCTCCATTGAAATCAAGCAGAGAAGTAATGTATAAATCAACCATACATAAACAAATAACAGAACATAACTTTATTTCACTAAGTTGTACATAATACTACATGTGCTAAAATGATATAAATGATATATTTTCTCATATAACATTCTTCATAATTCAATTACATGTAATATAGTTTGTCTTTTCATTAAATAAATGTACTTTGGCGAATCGGAAATTTTGTCTATTATGTACTTACGTAACACACATCATATATTTACCCATGTATCAATTCAAATAAATATATTTGGTCTTTCTATACATAATTCGTGTGTTGGCATACCAGAAACTCTCCATCATCTCGTGAAGTATCTATACGTTTGTATCTGAGATTTTTATGTATCTTTATAACGGCCAATTTGGAGTAATAACATTATACATGTTGTAGATTTTCTCATATATCATCATTCACAATTCTCGACTACGAATCGGAAATTATCTCTCCACGAATCGGAAATTTTCTATCTACGTATCGGAAATTTTCTATTATTTTGTTCATTTGATATATTATTAATGTATCATTACATATCAGCTGGGCCTATTCAAACGTGTTAGA
The DNA here is from genome assembly GCA_947247005.1 of Spisula solida. Taxonomy (NCBI): domain Eukaryota; kingdom Metazoa; phylum Mollusca; class Bivalvia; order Venerida; family Mactridae; genus Spisula; species Spisula solida. The sequence continues at coordinate 38,048,536 of OX365945.1, forward strand.
ACAGTTTCATAAGAGAGATTGCTTGTTATCGTGAATTTAAACTAAAAAATGCAACCTGGTGGCGGTTCTGAAATATGTCAAGTGAATACAAAATTTTCTATACTAGTGTATTTGAGATTTTATATGTATCTTTCTACTGGCCATTTTGGAGTAATACCATGATTTTACAAGTTGTATATTTTCTATTATATCATCATTCACAATTCTAGACTACGAATCAGACATCTTCTCTTTACGAATCGGAAATTTTCTCTCTACGAATCATCGGACATTTTATATTCATATCTGAAATACTGTATAATTTTGTTGATTTGATATATTACTAACATGTCATAAGCTACTATCTGGGTACTTTGAAGCATTTTAGAATAGTTTCATAAGATATATTACTTGTTGTCTTGCATGTAAACACTAATCAAAGCGCTGAAGGCAATGGATTTGTTTGGGTTTGAATAATGAAAATCTAAAAAAAACTGCAGTCCTCAATTACATGCTCTTTTGTACGTGCCGGAGGATAGATACTGAAAAATCCCGTCAGTGAAAAGCTAGCTCAGCCTAAGGGTGATTGAAATTGTTGGTCTTATATACCACCCTTGTTACCCTGATAAAACAACATGATTGGATATTCGCAACATGATTGAAAAATGGCGGATGTATGTTTACATATTCATCGCATTTTCGGCCAATTCTTCAAATCTACGGGTTTAACCACCTTCTGATGCTGTATGAAGATAAACTTGTACATTCCTTCCATGAAACTAAAACTATTTATCCGTATGTTTGTGAATGTGATACACAATACGTTAAAAGTTAGAAAAATCTGTGTTGGATTTATTTGTCAGTCTATAAAACATATATATTGATGTTTATGTTGGGTTAAGATCTTTCGTTTATACAGCTCATTCATTTCACTATCAGACTTAGTTTAGAGTAAGTTATTTACATTTGCCGTTTCTACGTGATAACTATTTAAAGTAACACATGTGTGAAAAATGGATAAAAACCAACCTGATTGAGGATAAAGATCAACATGATTTATCTTTTAAAGTGGATACTGACCAACATTGAATTTTCATTGATGCACTGCAGTGCGAATTTAATATTTAGCTTCACTATTGGAAGAATAATGGGATGACCCCAACACGTACGTAGGAGTAGATAACTCTATAAAGTATTTATTGGAAAATATGTCCCTTTTTTCAACTTCGTGCAAATTTGTTGGTTTACGTTCAAGGTATTAACCTATGATATCTAAGTGCATGTTCATATTGCTGTGATACTTTGCATACTTGTCAACCGTCTTGACCACAACATCTGCACCCTATCAAGCATGTTGTTAAATGTTATGCCCCATTTGGACTAATGTACTTAGAAATACAAAGGTTTACAGTTTATGTACACAATTTTAACCTCTAAGACATGTATCTTTGATACTTTGCATACTTTATCAGCATCATAACGCCATGACATCCACATGAATAGGCAACTCTATCAAATATATGTTGAAATTATGTCTCCTTTTTTAAATTAGAAATGCAATTTGGCACCATTCTAGACATGCTCACAGCGTTTAGCCTGGTCCCCATAATTCACTGTTCCTATTCCCGGTGAATTTTGCACATTTAGATACATGTGTTAAATTTACCTGTCTTGACTTATTATGAATTTTACCAACATATAGCAGAAAAAAGTATTTAACTAGAAATATGTCCACAGGACACGTATGCCCCCGCTAAAAGCTGTCATCAGACAAGTATAAAGCTATGCAAATGAAATAACTTGAAACAAGTTTGTAATTGCTTAAATGTGACATTGAACAGCAGACAAGAGCTGGGTTTGTAAGTGTGACCTTTACATTTGAGTCGGGGTGTAAATGCGAATGTAACCAAGTAATTTTAAAATCCAGAACGAAATAACAAAAAAACAAAGCAGACCAGAAGCGTATACTTGTGCCTTTTAAGTTTTAATCTCTAAGTGTGACCTTGACCTTTGAGTTAGGGACCTGGGTCTTGCGCATGACACATCCTCTTGATGATGTGAACATTTGTGGCAAGTAATATTAATATAAAACAAAAAATGACATAGTTACAGAGCTGACATGAATCACATGCCTATTTGAGAATTTTAACTTTTGATCTCTAAGTGTGACCTTGCCCTTTAAGTTAGGGACCTGGGTCTTGCATATGGCACATCACCTTGATGTGGTGAACATTTGTACCAAATATTATAAATATCCAATAGGAGATGACAAAATTACAGAGCGGACACGAATCACATGCCTATTTGAGCCTTTTAACCTTTGACCTCTAAGTGTGACCTTGACCTTTAAGCTAGGGACCTGGGTTTTGCGCATGACACATCGTCTTGATGTGGTGAACATTTGTACCCATTTTTGGTAGGCGTAAGCCTCATTATACTACCATTGTTGCCCATTTCTTAATGCAACCTGGACCGCCTTTAGGCTGCTATGTGAAAAGATTATATTAAGTCAGATATGGAAGGCAGCACTCAACTTAACCAGCCGAACACAGAAAACATTAAAAACACACAAAGCACAATGCCCAACTAAACAAGCGCAGATCCGCCCAAGTCCAAGCTGTCGAAAAGTATAATACATTATAACTAGCTGAATGACCCAGTATAAAAGATTCAGCTAACAAAAGGCGGAATGCCGCATTCAAGTAGTTCAAGAAACTGTCAACATTCCCAATACTGCAACATATGTTTCTTCAATTTTTTAAACTTATTTAATTCAATCAGCAACAATTGTTTATTCTACGATCAACAATTATTGTGAAACTGTTCGTTGAATCGATATTTTTGCAGATAATCACTCAGCCGGGGAGATATCGAACTTGTTTCGTAATATGAAAATGACGTGTTCAAGAAATGTCCCAGCCGTATGGCTATTTTTAGAAACTTCAGACCAGGGTCACGTGATGGTTTTATCAATGAATCGTATATTGTTATGTTATGCAATCATATGGTGTGGCTATACTAGCCGCTTTCTAGAGATGTCTCACGCTGTGAGGGAAGTGATTACAAGACGGTACTGTAGAATCTGATAAATAGGTGCGTAGTATTATTTTAAAGCCACTTTTGATACACGCATTCAATACACGTACCGTATTACATATACATCAATATGCATCTTTTTACAATTATTTAGATACCCACAGCAAGTTTTTGGCTTGTTTGGGAAAGGTACCATTACCGGGCAAATTGGGAAAATTCGCGGCTTTTTTACCCAAATTGGGAATGTTTTAATAAGTTGATAATTCTTAAAAACAATGACATCTATCTTATTTATGATAGAAATTAACATGAACCAGCTTGTGAATGATATGTCATGCATTTCTTCATATAAAATGCGCAAACTTAACTTATGGCATGAATTATATGGCCTAGATGCACCTGATTGGGAATTATTTTCCTCTGAAATTGGGAAAATGGAACATTTTTCAGATTGGGAAGCTACCTTTTAGGGGTACCTAACAAAGAAGGGGAAAAATCGCTGACCCAACATGCCTATATAGTCACATATGCCTATTTTGACATTCAAGACAAGATCGGCAGTAAGAAAACGAACATTAAACGTGTATAGTCGTTTAAGCTTTGGTAGCAGCAACCAGATCGCCTCCCATCAGCAATCTTAGTGGTTTGATTATTTTAATGTCCTAAAAGTATGTGCTATAGACTGGGTGAAAATGCCTTACATCGGGTATGCTCATAAACCTGCTACCACAATTCATGAGCACACTTCTTTAATGTACTCTTATTTGTACCTTGAGAATCCCATTGGCAAGATTTCAATTGGTAATGTTGGTTTTTATCCACAATCATGTTGGCCAGTATCCTAATAAATTTAACAATCACGTCGGTCAGTTTCCAAAAAATACTATACATGTTTGAATTATTGTTGGTGAGCGTTAATTTATCTAAGATTTTAAAATATTTAAACGTCCAAATCATAGTTTATACAACTGCCGATACTTCCCAAATGATATTCATTACATAGAGTCCAATAATGAGTTTAACAACGTTTTTAAGTACAAAACTCATTCTCAAATGCAAAATCCACACATTCTTTAAGGCTTTACATAGTGAAAAATATTACCTATATGCAAATTGTTTAGTGCAAATAGTACATTTTCTTCATATGTTGATTATGTAATGTTGAAATAAACAATCTGGATAGTTTGTATGGAAAATATTGCAAAAACAATGCACTTACCACATTTTTCATGTCGGCCATTTTTCAATCATGTTGCGATTATCCAATCATGTTGTTTTATCAGGGTAACAAGGATGTATACTGGCATTCTATCTAATGACAATCTTCAGGGTTTGCAAATTGGGTATTGATCCAATTACCTCCCGTTATGCATTCAGCGACCATTACACTACTTCCCCCTCCGAGAATTCTCGTCCCAAGATGACAAGATTTGGCCTGACAGTAACGTGCCGGACGGGCAGACACCAACAAATCCTGCTAGTGATAAGCTGCAGGGCTCACCCCTATGGGTGATTTGTTGGTCTTATATATACTGCCATTCTTCTCTTATGACAATGTTCAGGGTTTTGTGCATATTAACCCAATTACCTCCCTTTATGCATTCAGCGACCATTACACTTTAAGTCTTTTGCTTTACTTTGATACTACCAAAGGTATGAGGCCATGGAAACATCATGCTTGATATAAATGAGAATTGGTGAACTATAGTTTGTCTGAACAGGTATCAAATTATGCAAACAAATGTTTCCGGTGTCAAGATGAAACAATGGGCATTTTATATGATTCTTATAAATGATTTTCAAAATCGGAACATTGTTACCAACCAGTACTTTCAGACAAGAAGCTTTTTAGGGAAATACAAGCCCCGCCAACTGGCGGCCATGGTTTTTTACCAATTTACCAAAGTCAACTTTGCAAGCGGGTCACCCAACAACAATTTCTGCAAACTGGTATTTGTAACTACAGAATGAAGTTCCTGAGAGTAGTTATTTCGAAGAAGATGTTTTGACTGAATTGTGATCGACGGATCGCGGTCCACCATGAGTATGAAGTGCTCAGGTGAGCTAAAAACTAGATGACCCAATATCGAACTGACCGCCATTAATTACGGATTAAATTTGCAAAATGGCGTACACATTCCGTATCTCAGAGGGAACGGTTTTAGGTAATGTCTATAAAACGAAGTTTTGAATGGGGCAATCTAAATTTAAGTTTTAAAATTGCCTATGTTTAGTGTTTTTTGAGCATTTTGGGGCTAAATTTATAAATTCAGTGGTAATCCTAGCGCTTTGTGGGATTCCGGTCTGTGTACGGTACAGCTGGGTACGGGTTTAATTGAGTCCGGAATGCCACGTTTTTTGGTAAGCTGAGTTAGCATGGTGACTCTCTTTTCGTTGGGCTGTCGGACAGTGTTGTTGTGTGTGAAAGCGCAGACTAGGCAATAGACAGTAATTAGAGACTGATAGACTAGTGTAGAGTACGTTTTCTTCACACGCGACACGATCGGTTCGATGCAAGATTCACGAATTTCCCCGAGATTCAAAGTTGACCATTAGAGGGTGTTATTGCAAACAAGAGCCACGTTCACATGGCCATCCCCACATATATGTTTGTTACTTTGTGTTTAATCAAAGGGAGATAATTTCAAAACTGGGCCATATAGAGTTATGGTTCTTAGTCACTGCACTTCTCCTAGTTGCCATCTATTCACATACCAAGTTTCAAGTCAATACCTCCAATAGTTGTAGAGTTATCACGGTGGGGAAACCACGTGACCAAAAGCGGTGCAGTGCACGATTTTCGACCCAAAATAACGTCGACTCAGGTAGGTTTTTTCACTCTAACTTCTTTGATACACCATTGTTTTAGTCAGATAGCGCGCATAAACCCCGTGATTGAAAGCGGTTTCATTGGCTTTATGGATCTTGATGCAATTCTACTCCGTTTTTACGTAATCCTTGCCCAACCGATTCCAAATTTGTGAAATGTTTAGATAACGTACACTTTAGTTCGCAAATTATGCATCTAGCACAGCTTCTGTGGCAAATATTCTGTCAAATTATGGATTAAATGGAAGCTAGTTAATATTCTAAGCAGTGTGTGAAATATAAAATATGCCTCTTAAGAAACTTTGGAAATATCATCATACGAAGGGTTTGGTAACGTACACTTTGCCATATTTCTGAAGGTAACGTACACGTAAAATGTTTCATTTCTAACAATCGAACTGAATACTACAATTTAACTCGTCGATTAATAAATAGTTTATAGGTAAGCCCGACTGAATACAAACAAATAATCTATACCCGCATAAACATGTTGTTTATTCACAAATACAAAGTTTTTGAAGTCATATATTTGCAATAACAAATAGGCCTACTCGAGGATTTTTTTTGCTTTGAAATGTGGACTGTATATATAGAGTGGTTAAAATATTGTGTAATATTATAACATGGTGAGATAAACATCACTAGATCTATAGATAGAATTTGACCTCTTAGCCGTAACCTTCGAATATTTACTATATAAAGTATATAGCTAAAAGTGCAGTCACGACTCAATACTCGTCTTCGATCTATAAACATCAATACTTCTAGAAGATATATCTATAGTCTGCCGTCGACAACACTACAGTTACTTTTGTTTACAAATACAAATAAAAATGTATTGTTGTTTATAGTCATTTTCGTTAGAAAACAAAGGATTTTGTTATCATCGAACTATATAGATGTTGATCGAAAACGAGTAATGCGTCATGACTGAATTTTCATATAGTTTATACCCAAAGGTTCTATAGATCTATATCTCTCTCTTCGTAATACACGCGAGTAATAAACATTCAAATGAGGCATATACAAGGGCGAGTCACTTTATTTATGTATGTATACATGTGTATTATACACATTGTCAAACATGTAGAAGAATAAATTTTTAAAATAAAATAAATTTTACATCCAATTACGAGCCCTCTTGGGCATATATAAGCACACAATAACAGATGTACACGAACATTAGAGCTATAACGAAATACGAAATGTACTTACGGAACATCTGACAACTACAGTCGTTTCGGCTAATTCTGCGCATTGGGGAATTCTGCGCAACTTAATTTGCATATTCCAGGGATCGTTTTTCTTTGGACCTCGAGTGTTTTTGTGCATGTTTGTTACTTATGAAAAGTCTTACCATCACAAAAACGGCATCGGATTACGAAAAAGATTGGGACGAAATGTACTAGCGGAACATCTGACAACTACAGTCGTTTCGGCTAATTCTGCGCATCGGATAATTCTGCGCACATTAATTTGCATATTGTAAGATTATTGAAAATGCTTTCCATAGAATCAATGCATGGGTAATAGGTTGATACCCCCTGACCCTAACTTTGGTATTTAGAGTCTTATGTCATGGGTCAACGTGCTCGCGGTATAATTCTCTACACTTACCGAAATCATCTTGGTTTAGTTTATTTACACCATGTTATAAATAATATATTTTCAGCTCTGCACGTCAGAACTTCATCTAGAAACCTTTGATACAGTACCGACCAAAGCTCGATCATGATCAACAGTAGTTGATAAAAATACATGTAGGAAGATTTATCAACACCAGAAGTGGACTTGATCAAAATTTCACCAGCACCATTGAATGGCCTCAAACATTATGTATACAGTGCTGGTACAAGCACACATTTTGACAGTTCGATGACAACACATGGTCTGAACATAACCAATAGTCTATATTAACAGTTCCATGGGTTTCAGTGTCAACCCGCAATCTACGATAAATAATGAACATCCCATATTTGGTCACCCAGCAGACAAGCAGACATTCGCAGTATTTACAAACTTGGTGCACGTGTGATGGTTATGAATAATTTACCTCAAAAATCACACGACATTGTCAAGAAATATACCAAGCCCGTCAAGTTGTGTTCACGTTGAAACAGTTGACCTGGTGATATCCTGTGGCTAGTTTCCGTCACTTGTTAAAAGGGACGTAGTCGATTCGTTTTGAATCAAATAATCTGTGCGAACACATTGTGGTACTTTATTTTTGCCGATACTTCATTATACACCTGTTGAAATCTCTATGTAGATGTTTAGAGGTAGGAACGGGTAATATTCTTCCTGTTCTGTCAAACTTTGACCAGAAAATTGTCAATGTTGATCCACATGTGGAGATGTTGGTGGTTCCTTGTGGAAAGGACTTTAAGGTAATGGCAAGTCATACCATTCCATAAAATTTTCCAATCATGTTGATTTTCTTCCACAGGTGGAAAGGTTGGTGTTACCTTGTGGAAAGGTATAGAAAACATGCCAGGAAAACTTGTTAGGTGAATCGGCTGCTGTAAATGATATTTAGACAACAATATTTAAACACTCTAAGAAAGTATTATTTATTCAATGTATGTATGTTTTGTTATTACAGTACAGCATATTTGTATATAAAATGCACTTATTAAACCATAATAAAATATTGCGTTTAATGTCTGTTGATATATATCCTACTTTAACACTAACAGAATAATGCACATTTCTACACTCCACCATTTTTATCTAGGTTCTCTAACCAGATCAGGTTGGTTTGTAATCCAACTGACAGCCTGCTATCAAAGAGTAGCTGATGTGGTAGAAAACCATTGGTAGAAATTATGTTATTGAAATTGCAAGACAAACTATAGCCCGAAACAAATTAACCTGGTCCTCGACCTTTAAGCATTAAGGTTTTTGTGCAGAATAAATCAAATTTTGCAAGAAAGTCATGCCTTGTTGAAGGTGTATAGAAGTAGTTTTATGAAACCTCATATACATTCATTATCTTAATCGCTGATAAAAACAAAGGCAGACATTAAATTATAGTTGAGCAATCAACTGTTCAATTATGCAATGAAATAGAAAGTTTGAGGACCAAGTTCATTTGTTATATATCTCTCAGTCTGGAATTACTAGAATGTCTGTACGGTAGACAGTACTCTGGAGTGCTGTCACAGATAGAAAATGGTATCAAACTTCTGACAATTGGAAAAAGAACTTAAAAGTCAACATTCACCATTAACACAGGGAACTTGAAATCTGAACTACGTAGTCAAGAGACTCAACTGACTCGACAGTGTTTCAACCCTGATTTCATCATGAGCCGATACATAAAATTCATGAAAACATCACATTGTTATCAGACAATGAATATACATTTTTAGTTTTACAATAATAGCACATATAACACTTTACTCCATATATGACTATATAAGACTAGTTTAACTGTATACACCATATACACTGAATTACATAAATGAATAGACAATCCCCTTTAATAAAACCTTGCACTTCATATCCATTGCCACCAGGGTAAGAGGGAATCCATTTTTTTCTTTTGTATGTCGGAACAGAAGTATGGGTACTAATTTCAGATCTTCTGTCAGAAATAATCAAATGTGTTTGTTCAGACGACTGTACATGTGTTTGTAAATGAGACCATGACCAGTCGTCAAATGCGCTGGAATTTCATGTAAACTGGTTTTCGGTTTCCTGGCATACTCCGGTCGCTCATGAAGATCTGCCTCTCCTAAAGATTACCTCTTCTTCAGAGTAGTAGATCACTAGGTGGTATAGGTCTGATTGAACCTGAAATGAGAAGTAACATGAACAAGTTAATCCTTGATCACACATATACAGCCTTGACAAGCTTTCTGTCTCGAAGTGGCTGCTTTTTAACATCTGACTTTCCAGCCTGGCTGAGTGTGCATAACGGGAAAGTTATTAAGTAAGTAAGTACAATCAGTGCTGATATTGAGAGTTAACATTATTGACATAGACATCAACGTCAGGGCCAGAAAAGTCAACTGAAATGACACTAAATAGATTTTAACTATACAATTTACTTTACTTAACCCTATATATTTCAATTATAAAAAAAAATTGTAATTGCACGTTACCATATGAAATATCGCGTGTACGTTACCTTCAGAAATATGGCAAAGTGTACGTTACCAAACCCAGCGTATGATGATATTTCCAAAGTTTCTTAAGAGACATATTTTATATTTCACATACTGCTTAGAATATTAACTAGCTTCCATTTAATCCATCATTTGACAGAGTATTTGCCATAGAAGCTGTGCTAGATGCATAATTTGCGAACTGAAGTGTACGTTATCTAAACATTTCACAAATTATTTGGAATTGGTTGGGCAAGGATTACGTAAAAACGGAGTAGAATTGCATCAAGATCCATAAAGCCAATGGAACCGCTTTCAATCACGGGGTTTATGCGCGCTATCTGACTAAAAACAATGGTGTATCAAAGAAGTTAGAGTGAAAAAATCTACCTGAATCGACGCTGTTTTCGGTCGAAAATCGTGCACTATACCACTTTTGGTCACGTGGTTTCCCCACCGTGGTTATGCTCTGGATAAAAATTATTATAAAATTAATCAAAGGGAGATAATTTCATAACTGGGCTATGTAGAGACTAAGAGTTATGGTTATTATTCACTACACTTCTCCTAGTTGCCATCTATTCATATATCAAGTTTCATGTCAATACCTTAAGTAGTTTTAGAGTTAAGCTCTTGACAAAAATCTATCATAAAAATAAACAAGGGGAGATAATTTCAAAAGTGGGCCATATAGAGTTATGGTTCTTCTTCACTACACTTCTCCTAGTTCCCATCTATTCATACGAGGGGTGATCAATATATTCGAAGACTCTCCTTCTTACTTTTTAAATATTGATTCTAGAACAATGAAATTACCAGGAAACATAGATCTATCAATTATGTAGCGTTTTAATTAATTAATTATATTGTGACGTCACAATGTTTTTGATGACGTCACTTATTGTGACCAAGGTGCAGCGCGCGCCGTCGAGCGTGACGGACAATAAATAATCACAGAGCAACTGCATTTCATTAAGATTAACGCCTAACTTGGAAAATCCTTGCGATAGCTCGAAGATGACTTGATCAACATGTATGGGGATTCTTTGCACTCCATATCAGTGATCTACACATGCGTTCGTTGTTTATGTGATTGTACTAGGGACTCTGTCAAACTGACGCCATGGTATAATAAGAATAAACGGAAGAATTAAGACAGAGTTAGGGATACTCCTCCTTAATTTCTGAGAAATAAGAGGCATATTTCTGAACGATATGTTACTGGCGAACTCTACGATCAGTATAGATTACAAAACAATAAATCATTCATTCCATTTGAAAAAAGTTCTTTAGAAATTGCGCCCTAAACTTGTTAGGTCGTGATTTTTTCTTGATCGGGATGATGCTACCGTGCAAAGCCAACCGCTTTTTCAGAGTTTTAAGTCCAGTAACGCAACAAGACAGTTTCTATTCCGCCTTACATTCCAAAGTTGGCTATTTATGACTTATTATTTCTGTATTAAAAGTGAATAAATCATATACAGTGGGTCGGATATGAGTCCAGAAAGGAGCTCAGTGCTGCTCAAACGGTGACGCTTGGAATGACATCGCGTGACGGCCTGCGTCACGAACCCATTACATGAATAAAACTATCTTATATGTGCATTCGGTCGGAGATATCCTACACTGAATAATGCCTCGTATGTCAAGTTTCAAATCAATATCTTAAATAATTTTCAAGTAATGCTCTGGACAAAATATCGAACGAAACGACGGACGGACGGATACTATTATCCCTTCGCCTTTAGCGGGGGATAATAATCATGCATGCAAAACAACGATAATATGAACTAAGGCGTAGCCTTAAACGGAGAAGTTTTATTTATATTAATTAATTTAGATTCTATGTATCTACTATTTGTGTGCAGCGTACATAAAGAAATCAGGACTTTTTCTCATATCCAACTATTTGTCCCATTTGTATTGAATGTGTTTTCAAGTCGACCACAGTTACCTTCCCTTGACTGGTGTTATACCGGTTTTAATCTGATCGATCTTATCTCGATTGCGTAATCGCGCTATGCTAACTCAGCGGGTTGTCGGAGTGTATAAATTAATGTATATCATTTGCTGGAGGGGTTTTGTGCGTTCAGTTACACTTTGGTATTTTTGACATTTTGTATATGATGCATACCAGGATCTTTTTTATGGGATATCTCTGTCATTATGAAATTTTGTTCATAAGGTAGGTATCATCAGGAACATTTACATGCTTCCATGGTATCATTCAGAATTCGTTGATCATGTGTGAGGAATCTAACAATTATGCATTTGTTATACTAGTAACCACAATACATGTCACGATATGTATACTTATTACCATGCATATTCGATGGATGATAAAAAAATAAACGGTTATTAGTAACTGTACAATGCTTGAGTATGTGTGCAATATCACAAAGTACAGTTTAAATGAAATTTAGCAACCACTGCTGATTTTTCAAGTATGTTGTACGGTTGATTGTTCAGTTGCATCTTCGAGCCATAGACCATACAATTATGGAACCGGTTTTTTAATATCTTGAAAAATAAAAAAGTTATGACAATTTTAAGTTCGTGAAATAGAGCGCTTTTTTCTTGAATTAAATAGGAGAATATTCGCGCGCTTGCGGACCCGACAAAACTCAAATTGTCCCTCTAATTGTCACAAATATTTTATTTTTTCAAGATATCGGGATGAAACATTTGTTCAACTTATTTATGTTGGACAAGTGCTTTCAAAGTTATGAAGAGTTGAAATGTTAAACACATACTAAATCAATTTTCATTGTTTTAATCATATCATAACATCAATCATATAACCAACAAAGTCATATATTCATTTTCAAGTTATCACAAAATGTAGTTTGGCTATTTTGACCTGAACCTGACCTTTATGCAAGACTATATTACAAGGTTCTTGCTTTGAATACATGAATATCAATTTCCGCAAGCAAGTCGTGCGATATCGGTATTTCAAATTTGTGTTTCTATTACATCTCGAGCTACTTTGTGATACTCCCCGATTATGAAATATATTGTGATAATATATTGACTGTTAAATTATGCTAGTCAATTCATCGTCCTGATTTTTTAAAATAATGAGTAAAATACTTAAAATGGGTTTAATCACATCGGCAATTTATATCTGAATATGAATTTGTGTTTTTATCAGACTTGTTATAATATATAGACTGTAGACTGTGGCTTGATTTATGATGCGTTATATGCCCGTGGAATTTCCGGTGACACCCGCAATAAAAGTTACATGTATTGTCTTATTATAGCAAAAAGGCTGTATCTACAAGTGAAAAAAGAAGGCAGATAGAAACTTTATGTAAACGCATGCGGCATCTTGAATGATGCTTACTGTTTTATTTTTACATTGTGGTTATAGGTATCAGCGATGCGACCGTACATGTATGATAAAAAAATATAATTATGTTACTTATTATACGAATATGAAAATTTACTTTGCATGAAGCATAAAACAATGCTTATAACAAATAACAATGATGGAAAACATAAATTTTCAGGAGAAAAAAACCTAATATATATGATTAATTAATATATATAGAATGTTCGAATCCCAACTGGCTTCGTAATCTGTCTGGTCAGAGCAGACGCGCTTTATTCCTCTAGCCGGGCTATAGTTAAGTGATTATCATTAAAAGATACGCATATTATTAGCAATATATAAGCAAGTACATGTATACTGTAAATGAACCATAAAGCTATAATGCACATGTATTTAATCTGCCTTAGTGTAAAACATACATTTCAACATCTGAATTCATGCCTCTAAAAGTATACGGATTTTTTCTCACCTTTTTTGACGTTTAATTTTCATTTTACAATTCGTATATATTCAATTAGGTGGTACAACGTGTCAATTTACCAGTTTATTTAACAAGTGTCATAGGAATGACATGATTCTTCATTTTTATGTCTCACCTGTTCGATTATTATAATTTTAAATTATGCGTGAGCTTATGACATTTCACTTTTAATTATTTTAATGCATGTATTACTTTCCAAATCGGCAATAAAGTCAAAGTTTTAAATCTCTAAAATCATAATAAAGTATGTATACAGGAAATATAGCGGTTATAACCCTTCACGCGAATGTACCACTTTTATTACCCCACATGCTGTGACAATCGCAGCGGGGCGCGTCATAAAACAATTAACAATGTGCAAATTAAATATGTGTATTACTTTTTTACTAAAAAAAAAATGATACCTGTTTTAAAAAACCGTAAAAAGGGGGCAGATCTAATTATCACATTTCTTATATCAAAACACCAATCTGACGGGAAGAAATTAAACTATTAATCAAGTTTGCACAAAATATATTCCCCGAGAAACAAAAGAACTACGGACAAGAAAGTAACCAAGTTTGATATCAAATCCGTTCATTTCCTTCTTTGTTCAATGTGAGTGATAGTCATGTTAAAAACCTTTAAAAAGGGGGTTGATCCCATAAAGATACAACTATGAAATTGAGTGCATTATATTATAGACATATCAAACTACAAAATATGTTTGCACATAAGAAATATCTCAAATAGTTATTATCATATGGACAATTTTACGTGGAGTCCCCATGCCTTCCAATGGTAAAAAAATTGTCACATGTGCGAATACAAATGGGACAAATAGTTGGATATGGTTCATTTTGGGTAGGGGCCTAAGCCTCTACATTTTGGGAAAAATATCGGTGTATTTCCTTATTTGGGAAAAAAAAGTAGGTATAACTTTTTTGGGAAAACTGCATGGCTTTAAACTTTAAAGAAATTTTCAATTGGGAAGGGGCCTTTTACAGGCCTCTGTCATATATTAAGGCGAAAACCCCCTGAAAATATGTATGCATATTAACTACATGTATTGAACGGTAAACAGGAATCAAAGCGCCGAAAGCCTGAGGTTGTTCGATTGAATGCCACTCAGATCACCTCGGCCTTTATGCATTGTGCAATATTTACCGGAGACAAACGGAAATGGCCGAGCTTTCATGATTAGAATGAATGCATGCAGAGAAAGTAAAAGTCAAACAATTTTCTGAGGCCAGATAATTTACTAGTTTTGCTTAGGATGTGTTTTTCTGCAGTTAGGATGCTGATTGAATTTATTCCGGTGTACGTTTAAATTTATTAGTTAGAATAATTAGCCAAATAATTCAGATATGTGTAAATATCAGATACTACAGACAGGCGCATGAGCCTTGAAGTTTGTGTTTATGGTTAGGGGTCCTCAGGATTGTGAAATTTGGGACTTTAATGCCATTTTTGCCATATTTATATTTCTACTGTACAAATTAATGTTACTCATGTGCATACGTCCGTATTGCTGGCTTCGCCACTGACTGATTTATCAAATTCTAACCAAATTAACTATATGTAACAGTAAATATAGAGTAGTGCTCAATGTTACAGATTTTCCATGTGTCGTAGAGTAGCTAGAGAACTATTTTGCCGGTTGACATGCTTCCTTTGCTTCGGCCAAAGTTATGCAATTGCTGGCTGATCGGTTTACTTTCGCTAATGTGGAACCGTCCATTTGCGGCGTAGAAAAGTAGTTTCAGGCAGTAAAAATTGGGATGCAATTTTTGATATGTTCTTCGAACAACTTAAAACATTATATATAGGTACCAGTAAGTGACCGTTTTTAGTCACAAATACCAAGAGGAATATTATTGACATTTTGACACTGTGACTATACATGTACAACACTCAAACAATGGAATGAAACTAATACATTGTACTATCTGTGGGAACATTAATAACGTAACATGGTTAGAAAAGTATGTAGTTGGACCGGGGCTCAAACCCCAAATCATCTGCTTAGAAAAGGCGAATGCTCTACCGAGCGAGCTATCTGGACACAGCTTTCTTCCTTCAATATCTATAATAGAATCCTAAACTGGCTGGCAGGGAATTTCTAAACTCTTCTCTAGATTAAAATTTCACCTGAATGAAGCTAGTAACAAATAATTTCAAACATTTTTAATTATGGTTTCTATAATTGAAATTACACATGGACTTGTCTATCATGATCCCTGCTCAATATTCGGAAGAAGATGAATACTATCTTGATCAGTGGATACACGCGTCAAGTTAGTTTGACTAGGCGAGATGCAATGTCAGTCATCGACCCTTTGCTTACAGAGCGAAGACTTTACCGACTGAGCTATCGAGCCACCAGTTAAACATATTAGACGCGTACAGTTTACACTATAGCGGCTAGCTCAGTTCAACAATTAAAAAAGATACAACGACTGAAAGAGACAGCAAGCTTGTCAAGCTAGCCGCATACTACAAGTTTTATCCCCTAAAACCTATCAGTGATTTTTAACCTACAATATTAGGGTCCGGAACACGGACCCTTTCCCAATTGCAAATAGGCTACAATTTTCCCAATAAACAATTAAAACAAATAATTTCAAAATCGGACATAAAATGATAAAAGTTATGAACATTTTTGACAAGAGGTCAAGCATAAAAGCTATAAGAAACCAGAAACATTCACATGTCACCTCTTTTTCTGTTTTATTTGGCCTTTCTGCTTCATGGAAATTCCCAATTTCAAGTTGTCACGACGCGGAAATTTCCAATCTGAACGGACCTGGACCCTTTCCCAAAGAGGCCAAAAAATCACTGCATATAGTATACACAGTACTACCAGGGCTCGCGCTGTCGCGGGCCAATGGCCCGAAAAAATCAAAATTGGCCCGAAAAAAATCAAATTGGCCCAAACCATAAAAAAGTATGACTTTACGAATCTTGGAAAATCCTGTTACTAAAAATAGCACGCTTGAGATTTTGCCTAGACTGGTTTTCCGATCAACTGTTACGGGCGACGCTAAATGAACGAAAACTGGTAGACACAGTCCACGTGTCATACAAGTAGGTCATTAAACAACACGTTAAACAAACTAACAATACGATGACACCCTGTGTTTATCACAGTTTGTGATATAATATGCGGATGATTGGCTAATCAAAGGCGGTCTGATCGACTGATCAAAGAAATTGACGATTGACCGTCACGAATACAAAATGCGATAAACGCATGATTCCAGCTATAACTCAGGTAATTATTGATAATATTTTATCAACATCGAATTAATCAGTCTTTATCATTTTATATTATTATTTTAAAAGTTTTTACGCCAGATTATCCAGGGAATCGTAATTATCCGTGAAGAAATTGACGTGAAAGAAAAAGCGGATCACGTGACCTCAATTTCTTGCATTTTTACGCTAAAATAACGTATTACCCGATAAATTAATTCACAAACATTGTGTGTGGATGGCCTATGACGATTTAAAAATTAGTTTGGCTTGTATTCTTCGAAAATCTCGACGGTCAACTATTTTTTAAAATTTGTCAATACTAAAGTGACCGCATTTTCGGATATTCCTATTTTCGGACAATGCAGTTTTTAAGTAGGGTTTTATAATCCACACACACTTACATCTTTATATTTTCTGTAAATTTTTGTATTGTTCTTATTATATTTCAGATTCAACAGTGTTTTGATAAATGGTTGATCAACTGTGATGTCAGGTCTTCTAGATGTCAGGATGCCAACAATGCAACAGGCTTCTGAACAAGTTTCCCACTTAAACCTTTCAACTTTCCATGATCTCACTTTAAATGGACTTCTGTCGGAACTTTGCAAGTTTGTTGGTCAGCAGCAGAAGCTGCATCAAAGACAGAACTTTGTTGACTGGCTAAAACATATCTCAAGCATTAGGGATGTGGGTTAAAGAATATCTTCATAAACAAAACTTGTGTGCCAAGTCCCCTCGCAAAAATGATGTTTCATCATCATGATTGAACTTGTACCCATATAGTTTATAATAATAAAATTATTGTAGGTAGACTGTGAATCATTTAGGATGCACATTATAATGCCATTTTTGAAATGTGTTGTGCTATAGAGAGTAAACGTGAAAATGCTATTGTTTCTGACATTCATATAAGTTTTTAATCATGGTGATACAGGAAAAATAATAGCTTAAACAGAAGTCTACATTCATTCAAAGGAACAACAAAAAATATCACATAGAAAACAAACAAACATGAATAGACATATCTTAGTCACATTGATAATTTTTATACTAAATAGTTACAATTCATGGTTTCTCAAGACTGAATATGTAGTGAAATGGTATATCTCATAGTGGATTTTACTGTTCTCAAACAGCAAAATAGCAGGAGCTTAAAGGGGCCTCTGGCACCCTGGTCCCCCAGCCAAGGCTTTGCCCTGGACCCACCGGGGGCCCTCGCGGCCCCTGCCCCCAGCCACTATTACGGTTCAAATAATTGGCACAACAGAATTTTTAGCCAGCGCTAGCCCTGACTACGGTACCATAATCTCAAAAAGATTGATATCAAAAGCACAATACAGACATAACATTGTCAAAGAGTCATTTTGCATTTTGTTTTGGGTCGAAATGGGACGAATAGTTGCGGGTACGACATGTTATTGGCGCCCCGATGGATCGGGGCGTCTGTATTGGAGGACTTTGTTATAATGAGCTGGAAGACAATTCCCCCGTGGTGAGCCTCAACTTGTATGAAGTTTATGAACAATTCCCCGTGTTGAGCCTCAATTTGTAAGAAGTTCATAAACAATTTCCCATGTGGAGCCTCAATTTGTATGACAGCGAAATGTTTTGGCCATTTGTTTACCTTTAAATCAGAAAATAGTTCGTCGTTCATTTTCTTTATGCAGAGTATTTAGGTAAAACGAACTCATGATAAATACATGTTTTGACAAAACATCATTTTATAAACATTTCTTTTAAAAAAACAATTATGTTATTAATGCTAATGAACTTCTACGCATTTAGTGTTTACTGGCGTATTAATATTTTTGTTTTTATGTTGTTTACATAATACGCGATGTCGTCATTTAATGAACTGATTTATTTCATTGGCTGGTATATATTCATTAGAGGCATCCTTTTATTTTTAGATTACTAGTACGTCGGCTGCTACAGTATCTAGAGTGAAAGCTAGGTTTTACATTTAACCCATGTAGACTAAAGAGTTTGAAAAGTACTCTGAGAAAGATTAGATTTTACCAGATTTAAATTCTAAGAGAAACCCCGGCTATTTTTAGATAAGGATGCTAACATTGCGCGTTGCAGCATTGGTAACTCGTACAGATAACGGATGTTGATTTGCTAATCAACTTTGTGGAACAGACTAATACTTTCCGATTTATGTTCGATTTTCGATGTCTATTATTATATCTATAGATTCAATACGGCTTCCGGTTCAAGGACTGTGCATGCGTCAACAGGTCTCTGGGACATCTTTTTACCTCGGTGTTACTTAAGGACCCACACGTTGAGCGGATATAAGTTTTAAGCTCTTCTGTGTGTTAATTGTAACTGTAAAATTGTGCAAACATGAATCGTACATGTTTAAAATGTTTTTCTACGTTGCCAACATAACTTTATTTGATAAACATACATAAATTCCACTTACGAACCTCGCTGATCTGGCCGGCGAAATTACTTATTTGCATAAAGCTAATTGTGTCGCCCCCGGCCGAATATCTCATTTACATGATGTACCGGTCTGACCAACAGACCTTACGTAATAATACATATCATACTCCCCACAATTCCTTGCTCTGCATTACACACAGTGTCCACAGCAAATAAACAACCAATCAGCGTATCGCTTACGAACAGCGGCTTCATATCAGTAAATACACTGGGTACACCGTCTATTTTTAAAATAGGAAAAACCGTTACTCGACACGGCTCTTGAATCGCGTTCGACGAGGTAAATATTAGATTTTCTATAAATATCTACCACATTGTAATCTATAAAAACCAAGAAGTGCAGCGTATGGATTAAAATGTGCCACGTTCAGGTTTCTCTGAAAAGATTCGTCAATGAAACAAAATAGTCGGTAGCAATTTTGAAAACCACGTACAAAGTAACAAATGAAAAATTGATACCGGCTATTTTGTTTAATTGAGGGTCATGCAATATACAATGCGATATAAATTAAATGACCATCGTACGTACTGCATACCAGCGACATTATAGCTAGCCAGCCTTTTAATGCACAATTTTGAATGACCCTGCAGTCTACATTGAAATGCTTTATCTTAAAAAATTTCATGGTAAATGGATATGCCCTGGAAACTATTTTTGGAATAGCTAAAACTTGTCTTAGATATAGATTTCAGTCGTTCTGCCAATGGAGAGATGTGTCTCTACAGATTTGAACGTATTTGCCTTTACAGGTATCTAGACACTTAAAATGGTATCTATACAGATCTGAATTAGCTGGTAACTCACTGGTCATTTGGTGTCTAGAAAGCAATTGATTCTAGAGTCTATATAGATTTAAATAATGTTGCTTCTAAACAAATACATTTGGTTGTCTATACAGATTTTGTTCGTTCTATGTGTCATGGTTATGCAACACATATGTCTTGTATTGTTAATAGTTTTCTGTTTATAAATAAAACAAAGTTCATTTACCTGTTGTATTTTATTCTTGTTATTTTTAACTTATCATATAGAAAATTTCAAATTGATAGCAATGCCTTTACACTCAGATTTGTTTGTTAAATTTATACAACCAATGAAATAGTATGATCCAAATATGGAATTTGCACATGTATACTGAATTGCTATTGGATATATAGCTATACAAACTTTACACACAGTATACCATTTGACTATTACATTATACTATTTGCCAATAAACTGAAATTAGCATTATGAAGTTACTACACATCACATCACACTGAAATGAGTTGTAAATGATGTGCATCTGCATTGTTTGCCATTGGATAATATTAAATGAATAACATGCGTATATTTATAAAACATGCTTGTACAAGAGGATTAAGGTACAAACTAAGATCTTTAATATTCAAGATGAAAATATATTTGTTATATTTCACTTTTGCCAATATATTTTGAAAAATACACCTGCTGTTTCTTATAAAGATCAATCATATATGTGTTTACAGTTTTCAGAACTTCTTTTAAGGCGCCCTTTGATGCTTTGCATCAATGGTTATCTTGTTTGAACTTACGGATCCTCTGACAGTCACACACGGCATCGGGTGTTGATTTTATTGTATAAGTACGTTAATTGTGAGTATTAAAGACGATTTTCCTTGCTTACCAAGTACTAGCATTGTGTAATCGGAAAAAATCTCCTAATTTATAACATAAAATTTATTTCCTCGCATGAACAAAATGGCGTCTGTTTTCATTACGTATAAACGCCGTTTGGACCGTTCAGATTGGGAACGAAGATGATATTCATACGCACTATTTTATTAATTAGACATACAGTTTATAGATAACTTGGATAACAAGAATACTTGAAACGATTTAAGAATACTGTGTGGGTCTTTTTCATAATCACTTTTTCAACTAAAAAATCGCATTGAAAAACGAACTACTTCTCACGTACGTAGTAAATCGGGACGATTTTGACCGCCATGGCTTCATATGTTTAGAATCACTGCGCAATTTAATTTTAATTAATTCATATTCTTTTTAATTATTTAGCTTTTTTAGAATTTAACAACCTTGTTATAAGAAACATACAATCGGCATAGTTAACTCATATGAGAAATTGAATTTTTTGCGCACAAACGCATATATATGGAACCACTTTGTCTTCAATTGAATTTTCTGGACTACTTTGCTAAGATATTAAGGAAACGCGTTTGAAATCGACTTCTGTATTTGTTTGGGAAACCCAAATAAATAAAAACCTATTTTGCATTTCCGATTCGTTCCGGTTCGTAATAAATTCCCGATGCGTGTTTTAGTGGTACCGCGTTTTGTATACTGTAAATTTCAGTTGTTGTCGGTTGTTTCGTACACTTTCATTGTATATTGTGTTAATTGGTTTATTAATATGTATATCAAACGTTTAATTAACGGGCGTGATTTTTCTTTGTATCTGCATGGTTGGTAATCTTAGATAGACGTTGTCCCGCGCATATTTCATACCAGTTTATCATATCAATTTATGTTCAGCAAATTTTATACTGCCGACCACCCTAGTTTTCGTAACGGTGTTGTGTCCGGAAACAACAACATGTATTTTTGATACAATTTTTAGCATCTAATAGATCAATTAAAAAGACAGTTTTAGTGTTTATCTAACAATACACTTTCTGTCATAGAAATCAATATTACTTATCTGTATCAAATCAGTTACTAAAAAGTTACATGCGTTTAAAAATGTGTCCGAAAATATGCGTGTCAACACCGTTACGAACTCCAGCCATAATATCTTGGTACGGTTACATGGGTTAACTTAAGTACGGCGATTTTCAATGGTGCTGCTCAAGAAACGTTCTTTTAACCTCTACCTGCCCATGTGTACGTCAATCGTGGAAGCTCGACCATTTCCGGTTGTCTCCGGTAAATATGAAAGTTTTGTTTATTGTTTGTCAACACTGTTCATCTATTCCCTCTACAGTTTGCGGGGCTATAATTATTTCACTGCACGATAAAACTGTAATCACGATTTTAAATCGTATATAGAACCAGTCGCATGTTTAGCGATAGAATCACGCAGTATACACGTGGTTTAATTAGAAATTGTCAATATCGTTACGGTCAACATCGTTACATTTCGTAACGGCGTTGACTGTTTCGTAACGGTGTTGACAATGCATCTTTTTTATTAAAATACAGTATGACCTATGTTATTTGAATAAACCTTATGCAGCCCTACATTTTGAATCGTTATAAGGCCCGAAAAACTTTTGGGTCATAAGTTTAGACCGAGTTTTAATATTCATGTCGACACCGTTACCACGTATAAAATTGTCTGTGATTATGGACAAATTGAAACTAGTCTGTGGCAAGTTAGACATTCTATCAGCATTTATATCCAGTTTATATACTCTGAGAACAATGGGTTTAATTACAATTCAATTAATGAATAAAAAAGAAAGTACAGACTATTTTTTAATGAAAACATGTTTTTGCACACCGTTACACAAATATCTTAATGATAGAAACTTCAAAATAAGCGGTTCTTTGGTAATCCATTCGATGTTCATGGTGTTTGTTGATTACAAACCAAGTTTTGGGTAATTCATACGATATTTGATCTAAATAATTTATTACGCATGTAATTGTGTGTGTATAGTTGTAATTCGCATGTATTGTAAAGACGTATTACCAGTTTTCATGGTCTGTATTCTAACCATTACCAATTAACCCTTCCACAAGGACCAGCAACTTATCTACATCAGGAAATGGACACTACTTCATGGAAGGGTACGACCTGTTGCGGTTGGATGTCGAACCCGGATGGCCGGATTGCATATCGAGTGCACCGGTAACTGCTGCAGCTACCAAGTAATATGTTCGTGAAGGCAAATATCATATAACCGATAAGTCCTTGGTGTAGAGAGACAAAAAGTCATGATTATCTGAACTTAATTGGTATGTTCGACGAAATAAGTTTTATTGTAACCATAGAAATAAACACTACCCAAAAGTTCTAACCTGCCACCATAATTATGTGTTATAATTTCATTAATTCTGCACGTACTTTCATGAAATTTTGCATACCAATACTTGAATAATACAATACTTGCATTTAATTATTGATTCATTTTGGCGGATAAACGGCCAGGTTACTCGTTACAGGCGCGTTACGTAATGAAGTCGATTTTACAAAGTCACAACATATTTTACCCAAATTGTTCATGAACACGTGCATATTGCAACACAACAAACACGTGTTCATTAACATTTAGCACAACCGATGTCTGCCCTCCCAGAAAAACACGTAACATGCCGATATTGACGCAAAACGAACTTGGATGAAGTGTAAGAATCTTTCAACCAAATAAATTGAAATTTCACAAAGGCTTTTCAATGAGATGTCAATTTTACAAATTTTGCTTAAGTGTTGATTTCAAAACTTGAAGGTTCCTGTGAATGAAAAAACGGAAATAATCATTAAAATAACAATTACAAACGAAATAGAAAATCATTTTTATGATAAAAAGCAAAACTAAGGGCCGCAACTTTATACAAGCTGTTGACATTCCGACAGGTCAACTGCGTTCTGTTTGTGCCAAATTCAACCTGTTAGGTGTTTTTTCGCGTAGTTTCATCAAAATCGTACATGAACACGTGCTTTTCGACGCGCATGCAGTACACGTGTAAATTATTCTAGATTACGTAACAAGTCGGTGAATTAGACAGTAAGTAGGCCAAAATATACAAACATTTGGCTTCATTGGATAATACTAGTAATATGTCAGTATGTGAAATAAGTATGTTAATAAATGCATTATTAAAAAATATTAAGGTTTCCAAAAAGTTACACCTTTTCAAAATGGTCCAACTTATTGACATGCTATGACATAATGAAAACTAGACATAATGATTGAAATGATGTTATTGGCGTCGCGTAAAAAACAATACTCATGATGACGTCATATTATAGCACAGGTCCCCTTGTAAGTGCCAAATTTACAAAAAGGAAGTAAAATACACAGACAACGATTTTGTTTGATTGTCTCATGTTATGGATGTCTTGTAAAATACTGAGATCAAGTTCCATAGTGTGCGGTATTTGGTTTTTGGGGTAAACATTACAACGTAATCAACAGATTCCCCAAATTCGCACTTTTCGTTTATATTTTGTAATATTTTATCCCAAAAAGATTCTCATTTAGCGAAATATTCTGGCACTTAATTTTTATCTATTAAACTACAAGGCACTATGCACCTACCATAGTGATTAATTATCAAATAAAATTATTAATAACTTCGTAGTCAACCGATTCCCAAAATTCACGGTTTTGTTTTAATTTTTTAAGGTTTTGCCCCAAAATATCGCATTTTGCGACATAGTCTGGTAAACAATTGTTGATAGCTTAAACTTCAAGCAACAACATACATATCACAATATAATTTTATCAAATTAACCCATTGATGACAAAGTGATCGATAGATTCCAAAAAATCATGCTTTGCTTTTATATTTTGTAAGGATTTTACCCCAAAAAAGTCGACTTTATCTAGGAAGTATGGACCTGGATTTTAGTATGTTACAAGACACACATTATGTGACATGATCCTAGAAAAACACTTGTTTTGCATTTTTCCCCCAAAAAATATCTGCTCTGTACTAAATGTGATTTTCCCAAATAGCGTTATTTTTTAAGAGGTTAGAAATCGCACAGCGAAGCTCATATATACGTAATATCACTGCAGTGTGTTGATCCGTTGGGCCGTATTACCTCGAGTTGCTTGTGTAATGCCGTATCTCACGAGACCGCTAGGTCGAGTGAGATGCGGTATGGCGCAAGCAACGAGAGGTAATACGGCTTAACGTATCAACACCACTGCAGTAATATTCCTTTTATTATATACCTTTAAAAGTAAAAAAGCGCTTTTACGCGCGAAAATGCGTTTGATGTGTATACATTGACGTCATGAACGTCGGCATATTTTCGGCATATAACGCGACGCCCATTCATAAAAAGGCAATTGTTTACGTCGTGACGTCATTGACGTTGGCATATGTTCGGCATATAACACGTCAGACATGCATGATACGGATTCGGAAAACCAGACATGTATGATACGGAAAATGCAATCTGTCGCGTTGTATTCCACAGACTTTCTTTTAAAAAGACTATCGCCGTTATTTACGCTAGTGATCCGGAACTCACACACTAACTGTACCCTTTATTAATGATACAATTACCTATGCTCACGATAGCAAACATCGCCGAATCAAACTTACATTTTCGTGTCATGTATTGGTTGCTTAGCAAGGTCTACAGTAGACATGGTAATTTCACTGTTATTTTCACTGTTATTTTCACTGAAAATGTCCATAATCCATTGAAAGCAAATAATAAAGCCATTTTTTTGGTATATTCAATTTTTTGGAACTTTTTGCTGAAATTATGAAAGATAAGTGGAAGTGCACTTATCAACAGGTCTCCCCGTGGTATTGGAAATGGCGCACTTAACTGTTTACGTCGTTATTTTGTTATAAATATAAAACGTTCATAATTAAAGTGATTGAGCAATGATAGGGCAATTCACTGGGAACATGTTGAGACTAAATAGTCAATTCCATCAATGTATGTTGTATGACCATTACAATGAAAGACACGCTCAGCTTATTATGTCAAGTCCGCGTGATATGAAATGGCGCACCTATCCTGTAGGTCCCTAGTGGTTAAACAATAAAAGGATTTATAATGTAGTTGTTTCCAATTTTATTTTATGGCTATAAAGTCCATTTTTATATAATAGTTAGCTTACTTTGTTTACTTCTTCTTAGATAATAAATCAATAATTAGTATCGAGACAGAATTGCACTGGTTACTAATTGCTATTATACTTTTTGAGTCACCAAGACAACTTGAAGATGTCTAAACAAGTGTTAAATCATCTATTACTGTCATGTAAGAATCATTCATGGCATCTGCATAGTCTGATCTGTAACCAACTTGACTTGGGAATGCCGAAAATATCAATGACAGTTAATATTAACAAAATTTTCGAAACATACTATTTCAAATTTTGACTAGTTTTTTTCAGTTTTTCTTAATAAGAAAGTTACATCCTTCTGGACACCAATTCCTGTGTTGACAGTTTGTAGGACATTTTAATCATGTTACACGGTGTTAACATGGAAGCCAGTGCTCTTTACAAAAAAAATTGAAGGTAAAATTTCATTTTACAAATTTGTGGGATTACGATGTTTGAGGAATAAAGTGACATAAGAAAATAACAACAAATATGGGTACAGCATACCTTTCGACTTCTAAAAGCACCAAATTGTACTTTGAACATTGTTTATTTGCATTACAGATCAAAACCATACATCCTTCCAAAACTATACTGGAAATGTATGTCATTTTGGGTCTTTAACTCAAGAAAAGACCACTAATCTCAGGTGCGCCATTTCTGATACCGCGCCACATCCCATACAACACAAATTTTGTGTGGGTGGTCAACACAACTGTTTATATCCCATACCACGGAAATAGGGGTACCACGGAAATATGAGGCACGGCTATATAGTGTCCGTTATTATCTCCTTTGCCAGTAGCGTCATGATGTATGTACCTTGTTTTAAACAGATACGCATGGAAGGACTATGATAGCAGCAGCAAACCACAACACTGCCAGATAGTGTATATTTTAGTGTTCTTACACCTCAAAATTCCGTATTTAGGACTCTGGTAAAAACCTGTTTGATTGGAAACACTCCTACTTTCGAGAACCGCATTTTAACAGACCAAAGATCATACACATTCTTTGAACAGACTTCCTTTTATCAAGCATTTCAAATTAAGAATATTGTTTTATTCACTGACGACGAACTGTTACAATGAATTCATTTTACCAAGTAAAAGTCTTAGTAAGCATTATTTTTGACAGATATACTGTATAAAACAAATTAATCGAGTGCAGCCAACTAACTTCCGGTGTAAATTGTTTGCATCGACAACCACAGAATATTGCTGTAAACACAAATGCTGTAAAACAGAATCATACAAGGAACAAACATGTCTACTGTAGACCTTGCTAAGCAACCAATACATGACACGAAAATGTAAGTTTGATTTGGCGATGTTTGCTATCGTGAGCATAGGTAATTGTATCATTAATAAAGGGTACAGTTAGTGTGTGAGTTCCGGATCACTAGCGTAAATAACGGCGATAGTCTTTTTAAAAGAAAGTAACAACTGTTCAAATATTTGCAATATACTCTAGTGGCAAAATATGTCATCTTCCATCACATAGGGTATAAATATTGGAAGTGACTAGAGGTCCGGTAACCGGACGACCTGCACCCAATTGTATAAACATTGGTTAAATTTTAACCGTGGTTAAAGTTACCAAGTTGGTTAACGGTTAAAAATCTGGTTAGGTAACCAGACTGAAAAACGGATTGTATAAACGAGTTTAACCGCGTGGTTCCAGTACTTAACCAGGATTTTAACCAGAATTTTAACCATTTGGTTAAAGTAACCGCAATCCCACAATTCAACACACGTCATCAAAGATGGCGCCATTACTAATTGAAAAATGATTAAACCTATTCTGTATGACTAAAAAGAACGTTTTGATATTGTGGAAGAAGTCTTTTGGTGAAAGTTCTGTCGAATGGGTTCTCACTCGTTTTTGAGACATGACGACAACGATATTCTGGCGATTCTGATGGTACTTTACAGTGATCTCCCCTGATAAATTTCATGTCTGACAGACGAGCAGAATATTTCCAGGATAAAATCTGTTTATTTCGTCATGTTACATGTCTGTTGGCGAGTGGACAGCTTACATCATTATCAACAAACCTTGCTTAGTAAGTAATATTTTATTCAACCATCGTTTACTTGCATCGTTAGTGTAAAAGATGTGTTTTGGTTACTGTTAAACCCGGAAGTGATATTTTTGTATGAAATTGAAAACCAACTTGATGACCGCCATAATTTTAAAATTGTTCAATGTTTTGTATGTAGTTACTGTGAATGGACGCAATATACTACATGTGAATCAAAAGGCCCAGTAGACCAACTATTTAATCTGCTTAGAATTTACAGTAGCAAGGAAACTCAACCACTGTACAGTCCCCCTTTCAAGAGTGTTGTAGAAGTCCTCATTCACTGTACTGTCGAGACTGACTTACTACAGGTGCTGGCTAGCTCAGTTCACTGAGCTATGTGAATAAGTAATACAATGGTATTTGATTGTGGCTTCCAGTCCCAACGCCGGAAACACTTTTACCACCTTACTTTTGCACACCAGTCAATCGAAATCACACCCCGGGGCCCCCTAAACATGGGGAAGGGCATGGGGGTAGTGGTGGAAGAGTCCCATGTGTTTACATTTCCAATATCCATGCATTGCGGGGCTTTTGTTTCATGTGAAAATAACGGGTACTATAACCATGACTATATCCATAAGGTACAGGGCCGGGTAATTTGCAGGGGTTTTATTTTCCATCTGTATGGCCTGGAGGGGGATAGGGATTACACTCAGGGTTTAAAAAAGCAAAATTAAAAATCCTCGCTGTTCCCCAGGGTCCAGGTGAGGTTTCAATTGACTGGTGCATTACTGTAAAATGGTGTCAGACATGCCTGGCAGACTCATACATGAACCTGTAGTCTGCATATCCATTGTTGCCTCTGCATGATGGAGAGCTCTAAGAAATAAAAGGGAATGAGTGTAGTGATAGTGGAGAATGACTCATAGACTGGCCCCTGGCTAACTTACTTAGCAGAGCTACATACCGGTACTAACAATACCAGTTGTTGAAAGTTTGAGTCCCAAGTTTTGTGTATTTTTACTCCTTTATTTACCCAGTACTTACTTATAAAATTTAAATAATTAATTGCCATTCTTGAATTGCATGTGTAAGGATATCACATTTGATTATCCCTTGATGTAATAATCAACTTTTCATATTGTTTTTCAGGAAAAAGTTTCCAGGAAACATTATTCCACTTGATGATGATGCTGGTGATAAAGCAGTTTTAGCTATACATATCATCAAAACATGATCAGGTATTGTCACTAAACTCTGTTTTGTGTTACAGTGTGATAATTTGTACATAATAATAAAAAAAGCTAGTTTACTAGTGCTAGTAATAAAAATATTACATAAAGTTGCACATTGATGATATAATGGATTTCAATTATAACTTTACTCAGATGCACATTGGTATAATAATGCTTAAAAGATTAACTATGTTATGTTTTGCGTGCTTAAGTCGATGAGGTCCTTATTAAAGGTCTTATAAACATGATTTTTGTACATCATTGCTTTTAACACAAATATTTTTTCAGGTTAAAATGACTTTCAAGGATACTAGTATATACAATGTATTGTATTGTTATAGAATGTATTACAGACTTTTTTTTTTAATTTAAGGCTCCACTCAACTTCTGAAATGTCAACCATGGTTGTATTATACTCGGTTTGCAACAAGATGATATCCAAATATCTGAACATTGAGGATTTGATGGTTGCAAAGAAGCCAAATTGATCAAGCTATCGTCAGAATTGCTGTAAATTCCATACTGCACCTGTTAAATGTTGTAGATCTTCATGAACTGTTGCTAGCAGCTAGTCAACCACAAACATGCTAAGTAATAATGCCCTCCAACTTTGATTAGGGGGTATATTGCTGTGCACTTGTCGGTCGGTAGACCAAAGGTTTGCGTTCAATAACTCAAGAACGATTTGCCCTAGATTCTTCAAACTTTACATGAAGGTTGATTTTGAGATCAGTAGGTCAAAATTCAAGGTCACTGTGACCTTTACCACTTCTGACTGTTCAAATGATTTCCTCTTCAAACTTTACATGGAGGTTGGTCATCAAAAGTAGATGACCCCTATTGATTTTGAAGTCATTAGGTCACTGATACCTAAACCATTTCTGACTACTGTGCTGCCATATGGGCGTATATGTTTTACAAACACATCTAGTTATTTTAATGTTCTATGTATGGTGTAAATAAATTTGTGTTAAACTGTGTTTTAAATTATTGTTGTAATATACCCGTCACTTTCTTTAGTCGGCATATAAATTGGACCTAGAGTTTGATTTGAACCAAGTCATTGTTTGTGTTGTTAAACTAACACAAGGCAGTCCCAAAGAAGGCCTCACTGTATTAATGGATAGTAAACTGTGAGCTTGACTTATGCCAGCCAGCTTGAATAAAACTTTACTCCACAAGATAGAAACATGGGTGCTGCAGATCACCTTCATTAGTTAGACACTTGCAAGTTTCATACAATTCTGTCCAGGCATTAAAAAGTAATTACCTGGCAGAAATGCAAGGTTCAAACCTTTCACCTTGAATTGTGACCTTGACCAGACAAGGTTGAATGTGGGTTCTGCATGTCATATTTATTAATAACATATTTTCTTTCCATTCAATGCAATTCCACCTAGCACTAGCAGTTAAAAAGTTATGGAGTGGACACAAAATGCAAGGTTCAAACCTTTGACATTGAACTGTGACCTTGAGCTGGCACGGTTGAAATGTGGGTTCTGCACATTGTCTTTAGCTACACATTCGCAATGAGTTTCGCGCAATTCGGTTCAGGCAGTAAAAAGTTATTGAGTACATGGACGGACACACAGACAGACGGACGGTGACCATTCCTATAATCCCCTCCCACTTTATTGCGGGGGATTAATAATTGGTGGCAAGAGAGGGCATATTGAACTAACCAGGGATTGTATTTATAAAACATCTTGGCGAAAAACTTAAATATTTTAAATTAAGTAAAAAATTCACAGTGTGGAGATTTACCACAAATTGAAGAATAACCCATGTTTCCTTAGTGACTACAGTATAAATCGATTATTGAGGTCGAGCACTTGTTTACATAACAGTACATGTACATAAACATTGAAATTTCGCTCATTAATGTCTTATTTTAATAGATATTTTGTGTATTAGTATGTGGCTTTATGCCCCTTTCTCCGATCAAAACAATAAAAATACAATGTTATGATACAAGTGACAGACCTGATTAAACGGACTATACATAATGCAGAAAAACAATGTAAGCAGTTAATATCATTGATAGTACTATTTAGCTGATACACTTAAAGAAATTTTAAGACTGTAAGAAATTATTAGTTTTCTACTAAGATGCTTTATAAATACCGGCCCTGTTCATTAAACCAACATACTAAGCCAGTCAGTTGCTCAAGCCACTGTACTATATCAGTCGATCGCTTGAGTCAGCAAAATAAAGCAGTGACTTGAAAGTTTAAAAGTTTATTGCACAAAACAGGTCAAAGACCTATACACAAGGAATATATAACACATACATATGGCATTTAACAATGAGTGATGTTTGAAATTGCACATATGAAACATAAGCCAGTCAATTCATGTAGTTGACATAAGAAACCAGTCAGTTGAGTTGACATACGAAACCAGTCATTTGATTGAGTCGACATACAAAACCCGTCAGTTGATTGATTTGCCAAATACAACCAGTCTGTTTATTGCGACATACAAAACGAGTCAGTTTATCGACTCGATATAACAAACCATCATACTAAACCAGTCAATTCATTTGGTCGACATACGAAACGAGTCAGTTCATGGAGTCGACATACAAAAACAGTCAGTTTATCGAGTCGATATAAAAAAAACAGTCAATTTATCCAATCAACATTTTAAACCATTTGGGAGCTTGGGCTGCATACTTAACCAGTCAGTTGCTGAAAATAACACATTAAACCAGTTGTTTCATCGTACTAAACCCGTCCAACAATTGAGTCCACATAAAAAAGCCAATCAGTTGCTCGAGTTGCAAACTAAGCCAGTCAGTTGCTTGAGTTGGCATATTAAACCAGTCGGGTCATGATATTAAACCAGTTAATTCATTGAGTGGACATTCTAAACCAGACAACTGCTTGAATATAACTTACGTACATAACTAGTTAGATGCTCGAGTCAGCATATTAAACAAGTCGGTTCATAATACTAACCAGTCAGTAACTGTTGCTTTAGTCAGCATATTGAGCCACAGTTCTCGATACATTAAAAGTCACTTGCTTGAGTATGCATACTGAACTGTTTGACCAGTCAGTTCATGATACATAACCAGTCAGTTGCTTAAGTCAACATATTGAACCAGTCGGTTCATGAATCATAACCAGTCACTTGCGTGAGTACGCATATCAAACGGTTTAACCAGTCGGTGCATGAATCATAACCAGTAAGTTGCTTAAGTCAACATATTGAACGGTTTAACTAGTCAGTTCATGAATCATAAACAGTCAGTTGCTTAAGTCAACACATGGAACCAGTCGGTTCATGAATCATAAACAGTCAGTTGCTTGAGTACGCATATTGAACGGTTTAACCAGTCTGTAAATGAATCATAAACAGTGACTTGCGTGAGTACACATATTGAACGGTTTAACCAGTCAGTTCATGTATCATAACCAGTCAGTTGCTTAAGTCAACACATTGAACCAGTCGGTTCATGAATCATAAACAGTCAGTTGCTTGAGTACGCATATTGAAAGGTTTAACCAGTCGGTTAATGAGTCATAACCAGTCACTTCCTTGAGTATGCATATTGAACTGTTTGACCAGTCAGTTCATGAATCATAACAAGTCAGTTGCTTTATTCAACATATTGAACGGTTTGACCAGTCAGTTCATGATACATAACAAGTCAGTTGCTTAAGCCAACATATTGAACCAGTCGGTTCATGAATCATAACCAGTCACATGCTTGAGTACACATATTGAACAGTTAAACATGTCGGTTCATGATACATAACCAGTCAGTTGCTTAAGCCAACATATTGAACCAGTCGGTTCATGATACATAACCAGTCAGTTGCTTAAGTCAACATATTGAACAGTTAAACATGTCGGTTCATGATACATAACCAGTCAGTTGCTTAAGTCAACATATTGAACGGTTTAACATGTCGGTTCATGATACAAAACCAGACAGTTGCGTAGGCATATTGATTGCTTAAACCAGTGAGTTCATTGGGTGGACATGCTAAAACCAGTCATTTGCTGGAATCAGTATTCTAGTGATGTCAGTTTAATTTCACCCAAGTAATACATTTTATGTTTGAAAATACATGTATGCAAGAAACACAGTATTTATATATTACATGTATATATACCTCTTGACCATTATTTTCTATGAAATAAAGGAAATTAATCCACATCAAAACCTAAAATTATATTCCAATACCCCCTTTTCAAGGAAAAAACATATTTAAGCAATTATTTAATAAAATCTTAACAATAATATATATAAAGACGTTTAACATAATTCTACTTTAGTCATGAATGTCTTCATATGAAATTAAGTTTGTGTTATACAATAGTCATACCAGCCTTGAAATATGGTCTCATTATTGAGTTGATCTTGATATAGGGGTTAGAACAAACTATTAATTATGAGATTGGATTAAAGATGAGAGTTCACTGTTAGGATACAATTTGAAAATTATCTTCAACAAAGAGTATCATTGAAAAAATATGTTAATCACAATAGCTAGATAACTTTGAAATAAATAAATGGGATTATGACTGTGTATTTAATGTGTACATGATAATTATGAGGATAAATTCAATACATGTATTATGCAAATTGTACTGTAATATATACAAAGAGGATGTTAGACTTTTATAAAATAACTTGTAGAAACAAACAATAAATCCACTTTAAACAGATGGCGTTTGAAATTACAATCAACAGCTGCTTTTAACAATCAAATACATTTATGAAGAACATCCATGGGTCTTTTGTGACAGGTAAAATATCAATTTAAATTTTCTTATGTGAGAGAAATGTTTGGTCTTTATTATTAAAGACATGTTTTATAATGGTTGTCTTTCTTGGCAGGTGGTCATTCCTAACAAATGATTCAAAGTACATTTGTGTAAGGGGGAATGTGAATGTTTTAGGCTTTTGGACAGCATTATTTATAGAGAATGTCTTCTGGAATCTCTGACTTTCTATCCTGTATCCAGTGTTCTCTGAATGGTCAACTTGCTTCTTCAGGACACTATAATTGTATGTTCCACAGTGTATAAATGAGTCAACTTCCGGTTATCGCAATAAGGAATACACATTGAATTGTATAGTCTTGCAATAAGTCGTAGATTGATAGGAAATCACCGGATGTTTCAATCACAATAAGTCATACAAGTTGAAGTGTATAGTATCCCAATAAGTCGCACAATGATTTAGTTTATATGCGGTGTGCTCTATTGGATTCAAGGTCTACTGTTTCAAGTGCACCAGCAGGTCATATACTACCTGAAATATGCATAAAACAATTCACAATTTCTAAACATTGATAAATAAAACCAAAAATGTTGAACTTTACATGTAGCCTACAATTATTGCAGAATGCACTTTATTTGAATAAACATGCTACGGTTTTGAAAAATAATTGTAGGCCTACATGTATTGTATCAAATTAATAATGAATCATTCAATGCTCAGCAGACAGCTAGAAATGGCAAAATATTACATGTCATACAATTTAACTAGATTTCTATGTTTTTCTATATTTTAAACATGTAATATGCATTTACAACTATAGTGCACCTCTATAGACCAACACACTTTGAGAACTGCAAATATTGACCCTTGTACAAAGGTTGTTGCTCTGCAGAGGTTAAATGTAAATTATCACATGTTTGACGTCGCGGCAGCGTAATAAAGCCATTATTTATTTTTGATAATACACTAGTGTAATAAAGCTATCACGCGACTTCATTCAAAGGATAGCCGAAGTCGTCAAAGTTGCGCGTTTATTATAGTGAAAAATAGGTAGCTATTTAAAGTTTCGGCCGGAAAAGGCTAACATGTGATAAAAAGAACATTGCATTTGTGACTTTCCACATTGAATTTATTAAACTCGTTGAAAAAAAAATCGATAAAATGCTCGGCAGAGCCTCGCATTTTATTATTTTATTCAAATCGTTTAATAAATTCAATATGGAAAGACACTCATGTAATATCCTCTATGTAAGTATCAGCTTGAGGAAATTTTAAAGGTGTTATTATAGAGGTTGTTCAAATGTTGCTTTACGGTGGGCTGCTCTGAGAGGTTGTACATTTGCACTTTATATAATATATAATTGTGTACATTTTTATGTTAATGTGGAAAAGGACATGTACTGGGTACTAGAAATATTTATTACCATTTTATCCATAATCTTGTTTTGAGTGTAAAGATGTAAGTTGATCAAATCTTTTCCATGATTAAACATAACACCACACACATCATTCTACCAGTAAAAGACAGTAGGTCTATGTTCTCTTCTTTCTTCCAATATTATACCACTTGGTATACATGTAGTTAGTTCTTTCTGCTCAAAGTTCTAGATGTAATAAAAAGAGTGTCAGAGTTATGCTTAACAATATTAGGGATATGTACATGTATCGTTTTGTCGCAATGGTGGACACCATCATCATACCAGCATTTTAACGACATGACACGACACATCATATGATGAAAAGTGATCAAGACGATACAATGTACACATATTTGACATGCCAAAATTGGCAACTCAATGCAAAGTGACAACAAGACATTTCGACGAATATCATGTTGTAGTGTTTATAGGATTTAATCATTTAATAACTTGTATAGAGGAGAAGCGTGTGTATGCGGTCAGCTTATTGTAGCTCGTTCGGTAGAGCATTTGCCCTGTAAGTTAAGGGTCCTGGGTTTGAGACCCGGTCCAGCTACGCATTTTTCTGACACTGTACAGTTGGGGAACATTGTTGTCACTCACTGTTGCGTCTTGTTTCACAGTCTCAATGTTTATCAAGATGCCTGCAGTAGTGTACGTTTGTGGACGATTGACATTTCATGTGACATGACACGAACAGGTTTCCGTAGGCTTAGCTCAGTACCATGCACATTCATGTAGACCTACAGCTGTATCTTTCAGAGTAAGGTACCCTCTAAAAGAGACATGACTGATTGTGCCAGGCTATGTAGATATAGGCCTAGTATTAAATGGTAGACCGTAGATAACTCATATATATGAAGGACCAACACAAAATAAGTGGGTGGGGTAGGCCTACTGGCATATATTCATGATGCAGCATTTTCTACATAAGAAGAAATCAAGTGAAACGTAGAGATAGGCCTATATGACGTTTATATCAGTTATTTAAATAAAAACAATGCATATTTAAGTATTTAATTACTGGAGTTTGGTATGGCACAATGAAATAAATTGCCAAAATTCGACGTATTGTTATTGTTTATTTTTGGAGTATTCTCCCTTGAAATGTCAGAAAATAGTTTTCAACACATTAATTGAAGATACAGTTATCAAAAGGAACAATAAACGTATTACATATAGCCTTAGAAAATGAGTTAAACAAGAATTTACCTGGGTCAACATGGCCTGGGTCCACGAAGACATTTTATTGGATTTTCTTGATGTTGATTAACCTTCACACAATTTAAGTGATGGCCGCCCGTTATACTTTGTAACCCTAGGCTAATAAGTCGTCCCAAAACCATTCGAATCATCGTTTATTAGTTGAAAATGCGTAAATTGCATTCGAAGCGGGCGATTATGGCAGCCATTTTGTTTTCCTTGAATCTGGTTAAAGTTTTGGTTAACCGTAACCCAGCTAAGGGAGGTGGGTAACTTTTAACCACATTTTTAACCATGGTTAGAACTAACCAGATTTTTATACAATCGGTTTCTACGATTTAACCAGACTTTTAACCATTTTGGTAACTTTAACCGCGGTTAAAATTTAACCAGCGTTTATACAATTGGGTGCTGAAGTCTAGAACTCCGGTTACCGGACCTCTTAGACAGATAAGCTGTCTGCAAGTGGCTGCTTAAAATTCTGACGGTCCAGCCACTACAGACAGACACTAACTAGACCAAAACACGGTCGGAGATTGCGCACGTTTTTTTAGCGCACTTTCAGCTCTTAAAAAATATATGAAAACGTCAAACCACTATGAAATATATAATATGTATACGAAGAATGAACCTTTATCTCGCGATAGACACCGATAACATTTTAAAAAATGCACAGCAACGTGTCCATCCGACAACTTAAACACAACTATATCGCAATTATGACCTCAATTTCAGCCATCGTTCTTGTTGTTATTGTTTGCGTCAAACGTCATTCGCTTATCGACCAATCAGAATACTCAGAAATTGGCGCGCTCGATTTCTAACAAACGGACACAGTAAAAAAATTAATCCAGTCGAACCTTAAAATGAGCTCGATTAAAGCTAAAACACAGAAAATTAACGAACATTTGTAGTGAAATTAAGATGATTTTGTTAGAAAACGACAAACAAACAAAGAAAAACCATGAGTGATCGCTTTTTAGGCTCGTTTTAACGATTCGAATAATGTTCCGGTCGAATCCGGTCTATACGGATAACGGTCTTTAAACTTGTACTGTTTACATGAGATTTACGGACACGGTGCGCGCTGGTTTATTTATTGTTTTTCTGATTATAACGGCCAATTTTACCAGGTATTCAACGAGTTTCATGTTCTTTTAATGTATTTAACATGTACAGAGCCAAAAAATGACAGAATTTGGCTTAAAATGCTCATTTCATGAAAATTTAAAATGCACCGGATTTTGGGCACTTATTATTTCGACGCTTATACGGGCATCCCTGTATAGATTGCGTCGAAATGGTTTGACTACGGACCTCTAGACAATGCTTGTAGGACAGGCTAGAGGTCCGGTAATTTATTTCATGTGTATAAACAATATCTATTTTATCCTGTAGAGACTTCCAATGCATTTACCTTGCTATACAGGTAAGTATACAGAAATCTTGTAAAAAATAGTTAATTGATTAGCAATCAAGTTGATTAGAAGTGTGCGACACTTAAATAAGTTATTATGATGCCAGTAATTCCTGAATTTAATTTTGTTTGTTCGATGGTATTTGCTCTAATATTTGTTTGCTCACACATCAGTTTTGAAACTGCAAACAAACAAATCAGTTTTAATCAGATCTTCATAATAATTATGTTTCAATTAAATGTTGGTATATTGGGATCGCGAAGTTTTATCAAAACGTGCGTGTTGGAATGTAGATCTACTTTTTATGGAATATATCAAAGATGGGGCAAATTGTTTATTATTATTTATTTACTTATGTCATCATATGTTATTAAAACAAAATGTGCGTGTGCTGTTGTATAAAAAAAACCCGCTTGTACAAACTCATTTTAAGATAATTTTTTAGGCTCTGGAGAACGTCGCAGATGGGTTTTGTCCCTAGGATCAATGTCATCGTTGTTCATGCGCTGTTTCCCGTGGTACCAACATTTATTAGGGTGGATCTTGCATAGAACTTTATTGAGACGTTTGCACAGTTTGTTGTACTGACGGGCGTGTGTGTGAAAAAGTGACCAAAATATATACAATGTGTGGTACCCCTCTAGACTTCAAGTCGTTATCAATGTGTATCAATTGTTGTTCAACACAGACGAAACTATCGAAACACTCGAGATCACTGTTATTCCCAGTCAATGTTTTACATTTCTGTCAAATACAACTTGGTAAACACTTGTTTGTCATTTAAATTCTTGACACGAAATAAAATATATGGTTTATACATATGAAATCAATTACCGGACCTCTGGCCTGTCCTACACGCATTGTATAGAGGTCCGATTACCGGACCTCTAGCCACTTCCATAAATATTGCGTACTCACACATATCTGTAGCAATGCAACATGATTTTTATCTTAACATCAAATATGAATAAATATATATTGTTAAATAGAACTATCATTTCTGATAATAAAAGTGAAAGAAATAGTGAAAAATCTTTGTTCAAACTAAAGTTATGATGTTTTTCCTAAGTCCACTATTCAGCATTCGAAATTCACTTCATTTAAAAAATCACAAAATCCTGACCCAACTAAATATCTTCAAAGTGTATTGACATATTGCTTTGATACTTTGCATACTTGATAACCATCATAACCCCAACCCCTACACAGGGGTAGGTAACTCTGTCCCGCTTTTGTTGAAATTATGTCCCCTTAAGGACGTAGAAATGCAAATGATAAGTTTAGGAACACATTTTTAACCTCTAATATCTTCAAAGTGCATTGACATATTGCTTTGACATTGTGCATACTTGTTCACCATTATAAACAAATCCCTACACAGGGGTAGGTAACTCTATAAGCATTTCCCCCAATTATATCCCTTTTCCGAATAAGAAGCCCTAACCTCTACACAGCAGAGGGTAATGTTGCTGATAGAAGGACAGCTCTTGATGATTGTGTTAAACTGCCTTTATCAACCAATATTCAACTTTGCCTTGCCATTCTAAAACTAAAACACGAGTACGAAAATATTGAGTACGAACCTTAAGGGTACGAAAATATTTGGGACGAACTTACTCAATATTTATGCAGTGATTTCAGAACAAATACTGTAAGTTTGGATATATTTTGTGTGTTATAAACATTAAAATATGATCTCTCATCATTAGCTATCAGAATTTGAAGAAACCATCCACTTTTAAACTGAATATTTATGACGTTGCTTGTACGTATTTATACTCTACTTTCACTATGCCGCCATCTTGGTTTTTATGACATGCGGTTAGAATATGTTAAAATTTAAGCATATTCCCGTTGTTTTCTTTCTAAAATCGCATTTGATAGTTTAATTGACACTTTGCTGCATAAGAAACTCCAAAATAATCAAGCGTAATCGGCCGGATTGTACAAAATATTATTTTCTGAAATTTTCGTAAGTATTTTTCGGGCCGATCGCGAGCGTATTTCTCAGTTTTTGCACGTTTCCCACATATTACATCATCTATCTAACTGCCAAAAGCATTTTGGTTCCGTGTTTCGATTGTTTTATAGCTTTAAAAGACCGTAATAAAAAGCTGCTATTCTTGGGTCAGGTTTGAGGTAAAATGAATATTCATGAGATTTGCCAAGGGAAGTTACTCCTAATTTACTTGGCATCGCTAATATCTGTTGCAGATTTGACCTTATTTACTTGGATAAAATCCAGTAGTTCCGAATCGAGTGTGGGAGTTTCGGATCACTCAGACTGTTGTGAAGATGTAGGTCAGGGGCCATATCAAAACTATATTGATTGTCAAAATAACTTATAAACTTGTTATTAAATATGTACATCAAATGTTTGTTTGGTACTTTTATAAACAGTTTTTAACTGGATATCTAAGCATTTTATACGTCCGTTTGGAAAATGGTACGTATTTATGTTATGGTGTCTGTCAGTCTGTAGACAATGGCTATTGGCATGCGAGGTACTACCGGACAGCAGGTATAACCGGACAAACGGTCTTAGACGTTTATTTTCTGGAGCTATGTATTAAAATTTGTACCTAATCACTCAGAAGCTTGTTTTGAATAAATCTAGAAGAAAAAATATATTCAAGATTAACAAAACATTGTCTATTTATCCAAAATGTCGTCCGCTGCTGTGTGTTTACGTTAGCGGCGCTTGGGGAAATCCCAATCATGTGCGCATGCGCAAAATAACACGAGCTGAGCGCGTGCGTCTTTGATTTTATACAGTTAAACTAATTAGCATCGGTTGAAGTAAAGAGTGAATAGCCGAGTGGTTAACGTCTTAGCCTCTGAAGCGAGAGGATCCGCGATCGATTCCTTGCGGCATCAAAATTTCGTCCATTTCTACCAGCTCTATTTTCAGCAGGATATTGTTAATTACGAAATTTGTCAACGGATATCAGTTGAGTAACCCTTTTTAAGGTCTTATCCATAAGTCTGAAATACTTTGGGTTGATTTTTAATCGTTTTAATTGACTTTTGATCGGTAAATTATGTACGGTATATTACGGCATCTGACCTACCATAGAACGCCACCTGGCGGGAAAACATGACACGTCATGAGTTGTTATTACGAAAATTGTGACATATTTTTGCATAAATAGGAAGTACGAACCCTGTTTAAAT
The DNA here is from genome assembly GCA_947247005.1 of Spisula solida. Taxonomy (NCBI): domain Eukaryota; kingdom Metazoa; phylum Mollusca; class Bivalvia; order Venerida; family Mactridae; genus Spisula; species Spisula solida. The sequence goes on from OX365945.1 coordinate 38,089,987, forward strand.
AATTTCCTATAATAAGTTTCCAAATTTTAAGTTAAAAATGGTTGAAAACGACTGTCCGGTAATACCTGCTGTACGTCGTTAAAAAAAGCGTAAAAAGTGCCCCTGTGTGGGCCCCTAAATTTGGATGTTCTGGTGACGTCATTTTTCGGGAATTCTATTTTTAGAAAGGCCTTGAACCCAGGTATGTGTCAACACCAAAAATTCTGACTAAAAATCGATTTTTTACTTCACATGAAGCTTTTTATGCCATTTCTGTCCGGTAATACCTCGCATGCCAGTAGTCAGGACAATAACTCGACACCGACTGTACCTAGGTTCACCAAATCTGGCCTGTGGGTACACATTGGGTCAACGATGAGCCCTATAGATTTTGGTGCCCTGGGATAAGGTCAAGGTCGCTATGACTTCATGTTGAAAACCCTCATCCGGATGATAACTTTTCACCAACTGTACCTAGGTTCACCAGATCTTGCCTGAAGGTACCCCTTGGGTCAGTGACATGACCTATTGATTCTGATGCCCTAGGGTCAAATATCTTTCATGTGCTACAAGTGGACACCACACAGGCGCGCAATGCCCCGCCCAGCGGAGCTCTTTTTGGTTATACAATGTGCATGTTAAAAAGGAAATATTAAACCAAATGAAAGTAATTTATTGATAAACCCAGTTACCTTCTTGGTAAATGCTTAACACAGTAAAATAAAATAAAACAACAATAGTATCACAAGGTTTAATGATATCATAGCATGTGTAAATGACTAGAAAATATCATTATCAAATAAGTTCCTGAAAAAGCACCTTTCTTTACGAAGCTTAGAAAAATTTAAACCAGTACCTCTGGAATCTTGTTTGTAAGAAATAGAAAATAGCAAAGCAACACCAGTTTGCCATTTAACACTGAAGTACAACAAAATCTTAATTATTTTAAATTCAATGTTCATTATACTTCTAGCTTCCATTTTTGATGTAGTGTCTTTAACGTCTTTAAGTGTCTTGGTAAAAAGAGATTTCAATGGCTTAATGTAATAATGGCAGGGCAAAAACACACCCCGCCAACTTCGTGTTGCTCAGGCCATGGGTATATACTTGGTGTTGGCTCCCCGAATGCTTCAGCATAGACACAACACCCAGCATCAAGTACAGTCCTAAAACAAGGAGCCAATTCTCTGGGCACATGACCCATTGGCAAACCTGCTATATCAGATAATATTAAATGGCGTTTTTCATCAGTGACAATGTTGTGCAATTGTTTGTCAAAATGGTAAAGTTCTGGAATCCAGACAAGACACGAGTTTTCATCATGAATGTTTGAATATTCTTTATCTACCAGCAACCTGGTAGGAGGATCTGTGAAAGGGGGCGAATTTTATAATGATGATAGCCCTTAATGACACAGTTTTGTATACAAATAGGCTTGTCCGACACAATGTCTGGCGATGTTGATGTTGTCTCTGATGACTGGTTGGGCATACTCTGTACTGCATCAGTCGTTTGAACCTGAAACCATTCAAGCTGATACATACAATCACTGAAGGAAATACAATAAAATGGTAATATGTTAAATAGATTGACATCTTACTTACACAGCTATATTTTAGCTGCATTCGACTAATAATATTTCAATTTTTTTGCAATTGTTTCAGATAAACTGCATATTCTACTTTTCATCTTGAAAAGTAAAAATTGATAGGTTAAAGGTACTGCATTATACTGGTAACAATAACAAATAATCATTCTTTATGTTGACGATCAAAGTGTGCCATAAAAAGATGGTTTTTCATGTGATCTGTAATACAAGGTCTTGTACACTTTGTAACATGGTGAAACATCTTCAATATCATAACTCTCTTCTATTCTTTGCTGGTACTTTTTACTAGTTGGTGTTTCCAATGCACTTTTAAGTGCATTGGATGCTGATTATGGGGCACTCTCTATGGCATCTGTTTTCTGTTGTACATTTGTTTCAGACCTGCTACATTCTGACTGCTCATCTTCATTGAATGTTATTCCCGGTTTCAACCTGTTAGATGCTATCGCAGTGCTGCCTACTGGATAGATACCAGAACTCTTGAGCTGTTGATTATAGTGAGGGGCTTATAAAACAGAAGGAATGCCTCTTTCAGAAGTTCAGCAAATTTCTCTTTTCCTACAGGATTACCTGGGTTGTCTCTACTGTAACGCCTTAAAACCTGATTCCATCTTTTCTTAAGGGGATCAAATACTCCCACATCCAAAGGTTGCATGAGTAGCATTCGGGTGTAACCTGTAGAGTTCAATACCTTTTGATAAAGCATACTCAAAGGCACCCATGACCACATGACTGCTCACACTGTCGATGAGTAGAATAACTGGCCTTTCCTGACCACAATACTTATTAAACTAAATAAATAACTCTGACTCTTATATCAAATTTTCGAGCACATGCTCTTCATCAGGAATTTTTAATACAAATTAAGACAATACAAATCTTATTAAACTAGTTCAAGAAATATTTTGAATGCTCTTGCGTCCATCCATCCCTTCTTTGTGTACAGTACAGCTCGCGCGACTTTTGCCTAACATGGCGCATCACCGCGAGTGGGGTAGGAGTGATTTTCCACTTGCATCACCCAAGATCACCGCGATGCGTGAACATGAGTGAAATCACGATGTCGGTCGGAGTGAAATTGCCCTCGTGTTATCGGGCTTGATCGCGGAAATGAGCGACAGGGAAATCACCGCGATTCACTGTGATCACTGCGAATCGCGGTGATTTCGTTTTGATACAGGTAAGTACATTGTATATAAAGAGAATCTTCTGAATTGGCATTGAATTATTCTCGATTTCGCGTCCATTCCGGACAGTGAAAATAATCAGATGGTTTTTCATGTGCTAATTACATGTACATTTAATTGTGTTTCACGCATTTTCGGTAACAAAATTGAGAACTAATTGCATTACTCGTTAACAGCGGCACTGCTTCTTGTTTGTTTATATTAATTATTTCCGACACGTATTGAAGTGCAAATTAGAATGTGGTGAAATTGTACTTACATAATAATTACGTAAGTCCATTAATTAATTCCTTAAAAAAAATCCTAGAAAAAATATTGGTGCAGTAGTTTTCTCGTAAATAACACTAAAAATAACCATGTCAACATTTAGTTGTTTGACACGTACGCATGTCCAATTATAGGCATATAAATCTGGGTAAATTTCCATTGCACCTGTTAACCCACTTCGATCTTTGGGCGTGGCGAGTCTCTTTGACGTCGGCTTGTGGTCTTTTATCGGCAAACATAAAACGTCATCCGCGGCAGCTTCAAACGACTAGTCTACTAATGCAAGACGTCGTTTGTGAACTTTATTCACGTGATTGTCTGTGTGGTGCAATTGAAGACGTGCTTGGGAGGATATTAAAGAAAAAATGCCGCTCTGTGGAGGTCGGTTGTTTTAGACCACATGGCATTGACGCAAATTATGTTTGTGTGTGCAATTGTGTATATGAGATATAAGGTACTCGCACAGACATAAAAACTGTAAAGTCTGTCGTTTAAAGACAGTTGACTGTACATAACCACAATTTTATAAATTGCTGTCGATTGAAACGTGGCGATTATTGAATTAAGATCACTAAACAAAAATACGTTAAGTTTACGAGTTGTATTTTTAGATCTTTGTTAGCATTTATTGCTAACCCTCAACATTATTTTACAAATCGAGTCCACAATATTTTTACGCACATGTCGTAATTAACAAGATGGTAAAAAACACTCGAACAGGGAAAGCAGCACTCACTAGTACACAGTGGACAGTCAGAAATTAAAAAGCGGTCACTAGGAGACAAGCCTATCCGGCAGGTGAATGGGCGCAAGAAAATAAAAAAAAAACTAACAAAATAACAAATAAACTTTATTGCAAATCGGCAAACACAAGTACACGCAAGGTGGGTTTTCCAAAGTCCACCCGTCACGGTGGCGACGACTCTGGGTGGCAACGCAAAATATGCCACCGTGAACCCACCCAAATCCACCTAGACTTTAAATTAGGGTGGACAGCCCATCGTGGCCATCGCCACTGTGACAACACGGTGGAAACACGATGTTTTGCGGTGGCAATAGTGGAATTCACAAACAATTAATTTTTACCTACAATGTGCACTTGTTTATTACAAGCGTATAATTGATAGTTTTCAATGGAACCAGATAATGGATTGTATCCTCTTGGCACTGGTGAAGGGTAAACGAAAAATGGTGGCAGCATGGTTCCATCTGCTGCACCACAGAACATGACAGTCAATCTTTGTTTGCTATGGCCACCAACGACATGGGGAACTTGACTTAAATCAGCTTTCATTGGCCCTATAACTTTACCAGCTTTGCTCCCAAGAGAAAAGCCTGACTCATCAGCATTGAATATTTGTTTCGGTTTATCTATTAATCCAATGTTAATTACAAAAGTTTTGTAACGTGAATACCACTTGTCAATGGACTCTTTACTTAACTTTGCTCTACAAGCCTCTAATGGTGTTTCTTGTCTTATTTGAATAATGTGACTATTTCTACTCAAGAATGCCTTATACCAATCATAACCTGGGCGACCATCTGTGAAAGGAGTATTTTTCTTTTCTACAATGACTACCTTCTGCACAAAATCAAGAAATTCACCAGATTTCAAACCCATTCCACGGGCACTCATTTCTTTCAACCAAGATGCCATTGCTGCCTCCTCTTCTACAGAAAATATTGGTTTTGGACCATTTCTACTGTCTAGCTTAACTGTCCCATATAAGTAACTAAAAGATAAGCCAAACTGATCAGCAGCTTTTCTGATAGGTACCTTTTCTTTGCCCACTAAGTTCAATGCACGGGAGATTTTCTTGAGTACTTCGCTTTCAACGTTTTGGCGACAGATTGTGCAGGGCTCCCGTGTTTTTTGCGCTTAGGACCCATTAGTCCTACTTAGCAGGTACCTAAAATGCAAAGTGAAATATATCAATTCACATTAAAAGACAGGCTTAATGATTTAGAATAAAATATTTACACATATTTTCTTTTGACAAAGCTTCTCTTTATAAAAACATTTTTTTATACACTTCTTAAATCTGGATAAACTATGCTTAAATACCATAAATCATGGATTAACTTGCTCTTTTATACATTTTTCAACAAGAACACAGCTGATTTAAAAAAAAAGAGTAAAATATTGCATGATTTATGTATTTAAACAATTTAAACAATAGTTTTGAGATGTTCCCCAATCAGCTGATCCGAAACTGACATGTATACTGGGTGTAGTATTAAGGCCATATTCTCTATATAGCATTCATTTTTACAAAATATACTTGCATACAATTAAAAGTAAGCACAAATATTCAAATTCATACCAATTTGACCTGTATTTTCCACGGAAATCTATTAAAAATCGTCTTTAAATTGACAGACGGTGCATCGGTAAAATGTCCCGATAGTCATATTTACAAATGCGTAAAAACCAACGAAAACTACGCTGATTTTAAGAAGTAATACTTGATTTTCGCCTGAAATTGATCATATTTTACAAAACAAAAAGTTATATTTATGTTTTACAATCCCTTCAATGCATATTTTCGTAAAAAACATTGATTTGTTCCGGAATTGCCAGTCATTGGAAACTACCCGACTAACTGTAACCTTGTTGTAGCTGGGAAATCATTAACTTGATTAAGCCCCGTGGCTTGTCTTTCCTCTCAGTTTCTTCTTTAACAATTTGTAGTATCGTCCGGTCTTTTGGTCAATCACTAATAGATTTCAGACACTTCAAACTGTCTACCTTGCCACTTGCTATCCTTATCTAATAAAGTCTTGAACGTAATCACATTTTTCGCAGACACAATTTCAACCACAAGATCATTCCAATCAGAGACCATCTAATAGATGGACCGGTTTCTCGGGTTTTAAGCGTCCAATCACCACTCTCCTATAAAAATGGTCGATATATTGAAAAATCCCGCAAAAGCGTTGACACAAAAATGCATAAATATGTCGTTTATTAACAGAATCAAACATTGTAATTGAGCTGAAATGAAAGTTTAAACTTACGATTTGCATTTTAATTCAATGGAAAGACTAAATTAACTTTTTTAAATCAAATTCCATTCATAGGAAAAGGTGTGATCAACACGCTTATCGCTCTCTTTGTCTCACTGTCCACGATACTGGCCATTTTGCAAGTTAAGGATCTCACAATGTACGTGGGGTGTCCCAGAATAGCGTATAATCACGTTATATCATAAGAACTATCAAGTATTGTATGTTGAAATTACAATAAACCTTTAGAGAATTTATTTCTTGACAAACTAGCAAAAGTTTATTACATATTATCTAAAAACCTACAAAAAGGGTACATTTTACGAACGCCAGGTGAAGCCGGGCGCATCACAGAACGTCAACACTGGCTTACGACGTTATGCTACCACAGTTCTCCAAAGTACTTCCCTTCGTGAGCTACACATTTTTAGAATTATATGCTGATGTTGTAATAAACCTATTGAGAATTTATTTCTTTACATACTATCAAAATTTAATTAACCGCTTTTTAAAATGGACAACTTGAGTTGACGATTTGTGCGGAGAGTGTCGGAATTAATCTGACGTAAGTTTTTGCTCAGCTCGGTCGGTCTGCTCTACTTCGTTCCCATGTCCTCCTGTGCCAAACAAAACGACTGTGTCAATTAAAAACAGCTGCCTAATTACGCTGCTGTATTGTGCAGTTGATTCCACCTCATTAATCTTCTGTCCTGGTGTTATACTACGCTACTCACGGTATAACGCAATGCTTAGAAAACGACGATCGCTCGAAAACGTTGTCTGACGTCATAATTTTTTATACTCGGTTCATAACAACGTTGTTATATTACGTCATAAACCTGCCATACATGTCGTTATTATCATGAAACGTCACACAGCAGCCAGCCAAAACATGCGAATTACGCTTACATATTTTTTGTCTGGATGTGGCAAGTATTATTGCCGTTAAATATTTGAATTTATTTCTGAAATATATATTTTTTTCTGCCATGGGTTACAAATTCTTCTATTTATCATATGCAACGTATGCTGATATAAAATAAATTCCTCAAATATATGTGCAATAGTTCTAGAAATGCACATGCAAAATTTCAAAGCTGTGCCATCATGCTGGACTAAATAAAGCAAGAATTATACGCTATTCTGGGACACCCCATGTATAGTAGTAAATTATCTAAAACTTGTTTTTACCATTAATTCTAACACGATCTGCGGATTAATCCATATACACATAGAGAAAATCAGGGTAAGTATTATTACCGCAATAAAATATGGTATCAAATTGGCTGTTACTATTTACGCCCCGTATCACGTGACATATTTATGAATGAATGAACTTTATAGTAAAACTTCAATGGGTCGCAAGCATGAGTAACCAGTGTTACAGCTATGACACATCTATTTTTAGAAACTCCAATATACTCTCGAAATTTAGATTCATAAAAACTTTTGATAATCAAATCATTTATATTTTTCATTTCATGAAATAGATACACTATACTCGTGTTATTAAAACTGTTTCAATGTTAAAATGTGTTATTTCCTTCAGAAAATTACGGAGGTCTTTTCATTAACGAGGGAGGTAATTGTACCAGCTAATAAGCAACTCAATTTCAGCATGGAATTATGTTCAATGTCAAATGGGTGAAAATGGAATGCGTGCACGCACACGTGATTTAATTTTTCCGCATCTGCACTCCTGCCCATGTTTTATTCACTGACAAAATACGCGAACATATTTTTATTTCTTAAATAATACATCCCTGCTCTGGGTAGTCTTAGTTTTATGCACAATTATCAACTCATTCTTGAATTCAAAATACACCAATTCGCCATGTTTTCAGTAACCATTTTATTGTTTCTCAACTATTATAGTAATGTTACAGCTGAAGGATCTCGAAATGTATGCAGGTAGATTATCTAAAACTTATTTTTACCATTAAATGATACATCCCTGCTCGTGATAGGCATAATTTTATGCCCAATTATTTTTTTACATTTGAATTACAACACAGCTCGCGCAACTTTTGCCTAAAATCGCGCATCACCGGGAATTGGGTAGGAGTGATTTTCCACTTGCATCACCCAAGTTGAAGATCACCGCGATGCGTGAAAATGAGTGAAATCACGGCGTCGATCGGAGTGAAATTCCACTCGGGTTATCGGGCTTGATCGCGGAAATGAGCCACAGGGAAATCACTGCGATCACTGCGAATCGCGATGATTTAATTTTGATAGAGGTAAGTACATTGTATATGAAGAGAATCTACTGAATTGGCATTGAACTTTTCTCGATTTCGATTCCATTCTGGACAGTGAAAATAATCAGATGGTTTTTCATGTGCTAATACATGTACATTTCATTATGTTTCACGCATTTTCGGTAACAAAATTGAGTGCTAATTGCATTACTTGTGAACAGCGGCACTGCTTCTTGTTTGTTTATATTAATTATTTCTGACACATATTGAAGTGCAAATTAGAATGTGGTAAATTGTACTTAGATCTACATAATAATTACATAAGTCCAATAATTAATTCCTTAAAAAATCCTAGAAAAAATATTGGTGCAGTAGTTTTCTCGAAAATATCACTAAAAATAACCATGTCAACATTTAGTGTACATTTGGCATGTACGCATGTCCGATTAAAGGCGTATAAATCTAGGTAAATTTCCATTGCACCTGTTAACCCATTTCGATCTTTGGGCGTGGCGAGTCTCTTTGACGTCGGCTTGCGGCCTTTTTATCGGCAAACATAAAACATCATCAGCGGAAACTTCAAACGACTATGGTAGTCTACTAATGCGAGACGTCGTTTGCGAACTTTATTCACAGGACTGTCTGCGCAGTGCTTTTGAAGACGTGCTAGGGAGGATAAAGAAAAAAATGCCGCTCTGTGAGGTCGGTTGTTTTAGACCACATATGGTATTGACGCAAATTATGTTTGTGCGTGCAATTGTGTATATGAGATATAAGGCACTCGCACACACAAAAACTTTAAAGTCTGTCATTTAAAGACAGTTGACTGTACATAACCACGATTTTCTAAATTGCTGTCGATTAAAACGTGGCGACTATTGAATTAAGATCGCTTAACAAAAATATGTTAAATTTACGAGTTGTATTTTTAGATCTTTGTTAGTATTTATTGTGAACTCTCTTAATATTAATTTATAAATCGAGTCCAGAATATTTTTACGCACATGCTGTAAATAACAAGATGATAAAAAAACTCGAACAGGGAAAGCAGCACTCACTAGTACACAGTGGACAGTCAGAAATTAAAAAGCGGTCACTAGGAGACCAGGCCTCAGCAAATTTTTTTCAGAGCACTCGTCCTGCAATATAGACAAAGAAGAAAACCCCCAAATCTTACTTGTCCTGCTATATAAATAAAGAAGGAAGATATTGTGCAGGACGAGCGGACGAGTGGATTCATTGAGGCCTGGAGACAAGTCTGTCCGGCGGTTGAATGGGCGCAAGAAAATAACAAAAACTAGCAAAAACTTAAATTACAAAATAAATGAAAACAAAACTAGCAAAAAATAGCGACTAAAAAGTTAGTAACAAGTTGAATCGCTCGGCAGCGTCACAGTGTAATTTCCAAATATTAAAATCTCTATTGCGTCATATTGCTTGCTTAGTTCACAGTGAGTACACGTGCGACATTGTGAGTAATGGGTAATTGGCATATGCCGACGTCTGACCAGTTGGTAATATTAAACGATGTGATTAAGCATTAAGACGTGTGTGCATGAATTTGTTTTCCTAAACAGATGGATAACAACGTTTTGATATGACATTCCCAATTATTAATAACGACTTGGATATAAAATTTGGAGTTAAATGCATCTCACCAAGTACATGTAAGTACGGTGTTATTGTGTTGCATAGAAAATTCATATCTTTTCTTCAGGACTTGCGTGTTCTGAAAATCGGCTATATACGTACTCGTAAATGCATTTGGTAAACAATTTTCGGCTGCATAATGAGCATGTCGTGTTTACATCTTGTGCAAGGCTTTGTGTAAACCAATAAACGTTCGCAAGTCACTTGTGAACAGAAGATTGACGCCATGGCACTAAGAAAAAACATTACCGTGGAGAAACAAAGTTTATTAACAATTTCTTAATATTTTCTACTATACATGTACATCAATTCAAACATTACAGTAGAACTTACCTGTATCGAGTGGATTCACCGCGAATCACCGCGTTTTATCAGCATCACAGTGGTCACGGTGACGGAGTATTGAAACAGGGAATTTTATGTAAAATAATGTAAGACTCTAGAAAAAAACAGGGAAAAGCAGGGAGACAGATAGAAAAGTTTTTTTCCACAGTTTTCCCTCAATTTCCACAGATCCTGTAAAACAGTGGAGTACTGAAACAAGATTTCCATGCTTTTCCCTACTTTTCCCTATTTTATATCCTGGAAAGTTTTTTCCACTGTTTACCCTTGTTTTCCCTCAATTTCCACAGATCCTGTAAAACAGTGGAGTATTGAAACAAGTTTTCCATGCTTTTCCCTACTTTTCCCTTCTTTATATCCTGGATTTTCCATGCTTTTCCCTACTTTTCCCTTCTTTATATCCTGGATTTATAGAAACTGTGGAAAAGAATGGAAACTTTCAATACTACCTTGATTTCCCCTGTTTTACACAGTTTTCCAGCATTCTGGGGGAAATTGCTGTAAAACTACGGAAAAATCAATGGTTTTCCCCCTGCAATTGAGGAATCATGTTGCTGAAAATTATGTATATAAATATTGTACTCCCAAGCATCAAAAAAAAAGATTCCAGCATTTTGCATTTATGTGAAAAATAATAAATTATATACAGTCAACTCTCGTTATCTCGAATTTCACGGGACCGTGGAAATAACTTCGACATAACGAAAATTCGATATAGATTTTTCTGCATCAAAGTTGCAAGTTTACTAATTTCTGTCATTTTACGGGTCGCCGCCATATTGCTATGTCGTAAGAACGACATATTCACGTGAAATGCTTAATTTGATATTTACGTACATGTATTACTCTTTAATCATTTTTTACAAACAATTGTTTGAGGTGACATGGTATTGATGTTTGGACGCAACTCGAATCTTCAGGACAAAAGGTCATGTTTGTGCACATAGTCGCAAACAAATAATTGTTCAACAATGGTAGGCGCGAAAATTACAGGTAAATCGAAGATTTGATACTGGCGAGGCGTGAAAAACAATTGACGCTAGTCAGATACAATCAGAATTCGACCCGACTTCGAGTTGAATAATACAATTAACGCGCGAATTAGTTAATCGGGACCAATTAAATAATTCGAGATAACGAAAAATTCGAGCCGAATTCGAGCCTTAACTTTGAGATAGGTCTCGAGATTTCATATAGACAAAGAAGGAGAAAAGTCGGGACTTGAAAAAAACTTCGACATAACGGAAAATTCGATATAAACGAGTTAGAGATAACGAGAGTTGACTGTATGACCATTTAGTGACATTGCAGTAAGAATCAAAACAAGCTTAGTTAAAGTTCTGCAAAATTAATATTACTTTATAACTTATATTGTACTAAATCCACAAACCTAAATGACAATATATTTCATTTTTTTAGCATGTAAGTAATTTTAAACATTAAGTATCTTTCATTTTCTGCCAATCAGCAGGAATTAAGCTTTCTCCTTGTCTGTGATAAGTAGGAGTTATTTTCTTGGTACTGATGACTTTAACATAGTGTAACAGTCACTGTTGCTGTACTCCTGTTGCTCCGCAGCCATGCTTGTGAGTCAAAGCAAACTTGATGAGGCATATTTTTAACTTCAGGTATCAATAAAATTAATTTAAGTGTAATTTTGCCACTGGCCTGCAACAAAAGCCAACTTCTTACGGTCATTAATGGTTAATTTATAAGTTCAGGTTTTTGATCACTGGCTAGTTACGGATCTTCTAAGGCTTTATTAGTGGACTTTTTTATACGCCCGTTGAAAACGGGACGTATTATGTGAACACCCTTGGCGGGCGGGCGGGCGGCGGCGTCCAGTAATTTGTCTGTACTCTAGCGCAAACAGTTTTCATCCGATCATCTTCAAACTTGCTGACAATGCTTATGGGCATAATATCTAGGCCAAGTTCGATTATAGGCCAAATCGGCCTAGGCCTTATTGGGTTATGGTCCTTTTATTAACAAATAAGTATGAAATTGGCCTTGTCTGTACTCTTACGCTAACAGTTTTCATCCGATCATCTTCAAACTTGCTGAAAATGCTTATGGGCATAAAATCTAGGCCAAGTTCGATTATAGGCCAAATCGGCTTAGGCTTTATTGGGTTATGGTCCTTTAATTACCAAATAAGTATGAAATTGGCCTTGTCTGTACTCTTACGCTAATAGTTTTCATCTGATCATCTTCAAACTTGCTGACAATGCTTATGGGCATTATATCTAGGCCAAGTTCGATTATAGGCCAAATCGGCCTAGGCCTTTTTGGGTTATAGTCCTTTAATTACTAAATAAGTATGAAATTGGCCTTGTCTGTACTCTAGCGCAAACAGTTTTCATCCAATCATCTTCAAACTTGCTGACAATGCTTATGGGCATAATATCTAGGCCAAGTTCGATTATAGGCCAAATCGGCCTAGGCCTTATTGGGTTATGGTCCTTTTATTACCAAATAAGTATGAAATTGGCCTTGTCTGTACTCTTACGCTAACAGTTTTCATCCGATCATCTTCAAACTTGCTGACAATGCTTATGGGCATAAAATCTAGGCCAAGTTCGATTATAGGCCAAATCGGCCTAGGCCTTATTGGGTTATGGTCCTTTAATTACCAAATAAGAAATTAATTACCAAATAAGTATGAAATTGGTTGTCTGTGCTCTAATGCAAACAGTTTTCATCCAATCGTCTTCAAACTATGTGACAATGCTTATGGGCATAATATCTAGGCCAAGTTTGATTATAGGCCAAATCGGCTTAGACCTTATTTGGTTATGATCCTATAATAACCAAAATAAATGTGAAATTGACCTTGTCTGTTCTCTAGTGCAAAGAGTTTTCATCGGAGTATCTTCAAACTTGGTGACAATGTTCATGGATATAATATCTAAGACAAGTGCAATTGTAGGCCAAATCAACCTAGGCCTTCTTGAGTAATGGTCCTTTAATTAAAAAAAATGTTGCATTGTTTTTTTCATTCACCATGCCCTGAGACTCGCCATGCCCCAAGACGGGCGTATTTTGTGACATTTTGGCACTCTTCTTTTGTATATTTTCAATTGAGTGTAATAATTAATGAGCCAGGTAAAGTTACTGTACAAAACTTTTAATTAACTCCAACTATTTTTCATAGGGTCTATATTTTGGACAATAATCACCGATGGCTTATTAAATATGAACTGATTGGTGATATTCATGCTTTACAAACCCCAAAACTGCTATTATTTAGAGTTTACAATTTTCAAATCTATTGTTTGACTTTAATGAAGAGTTGGAGAATTCTATAAGTATATGCTCTGGCTAAAGGTATGTCTTTAAGATCTAGTTTTATTTTAAAGTTTGATGAACTGAACATTAATAAAGTGAAACTTTTGTAATATAAAATAAAAGGGAAAACCAAACAAACTTACCACTGACACTGGAAATATAGCTCCATTGTAAAATTTGTTTACATCTCATATTTTGTTTGAAATCCATCCAAGTTCCCCCAAGTTATTTCTTTTATAATAACAACACTTAAACTCATCAGTGAAAAAGTTCTAGCCTTTTAACACATTTAAAATCAAACTCTACCAAACAATTGGTTAAATCAGACTTAACTCTGCAAGACCTTTAGAAAATAATATTTGAATTTCTAGGTCAAACATTGTCTGCAACGGGAGTGAGAGTTTTATCTGGACAAGTCCATTTGGATAAGTGGATTGTTTTCAAATCTCTCATGATAAAAATTGTTCAATAGTTATAATTCTCATAAATTTACTAAGACTGTATACATAGGCTTTACTTTAATAATTATGTACTTGACATTGTTAGAATGTCACTGGCTACATAAATTTTTCATTATTCACAAAGCAGGCCTGAGGAATGTCTAAATATACCTCCCTCCAATGTTTCTGAAGTAGATTTACCCTATGTACAAGTAAATGTCAGAGGCTTATCAGAAACACAATGTAAGCAGTGTGGCTTGTTTATCTTGGTTGGTTTTGTAATTCAATACATTTTATGAGAATTCACACATACTGCTTGTGATAGTTAATTAAGTGAAGTGATTATTTGGCATCCTTATTACTGTAAATCTTTATTTAATGAAAGTGCATAGTTAAAATTTATTCATGCTTGGAAGAGCTGAAAAACAGTATTTAATAATAAGCTCTCACTGAGTAGAGTGTATTTTGTATTACACTGGCACAGCATTGTAATTTGTCAACCATAAGTAATGTACATTGTATATTAATGTATCATTTGTGTCTATTGAACACTAATTGCTGTTATTGCTTTAAGTTATAAATATATGGATTAAATCATTATAAATACTGTTTTTAATGGATATAATTGATCCAAATAATCATTTCAATTTAAGAAATTAAAATCTGTTCGCGTGATTTAATTTTTCCACATCCGAACTCCTGCCCATGTTTTATTCACCGACAAAGTACAAGAACAGAGTTTCATTTCGATTCTAAATACGATCATATCCCGCACTATTTAACTGTGCGCATTCCATTTTCACCCATTTGACATTTAACATAATTCCACGCTGAAATTGAGTGGCTTATTAGCTGGTACAATTACCTCCCTCGTTAATGAAAACGACCTTAGTAAATTTCTGAAGGAAATAACACATTTTAAACATTGAAACAATGTTACATGTCATAACGCGAGTATAGTGTATCTATTTCATGAAATGAAAAATATAAATGAATTGATTATCAGAAGTTTTTAGCTCCACTATTCGTAGAATAAGGGGAGCTATTGCGGTCACCCGAGCGTCGGCGGCGTTGGCGTCGGCGCAACACTTTTGTTAAAGTTTAGGTACAGGTTTTTTAACCTCTTATATTCACTAAGTCTTTTAAGATATTGCTTTCATACTTTGCATACATGTTCACCATCATGACCCCAACCCATATGCAGGAGTAGGTAACTGTATCAGGCATTTTGTTGAAATTATGCCTTTTTAGCTCCACTATTCGTAGAATAAGGGGAGCTATTGCAGTCACCCGAGCGTCGGCGTCGGCGTAACACTTTTGTTAAAGTTTAGGTACAGGTTTTTTAACCTCTTATATTCACTAAGTCTTTTAAGATATTGCTTTCATACTTTGCATACATGTTCACCATCATGACCCCAACCCATATGCAGGAGTAGGTAACTGTATCAGGCATTTTGTTGAAATTATGCCTTTTTATTCTACTTACTATTATTAGTGCACATAGTGCAAATGTTTAGGTACAGGTTTTTTAACCTCTAATATCTTCAAAGTGCATTGACATATTACTTTAATACTTTGCATACTTGTTTACCATCATGACCCTAACCCATACACAGGGGTAGGTAACTCTATTAAGCATTTTGGTGAAGTTATGTCCCCTTTTTTCAACTTAGTGCAAATGTTAAAGTTTAGGTACAGGTTTTTTTACCTCAAATATTTTCAAAGTGCATTCACATATTGCTTTGCATACTTGTTCTCCATCATGACCCCAACCCCTACACAGGGATGGGTAACTCTATCGAGCATTTTGTTGAAATTATGCCCCCTTTTGGACTTGGAAATGCAAATGTTAAAGTTTAGGTACAGGTTTTTTAACCTCTAATATGTTCAAAGTGCATTGACATATTGCTTTGATACTTTGCATACTTGTTCACCATCATGACCCTAACCCATACACAGGGGTAGGTAACTCTATTAAGCATTTTGGTGAAATTATGCCCCCTTTTGGACTTGGAAATGCAAATGTTAAAGTTTAGGTACATGTTTTTGTGCCCCCACACTTATTTATAAGTGGGGGGGCATATAGCATTGGTGCTGTCCGTACGTCCGTCCGTTTGTCCGTCCGTCCGTCTGTACGTAACACAAATCTTGGGTGTTGAACTGATCATAAACTACTGGGTAGAATTTCTTCAAACTTTCACAGATAAACAACCTCAATGTATAGATGACCGTAAAGGAAGGAATTTTCACTGCGTCAATTTTGACTAGAGTTATGGCCCTTTGGTACTTTTACTATATACCTTATAGTGAAAAATCTTGTGTGTTGAACTCCTCATAAACTACTGGGAAGAATTTCTTCAAACTTTCACAGATGAACAACCTCAATGTATAGATGACTGTAAAGGAAGGAATTTTTGCTGAAAAATCTTGTATGTTAAACTTCTTACAAACTGTTGGATAAAATTTCTTCAAACGTTCACAGATTAATAATCTCAATGTATAGATGACTTTATAGGATGGAATTTTTATTGTGCCAATTTTTACCAGAATTGTTGCCCTTTGTTACTTTTACTATATGATGGACCTTTGATAAAAAAAATTCTTAGAATTACAGTCCACAACGACACAAGGCTAAGAAATTGAATAATGATGTTACCTCAAACTGCTATTTCCTCTCCTTCCCCATTGTAAATGATATGTGCTATAATGGGGGCACCCGTGTCATGGGACACAGTTCTAGTTTAACCTCAAATAGCTTCAAAGTGCATTCACATTTTGCTTTGATACTTTGCATACTTGTTCACCATCATGACCCTAACCCATACACAGGGGTAGGTAACTCTATTATGTATTTTGGTGAAGTTACGCCCCCTTTTTTCAACTTAGTGCAAATGTTAAAGTTTAGGTACAGGTTTTTTTACCTCAAATATTTTCAGTGCATTCACATATTGCTTTGCATACTTGTTCTCCATCATGACCCTAACCGCTACACAGGGGTGGGTAACTCTTGTCAAGCATTTTATTGAAATTATGCCCCCAGTTAGACTTGGAAATACAAATGTTAAAGTTTTAGTACAGATTTTTATACCTCTAATATCTTCATAGTGCTTTGATATATTGCTTTGATACTTTGCATGCTTGTTCACCATCATGACCCCAACCCATACAAAGGGGTAGGTAACTCTATTAAGCATTTTGGTGAAATTATGCCCCTTTTTTCAACTTAGTGCAAGTGTTAAAGTTTAGGTACAGGTTTTTCACCTCTAATATTTTCAAAGTGCATTCACATATATATTGCTTTAATACTTGTTCACTAACTTCACCATCATGACCCAAACCCATACACAGGGGAAGGTAACTCTATCAAGCATTTTGTTGAAATTATGCACCCTGTTGGACTTGAAAATGCAAATGTTTAAGTTTAGGTACCGATTTTTAACCCCTTATAACTTCAAGTGCAGTGACATATTGCTTTGATACTTGTTCACCATCATGACCCCAACCCATAAATAGGGATAGGTAACTTATTTAAGCATTTTGGTGAAATTATGCCCCTTTTTTCAACTTAGTGCAAATGTTAAAGTTTAGGTACAGGTTTTTTCACCTCTAATATTTTCAAAGTGCATTCACATAATGCTATGCATACTTGTTCTCCATCATGACCCAAACCCCAACACAGGAGTGGGTAACTCTATCAAGCATTTTTTTGAAATTATGCTCCCTTTTGGACTTGGAAATGCAAATGTTAAAGCAAGGCTTGAGCTGTGACTCGCCATTATCGCCATTTGGCGATTTTTTTATTCAGATGGCTATAAAAATTCATTTTTGGCGATATGCTGTGGTGATAAATTAATGAAACAGCAAAAAAAAATGTTTTCAAAAAAATCAATCTAAAATTAACGTAAACCAAGTACAGCCATAAATTATGTCATATGCTGAAAATCAGTACACAGGACGTTCGCATACCCTTGCTATCTATCGCCACAGGCCATAAAATTAACACCTCTAATCGACAAGCGTACAAAATAAATCGATCGATCAGCGATAACAGCAGACCAAAAGTGAATTTGAGCTCCGTCCCCATTCGTAAAGTCGACACTTGATTGGATACTGTGATTGGTAAAATGCATACCTGCAGTCTCCAGAAAGTATGACAACTTGCGTTTATTACATGTCTGTTACAAAGTGATATACGATGAAATTGTGAATGTCAAACCAAGAAAGGTGTGAACGAAACGTAAATCCATAAGAACTGAATAGATGAACTTCAAAAACGCATTTTTTATTTTATTAAACACGTCTAACAAAGCCCAGTAATCACAGAGTAGAATTTAATGAATATGCGTGCCGTAACTGTTTAAAGTGCCTCGGCTTCAAGACCACACACGCGAAAAGTGTAGATGAAAGAATCTTTAGCCGACCTTGATCACCTACATCAAAGCGGCGACATCAAACGTACAGTACCAACGTAACATTGCCGATTGCTTGAAGGTCGCACATGCTATTATTAGCGTGACGTAACAATTCCCTTTTTGGAAAACCGTGCTAGTAATTGAATTCTAATTGACAGCAGCTACTACGAACGGCACACGGGCGTAAACAAATAATATTGACAGTTTACACTGGACTTACGTACGAGTTTGGTGTTGATAAATTCTAAAAAAAACTTTGTTTTATTCTCAATTTATGAAGCTTCATAATATTCCTGCAAATAGGTTACGAAAATAACAAATGTCACATATTTTCACGATGTTGACGGATCCAATATATATAAACACTAAGAATCTTGAAATACCCTAATGTATACAAAGTTCATAGGGGTATGTTAATTTGTTCTTATCTGCAAAAATGTATCTATCAATTTAAGTTTTTGAATTATGATTGTGCTGATGATGAAGTTTGCCTATAAATATGTCACTACCCTCTGATGATGCTAGCCTTGACATTATGTAGTATGTTTGTAAAGTAAACAATGTCCTGCTGGGAGTGACTTTTGGACTACTTGACTACACCCTTGTTACCCTGATAAAACAACATGATTGGATATTCCCAACATGATTGAAAAATGGCCGACATGAACAATGTGATAAGTGCATTGGTTTTGCAATATTTTCCATATAAACTATCCAGATTGTTTATTTCAATATTACATAATCAACATATGAAGAAAATGTACTATTTGCACTATACAATTTGCACATAGGTAATATTTTTCACTATGTAAAGCCTTAAAGAATGTGTGGATTTTGCATTTGAGAATGAGTTTTGTACTTAAAAACGTTGTAAAACTCATTTATTTGACTTTATGTAATGAATATCATTTGGGAAGTATTGGCAGTTGTATAAACTATGATTTGGACGTTTCAATTTTTTAAAATCTTAGATAAATTACCGCTCACCAACAATAATTCAAACATGTATAGTATTTTTTGGATACTGACCGACGTGATTGTTAAATTTATTAGGATACTGGCCAACATGATTGTGGATAAAAGCCAACATTACCAATTGAAATCTTGCCAATGGGATTCTCAAGGTACAAATAATTGTACATTAAAGAAGTGTGCTCATGAATTGTGGTAGCAGGTTTATGAGCATACCCGATGTAAGGGATTTCACACCTAGTCTATAGCACATGCTTTTAGGACATTTAATAATCAAAGCACTAAGAGTGCTGATGGGAGGCGATCTGGTTGCTGCTACTAAAGCTTAAACGACTTTACACGTTTAATGTTCGTTTTCTTACTGCCGATCTTGTCTTGAATGTCTAAATAGGCATATGTGACTATATAGGCATGTTGGGTATCTATATAATTGTAAAAATGGGCATATTGATGTATATGTCATACGTGTATTGAATGCGTATATCAAAAGTGGCTTTAAAATAATACTACGCGCCTATTTATCAGATTCTACAGTACCGTCTTGTAATCACTTCCATCACAGCGTGAGACATCTCTAGAAAGCGGCTAGTATAGCCACACCATATGATTGCATAACATGACGATATACGATTCATTGATAAAACCATCACGTGGCCCTGGGCTGAAGTTTCTAAAAATAGCTATACGGCTGGGACATTTGATGAACACGTCATTTTCATATTCTCCCCGGCTGAGTGATTATCTGCAAAAATATCGATTCAACGAACAGTTTCACAATAATTGTTGATCGTAGAATAAACAATTGTTGCTGATTGAATTAAATAAGTTTAAAAATTTTAAGAAACATAATTATGTTGCAGTATTGGGAATGTTGACAGTTTCTGGAACTACTTGAATGCGGATTCACATAGCAGCCTAAAGGCGGTCCAGGTTGCATTAAGAAATGGGCAATGGAAGTATAGAGAGGCTTACGCCTACCAAAAATGGGTACAAATGTTCACCACATCAAGACGATGTGCCATGCACAAAACCCAGGTCCCTAGCTTAAAGGTCAAGGTCACACTTAGAGGTCAAAGGTTAAAAGGCTCAAATAGGCATGTGATTCGTGTCCGCTCTGTAATTTTGTCATCTCCTATTGGATATTTATAATATTTGGTACAAATGTTCACCACATCAAGGTGATGTGCCATGTGCAAGACCCAGGTCCCTTACTTAAAGGGCAAGGTCACACTTAGAGATCAAAAGTTAAAATTCTCAAATAGGCATGTGATTCATGTCCGCTCTGTAACTATGTCATTTCTTATTGGATATTTATAACACTTGGTACAAATGTTTACCACATCGAAACGGCGTGTTATGCGCAAGACCTAGGTCCCTTGCTCAAAGGTAAAGGTCACACTTAGAGATCGAAGGTAAAAAGGCTCAAATAGGCATGTGATTCATGTCAGCTCTGTAACTATGTCATTTCTTATTTTATATTAATATTACTTGCCACAAATGTTCAAATCACCAAGACGAGGTGGCATGCGCAAAACCCATGTCCCTAACGCAAAGGTCAAGGTCATACTTAGAGATTTAAAGTTAAAAGGCACAAGTATACGCTTCTGGTCTGCTTTGTTTTTAGCTCACCTGTCACATAGTGACAGAGTGAGCTTTTGTGATCACTCTTCGTCCGTCGTCCGTCGTACGTCGTCCGTCCGTCAACAATTGGCTTGTGTAGACACTAGAGGTCACAATTTTAGCCTAATCTTTATGAAACTTGGTCACAATGATCATCTCAACAAAATCTAGGCCAAGTTCGATATTGGGTCATTTGGGGTCAAAAACTAGGTCACTAGGTCAAATCATAGAAAACCTTGTGTAGTCACTATAGGTCACAATTTTGATTTAATCTTTATGACACTTGGTCACAATGATCATCTCAACAAAATCTAGGTCAAGTTCGATAATGGGTCATCTGGGGTCAAAAACTAGGTCACTAGGTCAAATCATAGAAAAACCTTGTGTAGTCACTGGAGGTCACCATTTTGACTTAATCTTTATGAAACTTGGTCACAATGATCATCTGAACAAAATCTAGGTCAAGTTTGATATTGGGTCATCTGGGGTCAAAAACTAGGTCACAAGGTCAAATCATAGAAAAACCTTGTGTAGTCGCTAGAGGTCACAATTTTTACTTAATCTTTATGAAACTCAGTCACAATGATCAAGTCAACAAAATCTAGGTCAAGTTCGATAATGGGTCATCCTGGGTCAAAAACTAGGTCATTAGGTCAAATCATAGAAAAACCTTGTGTAGTCACTAGAGGTCACAATTTTGACTTAATCTTTATGAAAATCAGTCACAATGATCATCTCAACAAAATCTATGTCAATTTCGATATTGGGTTATCCGGGGTCAAAAACTAGGTCACAAGGTTAAATCATAGAAAAACCTTGTGTAGTCACTAGAGGTCACGATTTTAACTAAATCTTTATGAAACTCAGTCACAATGATCATCTCGATAAAATCTAGGTCAAGTTGGATATTGGGTCATCCGGGGTCAAAATCTAGGTCACAAGGTAAAATCATAGAAAAACCTTGTGTAGTCACTAGAGGTCCCAATTTTGGTCTAATTTTTATGAAACTCAGTCACAATGATCATCTTAACATAGTCTAGGTCAGGATCGATATTGGGTCATCCGGGGTCAAAAACTAGGTCACAATGTCAAATCATAGAAAAACTTTGTGTAGTCACTAGAGGTCACAATATTGGCCTAATCTGTATGAAACTTGTCACAATGATCATCTCAACAAAATCTAGGTCAAGTTCGATATTGAGTCATCCGGGGTCAAGAACTAGGTCACATAGTCAAATCATAGAAAAACCTTTTGTCGTCACTAGAGGTCACAATTTCGACCTTATCTTTATGAAACTTGGTCACAATGATCAACAAAATCTAGGTCAAGTTTGATATTGGTTTCTTTGGGGTCAAAAACTAGGTTATTAGGTCAAATCATATAAAAACCTTGTGTAGTCACTAGAGGTCACGATATTGGCCTAATCTGTATGAAACTTGGTCACAATGATCATCTAAACAAAATCTAGGTCAAGTTCGAAAGGTGAGCGACCTAGGGCCCTTTGGGCCCTCTTGTTTTGTTATTTCGTTCTGGATTTTAAAATTACTTGGTTACATTCGCGACATCAAACGTACAGTACCAACGTAACATTGCCGATTGCTTGAAGGTCGCACATGCTATTATTAGCGTGACGTAACAATTCCCTTTTTGGAAAACCGTGCTAGTAATTGAATTCTAATTGACAGCAGCTACTACGAACGGCACACGGGCGTAAACAAATAATATTGACAGTTTACACTGGACTTACGTACGAGTTTGGTGTTGATAAATTCTAAAAAAAACTTTGTTTTATTCTCAATTTATGAAGCTTCATAATATTCCTGCAAATAGGTTACGAAAATAACAAATGTCACATATTTTCACGATGTTGACGGATCCAATATATATAAACACTAAGAATCTTGAAATACCCTAATGTATACAAAGTTCATAGGGGTATGTTAATTTGTTCTTATCTGCAAAAATGTATCTATCAATTTAAGTTTTTGAATTATGATTGTGCTGATGATGAAGTTTGCCTATAAATATGTCACTACCCTCTGATGATGCTAGCCTTGACATTATGTAGTATGTTTGTAAAGTAAACAATGTCCTGCTGGGAGTGACTTTTGGACTACTTGACTACACCCTTGTTACCCTGATAAAACAACATGATTGGATATTCCCAACATGATTGAAAAATGGCCGACATGAACAATGTGATAAGTGCATTGGTTTTGCAATATTTTCCATATAAACTATCCAGATTGTTTATTTCAATATTACATAATCAACATATGAAGAAAATGTACTATTTGCACTATACAATTTGCACATAGGTAATATTTTTCACTATGTAAAGCCTTAAAGAATGTGTGGATTTTGCATTTGAGAATGAGTTTTGTACTTAAAAACGTTGTAAAACTCATTTATTTGACTTTATGTAATGAATATCATTTGGGAAGTATTGGCAGTTGTATAAACTATGATTTGGACGTTTCAATTTTTTAAAATCTTAGATAAATTACCGCTCACCAACAATAATTCAAACATGTATAGTATTTTTTGGATACTGACCGACGTGATTGTTAAATTTATTAGGATACTGGCCAACATGATTGTGGATAAAAGCCAACATTACCAATTGAAATCTTGCCAATGGGATTCTCAAGGTACAAATAATTGTACATTAAAGAAGTGTGCTCATGAATTGTGGTAGCAGGTTTATGAGCATACCCGATGTAAGGGATTTCACACCTAGTCTATAGCACATGCTTTTAGGACATTTAATAATCAAAGCACTAAGAGTGCTGATGGGAGGCGATCTGGTTGCTGCTACTAAAGCTTAAACGACTTTACACGTTTAATGTTCGTTTTCTTACTGCCGATCTTGTCTTGAATGTCTAAATAGGCATATGTGACTATATAGGCATGTTGGGTATCTATATAATTGTAAAAATGGGCATATTGATGTATATGTCATACGTGTATTGAATGCGTATATCAAAAGTGGCTTTAAAATAATACTACGCGCCTATTTATCAGATTCTACAGTACCGTCTTGTAATCACTTCCATCACAGCGTGAGACATCTCTAGAAAGCGGCTAGTATAGCCACACCATATGATTGCATAACATGACGATATACGATTCATTGATAAAACCATCACGTGGCCCTGGGCTGAAGTTTCTAAAAATAGCTATACGGCTGGGACATTTGATGAACACGTCATTTTCATATTCTCCCCGGCTGAGTGATTATCTGCAAAAATATCGATTCAACGAACAGTTTCACAATAATTGTTGATCGTAGAATAAACAATTGTTGCTGATTGAATTAAATAAGTTTAAAAATTTTAAGAAACATAATTATGTTGCAGTATTGGGAATGTTGACAGTTTCTGGAACTACTTGAATGCGGATTCACATAGCAGCCTAAAGGCGGTCCAGGTTGCATTAAGAAATGGGCAATGGAAGTATAGAGAGGCTTACGCCTACCAAAAATGGGTACAAATGTTCACCACATCAAGACGATGTGCCATGCACAAAACCCAGGTCCCTAGCTTAAAGGTCAAGGTCACACTTAGAGGTCAAAGGTTAAAAGGCTCAAATAGGCATGTGATTCGTGTCCGCTCTGTAATTTTGTCATCTCCTATTGGATATTTATAATATTTGGTACAAATGTTCACCACATCAAGGTGATGTGCCATGTGCAAGACCCAGGTCCCTTACTTAAAGGGCAAGGTCACACTTAGAGATCAAAAGTTAAAATTCTCAAATAGGCATGTGATTCATGTCCGCTCTGTAACTATGTCATTTCTTATTGGATATTTATAACACTTGGTACAAATGTTTACCACATCGAAACGGCGTGTTATGCGCAAGACCTAGGTCCCTTGCTCAAAGGTAAAGGTCACACTTAGAGATCGAAGGTAAAAAGGCTCAAATAGGCATGTGATTCATGTCAGCTCTGTAACTATGTCATTTCTTATTTTATATTAATATTACTTGCCACAAATGTTCAAATCACCAAGACGAGGTGGCATGCGCAAAACCCATGTCCCTAACGCAAAGGTCAAGGTCATACTTAGAGATTTAAAGTTAAAAGGCACAAGTATACGCTTCTGGTCTGCTTTGTTTTTAGCTCACCTGTCACATAGTGACAGAGTGAGCTTTTGTGATCACTCTTCGTCCGTCGTCCGTCGTACGTCGTCCGTCCGTCAACAATTGGCTTGTGTAGACACTAGAGGTCACAATTTTAGCCTAATCTTTATGAAACTTGGTCACAATGATCATCTCAACAAAATCTAGGCCAAGTTCGATATTGGGTCATTTGGGGTCAAAAACTAGGTCACTAGGTCAAATCATAGAAAACCTTGTGTAGTCACTATAGGTCACAATTTTGATTTAATCTTTATGACACTTGGTCACAATGATCATCTCAACAAAATCTAGGTCAAGTTCGATAATGGGTCATCTGGGGTCAAAAACTAGGTCACTAGGTCAAATCATAGAAAAACCTTGTGTAGTCACTGGAGGTCACCATTTTGACTTAATCTTTATGAAACTTGGTCACAATGATCATCTGAACAAAATCTAGGTCAAGTTTGATATTGGGTCATCTGGGGTCAAAAACTAGGTCACAAGGTCAAATCATAGAAAAACCTTGTGTAGTCGCTAGAGGTCACAATTTTTACTTAATCTTTATGAAACTCAGTCACAATGATCAAGTCAACAAAATCTAGGTCAAGTTCGATAATGGGTCATCCTGGGTCAAAAACTAGGTCATTAGGTCAAATCATAGAAAAACCTTGTGTAGTCACTAGAGGTCACAATTTTGACTTAATCTTTATGAAAATCAGTCACAATGATCATCTCAACAAAATCTATGTCAATTTCGATATTGGGTTATCCGGGGTCAAAAACTAGGTCACAAGGTTAAATCATAGAAAAACCTTGTGTAGTCACTAGAGGTCACGATTTTAACTAAATCTTTATGAAACTCAGTCACAATGATCATCTCGATAAAATCTAGGTCAAGTTGGATATTGGGTCATCCGGGGTCAAAATCTAGGTCACAAGGTAAAATCATAGAAAAACCTTGTGTAGTCACTAGAGGTCCCAATTTTGGTCTAATTTTTATGAAACTCAGTCACAATGATCATCTTAACATAGTCTAGGTCAGGATCGATATTGGGTCATCCGGGGTCAAAAACTAGGTCACAATGTCAAATCATAGAAAAACTTTGTGTAGTCACTAGAGGTCACAATATTGGCCTAATCTGTATGAAACTTGGTCACAATGATCATCTCAACAAAATCTAGGTCAAGTTCGATATTGAGTCATCCGGGGTCAAGAACTAGGTCACATAGTCAAATCATAGAAAAACCTTTTGTCGTCACTAGAGGTCACAATTTCGACCTTATCTTTATGAAACTTGGTCACAATGATCAACAAAATCTAGGTCAAGTTTGATATTGGTTTCTTTGGGGTCAAAAACTAGGTTATTAGGTCAAATCATATAAAAACCTTGTGTAGTCACTAGAGGTCACGATATTGGCCTAATCTGTATGAAACTTGGTCACAATGATCATCTAAACAAAATCTAGGTCAAGTTCGAAAGGTGAGCGACCTAGGGCCCTTTGGGCCCTCTTGTTTTGTTATTTCGTTCTGGATTTTAAAATTACTTGGTTACATTCGCATTTACACCCTGACTCAAATGTAAAGGTCACACTTATGCACCTATCAATGTTTTCCCCCAGGAGGGGGGCGGCGGGCTGACCCAGGGGAATTTGACATTTTTACTGTTTCAAAGTCTAAATTCCCGCCCTAGAACAAGGGCAATTTGTCAAAATCCCCTCACTGGGAGATGCTTTACATACCCCCCGGGATCAAAATTTCGGCCAGTGTCAAAATTTCCCTGGACTCGGCACCATTCTGTCTGTCAAATTCCCACCTATCGGGAATAGCCTTCTGTCAAAAGTCCCGTGTATGCCCGCCGCTCCCCCCCCCCCCCCCCCCTTGGGGAAAACATTGATAGGTGCATTACAGACACAGCTCTTGTCTGCTGTTAAATGTCACATTTAAGCAATTACAAACTTGTTTCAAGTTATTCCATTTGCATAGCTTTATACTTAGGTGTCTGATGACAGCTTTTAGTGGGGGCATCCGTGTCCTGTGGACATATTTCTAGTTAAATACTTTTTTCTGCTATATGTTGGTAAAATTCATAATAAGTCAAGACAGGTAAATTTAACACATGTATCTAAATGTGCAACATTCACCGGGAATAGGAACAGTGAATTATGGGGACCAGGCTAAACGCTCTGAGCATGTCTTGAATGGTGCCAAATTGCATTTCTAATTTAAAAAAGGGGACACAATTTCAACATATATTTGAACGAGTTGCCTATTCATGTGGAGGTCATGGCGTCATGATGGTGAGCAAAGTATCAAAGAGGTTAAAATTGTGTACATAAACTGTAAACTTTTGTATTTCTAAGTACTTACTTACTGCCCGTTATGCCCTCTGGCATGTAGGGCAGCAACTTAGTACATCAGTCCAAATGGGGCATAACATTCAACAACATGCTTGATAGAGTGCAGATGTTGTGGTCAAGACGGTTGACAATTATGCAAAGTATCACAGCAATATGAACATGCACTTAGATATTATAGGTTAATTCCTTGAACGTAAACTTACAAATTTGCACGAAGTTGAAAAAAGGGACATATTTTCCGATAAATACTTCATAGAGTTATCTACTCCTACGTACGTGTTGGGGTCATCCCATTATTCTTCCAATAGTGAAGCTATATATTAAATTCGCACTGCAGTGCATCAATGAAAATTCAATGTTGGTCAGTATCCACTTTAAAAGATAAATCATGTTGATCTTTATCCTCAATCATGTTGGTTTTTATCCATTTTTCACACATGGGTTACTTTAAATAGTTATCACGTAGAAACGGCAAATGTAAATAACTTACTCTAAACTAAGTCTGATAGTGAAATGAATGTGCTATATAAACAAAAGATCTTAACCCAAAATAAACAACAATATATATGTTTTATAGACTGTCAAATAAATCCAACACAGATTTTTCTGACTTTTTAACGTATTGTGTATCACATTCACAAAAATAATGATAAATAGTTTTAGTTTCATGGAAGGAATGTACAAGTTTATCTTCATACAGCATCAGAAGGTGGTTAAACCCGTGGATTTTGAAGAATTGGTCGAAAATGCGATGAAAATGTAAACATACATCCGCCATTTTTCAATCATGTTGGGTATATCCAATCATGTTGTTTTATCAGGGTAACAAGGGTGGACTACCAAAGTGCTTTCAACAAGTGGGTTTGTGTGTAAGTTTACTATTTGAAGAATATAATATTATGTTGCTTGAATAATTACAATTATGTTATTTAATCATTTCATGAATTAAAATGAGAAGCTTAGGTTTGATTGAAAGGGTGACTCTTGAGAAGGCTACTATAATCACTGGGCTGGTGCAGGCTATTATGAGTTATGCCCCCTTTTTACATGCAATAATGAAAAATTAGAAGCATGCGTTAAAAGCATGCGCGTTAAGTTTGGCTATTATTTTTTTGGAGAAAAAAAAGTTGGCTATTAATTCATAATGGCCAGCACCAGCCCTGTTGAAGTTTAGGTACAGATTTTTTTTACCCCTTATATCTTCAAAGTGAATTGATTTATTGCTTTGATACTTTGCATACTTGTTCACCATCAAGACCCCAACCCCTACACAGGAGAAGATAACTACTTAGCATTTTGTTGAAATTATACCCCCGTTTGGATTAAGAAATGCTTATTTGTTTACCTTCATGACCAAGGGGACCTACTCATGAGTAGGTAACGGTCCTGCATAATATGTCCAAATTAGAGATGGCAACGAGTACTAAAATCAGTACTCGGGTACTCGGTCAGTCTTCCGATCGAGTACTCGGGTACTCGGAAAACTATAAATATGAATGATATTTGGGACACAGAAATGTTGTACTGCAAACATGCGTGTTCAACTTCAAATAGAACATCATATATGCCTGTCCGTTCTGTTCAGTTGATGGTCAAATCTAGATCGGTAGAAGAATGTTGAAACAATAAAAACTTACAAAAAGAACAACAATCATGTTAATGCAGTTTAACTTATAGTCAATAACGCTAGAAAATAGAATAATAACAAATAAACAACAGGTTGGAAATCCCTCAGTTGAGCTCATTTGATTATACACCAAAATCATCAAATATTCTTTATATATAACTCATATAAAACCTATTGGAATATTTTTTACTGTTTGTTTTTATCTTTCAGAGAAAAAACATCAAAATGGTTAGACGCATATCATGATCCAGTTGCTTCTCTGTATACATTTACACAGTGTATAACACTGTCAGATATACAAGCTGATGGAGATTGGAAACTCATCATTGCTGATCTTGGTTCAGGCAATACTAACATGAAGCTAAAGGTTTATAAAGGTACTGTAACATATTATAACAAAAGTATGTCTTGCCTAGGCCAGGATGAAGAAATTCCCATGCTAGATTTTTATGCACTCCCTTTTTAGAATACCATCCCCTCACATCCTTGAGTATCATCCCCTTCCAGTGGAATGTAGAATATTTTATATATAATTCATTTCTTTTTAATGCCTTAAAGTGATTTAGAATATAACATTATGAGCCAATGAAAACGCCGCATTTTCGCGGTTAAATGAAAATTTAATCATTAAAATTTTCTCTTAACATACTTGACGTCTTGCGTTGGCGCTAATTTCTATCGGCCAATCAGAATGCAGAATGTTATATTCTAAGTTAGTTAGAACATATTAAGTAAATTTTAATGACTAAAAAGGCCTCGCTTCGCTTCACTCGCTCCGCCCTTTTTAATCATTAAAATTTACTTAATATGTTCTAACTATAACATAAAAACTAAAACAGTCTTTTTAAAGTTTTATTTGTTGCAGAAATTACCAGATATATCATTTTATGATTTTTGCTGTGTAAATTAACTACTCTTCAATCTTGTTCAATTAAATGTTTTGTGGAATATTTAATTTTTAGCTCACCTGAGCACTTCGAGCTATTGTGATCACCCTATGTCTGTCGTCAACAATTGGACTGTTAACACTCTAGAGGTCACAGTTTTCAATTAATCTTTATGAAACTTGGTCACAATGTTTGCCTGTATGAATTCTAGGTCAAGTTAGTAAGGTCAAGGTCAAAAACATGGTCACTAGGTCAAATCAGAGAAAAACCTTGTTAACACTCTAGAGGTCACATTTTTAGCTCACCTGTCACAAAGTGACCGAGTGAGCTTTTGTGATCACTCTTCGTCCGTCGTCCGTCCTTCAACAATTGGCTTGTGTCATCTGGGGTCAAAAACTAGGTCACTAGGTCAAATCATAGAAAAACCTTGTGTAGTCACTAGAGGTCACAATTTTGACTTAATCTTTATGAAACTTGGTCACAATGATCATCTCAACAAAATCTAGGTCAAGTTCGATATTGGGTCATCTAGGGTCACAAGGTCAAATAATAAAAAAACTTTGTGTAGTCACTAGAGGTCACAATATTGGCCTAATCTGTATAAAACTAGGTCACAATGATCATCTCAACAAAATCTAGGTCAAGTTCAACAGGTGAGCAACCTAGGGCCCTTTGGGCCCTCTTGTTGATATAATCCTAATGAAACTTTGTCACAATGTGTATCTCTATGAACTCTAGACCAATGTTGCAACTGGGTCATCTAGAGCCAAAAACTAGGTCACAAGGTCACATTGAAGAAAACCCATATTAACACTCTAGAGGTCACATTTTTACCTAATCTTTATGAAACTTGGTCACAATGTTTGTCTCTATGAAATCTAGGTCAAGTTTGCAACTGGGTCATCTGGGGTCAAAATCTAGGTCACAAGGTCAATTCAAAGAAAAACCTTTCTAACACTGTAGAGGTCACATTTTTAGCTCACCTGTCACAAAGTGACAGAGTGAGCTTTTGTGATCACTCTTCGTCCGTCGTCCGTCCGTCGTCCGTCCGTCCGTCCGTCAACAATTGGCTTGTGTAGACACTAGAGGTCACAATTTCAGCATTATCTTTATGAAACTTGGTCACAATGATCATCTCAACAAAATCTAGGTCAAGTTTGATATTGGGTCATCTGGGGTCAAAAACTAGGTCACTAGGTCAAATCATAGAAAAACCTTGTGTAGTCACTAGAGGTCACAATTTTGACTTAATCTTTATGAAACTTGGTCACAACGATCATCTCGACAAAATCTAGGTCAAGTTCGATATTGGGTCATCCGGGGTCAAATACTAGGTCACAAGGTCAAATCATAGAAAAACCTTGTGTAGTCACTAGAGGTCATAATTTTGACTTAATCTTTATGAAACTTGGTCACAATGATCATCTCGACAAAATCTAGGTCAAGTTTGATATTGGGTCATCAGGGGTCAAAAACTAGGTCACAAGGTCAAATCATAGAAAAACCTTGTGTAGTCACTAGAGGTCACAATTTTGGTCTAATCTTTATGAAACTAGGTCACAATGATCATCACAACAAAATCTAGGTCAAGTTCGATGTTGGGTCATCCAGGGTAAAAAACTAGGTCAATTCAAAGAAAAACCTTTCTAACACTGTAGAGGTCACATTTTTAGCTCACCTGTCACAAAGTGACAGAGTGAGCTTTTGTGATCACTCTTCGTCCGTCGTCCGTCGTCCGTCCGTCGTCCGTCCGTCCGTCCGTCCGTCAACAATTGGCTTGTGTAGACACTAGAGGTCACAATTTCAGCCTTATCTTTATGAAACTTGGTCACAATGATCATCTCAACAAAATCTAGGCCAAGTTCAATATTGGTTTATCTGGGGTCAAAAACTAGGTCATTAAGTCAAATCATATAAAAACCTTGTGTAGTCACTAGAGGTCACAATATTGGCCTTATCTGTATGAAACTTGGTCACAATGATCATCTCTACAAAATCTAGGTCAAGTTCGACAGGTGAGCGACCTAGGGCCCTTTGGGCCCTCTTGTTAGTGAGCTTTTGTGATCACTCTGTCGTCTGTCAACAATTTGCTTGTGTAGACACTAGAGGTCACAGTTTTGGCCTAATCATTATGAAACTTGGTCACAATGATCATATCAACAAAATCTAGGTCAAGTATGATATTGGGTCAACCGGGGTCAAAAACTAGGTCATAAGGTCAAATCATAGAAAAATCTTGTGTAGTCACTAGAGGTCATAATTTCGACCTTATCTTAATGAAACATGGTCACAATGATCATCACAACAAAATCTAGGTCAAGTTCGATGTTGGGTCATCCAGGGTAAAAAACTAGGTCACAAGGTCAAATCATAGAAAAACCTTGTGTAGTCACTAGAGGTCACAATTTTGAGCTAATCTTTATGAAACTTGGTCACAATGATCATTTCAACAACATCTAGGTCAAGTTTGATATTGGAACATCCAAGGTCAAAAACTAGGTCACAAGGTCAAATAATAGAAAAACCTTGTGTAGTCACTAGAGGTCACAATGTTAGCCTAATCCTTCTGAAACTTGGTCAGAGTGATCATCTGAACAAAATCTAGGTCAAGTGCGATATTGCGTCATATGGGACCAAAAGCTAGGTCACTAGGTCAAATCACAGGTCTTGCATGTACTGCTACAACAGGTGAGCGACCTAGGGCCCAAAGGGCCCTCTTGTTTATATAATCTTAATGAAACTTGGTCACAATGTGTATCTCTATGAACTCTAGGCCAAGTTCGCAACTTGGTTATCTGGGGTCAAAAACTAGGTCACCAGGTCACATTGAAGGAAACCCATATTAACTCTCTAGAGGTCACATTTTTTACCTAATCTTGATGAAACTTGTCAGAATGTTTGTTTCTATGAAATCTATGTCAAGTTTGTAACTGGGTCATCTGGGGTTAAAAACAAGGTCACCAGATCACATCAAGACAACTTTGTTTGTACTCTAGAGGTCACATTTTTTACCTCATTTATAAAACCTGGCGATAACGTGTGTATTTGTAAAATCTACATCAAATATTAAGGTCATATCATAACAAATACTGATTCTGTCTTAACTGCAAGCCATCAGGTGAGCGCTTAAGGGCCAATGGCACTCTTGTTAAAAGTCCCCTACAGGTTTTTAACCGGAAGGGACTATAGGTTTGCCCTCCGTCCGTTTGTCTATCTGTCCCATCAGTCAGTCTGTCCGTCAAAAATCTGGATCCTGACATAACTCAAAAAGTTTTCCACGCTTGGTTTATGAAATTTGATATGTGGATAGGGGGAAGTAGACATTTATGAGTCAAACCGAATCCGAATGCTACTTGAAGGTTTATGTAGGGACGATTTCAAAATGTTTTATATGAATACAATAACAACTTATTTGTCAAACATAATTTTCTCGTATAATTAGGCCATTTCTTTTTTATTTTCTGGTTTACAAGAATTTTTTGGAAAAAGGTCCACCGGCCGGTCGAAAAATAAATAAATTATTTAAGACATTTATAACATACACCACTGTATCTACTTAAAAAGTCGAGACAGAAGCAGGAACTTATTTGTACGATCCATAGCAACGGCGTTACGTATACGTCCGACCATAGCAACGTATACAACGGCAGTCCACGTGCGCGTGTGCGCACTCTCCGAACGAGAAAATCGTGAAGTATTTGTGAAACGCGTGCAGGTTATGAAATAAATTATGAAAACATAACGTATATGGTCAATAGCGAGATATAGCGGATAAAAACACCGCAACAATAAAATACCATGCTCTACTGTTATTCCGATCAACTTAGACAGTCGTACCGACATTGTAACTTCAGAAGTCGCCGACAATCATTACATCATAGAAATGCCGCCGCTAAATATCAGACGTTGCCAACTTATGTTGGGCAATCAAAAAAAACTATAGGAGAACCGACATCAAAGAAATCATAGCCGAACTTTATGCACATTGGAATTTTGATTGATCTAGATCTACATGCTCGAGTATTTATTAGCACGCTTTGACACAATTAATAGAAACATATCAACACATCGCTAATTTAATAGACTTCACGCTTTAGACGTCTGTTTAATCGGTGCTATTGGAATAATTCATGATTGATAAATTATATTCATGTTATGTAACAATAATGGATTAATATTTGAAGGTAATTATGAATGTGTTCCGTCTTTGCAAAACATACATGTGCATGTTAAATTTCGCGTCAATTAGATCTAGCATCGAACTGATCCAACGTAAGATAAATTCATCGGTCTGCAATCAAATAATCATGATAATCTAATCAAGCTGGATATATATAAGGATGTCAAGTTGTCTCAATTCTGGGACATATGCCCGATATTCGTCCCAGCTCAATTCAAGGTCGTTAGTTCGACCGCGTATTTAATCACGAGTCCCGCCCGATTGTCGCAACGTTGCTATTTACGATGGTATCAAGAACTCGTAGTCTGGAACAATATTATGAATTAATTAAAATCTTCGCACAAAATACGCAAACCTATGCACGCAGAGAACTAAATTAAATTACATGTACAATTTGGTCGATGTTTATTTTATATGACGTCATCCGTCTATTTACGGAAAATAGAGTCAAGCTTTTCTAAAATGAGGCGACCTAGTTCACGTGAGGTCATGGTACTTTAATTTCGATACGTTTTCAATACGATAACTGTGCTTGTTTTGACGGTAGCTAAATTATTTGGTCTATTTGATCATTTTTACATGGTGAATTATCGATCTTTTGACGATTCGTGCCATCGGCAAAAATAAAAAAGTGAAATTCGATTTTTTTTTTCCACTTTCGTAAAAAATACGGTCGCCGGTTTTGTAAACTGTAAAATTAAAAAGTCCTGGCCTTAAGGAGAAGGTAGCAACATTTTTCCTTTACAGACTTTATGTTACACTTGCGATGTAATTGTGTATCATACTCTTCTGAACAAAGGCAGTAGGTTATTGCTATTTAAGTGCAGTATTTGCGAAAATATATGATTGCATGGTAGCTGCACACTGTAGACTCTTCTGGAAAAGCAGCAGACAGTTGTGTAATACAAGGAAATCGGGTTCAATGTCCTAGCTCTTCAGTTCCCAATAGACTACTGGGTTCTTTTACATGCCTGGCATACAGCACCAATACACACAAGACTACCACTGGGTTTCCAACCAGTTTATCTCTAGTTAGATGGGAAACGCTGAGAAAGTGGTTCTGAAATTTCCATTTCCCCAGTCGGGATACCCTCTGGATTGACAGGCCTTCACTATTATGCCACCTATCGTGTGACTTATATGTTCAATTTTGTACATTCACAACTATATGTTTTGTAGTTATAGATCCGTACTTTTTAGCCCTATGTTCAGGCCTGCCTATGTTCGTTTGAATTGTTTTTAAGGTTTATATAATTATATACACTATACTTATCAATATCGCATTTTTATCAAGTTTGAAAAGATGCTGTTACATCTACTTTAATATCGTATAATCGTTATTGTATAGCGTGCACGAGATCCTTGAGATTTTAGGCCGTTAGTATATAGACAAAACAAAATATTTCGTGCGTTTACGTCTGAAACAGGGTTTTGGACACCGTTCTTCGACGTCCAAGATGGTGAAGAAAAACAATTGTTTAATATTGCGTAAATGTCGTATAGAACAGAGACATGCAACATGTTCACATCAAGGTTACATTATGATGGTAACAATGTCACAACTATCGCCACATTTTATGAAGCATTGCCAGCCAGACAGCGTTCCTAACAATGATGACGTTGAAATTCCACGTAGGTGAATCTACATGTACTCTTTGCACAATTGAATTAATGCGCTATGAAACGTTGATAGGTTAGATTCCTAGTTGCGAAAAGTCATACCATTCCATAAACAATTGAAAATTGTTACAATGTCGATATCCCGCTATACGTGGAGAAGCTGGTTCTTTGTGAAAGGAATGTTAGCTATATATGTTAGTGCTGGTTAGAAAATGGTCAAGTAAAACTTGTTAGGACAACCTGTTGTAAGATGTAACTGTCAAATTGATGAAAAATTATTTCAAACCCGAATAAAAAAACAAAAATCACACTGGTGTTTCATTATTTACTGTGCAATACACTCTACATGCAATACATACATGTATATACAGAGTTATTTCACTAAAAAAGTGTATGTGTCGTCGAAATGGGATGTTTTCAAGAACTACATAGAAATAACCATCGACCAAATATTGAAAGTAAAACATGGTACATATTCATGGATATGCGTCCCGAAAACCATTGAGTTATTGAATTAGTACGTCCTTAATCATATTTGTTTTGATATCACCTCTTGTTACATCGCGTCTTAGTTGGATTCGGAGTTCAAGATTTGGATTAACTCATAAATGTCTAGTAAGGGGATTATGCATGTCTCAATATTTTTTATTCTGACAAAAAAATTGTGATTGCCATGGCAACAGAAACATTGAAAATCGCTTAAAACCTATAGGGACTTCTGTATAATGCTTTCAATTCTTAGTGACTTGTTTTAAAACATTAAAGTTTAACACTCATATTAGTTATTTTCAATTTCAGGCACAGATTTAATCAGTGAAAACACAATCATTGATTTACCTACTGGAGTTGTGACATTTTATATGGATACAAATGAACCTAGAACCCCAGGTACATGTATATATACACTAAACGTCAGACATGCTCAATGCTTAAGGTGGAATTGACCCTTTTTTGTGAAAAATTGTCTGTAACTGGGATCTTGATGAGATTTTGCACAAATATAGTATCAAGTGTTGGCTTTCAGTATTGGGTGGTTTAAGGTAAAGAACCACTAAATACATAAGCGGCCCAATTGGTGATACACTCAAAGAGTTCTGAAAGAAACATTGCATTGACTGGCAATGGTGGAACATGTATGGATTGACAATTCTGCTTTGAAATAATGAAATTGAGTTTAAAGTGATTGTGCACATGTATGTGATGTAGTGAAACTGTTTAATTAGCTCACCTGAGCATAAAATGCTCAAGGTGAGCTTTTGTGATTGCCCTATGTCCGGCGTCCACCATCCGCCGTCAACAATTTGAGTGTTAACACTCTAGAGGTCACAGTTTTCACTTAATCTTTATGAAACTTGGTCACAATGTTTGTCTCTATGAAATCTAGGTCAAGTTCGTAACTGGGTCATTTAGGGTAAAAAACTAGTTCATTAGGTCAATAAAAGAAAAACCTTGTTAACACTCTAGCGGTCACATTTTTAGCTCACCTGTCACAAAGTGACAGAGTGAGTTTTTGTGATCACTCTTCGTCCGTCGTCCGTCCGTCCGTCAACAATTTGCTTGTGTAGACACTAGAGGTCACAATTTTGACTTAATCTTTATGTAATTTAGTCATAATGATCATCTCAACAAAATCTAGGTCAAGTTCGATATTGGGTCATCCGGGGTAAAAAACTAGGTCACAAGGTCAAATCAAAGAAAAACATTGTGTAGTCACTAGAGGTCACAATTTTGACTTAATCTTTATGAAACTTAATCATAATGATCATCTCAACAAAATTTAGGTCAAGTTTGATATTGGGTCATCCGGGGTCAAAAACTAGGTCACAAGGTCAAATCATAGAAAAACCTTGTATAGTCCAAGAGATCACAATTTTAGCCTTATCCTTATGAAACTTGGTCAGAGTGATCATGTCAACAAAATCTATGTCAAGTGGGATATTGCGTCATATGGGGCCAAGAAGTAGGTCACTAGGTCAAATCACAGGTCTTGCATGTATTGCTATAACAGGTGAGCGACCTAGGGCCCTTTGGGCGTTCTTGTTGACATAATCTTAATGAAACTTGGTCACAATGTGTACCTCTATGAAATTTAGGCCAAGTTCGTAACTGGATCACCTGGGGTCAAAACTAGGTCAACAGGTCACATTGAAGAAAAATCTTGTTAACACTCTAGAGGTCACATATTTTACCTAATCTTTATGAAAGTTGGTCACAATGTTTGTGTCTATGACATCTAGGTCAAGTTTGTAATTAGGTCATCTGGGATAAATTAGGTCATCATGTCACATCTGGGATAAATTAGGTCATCATGTCACATCAAAGAAAAATATTGTTTTCACGCCAGAGGTCATGCTTTATGCCTAATATTTATGAAACTTGGTCACACTGTTTGTCTCTATAAAAACTAGGTCATGTTTGCAACTGGGTCTGGTTAACAATAGGTCACCAGGTCACAGTGAAGAAGAACCTTGTTAACACTCTTAACAGTCACATTTTTAGCTCACCTGAGCACTCTCGATGTCCCACTTTTGACATAATCTTAATGAAACTTGGTCACAATGTATGTTCTATGAAATATAAGTCAAGTTCGTAATTGGGTCATCTGGGGTCAAAAACTAGGTCACCAGGTCACATCAAAGAAAAACTTTGTTAACACTCTAGAGGTCACATTTTTCTTATAATCTTAATGAAACTTTGTCACAATCTATGTCTCTATGAAATCTAGACCAAGTTCGTAATTGGGTCGTCTGGGGTCAAAAACTAGGTCACTAGGTCGCATCAAAGAAAAACTTTGTTAATACTTTAGAAGTCACATTTTTAGCTCACCTGTCACAAAGTGACAAGGTGAGCTTTTGTGATCACTCTTCGTCCGTTGTCCGTCCGTCCGTCAGTCCGTCGTCCGTCCGTCCGTCGTCCGTCGTCCGTCCACAATTACTTGTGTAGACACTAGAGGTCACAGTTTTAGCTTAATCATTATGAAACTTGGTCACAATGATCATCACAACAAAATCTAGGTCAAGTTTAATATTGGGTCATCCGGGGTCAAAAACTGGGTCACAAGGTCAAATCATAGAAAAACCTTGTGTAGTCACTAAAGGTCACAATTTTGGTCTAATCTTTATGAAACTTGGTCACAATGGTCATCTCAACAAAATCTAGGTCAAGTTCGATATTGGGTCATCCAGGGTCAAAAACTAGGTCACAAGGTCAGATAATAGAAAAACCTTGTGTAGTCGCTAGAGGTCACAATTTTTGTCTAATCTTTATGAAACTTAGTCACAATGATCATCTCAACAAAATCTAGGTCAAGTTCGATATTGGGTCATCCGGGGTCAAAAACTAGGTCACAAGGTCAAATGATAAAAAAACCTTGTGTAGTCACTACAGGTCACAATTTTAATTTAATCTTTATGAATCTTGGTCACAATGATCATATTAACAAAATCTAGGTCAAGTTCTATATCGGGTCATTCAGGGTCAAAAACAAGGTCACAAGGTCAAATATTAGAAAAACCTTGTGTAGTTGTTAGAGGTCACAATTTTGACTTAATCATTATGAAACTTGGTCACAATGATCATCGAAACAAAATCTAGGTCAAGTTCGATATTGGGTCATCCGGGGTCAAAAACTAGGTCACAAGGTCAAATCATAGAAAAACCTTGTGTAGTCACTAGAGGTCACAATTTTGACCTAATCTTTATGAAACTTGTACACAATAATCATCTCAACAAAATCTAGGTCAAGTTTGATATTGGGTCATCCGGGGTCAAAAGCAAGGTTACATGGTCAAATAATAGAAAACCCTTTTGTAGTCACTAGAGGTCACAATTTTTGCCTAATCTTTATGAAACTTACTCACAATAATCATTTCAACAAAATCTAGGTCAAGTTTGATATTGGGTCATCCGGGGTAAAAAACTAGGTCACAAAGGTCAAATCATAGAAAAACCTTGTGTAGTCACTAGAGGTCACAATTTTGACCGAATATTTATGAAACTTGTTCACAATGATCATCTCAACAAAATCTAGGTCAAGTTCGATATTGGGTCATACGGGGTCAAAAATTAGGTCACAAGGTCAAATCATAGAAAAACCTTGTGTAGTCACTAGAGGTCACAATTTTTGTCTAATCTTTATGAAACTTGGTCACAATGATCATCTCAAAAAAATCCAGGTCAAATTCAATATTGGGTCATCAGGGGTCAAAAACTAGGTCACAAGGTCCAATCACTTCAATATGTCATTGGGTCTAAATGTGATGTAAACTATAAAGCATAAGACAATATGAAAACCTTGTACATGCAATAGAGGCTGCCATTAGGGGTGCATGAACTACTAGGACAGGTGAGCGACCTTTGGCCCTTTGGGCCCTCTTGTTTACATAATCTTAATGAAACTTATTCGAAATTTATGTCTCTATGAAATCTAGGTCACCAGGTCTAATCAAAGAAAAACCTTGTTAACACTCTTGAGGTCACATTTCTCACATAATCTTAATGAAACTTGGTCACAATCTATGTCTTTATAAAATCTAGGTCATGTTCGTAATTGGGTTGTCTTGGGTCAAAAACTAGGTCACTAGGTCACATCAATGAAAAACTTTGTTAACACTCTAGAGGTCACATTTTTGACATAATCTTAATGAAACTTTGTCACAATGTATGTCTGTATGAAATCTAGGTCGAGTTCACAATTTGGTCATCTGGGGTCAAAAACTAGGTCACTAGGTCATATCAAAGAAAAACATTGTTAAGACTCTAGCGGTCACATTTTTCACATAATCTGAATGAAACTTGGTCAAAATGTATTCCTGTATGAAATCTAGGTCCAGTTCGTAATTGGGTCATCTGGGTCCAAAATTAGGTCACTAGGTCATATCAAAGAAAAACATTGTTAACACTCTACAGGTCACATTTTTAGCTCACCTGTCACAAAGTGACAGAGTGAGCTTTTGTGATCACTCTTCGTCCGTCGTCCGTCTGTCCGTCCGTCCGTCCGTCGTCCGTCCGTCAACAATTTG
The DNA here is from genome assembly GCA_947247005.1 of Spisula solida. NCBI lineage: Eukaryota > Metazoa > Mollusca > Bivalvia > Venerida > Mactridae > Spisula > Spisula solida. The sequence continues at coordinate 38,130,776 of OX365945.1, forward strand.
CTTGTGTAGTCACTAGAGGTCACAATTTTGACCTAATCTTTATTAAACTTGGTCACAACGATCATCACAACAAAATCTAGGTCAAGTTTGATACTGGGTCATCCGGGGTCAAAAACTAGGTCACAAGGTCAAATCATAGAAAAACCTTGTGTAAACACTAGAGGTCACAATTTTGACTTAACCTTTATGAAACTTGGTCACAATGATCATCATAACAAAATCTAGGTCAAGTTCTATATTGGGTCATCCGGCGTCAAAAACTAGGCCACAAGGTCAAATCATAGAAAAACCTTGTGTAGTCACTAGAGGTCACAATTTTGACCTAATCTTTATGAAACTTGGTCACAATGATCACTTCAACAAAATCTAGTTCAAGTTCGATATTGGGTCATCTGAGGTCAAAAACTAGGTCACAAGGTGAAATCACTTCAATATGTCATTGGGTCTTAATGTGATGTAAATTATAAAGCATAAGACAATATGAAAACTTGTACATGCAATAGAGGCTACCATTAGGGGTGCATGAACTACTAGGACAGGTGAGCGACCTATGGCCCTTTGGGCCCTCTTGTTTTTAACATAGTGCAAATGTTAAAGTTTAGGTACAGGTTTTTTCACCTCTAATATTTTCAAAGTGCATTCACATATTGCTTTACATACCTGTTCACCATCATGACCCCAACCCATACACAGGGGTAGGTAACTCTATCACGCATTTTGTTGAAATTATGCTCCCTTTTGGACTTGGAAATGCAAATGTTAAAGTTTAGGTACAGGTTTTTTAACCTCTAATATCTTCATAGTGCATGGACATATTGCTTTGATACTTTCCATACTTGTTCACCATCATGACCCTAACCCATACACAGGGGAAGTTAACTCTATTAAGCATTTTGGTGAAATTATGCCCCCTTTTTTCAACTTAGTGCAAATGTTAATGTTTAGGTATAGGTTTTTTCACCTCTAATATTTTCAAAGTGCATTCACATATTGCTTTACATACTTGTTCACCATCATGACCCCAACCCATACACAGGGGTAGGTAACTCTATCAAGCATTTTGTTGAAATTATGCCCCCTTTTGGACTTGGAAATGCAAATGTTAAAGTTTAGGTACAGGTTTTTTAACCTCTTACAATCCTCAAAGTGCATTGACATATTGCTTTGATACTTTGCATACTTGTTCACCATCATGACCCTAACCCCTATGCAGGAGAAGATACTATTTAGCATTTTGTTGAAATTATGCCCCCTTTTGGACTAAGAAATGCTTATTTGTTTACCTTCATGACCAAGAGGACCTACACATGAGTAGGTAATGGTCCTGCATAATTTGTCCAAATTATCCCCCTTTTTGACTTAGAAGCCCCAACCTCTACACAGCAGAGGGTAATGCTGCTGTTATGAAGCATTTTGTTTTGAATATATAATGATTGTACTATCCCAGCATGGCGCTGCGAATAGTGGAGCGCGCTGTTCGTGGACAGCTCTTGTTTAACCTCTTATATTCTCTAAGTCCTTTGAGATATTGCTTTCATACTTTGCATACTTGTTTGCCACCATGACCCTAACCCATATGCAGGAGTAGGTAACTCTATCAGTCATTTTGTTGAAATTACGCCCCCTTTTTCTACTTAGTGCAAATAGTGCAAATGTTAGATTTTTAACCTCTAATATGTTCAAAGTGCATTTATACATTGCTTTGATACTTTGCATACTTGTTCACCATCATGACCCCAACCCCTACACAGGAGAAGAGAACAATTTAGCATTTTGTTGAAATTATGCCCCCTTTTGGACTAAGAAATGCTTATTTGTTTACCTTCACCTTGACCAAGAGGACCTACACATGAGTAGGTAATGGTCCTGCATAATTTGTCCAAATTATCCCCCTTTTTGACTTAGAAGCCCCAACCTCTACACAGCAGAGGTAAATGCTGCTGTTATGAAGCATTTTGTTTTGAATATATAATGATTGTACTATCCTAGCATGGCGCTGCGAATAGTGGAGCGCGCTGTTCGTGGACAGCTCTTGTTTAACCTCTTATATTCTCTAAGTCCTTTGAGATATTGCTTTCATACTTTGCATACTTGTTTGCCATCATGACCCTAACCCATATGCAGGAGTAGGTAACTCTATCAGTCATTTTGTTGAAATTACGCCCCCTTTTTCTACTTAGTGCAAATAGTGCAAATGTTAAAGTTTAGGTACAGGTTTTTTAACCTCTAATATGTTCAAAGTGCATTGATACATTGCTTTGATACTTTGCATACTTGTTCACCATCATGACCCCAACCCCTACACAGGAGAAGATAACAATTTAGCATTTTGTTGAAATTATGCCCCCTTTTGGACTAAGAAATGCTTATTTGTTTACCTTCATGACCAAGAGGACCTACACATGAGTAGGTAATGGTCCTGCATAATTTGTCCAAATTATCCCCCTTTTTGACTTAGAAGCCCCAACCTCTACACAGCAGAGGGTAATGCTGCTGTTATGAAGCATTTTGTTTTGAATATATAATGATTGTACTATCCCAGCATGGCGCTGCGAATAGTGGAGCGCGCTGTTCGTGGACAGCTCTTGTTATAAAACTTCATGGATAGCTTCACTATCAAGTGGAGATGCGCATAGCGTCAGCACATTCCGGTTCGCTGATTATTCACACAGTTATGCCCCTTGAAAGATTAGCACTATAAATTCTTGTCCGCGCTATTTCTCAAGAACCACAGCTAAGATTTTAATAAAACTTCATGGATAGGTGCAGTACCAAGAAGAGATGCGCATATCGTCAGCACGTTCCGGTTCGCTGATTATTCACACAGTTATGCCCCTTGGAAGATTTGCAGTATAACTATATACTAAATTGTATAAAACTGTATAACATAACATTTGTCGGATAACCAAGTTGACTTGTTTGATCATTTTTTTCCTGTGACAAACATCCCACAGGTAACATTAACCGTCTTTGAGGGCTCTTGTTTGATTTAGAAGCCCCAACCTCTACACAGCAGAGGGTAATGCTGCTGATGCGAAGCATTTCGTTTTGAATATATAATGATTATACTAACCCTAGCATGCATGCACTGCAAATAGTGGAGCGCGCTGTACATGGACAGCTCCTGTTTATTTACTAAAACAAAGAAGATACTTCAAATAATATCATACTAAATAAAAAAAACTTTGACCATCCTGTTTTCTTGCTATGTGCATATGAATAACAGAAATGTCAAGATTTTGAAGAGGTCACTTACTTAGCATGTGACGCAGTTATTTAAGCGTTACATGCATCATGTTTAATGCAAAAAATACATCCCACTAGGTGGCGTTATTTGTCCCATGAAATGTGAAATTTCTCCCTAAAACCACCCCAAACCAAAAGCCAACTCTTGGTACTTCATTTGTGCAAAATATCATCAAGATCCCAGTTACAGACAATTTTTCCCGAAAAGGGTCTATTTCTGTATATAGTTACATAGTAACAATATTAGTTCTAGTTACTGCTGGTTGCCCAGGGTGTCGGGATAATGTGACTGTTATTAGCTCACCTGCCACAAAGTGGCAAGGTGAGCTTTTGTGATTGTTTTTTGTCCGTCGTCAGTCCGTTAGCTTTTTGACCGTTAACACTCTAGCAACCCCATTTTTGCTTTGATCTTCATCAAACTTGGTCAGTAGTTGTATCTCAATATAATATAGGTCAAGTTCGAATCTGGGTCATTTGGGGTCAAAAACTATGTCAAAAGGTCAAATAATAGAAAAACCTTGTTAACATTCTAGAGGCCATATTTCTGCTTCAATCTTCATGAAGTTAGGTCAAAATGTTTATCTTGATGACCTTAAGGTCAAGTTCGAAGTTGGGTCATGTGAGGTCAAAAACTAGGTCAAAAGGTCAAATAATAGGAAAACCTAATTAACACTCTAGAGGCCCTATTTTTGCTTCAATCTTCATGAAGTTAGGTCAAAATGTTACCTTGATAACCTTAAGGTCAAGTTCGAAGTTGGGTCATGTGGGGTCAAAAACTAGGTCAAAAGGTAAAATAATAGGAAAACCTTGTTAACACTCTAGATGCCATATTTTTGCTTCTATCTTCATGAAGTTAGGTCAAAATGTTATCTTGATGACCTCAAGGTCAAGTTTGAAGTTGGGTCATGTGGGGTCAAAAACTAGGTCAAAAGGTCAAATAATAGGAAAACCTTGTTAACACTCTAGAGGCCATATTTTTGCTTCAATCTTCATGAAGTTATGTAAACATGTTTATCTTGATGACCTTAAGGTCAAGTTAGAAGTTGGGTCATGTGGGGTCAAAAACTAGGTCAAAAGGTCAAATAATAGGAAAACCTTATTAGCACTCTAGAGGCCATATTTTTGCTTCAATCTTCATGAAGTTAGGTCAAAATGTTTACTTGATGACCTTAAGGTCAAGTTCGAAGTTGGGTCATGTGGGGTCAAAAACTAGGTCAAAAGGTAAAATAATAGGAAAACCTTGTTAACACTCTAGATGCCATATTTTTGCTTCTATCTTCATGAAGTTATGTCAAAATGTTTATCTTGATGACCCTAAGGTCAAGTTCGAAGTTGGGTCATGTGGGGTCAAAAACTAGGTCAAAAGGTCAAATAATAGGAAAACCTTGTTAACACTCTAGAGGCCATATTTTTGCTTCAATCTTCATGAAGTTATGTCAACATCTTTATCTTGATGACCTTAAGGTCAAGTTCGAAGTTGGGTCATGTGGGGTCAAAAACTAGGTCAAAAGGTCAAATAATAGAAAAACCTTATTAACACTCTTAAGGCCATATTTTGGCTTTAATCTTCATGAACTTTGGTCAAAATGTATATCTTGATGACCTTAAGGTCACGTTTAAAGTTTGGCCATGTTTAGCAGGTGAGCGCCCCAGGATCTATGATCCTCTTGTATTGTTGATACATAGGACTTGAATCAGAATTTTAAATTTACAAATGAAATTTGCAACTTTGCAAGTTTTTCTTTCACCACATGTAGTATTTTTTATTTTCTTGCATTTCAGCTATCGCAGTTGCCTCAGGACCATTCATTTACATCTACAAAAATCTGAGGCCATATTTCAAGTTTACACTGCCGCCGCTTGAAGTAAACAGTATGGAAGAGGATCTTTGGAATCAGGTTAAAGAGGTTAGTATTAATCTATAGTCAATGGTGTCAAAAATCCTGAACATAATAAATCTATTATATAATTGAATTTGTTGAGAGTCTTGTGGGAAAATATATACAGATTTTGGGATAAGGCATCTTCATACACCAGTCAGTGGTTAGTCAACTGTGAGACAACTATGATTCTGGTGAAAAATATACTGGTGAATGAGAATATGATAAGATGGATATCTGCTAAATTGAATGATTATGATGACAAACCTGCATACATTTAACAGTATAGTGCGGAGATACTAACATCATTCTGACCTATTCTGTCTATATATATTACAAGGTTCTTGCGTTGAATATATTAATTTCCAAGAGCAAATTGTGCATTACAGGTCCTTTCGATGTGTGTCTGTATTACACCTTGAACATATTTGTAATACTTCATGATTATGAAAACTCACATTCAAGCATTGTTAAATATAGACTAGAACCCATCTGTTTAGTTATGCTAATAGAAGGTAAGAGATCTCTGCACTTTCTAAATTCATCTAACCCTTTTGGCAGACAGTTCTTGATGGGTGTGCATGACTAAAATGCAAGAACTGAACCAAGCCAGTGTATATTTACTTGTGGAACTGACCAATGCTATTTATGTTTTCAGTCAAGAATCAATGTGTATGTATTAAGGGAAATGTTGGAGGGCATGAGGTAAATATTTGTCCAGTAAATCACTTTCTATATGTCAATTTATTATTGAAAAATATTTTCCTAGAGTGGATGTTTAGAAAGTTTTTGATTCTTGGGATAGATAGATAGATAGATATAGATAACTATTGCACTTCTTAAGAATTTGTTCGACCTGACTCTTCCAGCTAAGATTTTGGTCTACTTGCACTCCTAAGAGTTTCTCAGATGAGAAGTATGTCTGTGACTGGCCTTGCATTTGAATGTTGTGAGAGTTTGTATGTGTAATAACTTTCTGGATATTGTTGGAAGCAGATATATACATCGCTTTAATCTTGTTAATGTTTGGAATCATAACATTTTGACGACACCATTCATCTAAAGTATTGACCTCATGTTGTAAAATGTTATGTACTTCTTCTATGGTACTGCCATAAGCAGTGTAGTATCATCAGCAAACATGTCAACTGATGAATCCTGAGTGTGACGTGGGAAGTCATTTATTTAAAGAACAGAGCGTTGGGGAACTTCTGCTGAGATTGGTTGTGCATCTGAAAGATTTCCAGATATGCATAGTTTCTGTGAGCAGTTTGTCAAGTAGGATGTAAACCATTTCACTGAAACTTCGCTGAAGTGATAAAGTTAAAGTATGCTTATTAAAAGAAAATGATTTACAAGATCAAAAGCTTTTGTGAAGTCTATGAAAATAGTCCCAACATAAGACTTATCATTGATAGCAGTAATCCAGTCATCAAAAATGGCAGTAAGAGCTGTTCCACATAATGGTTTGATCAAAAGCCTGATTGCTTATCATACAAAACTTTGTTTATCTCTAAAAAGTTTTTCATATGATCAGATACATGTTTTTCTATGATCTTGGATAAAACTGGCAAAACTGAGATGGGTCTGTAATTCAGGTCTTATCAGATTTAGGTCCCTTCTTAAAAATTGGCGAAATTTTTGCCATTTTAAATTTTTCTGGAAATTTACCCATGGTAATGCTAAGATTAATTATTTTTGTTAGTGGCTTTACAATTTACAATTACATTTCAACTCCTCAGTTGCTAGAGGTATAAGGAATGTTTCGTTATGTATTTTGCTGTTGACAAATTGTTTGATTTTTTGCTCACTCTCTTCTTGAGGCGGATCTGTCACTGTTCTAAATATGTTTGTGAAAAAGGTGTTGAATGCTTCTGCTGTGTCTGTTGGGTTTAAAATTGGATTACCATTGTCATCATTGATATACAGTGGAACCCCTCTAATCCGGACCCCTCTAATCCGGAAACCCTCTAATCCAGACAAATTAGTTGGTCCCAAATTTTGTCCTTCATGTTTTAATGTAATTTTTACCCTCCAGTCCAGAACCCCTCTACTCCGGAAACCGGACAAATTTTCAGGAACTAGTTATAGATTTGCTCCCATCAGGACAATCAATGTAGACAATTTTCATCTGGACGTTTTGACAGGTGTCAGAGAATATCTTGTATATTCCCAATATCTTTGGGACAATAAAGGGTGTGAAAATTGACAATAGGCTTTATAACTCCAACCAACTGGGATACAAACAGACATAGTCACATAATTAAATTAATCCAATTATACAAAACTATGTGTGAAATGTCATAATTGTCCTAAAATTTTATTGTCTTTAAAATTTGCAATTAATTATACAGAGTCATGCAGCTTGCTATTTCGTATTTTGTGAAGTAGGTAGATGAGTAAAATAATAAAGTTTAATGATATTTTTGACTTAATTAATTCACGTTTAATTTCTGAAACAGATTTGTAGGTTAAATGTACAGTGTAATCTGAGAAAACCGAACACCTTTAAGACCGCCTGATTTGTTCAGATTTCACAAAAGTTCGGTTTGTGAAACTACAACTTTTTTGTTGTCTTAAATGCATTGTAGTGGGCCTTGATTGGTGTTGTTTGGTATCAGGCGCCAATATGTGCATAATATGTGTCGGATGTTTAATGAGGGGCTTCGAATAACAAATATAAGTGCAAAAATACCTTTTATTTACACCAATCGTTATAATGTCAAAGATAATAGCGGAAGTATCACAAAATAAAGTGTCATTGTAAAATAAACGCATCGTGAAAATTGCTAAAATGTATTAAACCACGATAGACCTAAAGAACAAACAATTTATAGCATGAATTAAGATAAAAGTGAGTTAAAATATTTAATCAAGACACTCTGCTAAAAGCATGCAGTGTTACATGACAAAGAGCTCATCATAAAGAGTTAGAGTAAATATCACGCCTTCGGAATTATTACTTAACACTACTATCAACGAGATTTAAATTGACAATTAACACCTTCGTAGCAGAGGCCTACGACTGTTCTGTATACAGTTTTTAGCTCACCTGCCACAAAGTGGCAAGGTGAGCTTTTGTGATTGTTTTTTGTCCGTCGTCCGTCTGTTAGACAATTCACCGTTAACACTCTAGCACTTGCAATTTTTCTTTGATCTTCACCAAACTTGGTCAGTAGTTGTATCTCTATGAAATCTAGGTCAAGTTCGAAGTTGGGTCATTTGGGGTCAAAAACTAGGTCAAAAGGTCAAATAATAGCAAAACCTTGTTAACACTCTGGAGGTCACATTTATGCTTTGATCTTCACTAAACTTGGTCACTAGTTGTATCTCAATGAAATCTAGGTCAAGTTTGAAGTTGGGTTTTGTGGGGTCAAAAACTAGATAAAAAGGTCAAATAATAGAAAAACCTTATTAACACTCTTGAGGCCATATTATTGCTTTAATCTTGATCAACTTTGGTCAAAATGTCTATCTTGATGACCTTAAGGTCACGTTTGAAGTTGGGTCATGTGGGTAAAAACAAGGTCAATTATTATAATAATGTCAAATAATAGAAAAACCTTTTTAACAATAACACTCTGGAGACCTCAGTTTTGCTTTAACCTTCATCAGGTTTAGTCAATATGTTTGTCTTGATGACCTTAAGATCAAGTTCAAAGTTTGGCCATGTTTAGCAGGTGAGCGCCCCAGGATCTATGATCCTCTTGTTCTATTTGTAGACAATATAAGAATTTATTCACTTGATTGTCTTTTTTATATGGATTAAAAGCGATTCTTTTTGTCTTTTTGTGTTATCTTTATAGTTTTCTGTTTTAAGGGCATTTTTGAACTTATTATACCCCAGCTTATACCCCCGCAAACAAAATTTGAAGGGGGTATACTGGAGTCACCGTGTCTGTCTGTCGGTCGGTCTGTTAGCAAAATCGTGTCCGCTCTGTAACTTTGTTGTTTCTTACTGGAATTTAAAATCGCTTGGTACAAATGTTCACCACATCAAGACGGTGTGTCATGCGCAAGACCCAGGTCCCTAGTTCAAAGGTCAAGGTCACACTTAGAGGTCAAAGGTTATATAGGCATCCAAGTTGTGTCACCCGGCTGTACATTTACCAGGGTGACGCTGGAAAATAGGCTGGTAATCCCCAGTATAGCATGGAAATCCATGGTAATTCCTGGTAAATGACCAACTTTCCATGTTTTCATCTTAAAATGCGGAACTTTTTGTCCAGCCTTTTCGAGCGTATGCTGGAAAAATGCTGGACAAGTAGGGTAAAAGGCTGGACAATGCTGGTAAAAGTCTGGAAAACCCTGGAATTTTTATCAGACAGCATGGACATTGGAACTTAGAAATTTCCGATGCTGGACAAACATGGAAACTCAGAAACTTTAGAGTCCATTTTCTTAGTCTATTTTTTACATGAAAATAACTTAGAAAAATTGTATTTCAAAACAGAAAAGAAAAGAATCCCAAACCAAAATGTATGCTTCAACAAGCTTGTAAAATGCAAGGGCTAATATTCAGAAGTCTGCAAGTATGCAAGAGCACACAAAATTTATATGTTTAAAAACTAAAAAACAAAGGGCCATAACTCCTTAAAATTTATCTGATCAAAGTTTGTGGACGACATTTACAACAACACTTGGTTCTGGCAAGTCATGCAGTTTCGTTGAAATCCGACCAATCCCAGGCGAAAGGATGACCATGGTCCACTGTGGTCATCATGGTTTTTGATAGTCAACCATGTTTTATCGTGGTCAGCCATGAAAAAATCAAGGTGTGAGCATGGTCGACCATGGTTCACTTTGAAAGAGTTAGAGTTACCAGTCCGACCATGGCTTGATCAACAGCTGTATCTAATCATGACACCATAGTTGACAGTTTTAAAGAATTTTGTTGACCAAGATTAACCATGATCAACACAGTATTTAAATTCAGTCCACCATGGTAGACCATGGTCCAAATCAATAGCCTCAGTCATCTACTGGTCAACACCAACCTCCACACCCAGTTTGAGGAGTATAGACCAAATTTATGATCCCTGCTTGTCTGTAGTGACTACATACATGTAGTCTGTTAACAATTTCTCCGCCAAACTTAATAAAGCAAATTTAGATGGACAATATATATCTGAGATAACATATTAATGCTATTTTATTATTATTAAAGAGAGGTAATTTAACAATTATACCATTAAATTGCGTTTAACACACTTAAAATACATTCAAATAAGTTAATAATTGATCTTTTACAAAGCTATAGAAAATTAAAACATAGCTATAAACTTAAATTGCTATTGTTTAAAAGAAACTTAAAGTGTTTCAGCTGTACATATAGAAAGTTTTATCAACTGTCATTAGATCAATCAGTATCTTGAATAGATACCATGCTGGATAGTGTTCCAGGGTTTTCCAGGCTATGCTGGAGAATTTTCCAGGGATTTCCAGGCTATGCTGGACTATTGTCCAGCCTATGCTGGACTATTGTCCAGCGTTTTCCAGGCTATGCTGTAAATTGTCCAGCATTTTCCAGGGTAATCTGGATAATTTTACAGAGTTTCCAGGCTATGCTGGACAATTGTCCAGCGTTTTCCATGCTATGCTGGTAAAAGTTCCAGGTTTTACCATGGTAATTTTACAGTCAGGCTGGACTAACATGGAAATATTTCTTCCATGTTTTTTCTCATTTTACCCTGGAAAAGGCTGGACAAAGAGTCCAAATACTCCAGGCTCTCATTTACCATGTTATTCCAGGGTAATTCCTGGTACTTTTTCATCCAGGCCGGGTGCTCTGTAACTTTATTGTTTTTTACTGGATTTTAAAATTGTTTTGTAAAAATGTTCACCACATAAAGACGGTGTGTCATGCGCAAGACCCAGGTCCCTACCTCAAAGGTCAAGGTCATACTTAGAGGTCAAATATTAAAAGGCTCAAATAGGCATGTGAATCGTGTCCGCTCTGTAACTATGTCATTTTATATTGGATATTTATATTACTTGGTACAAATGTTAACTACATCAAGACGGTGTGTCATGCGCAAGACCCAGGTCCCTAGCTCAAAGGTCAAGGTCACACTTGGCGGTCAAAGGTTAAAAGGCACAAAATCGTGTCCGCTCTGTAACTTTGTCATTTTTGATTGGATATTTATAATACTTGTTACAAATGTTCACCACATCAAGAAGGTGTGTCATGCCCAAGACCCAAGTCCCTAGCTCAAAGGTCAAGGTCACACTTGGAGGTCAAAGGTTAAAAGGCACAAACAGGCATGTCATTTGTGTCCGCTCTGTAACTTTGCCATTTCTTATTGGACATTTATGATACTTAGTACAAATGTTTACCACATCAAGACGATGTGTCATGTGCAAGACCAAGGTCAAGGTCACACTTAGAGATCAAAGGTTATATAGTCATGCAAGTCGTGTCCGCTCTGTAACTTTGTCGGTTCTTACTTGATTTTAGAAGTGCTTGGTACAAATGTTTACCCCATCAATCAAGTTTTTATGCCCCCGTATTGATAGATCGGGAGGCATATAGTGATTCACCTGTCCGTTCGTCCGTCCGTTCGTCCGTCCTGGTTAACCCAAATTGACCGTTTCTTCTAGCATTAATATGGCTTGCTACAAAGCTTTCATACTTACATGGATGTTGTATATGAACACTCTCCATGCGCCTGTATCACCTGACCCCATTTTGACCTTCACCTTGACCTAATTTTGGACTTAGACTTATTGAAAGGCCTAATTCTTGGTTAACCCAAATTGACCGTTTCTTCTAGCATTAATATGGCTTGCTACAAAGCTTTCATACTTGCATGGATGTTATATATGAACACTCTCAACACGCCTGTATCTACTAATCCCATTCTGACCTTCACCTTGACCCAATTTTGGACTAAGACTTATTTATGGACAAGGCTTCCACAGGGGGCATAAGCGTTTATTGAACGCAGTCTTGTTGTATATTTTTTTGTCCTATTTTTTTTTGGAATTTTTTGTCTTCAACATTTTTTCCAAATTTTTTTGGATTTTTTTTTTCAAAGTCTTTTTTGATTATTTTTGGATTTTTTTTTGTTTATTTTCGAAAAATCCATTTTTTTTTAGGAAAACCTAGGTCCCTAGCTCAAAGGTCAAGGTCATTTAGAGGTCAAAGGTTATATAGTTATGCATGTTGTGTTTCTTACTGGATTTTAAAAGATAAAAGTAACTATAAATTTAGATAATATTCCTGTGTCAAGCAGTGCTGTGGGGGTATGATTCATCACTCCAGTGATAGTTCTAGTTTGGTATACAATGCACTAATGCCATTTATTTAAAAAGATCTACATTCGGAATTCCATACAGATATTGTAAATGATTAAATTTATATAACGTTCTACTGCGATAATCATATATATGTTCTAAGTATTTAATTCCCTTATCATGCCAGGTCTTATAAAAAACACTTTTAGAATCAATTTTCACATTTGAATTGTTCCATAGAATTTCTTTACCTATGCATTTTGTTGTTTTGTTATCATTTTTAGCTCACCTGTCACAAAGTGACAGAGTGAGCTTTTGTGATCACTCTTCGTCCGTCCGTCCGTCCGTCAACATTTGGCTTGTGCAGACACTAGAGGTCACAATTTTGACCTCATCTTTATGAAACTTGGTCACAATGATCATCTCAACAAAATATTGGGTCGTCCGGGGTCAAAAACTAGTTCACAAGGTCAAATTATGGAAAAACTTTGTGTAGTCACTAGAGGTCACAATTTTGACCTAATCTTTATGAAACTTGGTCACAATGATCATCTCAACAAAATCTAGGTCATGTTCAATATTGCATCATCCGGTGTCAAAAACTAGGTCACAAGGTCAAATCATAGAAAAAACTTGTGTAGTCAATAAAGGTCACAATTTTGGTCTAATCTTTATGAAACTCGGTCACAATGATCATCTTAACAAAATCTAGGTCAAGTATGATATTGGGTCATCCGGGGTCAAAAACTAGGCCACAAGGTCAAATAATAGAAACACTCTGTGTAGTCTCTAGAGGTCACAGTTTTGGCCTGATCTGTAAGAAACTTAGTCACAATGATCATAACAACAAAATCTAGGTCAAGTTCGATATGAGTTCATCCGGGGTAAAAAACTAGGTCACCAGGTCAAATAATAGAAAAACCTAGTGTAGTCATTATAGGTCACAGTTTTGGTCTGATCTTTACGAAACTTGGTCACAATGATCATCTCAACAAAATCTAGGTCAAGTTCGATATTGGTTTATCTGGGGTCAAAAACTAGCCTACAAGGTCAAATCATATAAAAACTTTGTGAAGTCACTAGAGGTCACAATATTGACCTAATCTGTAAAAAACTTGGTCACAATGATCATCTCAACAAAATCTAGGTCAAGTTCGACAGGTGAGCGACCTAGGGCCCTTTTGGCCCTCTTGTTTACAATAGCAATTTAAGTTTATAGCTATGTTTTATTCTTCTATAGCTTTGGAAAAGATAAATTATTAACTTTTTTGAATGTATTTTAAGTGTGTTAAAGGCAATTTAATGGTATATTTTTTAAATTAATAATAATAAAATAGCATTAATATAATATCTCAGATATTCATGTATATTGTCCATCAAAATTTGCTTTATTAAGTTTGGCTGAGAAATTGTTAACAGACTGCATGTATGTAGTCACTACGGACAAGCAGTGATCATGGTCTATACTCCTCAAACTGGGTATGGAGGTTGGTGGTGACCAGTAGATGACCCTATTGATTTGGAGCATGGTCTACCATGGTGGACTGAATTGAAGTGCTGTGTTGATCATTGTTGACCCTGGTCAACAAAATTCTTTACAACTGTCAACCATGGTCAACTATGGTGTCATGATTAAATACAGCTGTTGACCAATCCATGGTCGGACTGGTAACTCTAACTCAACAATGGTGAACCATGGTCGACTAGGCTCTCACCTTGATTTTTTCATGGTATTTGATGGCTGACCACAATAAAACATAGTTGACTATAAAAAATCATGGTGACCATGGTGGACCATGGTCATCCTTTTGTCTGGGATCGGTCGGATTTCAACGAAACTTTGCATGACTTGTCAGAACCAAGTCTTGTTGTAAATGTCATCCACAAACTTTGATCAGATAAATTTTAAGGAGTTATGGCCCTTTGTTAGCTCACCTGTCACTTTGTGACAGAGTGAGCTTTTGTGATCACTCTTCGTCCATCGTCCGTCGTCCGTCGTCCATCGTCAGTCCGTCCGTCCGTCCGTCCGTCAACAATTTGCTTGTGTAGACACTAGAGGTCACAATTTTGACTTAATCTTTATGAAACTTGGTCACAATGATCATCTCAACAAAATCTAGGTCAAGTTCGATATTGGGTCATTCGGGGTCAAAAACTAGGTCACAAGGTCAAATCATAGAAAAACCTTGTGTAGACACTAGAGGTCACAATTTTGACTTAATCTTTATGAAACTTGGTCACAATGATCATAACAACAAAAACTAGGTCAAGTTCTATATTGGGTCATCCGGGGTCAAAAACTAGGTCACAAGGTCAAATCATAAAAAAACCTTGTGTAGACATTAGAGGTCACAATTTTGACTTAATCTTTATGAAACTTGGTCACAATGATCATCTCAACAAAATCTAGGTCAAGTTCGATATTGGGTCATCCGGGGTCAAAAACTAGGTCACAAGGTCAAATCATAGAAAAACCTTGTGTAGTCTTTAGAGGTCACAATTTTGACTTAATCTTTATGAACCTTGGTCACAATGATCATCTCAACAAAATCTAGGTCAAGTTCGATATTGGGTCATCCGGGGTCAAAAACTAGGTCACAAGGTCAAATCATAGAAAAACCTTGTGTAGTCACTAGAGGTCACAATTTTGACCTAATCTTTATGAAACTTGGTCACAATGATCATCACAACAAAATCTAGGTCAAGTTCTATATTGGGTCATCCGGGGTCAAAAACTAGATCACAAGGTCAAATCATAGAAAAACCTTGTGTAGTCACTAGAGGTCACAATTTTGACCTAATCTTTATGAAACTTGGTCACAACGATCATCACAACAAAATCTAGGTCAAGTTTGATATTGGGTCATCAGGGGTCAAAAACTAGATCACAAGGTCAAATCATAGAAAAACCTTCTGTAGTCACTAGAGGTGACATTTTTGACCTAATCGTTATGAAACTTGGTCACAATGACCATCACAACAAAATTAAGGTCAAGTTCGATATTGGGTCATCCGGGGTCAAAAACTAGGTCACAAGGTCAAATCATAGAAAAACCTTGTATAGTCACTAGAGGTCACAATTTTAGCCTAATCCTTATGAAACTTGGTCAGAGTGATCATCTCAACAAAATCTAGGTCAAGTGTGATATTACGTCATATGGGGCCAAGAAGTAGGTCACTAGGTCAAATCACAGGTCTTGCATGTACTGCTATAACAGGTGAGCGACCTAGGGCCCTTTGGGCCCTCTTGTTTTTAGCTCACCTGTCACAAAGTGACAGAGTGAGCTTTTGTGATCACTCTTCGTCCGTCGTCAGTCCGTCCGTCCGTCCGTCAACAATTTGCTTGTGTAGACACTAGAGGTCACAATTTTGACTTAATCTTTATGAAACTTGGTCACAATGATCATCTCAACAAAATCTAGGTCAAGTTCGATATTGGGTCATTCGGGGTCAAAAACTAGGTCACAAGGTCAAATCATAGAAAAACCATGTGTAGACACTAGAGGTCACAATTTTGACTTAATCTTTATGAAACTTGGTCACAATGATCATAACAACAAAATCTAAGTCAAGTTCGATATTGGGTCATCCGGGGTCAAAAACTAGGTCACAAGGTCAAATCATAAAAAAACCTTGTGTAGACACTAGAGGTCACAATTTTGACTTAATCTTTATGAACCTTGGTCACAATGATCATCTCAACAAAATCTAGGTCAAGTCGATATTGGGTCATCCGGGGTTAAAAACTAGGTCACAAGGTCAAATCATAGAAAAACCTTGTGTAGACACTAGAGGTCACAATTTTGACTTACTCTTTATGAAACTTAGTCACAATGATCATCACTCCAAAATCTAGGTCAAGTTCGATATTGGGTCATCCGGGGTCAAAAACTAGGTCACAAGGTCAAATCATAAAAAAACCTTGTGTAGACACTAGAGGTCACAATTTTGACTTAATCTTTATGAACCTTGGTCACAATGATCATCTCAACAAAATCTAGGTCAAGTTCGATATTGGGTCATCCGGGGTTAAAAACTAGGTCACAAGGTCAAATCATAGAAAAACCTTGTGTAGACACTAGAGGTCACAATTTTAGCCTAATCCTTATGAAACTTGGTCAGAGTGATCATCTCAACAAAATCTAGGTCAAGTGCGATATTGCAGCATATGGGGCCAAGAACTAGGTCACTAGGTCAAATCACAGGTCTTGCATGTACTGCTATAACAGGTGAGCGACCTAGGGCCCTTTGGGCCCTCTTGTTTAGACATATAAATGTTGTCCGCTCTTGCACACTTGCAGACTTCTGAATATTAGTAGCCCTTGCATTTTTCAAGCTTGTTGAAGCATACATTTTGGTTTTGATTCTTTCCTTTTCTGTTTTGAAATACAATTTTTCTCTGTTATTTTCATGTAAAAATAGACTAAGTTCCCCTAAAAATTGGACTCTAAAATTTCCACATTAGTATTTTTCCATGTTTTTCCAGCATCTAAAATTTCTAAGTTCCAATGTCCATGCTGTCTGATAAAAATTCCAGGGTTTTCCAGACTTTTACCAGCGTTGTACAGCCTTTTACCCTACTTTATCCAAGGGGGCATAAGCGTATATTGAACGCAGTCTTGTTTTGTCTGGTATATATAGTACATACATTCAATAACAAAACTCTTGAAGTGATCAAGAATGTGTCAAATATATACAGCCAGCTTTTTAGCTCTACTGTTCCAAGAATAATGAGAACTATATTGCAAGTGTCGTCTGTTCACGTTAAAAGTTTATGACGAGTTTGTATTTCAGAGTATACATGTATCTTAACATACTGTTCAAGGTACACCAATAAAAATAAAGTAAATTGGTATACACACGGCTTGTGTAAAGATGCTGTACGTCTGCGATTGAAAGTGGCGGTGATGTAGTCAATTAAAGTTGCTATTTCTAAAATGGAAAATCATTTTCCGCTCAACATTTAAATTTTAGTTAGGGGTCTGAGATATTGTGATAAAATTGCCCTAACTTATTTTACTGGGCTGTATACTCTGATTGCAAATTCTATACTGTACAACATTATTGTTCATACAAATTTTAAGTAATATAAATACTTAAATGTAGAAGTTCCCCTCAGATTAAATTACTTAAAGAAGCATAATTACTTCAAGTAGTATTATATTACTATAGCTTAAAAAATATGTAATACTTAATAATTAATTACTGTAAGTATTACTGAACATTACTTATAATAAGTAATAACATTTTACTAAGTAATTTTTTTTTTGAGTGACTGTTGACACTCTAGAGGTCATAATTTTCACTTAATCTTTTTTAAACTTAGTCACAATGTTTTTCTCTATAAAATATAGGTAAAGGTCGTAACTGGGTCATATGGGGTCAAAAACTAGGTCACTAGGTCACATCAAAGAAAAACCTTGTTAACACTCTAGAGGTCACATTTTTGACATAATCTTAATGAAACCTGGTCACAATGTATGTCTCTATGAAATCTAGGTCAAGTTTGTAATTGGGTCATCTGGGGTCAAAAACTAGGTCACACCAAAGAAAAACCTTTTTAACACTCTAGAGGTCACATTTTTGACATAATCTTAATGAAACTTCGTCACAATGTATGTCTCTATAAAATCTAGGTAAAGGTCATATTTGGGTCATCTGGGGTAAAAACCATGTCACATCAACCTTGTTTACACTCTAGAGGTCACACTTTTTTATTTGATATTAATGACACTTGGCCATAATGTGTGGCTTTATGAAATCTAGGTCCAGTTCGCAACTGGGTCATCTGGGGCCAAAAACTAGGTCACCAGGTCACTGATTCTGCCTAAACAGCTAGTCATCAGGTGAGCGCTATAGGGCCAATGGCCCTCTTGTTATCACATATGGTGGTGTTTGAGGCATCCTTTGTTTTATACATAGATGAATTATTTGAAGCCATATTATTACAGTGGACACCTTTAATTGTTGATGTGTGTCAGAGATTATGTAACTCCTTGTAGATGTCACTTTAAGTGAATTTAATTGACTGATAAGTATCAGCAACTCAGCAACCGTTGTTATTCAAATATGCCCTCAAGACAATGTCATGAATTTTGACAAGTGATACATGGTGTTTACAAATTTGTACACAATGTACCATATATTTCAAACTTTCAAGTCATTTAAAACACAATTCACTAATTTATTGAATTATCTTTTTTAGCTCACCTGTCACAAAGTGACAGAGTGAGCTTTTGTGATCACTCTAAATTGTCTGTCGTCCGTCCACAATTTACTAGCGTAGACACTAGAGGTCACAGTTTTGGTCTAATCATTAAGAAACTTGGTCACAATGATCATCTTAACGAAATCTAGGCCAAGTTGATATTGGGTCATCCGGGGTCAAAAGCTAGGTCACAGGGTCACATCATAGAAAAACTTTGTGTAGGCGTTAGAGGTCACAATTTTGACCTAATCTTTATGAAACTCAGTCACAATAATCATCTTATCAAAATCTGGGTCAAGTCGGTATTGGGTCATCCGGGGTCATAAATTAGGTCACAAGCTCAAATCATAGATAAACCTTGCGTAGTTACTAGAGGTTACAATTTTGACCTAATCTTTATGAATCTCGGTCACAATGATAGTCTCAACAAAATCTAGGTTATGTTTGATATTGGTTCATCCAGGGTCAAAACAAGGTCATAACGTCAAATCATAGACAAAACTTTGCTTAAACTTCAATATGGGTTTATGTGATGTAAATTACAAGGTCGCTTGTTAAGACATATAAAAACGTTGCACATGCAATAGAGCCTGCAATTTTTTGGTTATCATTAAGGGACCTGGATGAACTACTACGACAGGTGAGTGACCTAGGGCCATTTTGGCCCTCTTGTATATAGTAGACGAAATGGGATTAGATAAAATGGGAATAAACCGTGACGGATACCATCAGGAACGGGGTATACAGAATGGAATTGTTAGAACTTGTTTCACAATCTACCTAAAATAAATCAATCTCATGGCCTTTTGTCGGAGGTTTATTCCCATTTCGTCTAATCCCATTTCGTCTACTATATAAGACGGAGACCTTAAGAAAAAAAATCCACAAATAGCACAATTTGGGAAAATCGCGTTTAGTACAGAGCAGATACTTTTTGGCAAAAAAATGCCAAACAAGTATTTTTCTAGGATCTTGTCACATAATGTGCGTCTTGTAATATACTAAGAATTTAAGTCCATACTTGCTAGTGAAAGTCGACTTTTTTGGGGTAAAACCTTACAAAATATAAAAGCAAAGCATGAATTTTTGGAATCTATAGATCACTTTGTCATTTAATTGGTTTATTTGATAATAATATATTGTGATAAGTACGTTGTTACTTGCAGTTTAAGATATCAAACATCATTTTCCATGTTGTTGCGAAAAAATGCAATATTTTGGGGAAAATCCTTAAAAATATAAACTGAGTGAAAACCGTGAATTTTGGGAATCGGTTGACTACAGATTTATTACTTAGTTCATTTGATAATTAATCACTGTTATAGGTACATAATGGCTTGTAGTTTAGTGCATCAAAATTAAGTTACCGGAATATTATGCTAAATGAGAGTCCTTTTGGGGTAAAATATTACAAAATATAAACGAAAAGTCTGAATTTTGGGAATCTGTTGATTATTTTATAATGTTTACCCCATAAAATAAATACGGCACAATATGGAAGTTAATTTCAGTATTGTACAAGACATCCATAACATGACATGACCCAACAAAATAGATTTCTGTGTATTTTATTTCCCATTTTGTAAATGTGGCACTAACAAGCGGACAATTGTGCTAATTAAATGACGTCATCATGATCATTGTGTTTATGCGATGTCAATAACGTCATTTCAATCGTCATGTCTAGTTTTCATCATGTCATAGCATGTCACTAAGTTTGACCATTTTGAAAAGATAAAACTTTTTTGAAACCTTAAACATTTATCTACACAATTCTATCAACATGTAAAGAGGTGAAATTTTGTCCTCAGGTTGGAAATCCCAGAGCAGAGCTCAAATGTCAAATAGGTGTGATATATTGGTGTTATGGGGTGTTATATACAAAAAATACAAACTAAAATGCGATTTATGACAAATACAATTATTTTATAGGATGAAGAAATATAAAGTATTGTGAGATTTGATATTATAAGTCACAAATATTTTATAAACTCCTAGGAATAATGCGAATAAAAAGAAATATGACAATACAAGCAAACAGATACATTAAATTATAAAGTCATAAATTTTGTTAGTTATGAGAATGTTGCAATTTCTATCTATAAGTTATTTTCAAGGAAAAAATGTATTAAAAGTATAAATAAAATCAAAGATCATACACACATGGATAGGCATGTCTAAAAATAGCCCAATTATGACTTGAATACTAATAATGCATTGCGCGCGCTTCCGTCATTATAGTTAACCTTAGTAGTGTATCGAAATGAAATCGTGTTTTTGGGTTAAAACCCGAAAACCAAGTCATTTATTCATTTACAACAAATAAAGACCATCCCAAAGATTACAAAAAAAAACAATTTATAAGAAAAACAGCCGTAAATAAGTTTCCTTAGGGATCAGAAAATTAAATTTTGGAAGAAATCCAAAACCCGCCGATTGAAAAATCATCGACCCGGAAAGCTCACAGAAAAATTGGTTTATTTTAGAATTGACAGATGAATCATCAGAATTATTCATACAACAACATCCCAAACACATGATGGACGCAATCAAAACCTACCTTCACTAAATTTGACCAAGGGTTGCTTTAAAGTAATCAAAATATTTCGCAGGTTAAAAGATTTACATATCCAAGATGGCGGCGACTAGCCGTAAAAATAGCGTCATCGTGAAAATCACTTAAAATTTTGCCCATCGCCCGATTTCTTTCCAATATGGCGGCCTATATAAGCGATATAATGGGGCTCGAATGAAGTTACTTTTCCATCTTTCGTATTCTTTGATAAAATACAAGTAAAAGACAATAAAAAAATACAATAAAATGTTATAAGAAAATGTTGAAATTTCTATCTATAAGTTATTTTCTATGAAAAAATGTATTAAAAGTATCAATAAATCACAAGTTTAAGACAATAAAATTATAATAAAATGTTATTAAGACAGGGTAAAATTTCTATCTATTAATTATTTTCATGAAAAAGTGTATTTAAGTGTCAATAAATTACAAGTTTAAGACAATAAACATTATACAGTAAAACCTCGTTATCTCGAGGACCCATCGGGACAAGCCAAATGCTCGAGTTAAGCCAGGTGCTCGAAATATCCGAAGTCTATGATGAATTGTTGTTATGACTAAGTGTAACTGTGTTTATAATGAAAACACGTATGATACATATATTTGGTTGTAACTACGAATAGTGTCATTGTTTATCATCAAACGCGGCAGTCTTTCGACTGACTTCAAACACGCCGCACATCAAAGAAATTGCCGGTACTGTTGGGAGTAGTGTAACGTCAAAGTTCCATACCGCGGTATGAATTCGCCAATCTGCGCTTAGTGTAGATTCCATTGACATTTAATTTGCTATTTTACAAAGTCGACTAATTTTTTGTTCTTCTTCGATAAGAATTGGATTTAGTCGCGGACTTGATTTACTTCACTTATTCAGTATCGGACACGTGAAATTGCACTGTACGTAAGCTTACATTTTGCAGGTTTTCATGAAATACGGGGTATGAAAAAGTTTTAAAATGATTTTGATTTGCAGTTTTATAACGGACGGAACCTAAATATTTAAGATTCTACATGTACGTCGGTTTATCTTACGATAATTAAAAGTCTGTGCGAATCAGTACGTTCGAAGCAACGATGTTGCATTTAATAATTCTATTTCTCGTATGCGTTAAAGTTCCCAATTGTTGCCTATTGAACCTGTTTTGAAACGTATGTGTTGTTTAAATCACGCTCATTAATTAAATATCTTCTACTTCGTGTTTAATATAACGAATCGAAAATACGGAAATCAATTTAAGTGT
The DNA here is from genome assembly GCA_947247005.1 of Spisula solida. NCBI lineage: Eukaryota > Metazoa > Mollusca > Bivalvia > Venerida > Mactridae > Spisula > Spisula solida. Next base: position 38,153,162 of record OX365945.1, read on the forward strand.
TAGGGATTACGCTATTGTCATAAAATGTGATTATAACGATGTGTGAAAAATACGGACTGTAAAAAATTTAGTATGACATTTTTCGGAGGTGTGAAATTTCGCTCGGATGATTGCCTCGAGATCAGGTAATTAATTATCGTTGAAAATTGTTGATTGGACCGACACCTGCGCTCGAATTAGACCGGATGCTCGTAATAACTTTACTCGAGTTAGAGGGATAAATTAATGTACAATATAGAGCAAATTCGTCGGGACTTTGAAATTTGCTCGAATTAGGCCGGTTGCTCGAATAATCGCTGCTCGTATTACCGAGGTTTTACTGTAATTAGAGATGGCAACGAGTACTAAAATCGGTACTCGGGTACTCGGTCATTCTTCCGATCGAGTACTCGGGTACTCGGAAAACTATAAATGTGAATGATATTTGGGACACAGAAATGTTGTACTGCAAAACGTGCGTGTTCAACTTCAAATAGAACATCGTGTGTGCCTGTCCATTCTGTTCAGTTGATGGTCAAATCTATATCGGTAGAAGAATGTTGAAACAAAATAACTAACAAAAGAACAACAATACAGTGTAAATTCAGTATAAGTTATAGTCAATAACGCCAGAAAATCGAATAATAACAAATTTACAACTAAGGGGGAATACTCCTATCAACCGGTGACATAGTAATATTTACACAGAGTGACGCAGTCGAGTTATCGTTCATTTATAAATACATGCGTGAGAACGATTATAATTATAATTTAAAGTAATATTTTATTAATTTCTTAATCGATTGTCACACCCATTAAACAATAACTGCCAATTGAAGATCGATGACAATCACTCGGATTGATGTCAACAAAGGAAACCCCAGCTACGTGTCATAACCAAACTAACAGACGATGATTGACAGGTCTGCATGTGTTTTGCTTGCAGCGATTAAGGATCGATGACACGTTGTTAATTGTAATTTTAGTAGACCAGATAAGACTTGGACACGTTCTGTACAATACAGGATTAACAATTATTAATTTTTTACCGTGTACTCGAAGTCAGATTTTGATATTCGATAATCGGACCTTTGAACGAGTACTCGAGTACTCGGGTACTCGTTGCCATCCCTAATTATAATAAATGTTATTAAAACATTATTAAATTTCTATTTATATAGCGGAAATAATTTGCAAGTTTTCAAAAACTTATAAATTATTATAATGTATTGTTTGTTTAAGGTTTTAAAACTTTAGACCAACTTTAGACCAAACGAGAATTTTTACAGTTAGATGAAATGGGAATTCAGTCCAAAAGAACTTTAGACGAAATGGGAATTTGAAAATTAGACCAAATGGGATTAGACGAAATGGGATGTCCCCTTGTCGAATATGACTCAATATTAATTAAAATAATGAATCATGTATGTGTTACATTACTTTCATAATAACTTTATGTTTTAGGGCTGATGGTACCACATTGACAGTTCGATCACTACGCTATCTACAGCTCACTGATGCAAGTGACATGGTACAGTTCTGTGAAGTCTACAAACATAGTCCACTGAAACGTCAAACTGTGATAACATGCCTGGGTACCTTGAAGAAATCTATGGCAGAAGAAGATGCTATCAGCTGTTTGGTGTTGGGAACTGAAGATAAATCTATATATGTTCTAGACCCTGAAGCTTTTACTGTACTTGCTACTGTAAGTTACTGTAAAATCATAAATATTAGTGGGGGATTAAATTTTGTGGATGACCTCAACCACCAAATCTAAAATCCCGATGATTAATTATACCAATAAACATGTAAATTGACCAAGCGCAAGTTGACCATGGCCACCATTTTTGTTAACAGAATTAGGTCAGGTTTATATGCCGTATCTTTCGGCTTATTAGCTCACCTGTCTGAAAGTGACAGAGTGAGCTTTTGTGATCACTCTTCGTCCATCGTCCGTCCGTCAACAATTTGCTTGTGTAGACACAATTTTGGGGTAATCTTTATGAAACTTAGTCACAATGATCATCTCAACAAAATCTAGGTCAAGTTCGATATTGGGTCATCCCAGGTCAAAAACTAGGTCACAATGTCAAATCATAGAAAAGTCTTGTGTAGTCACCAGAGGTCACAATTTTGACCTACTCTTTATGAAACTTGGTCACTGTGATCATCTCAACAAAATCTAGGTCAAGTTTGATATTGGGTCATCCCAGGTCAAACACTAGGTCACAATGTCAAATCATAGGAAATCCTTGTGTAGTCACCAGAGGTCACAATTTTGACCTAATCTTTATAAAACTTGGTCACAATGATCATGTCAACAAATTCTAGGTCAAGTTCGATATTCGGTCATCCGGGGTCAAAAACTAGGTCACAATGTCAAATCATAGGAAATCCTTTTGTAGTCACTAGAGGTCACAATTTTGACCTAATCTTTATAAAACTTGGTCACTATGATCATGTCAACAAATTCTAGATCAAGATCGATATTCGGTCATCCGGGGTCAAAAACTAGGTCACATGGTCAAATCATAGAAAAACCCTGTGTAGTCACTAGAGGTCATACTTTTGACCCAACCTTTATGAAAATTGGTCACAATGATCATCTCAGCAAGATCTAGGTCAAGACTTATATTGGGTCATCCAGGGTCAAAAATTAGGTCACTAGATCAAATCATAGGAAATCCTTGTGTTGTCACTAGAGGTCACGATTTATGAAAATTGGTCACAATGGTCATCTCAACAAAATCTAGGTCAAGTGTGAGTTCACTAGGTCAAATCACAGGGCTTGCATGCACTACAACGACAGGTGAGCGACCTAGGGTCCTTTGGGCCCTCTTGTAAGACTAAATGGCTTATAAGACGGCCCCCTAACAATGGACTGGCAATCTGAGATTTTTACTTAGACCCTCGTGTAAGACGATGCACCTTTCGGCCTCAAATTCAAAATCAGAACTCAGACCGAAGGATTTTTATCACAATGTTTTCATAAAAAAAATAATAAAAAAATCTCATAAGAAATAACATTTGCAAAGCCGAGTGTACCTGGCAAACTGTTTATTAGTTGGTGTGATGGTGTCATGCTGAGTGACTATCGAATTCTATATCTAACAATCCCCGTAAGTGTCATAAATCCTATTGTTTATAAAATAGTGTAAACATACATGCTGTGTGGCGTGTAATTAATACAAGCGTGAGTATCACTTCGGTAGGTCAGATATGTGATAAGACGTTTTTAATTTCTTCAAGTAATTTACCATGTATATATAGTTTGCATGATGTTCCCGTCGTATTCTGCATAAATGTATAAACTATGCAACATATTTATATATAATAAACAAGGTGATTTAATTTCTGTTGAAATTGACAAGGTTTAACATCATGTAATATCTGTCAAACTGATAATTTATGATAGTCTATAACAGTCCTTAATGTGTCAGTGTAGAAATCTACTTAACTCCGCCTTGTTACCGTTAGAAACGCACATTCCTCAGCTATGGAAAAACATCAACCAATTAAAACGATGATAGGCGTGTCTACAAGTTTCCTAATATAGAACTTCACTGTTTGACCACCTGCAGGTGTGAGGCGGTGATGGTGTCTTTGATCTGCGGTTAACTGCAGACAAGTTGTCTGGGTAAGCTGGGATTTCTCAGCGGGTCATTTTGTCTTAAAATTTGGTCTGTTTATTGCAACATGTGTGCATTGGGACACGGCCCATTGTATTAAAAATAAACATGCTCATTTAACAGTGACTAGGCTTGAATAAAATGCCACATCCCTGTGTTTGTGTGTATATTTTTCTGCACTGATGACTGGTGTTAAAATGAGATTTTTTGTTGACATGATATTGGATCATTGTAGATTTCTGTTTTGTTGTATGGATTGGCTTAATCTATATACATCAATTAGGACTTAGATATGACTCATAAATATGTTTAGCAGATCTTATTCAAGTAAGTATATTTCTCGAGTAATAACTACGCATCTGTTCACACATCTGACTATCCTCACCATACGCTACTCTTGATCTGCCTTACTTGTTGGAAAATGACTTCATCGGGTCAAAATTGGGTTATATTTGTTTTTAATTTTCATGTAGGCATGGCTTATTTGACGAGCCCCCCACATTGAACGTGAATACTGAGTCTCAAATTCTCGTCTAATAAGTGGAAAGTTTTTATGCCCCCCCTATCGATAGATGGGGAGGCATATAGTGATTCACCTGTCCGTTCGTCCGTCCGTCTGTCCGTTCGTCCGTTCGTCCGTCCGTCCGTCCTGGTTAACCCAAATTGACCGTTTCTTCTAGCATCTTTATGGCTTGCTACAAAGCTTCCAAACTTGCATGGATGTTGTATATGAACACTCTCCACACACCTGTATCACCTGACCCCATTTTGACCTTCACCTTGACCTAATTTTGGACTTATTTATGGACAAGGCTTCCACAGGGGGCATAAGCGTTTATTGAACGCAGTCTTGTTTAAGTACTAATCATGCACAGATGTTCTTCAATAAATCATGAACTGTTGAAGGACAAACTGATTTTATGTACAGTTCATGAAAATAAATGTTCATGAACAATTCATGAACTTTCTGCTATATATCTCTATTGTCTCATTTAGACTTCATATTTTGGACATGAACTGTTCATGATTACAAATTTCATGAAAATTTCAAGGACAAACATATTTTATGTACAGTTCAAGAAGATAAATGTATTCATGAACAACCCATGAAATAAACTAAGTGTATCAAAATGCATAAAATGAAGCTCTATTGTGTGTATGAAGACTAAGTCCAACATGTGTTTTAAGTATAAATAGTAAATATATTATTGGTACAATGATTGCCTCATGATATTAAAAATAAGAAAAGAATCATTGTGTATGTATATTCATGTTCATAAAAGTTGCAAATCGGGAACATAGCTGAACCTGAATATCAGATGAAACCTACTGGAACATTGTTATTTTATCATTACAATTGTTTGCCTCAATCAGATTAATAGTTTAGCTACCTTTTGTACCTTTTGCAACATGATTTTCTGTTCACATTGTTGTTTTGAACAGTTTGAGTATATTTTATTTGGTATATCTCATTTTCATATTTACATGCATGCTCAATAGCTTTTCAACGACTACACTAACAGAGTTTAGAATATAACCTACATTATGAGCCAATGAAAACGCCACATTTTCGCGGTTAAATGAAAATTTAATCATTAAAATTTTCTCTTAACAGACTTGACGTCATGCGTTGGCGCTAATTTCTATCGGCCAATCAGAATGCAGAATGTTATATTCTAAGTTAGTTAGAACATGTTAAGTAAATTTTAATGACTAAAAAGGACTCGCTTCGCTTTGCTCGCTCCGCCCTTTTTAATCATTAAAATTTACTTAATATGTTCTAACTATAACTTAAAACTACCAACTATTCAATTTACAAAAATCAGCAATTAATAAATATTACATTTATCTATGACAATATACAGTAACCTTATATGATATAAATAATTCTAACACGATCTGCGGATTAATCGTTTAAATATAGAGCAGACCCAGCAATGTTTTATTACCCCCATAAAACATACCTATCAAATTGGCTGTTTCTATTTACGCCCAGTATCACGTGACATATTTATGAATGAATGAACGTAAACTTTATAGTAAATTGTTCTACGAGTTACGATGACAAGGCGAATTGCACGAGAATCCAGTGTTACAGCTATGACGCATCTATTTTTAGAAACTCCAATATACACTAGAAACCAAGTTTTATTAAAGCTTCTGATAATCAATTCATTTATATTTTTCATTTTATGAAATAGATACCATATACTGTTGTTATTAAAATTGTTTCAATGTTTAAAATGTGGTATTTCCTTCAGAAAGTTACGATGGTCGTTTTCATTAACGAGGGAGGTAATTGTACCAGCTAATAAGCCACTCAATTTCAGCGTGGAATTATGTTCAATGTCAAATGGGTGAAAATGGAATGCGCGCAGTTAAATAGTGCGGGATATTATCGTATTTAGAATCGAAATAAAAACTCTGTTCTTGTATATTGTCGGTGAATAAAACACGGGCACTCGTTCGGATGCGGAAAATTAAATCACTCGTGCTACGCACTCGTGATTTAATTTTTCCGCATCCGAGCTCCTGCCCGTGTTTTATTCACCGACAATAAACGCGAACAGATTTTTATTTCTTAAATAAACATACAAAAAAAGACGCATTGTTTCTTGAACACTTCATGAACACTTCATGAATACTAATTCTTAAAACCTCATGCTAGGCTTACCCCACCCACTTGCTAATTTGTTTTCCTATATTTTTCACACAATTATTCTTAAAATTAGATATTTAAAGTCACACAAGATACTTTTAAACTTGACATGCTTAACCCTGCAACTTACCTTTTATAAGATCACATATTAAGATAAAACCACCCACTAAAATTTGTCAAACATCAGCACATGTCATTGCTGTCAGCCATTTTGAAAATCTGTGATGTCGTCAACATGTGACAGGAAGTCAATTTTCATGAATACTTTAAGAACTTTTTATGAATTAATTGTTGGACAGTTCAGGAATGGTTTAAGAACAGTCTAGAAATAATTGTTCATGAAATGTTCATCATGTACTTTTTATGGCTGGATCAAGGACAGTTAATGAACTCTTAAGTATCCATCAAAAATTCATGAACTGTTCATGAACACATTTTAAGAACAGTTCATGTCCAAAAGTTCATGAACCAGGTTCAAGAACTTATCAGTACCTGTTCATGAACAGTTCTTGATTGGAGTCAAGTGTCCATGAAATCATGAACTACATTTCGCATAAAGTTTCATGAAAATTAACCACATTGTTGTTTATTTAAAAGCATCTGATTAACCGGAACCAACTTTCTTTACATCCTCTAATTAGGACAATATTTGGTCACTTTAGCACGAAATGCTATTATTTTTGAGGATTTACAAGGAGATAAATTTTTTCTTCCAGATGAGTTTACTCAGTGTGCCTGTGTTTCTAAGTGTTACTGGCATGTTTGATGTGGAATATAGAATCGTTGTAGCGTGTAGGAATGGATGTATATATACACTGAAAAGGTGAGCACATTTGTAGTGTTTTAGTTTTGGTCCAAACACATAGTGTGACATATAATCAAAAAAGACAAAAACAAATCCAATGGATGAAGGCTGCAATCAGAAACAGCCGAGCATGATAGGCAAACAAGAACACACAAAAGTTAAATCACAAATTAAAAGCATAAGCCACAAAGGTAGACACAGAAATGAACTAGAACACAATGGAACTGAACAACTACATGAATTAACAGGACACCCTACTCTGACAGCCTGTCACTTTAGTCAGTCAAACATAACCAGAGTAAGAGCCAGCAGATAAGAACAAATCACAAGGACAGCCTATTATTCTTCACTTCAAGCTTGTGTTGGGGGTGACCTGTGTTAAACAATCAACTGTCTGAAACAGCCATTATTATTTAATACTTACATCTCTTACACCGGTCACCTTATGTAAGTGACCACAACTGATATATCCATTGACTGGATCTCTTATAACGGTCACCTTATGTAAGTGACCACAACTGATATATCCATTGACTGGCTGTTTAAGACAGGTTAGATTGTATATTGAAGAACCATCAGTTCGAAGAATGAGAACATATGTTTTGTATAGAGTTGTTTGTCTTTCATTTTGCATAAACCTTACTAAGTTTCCAATATTTCAAAGTAATTGTCAAATGTGAATATACATGTAATTCAAAGTACTGGTATATACAGTGCCCACCAAAAATAAGTACTTGTTATTTACTTGTCTGTAATAACACTATTTGCAAAACAGTGAAACAACAATATTTTTAAAGAAAATGAATAATTTTGTTTATTAAATGTTTAGACCATGCATTGATTAATATCCTAGACGCAAAATATATAGTTTCTTTGTCCCTCTTGAATGGTAACTTTGCCACAAAAAGATGGAAAATGCAGCCTTTTGAATCACATGGTTATTTTAATTCAGAACACCTTCATCTTTATTTCTATCTCTTTTTTGACTCCTTTAGTAAATGTAGTTTCAGAAACTAGTATAATTGTGACCATATCATAAACAGATATTGAATAATTTAACCAAATTTAATTTTGCAACTATTATTTGCTGTATACTTATTTTTGGTGGGCACTGTATATGTAGATTGAACAGTATTGAAAACTCCCTTAAACTCCCCTTATTTTTATTCAGGGGTGTGAAAGATATAACAAGGAATTGTATAGAATTGAGCTCACAGATTGTTGGGATGGAGCGTCTCAATAAAACAATATATGTAGCATGTATGGATCAAACTCTGAAATGCTTCACTTCTAAGGTAAATATTGTAGAAGTTTCTGTACATTAAAAAATTTCTGCATAAATATAAATGATGTTACACCAGCTTGTCTTTCTATCCTTAAAAATGTTTACTTTGTATTTCATATTTATGCGCCCCATCTTTGATGAAGGGTTATATTGCTTTGCACATGTTGGTCTGTCGGTCGATCGAGCGGTAGGTAGACCAAATGGTTTCTGTTCAATTATTCAAAAACGCTTTGCTCTAGGATCTTTAAACTTTACATGGAGGTTAATATCAATAGTAGATGACCCCTATTGATTTTGAAAGTTAATAGGTCAAAAGTCAAGGTCACTGTGACCTTCACCATTTCTGACTATTCAAATGGTTTTTGTACAATAACTCAAGAACGCTTTGCCCTAGGATCTTTAAACTTTACATGGATGTTGGCCATCGACAGTAGATAACCCCTATTGATTTTCAGGTCAGTAGGTCAAAAGTCTAGGTCACAGTGACCTTCACCATTTCTGACTATTCGAATAGTTTCTGTTCAATAACTCAAGAACGCTTTGCCCTAGAATCTTCAAACATTCCATGGAGGTTGGTCATGAACAGTAGATGACCCCTATTGATTTTGAGGTCAGTAGATCAAAGGTCAAGGCCACTGTAAATTTGTACATGATGAAGATAAAAGGACATTGCAAGGCGTCTTTTCATTTCTCAAAGTCGGTCAATAGCATCTGAAAGACAACAACAAAAGTGGTCAAGTGAAAACAACAACAATCAAACAGAACTTAATAAAAAGTAACATATTCGTTTCAAAGCTGCAATATTAAAAGTTGAACTGTTAGCTGCTCGTACAAGCTCAAGTTTATGCCAAGTTCCCTTCATTTAGAAGAAAAGTCTTGAAGTTAACAACATTTGAACCCACTGTATACCATGCTCATTACGTGGTGCCCAAAACGTCATCTTATTTTAAATGTCAAGAACATATTAAAGTTATACCTCCAGTACTTTCAAGAGAAGTTTTTACGTAGTATAACAAAGGATAGAACATGCGTCGACTACCATTAACCAAGAATAAAGCAGAAATAACATATATGTGCTGCCATAAATTCTAAGAAATCCGTAATTGTAAAACACACACAGTCACTGACGGAAATGATTCATTAAATTTTCTTCCTCCACAAAGGTCTTATTATTCAAAAACCTGAACCAATGGACAAATATGTTCCAAGAAGGTTCTATAGATAGTGTGTGCATGGAAAACTTCAGAAATATTTCATATAGCGTCAAATTGTTAATGGAAAAGACCATTTGCACATTTCTCATGAAAATGCCTCTTCGCAAAGGGCTTCTACTGTAAAAGTGTTTTTGAACACTTTATTACCAAGTCTTTTCTGTAGAACTTTTCCTATGCAAATAATTTTAAGTTCCTTGACTTAAATTGCATGCAGAAGACCAGGGCCCCCGCTACCGCTCGCCAATTTAGCCATTTGCTAGAGATTGGCGAATTTGGCTACAACTTTTGCTAATTGCGAAAATGTTGGCGAACGCATATTTTTTCCGATTAAATTTCAATGATATAAGCGGTACAGACCGGTTCTTAATTTGTGTACACTCACGCCACGCTAAAGCCGTGAAAATCGATATCCAGTCTAGATTAAAGCAAAGTCATGGCCGTTTGTGTCAGCTGTCAAAACAAATCGATTGGGAAGTTGATTGGGGGATTAACGGCTATAAAATGGGTGTTATCTTCGTAGATGTTCCGTTTGAAATTTGCCGACAACAAAACATCGACACACAAGGTAGAATGGGAGAACGTTGACTGTTTGGTGACGCTTGCGATAATTTTCGGTAAGTTAAATGTGTCAAGCGTTCTATCGTGTTGATAAAATACGTGTTGGAAAATAATTGATTGTAAATCAGATAAATGTTATTGTAGATTGATAATTAATCATCTCAGCGTAAATACAATTGTTATGATATTTGTTTGACGAATGTTTGCCGAGCTTCGAAAATTAAGGGGTCCATATTTTATTTTAAAACATGATTAAAATTGACAGAGAGCGTGATTATGATGATTTTATTAGCTGCTACTCAATAAAACACATTAATGGTACTTTGTCAGTGCCAGATGAAATGAATTGGATTGAACAATATGGCTTCTTGTAAGAATGTTGACTTTAAAAGATCATTGGATTCTGAGGAATTAATTAGATATTACATTGTCTATATTAAAAAGTGGCAACATCTAGACCTAGCTAGGCTACACTGATGGCAATATACATCAGATTGAAAAGTGGATATCTGCTTTGCACTTTGTATTCATGGTTCTTTTTTTCTCTTTTCAGGGTTGAACAACTTGATTAGTTGAACGTGACGTCCCAACAGACTTATATGATGAACATTCCAGTCTCCAAAATTGGGATTTAGAAAGTTGAAGATCCATTACTTAGAATAATGTTAGAAGTGAATGTGATTGAAGTGAATGATAGTTGAACAGTATAGCCGAGTGATATGTGCGACTATTCATGTGTTAATTGAACTGCATTATTTAATATTTTATCTGAGTATAAATTGATATATAATTATGTAAAGTTAAAATTTTAATAAAGCTCAATAAATGCAATATATTTGTTAATTATTTCATTTAGGTAAATACAACAATCTGGCTCGGGTTGGCTCAAGGTGGCTAAAGAGTGGCTGCAACTTTTTTCAATTGGCTAATGTGGTGGCTACAAGTTAAAAAAAGCCAGCGGAGGCCCTGGAAGACAATAGGTACGGTTCCAGGAAACCTATGTGGTCTGCCATATTACAAGGCATGAGTGTTGTACCTTTTGCAGATGACAAAATTTAATCATACCTTTAATTCTTGAATTTGAAGGTTACATTCGTGTGCAATGAGTAAAGAAGAGTTCATTGAATATTTTCTGTGAGTTTCATTGTAAATGGTTCTGTCAATTAAAAGTTATAGAGTAAATTGCACACTTTGTCCAGCCTTTTCCAGGGTAAAATGAGGAAAAACATGGCAGAAATGTTTCCATTCTAGTCCAGCCTGACCGTATAATTACCATGGTAAAACCTGGAACTTTTACCAGCATAGCATGGAAAACCCTGGAACATTATTCAGATTAGCCTGGAAAGCCATGGACAATTTATCAGCATAGCCTGGAAAACCCTGGAAAATTATCCAGCATAGCCAAGTTAACCCTGGACAATTATCCAGCATAGCCTGAAAACCCTGGAACACTATCCACCAATTTAACTATTCAAGTTACCGATTGATCTAATGAAAGTTGATAAAAACTTTCTATATGTACAGCTGCATAAAGTACGAGAAAGTTTCTTTTTAACAATGGCAATTTAAGTTCATAGCTATGTTTTATTCTTCAATAGCTTTGGAAAAGATAAATTATTAACTTATTTGAATGTATTTTAAGTGTGTTAAACACTATTTAATGGTATAATATTTTAATTATCTCCCTTGAATAATAAAAAATAGTATTAATATAATATCTCAGGTATATATTTTCCATCAAAATTTGCTTTATTAAGTTTGGCTGAGAAATTGTTAACAGACTGCATGTATGTAGTCACTACAAACAAGAGTGCCAAAATGTCACAAAATACGCCCGTCTTGGGGCATGGTGAGTCTCAGGGCATAGTGAATGAAAAAAACAAACAATCCAACATTTTTTTCAATTAAAGGACCATAACCCAAGAAGGCCTAGGCTGATTTGGCCTACAATTGAACTTGTCTTAGATATTATATCCATAAACATTGTCACCAAGTTTGAAGATACTCAGATGAAAACTTTTCCACTAGAGAACAGACAAGGTCAATTTCACATTTATTTTTGTAATTATAGGATCTTAACCAAATAAGGCCTAGGTCGATTTGGCCTATAATCAAACTTGGCCTAGATATTATGCCCATAAGCATTGTCACACAGTTTGAAGACGATCGGATGAAAACTGTTTGCGTTAGAGTACAGACAAGGCCAATTTCATACTTATTTGGTAATTAAAGGCCCATAACCTAATAAGTCTAGGCCGACTTGGCCTATAATCGAACTTGGCCTAGATATTATTCCCATAAGCATTGTCACAAAGTTTAAAGATGATCGGATGAAAACTGTTTGCACTAAAAAACAGACAAGGTCAATTTCACATTTATTTTGGTAATTATAGGATCATAACCATATAAGGCCTAGGTCGATTTGGCCTATAATCGAACTTAGTCTAGATATTATGCCCATAAGCATTGTCAGCAAGTTTGAAGATGATCGGATGAAAACTGTTAGCGCTAGAGTACAGACAAATTACTGGACACCGCCGCCGGCACGCCCGCCCGCACGCCCGCCCGCCCACCAAGGGTGTTCACATAATACGTCCCGTTGTCAACGGGCGTATAAAAAGCAGTGATCATAAATTTGGTCCATCATAGTCCTCAAACTTGGTTCACTAGAAGTCACCATTTTAGCCTAATCTTTATGAAACTTGGTCACAATGATCATCTAAACAAAATCTAGGGAAAGTGCGAGGTCACTGGGTCAAATCACAGGGCTTGCATGCACTACTATGACAGGTGAGTGACCTAGGGCCCAAGGGCCCTCTTGTTATATGAAACATAAGCCCCGTAGGGCTATACAAGGGTGTCAATTACTATAAATTATATACACTTGTTATAAACTTGCACATTGTAGGTAAGAATTAATTGTTTGGTTGTGAATTCTCAATAAATGATCAAATTGCAATTAAGTAATTAGCTTTGGACAATATCTCTTCACTTATTTGTAGCTCCTGTGTGAGGATTAGTTAATTTTGTTAAAACAATTGGTAGATCTTAGAACAAATGTCCCACCCCTGTTTAGCCCAAAATCAAACTATTTATCCTCTTTTCCTATGGTTTCAGCCACTTAAGAATTAACATCCTATGTTTGCCTAGATTTATTGATTTTGTGCAAGCTTGAAAAATGGTTAGAACATTAATATTTGGTCTTTAATCTACACACGGTGACCAAATTCTTTTGTCTGTGTAGCCTATTTGTCACAAATAGTTATTTAAATGACCAGGGGTTAATAATGTTATAGTTTATAGTAATTTATTTATGGTCGATTGTGAAACAAGTTTTTCCAACTTAAATTAATTACTCTCGACACCTCATTCCTGATGTTATCCATCGCCACAAGGGTATGAGAGAAGAGAAGCCAGTTTCCCTTTTATGCTAAGCGTCTAGCAAGGGAATTTCTGGTACTATTTTTATTAGCTCACCTGTAACAAAGTGACAGAGTGAGCTTTTGTGATCACTCTTCGTCCATCGTCCGTCCGTCGTCGTCCGTCAACAATTTGCTTGTGTAGACACTAGAGGTCACAATTTTGGCCTAATCTTTATGAAACTTGGTCACAATGATCATCTTAACAAAATCTAGGTCAAGTTCTATATTGGGTAATTTGGGGTCAAAAACTAGGTCACGAGGTCAAATCATAAGAAAACCTTGTGTAGTCACTAGAGGTCATAATTTTGACTTAATCTTTATGAAACTTGGTCACAATGATCATCTCAGCAAAATCTAGATCAAGTTCGATATTGGGTCATCCGGGGTAAAAAACTAGGTCACAAGGTCAAATCACAGAAAAACCTCGTGTAGTCACTAGAGGTCATAATTTTGACCTAATCTTTATAAAACTTGGTCACAATGATCATCTCAACAAAATCTAGATCAAGTTCGATATTGGGTAATTTGGGGTTAAAAACTAGGTCACAAGGTCAAATTATAGAAAAACCTTGTGTAGTCACTAGAGGTCATAATTTTGATTTAATCTTTATGAAACTTGGTCACAATGATTATCTCCACAAAATCTAGGTCAAGTTCGAAATGGATCACCCGGTGCGTGATGCCGATAAAACGCGGTGAATGTCGGTGATTCGCGGTGAATCCACTCAATACAGGTAAGTTCTACTGTAATGTTTGAATTGATGTACATGTGCAGTAGAAAATATTTAGAAATCGTCAGTAAACATTTTTTCTCGACGGTAATTACACAATAACACCGTACTTACATACATGTACTTGGTGAGATGCATTTAACTCCAAATTTTATATCCAAGTCGTTATTAACAATTGGGAATGTCATATCAAAACACGTTATCCATCCGTTAAGGAAAACAAATCCATGTACACACGTCTTAATGCTTATCACATCGTTTAAAATTACCAACTGACCAGACGTCGGCATATGCCAATTACCGATTACTCACAATGTCGCACGTGTACTCGTTGTGTACTAAGCGAGCAATATGACGCAATAGAGTTTAATATTTGGAATTATATATTTTAATACTGTTTTCTAACATATTTTACACGTAGGCCTACTCATAATAGTATTTCCAAGACACAAAGTAACACAATTACACTCGATATGTCGCTGTGTTTTCATTTGTCAAGTTCAGTTGGGAGAATATTAAAAGTTCGATTCAACCGTTGGGAGAATATTACAATGTAACCATGTATAGCAATTATAAACATCTAAGGCCACTTCGGCTACGATATCTTTGATGTCAGTTCACAACAGTTTCTTTTGCATGATAAAGGTCGGCAGCGTCTGAGTATTATTCATTTACCGATTGTCGGCGACTTCTGAAGTTACAATGTCGGTACGACTGTCTTTGATCGGAATAGTAAGGGCATGGTGATTTATAGTTGCGTTTTTGTCAACATCCACATCCTGCTATTTGTTGACTACATACGTTCAATTAATGTTTTCATAATTTATTTCATAACCTGCACCCGTTTTATTAATTAATACTTCACCATTTTCTCGCTCGTACATCTACGCACGTAGGCTGCCGTATACGTTGCTATAGGCTGCCGTATACGTAACGCCGTTGCTATGGATCGTACAAACGAGTACCTGCTTCTGTCGCAAATTTAAGTAAGGAATACATAGGTTGGGACTGAAAAATAAAATAATTCATTACGAAATTTTGTGGTGGGTTTTAACACTGAAGCATTTTTGTGGCCTCTAAACTCCCGCACTGCCAGCATATATATATATATATCTTCCAGTGACACTTAAGCACTAGGTCACACCTGTGAACTTTATGCATATCAAGGGCTACACAGGGGTGTCAATTACTATCAATTATACGCTTGTAATAAACAAGTGCACATTGTAGGTAAAAATTAATTGTTTGTGAATTCCACTATTGCCACCGCAAAACATCGTGTTTCCACCGTGTTGTCACGGTGGCAATGGCCACGATGGGCTGTCCACCCTAATTTAAAGTCTATGTGGATTTGGGTGGGTTCACGGTGGCATATTTTGCGTTGCCACCCAGAGTCGTCGCCACCGTGACGGGTGGACTTTGGAAAACCCACCGTGCGTGTACTTGTGTTTGCCGATTTGCAATAAAGTTTATTTGTTATTTTGTTAGTTTTTTTAATTTTCTTGCGCCGATTCACCCGCCGGATAGGCTTGTCTCCTAGTGACCGCTTGTTAATTTCTGACTGTCCACTGTGTACATGTACTAGTGAGTGCTGCTTTCCCTGTTCTGAGTGTTTTTTATCATCTTGTTAATTACGGCATGTGCGTAAAAATATTGTGGACTCGATTTATAAATTAATGTTGAGGGTTCGCAATAAATACTAACAAAGATCTAAACTTAACGTATTTTTGTTTAGCGATCTTAATTCAATAATCGCCACGTTTCAATCGATAGCAATTTATAAAATTGTGGTTATGTACAGTCAACTGTCTTTAAACGACAGACTTTACAGTTTTTATGTGTGTGCGAGTACCTTATATCTCATATACACAATTGCACACACAAACATAATTTGCGTCAATACCATGTGGTCTAAAACAACCGACCTCCACAGAGCGGCATTTTTTCTTTCATATCCTCCCTAGCACGTCTTCAATTGCACCGCTAAGACAATCACGTGAATAAAGTTCACAAACGACGTCTTGCATAAGTAGACTAGTCGTTTGAAGTTGCCGCCGATGACGTTTTATGTTTGCCGATCAAAGACCACAAGCCGACGTCAAAGAGACTCGCCACGCCCAAAGATCGAAATGGGTTAACAGGTGCAATGGAAATTTACCCAGATTTATACGCCTATAATCGGACATGCGTACGTGTCAAACAACTAAATGTTGACATGGTTATTTCTAGTGTTATTTACGAGAAAACTACTGCACCAATATTTTTTCTAGGATGATTTTTAGGAATTAATTAATGGACTTATGTAATTATTATGTAAGTACAATTTCACCACATTCTACTTTGCACTTCAATACGTGTCGGAAATAATTAATATAAACAAACAAGAAGCAGTGCCGCTGTTCACGAGTAATGCAATTAGCACTCAATTTTGTTACCGAAAATGCGTGAAACACAACTAAATGTACATGTAATTAGCACATGAAAAACCATCTGATTATTTTCACTGTCCGGAATGGACGCGAAATCGAGAATAATTCAATGCCAATTCAGAAGATTCTCTTCATATACAATGTACTTACCTGCATCAAAACGAAATCACCGCGATTCGCAGTGATCACGGTGAATCGCGGTGATTTTCCCGTGGCTCATTTCCGCGATCAAGCCTGATAACGCGAGGGCAATTTCACTCCGAGCGACATTGTGATTTCACTCATGTTCACGCATCGCGGTGATCTTAGGTGATGCGAGTGGAAAATCACTCCTACCCCATTCGCGGTGATGCGCCATGTTAGGCAAAAGTCGCGCGAGCTGTACTGTACATAATATGCAAATGTGAGTACTCTTTTGGTATCAGAATATTTTTTACGCGCAGATAATGCGTCGTTTTTACGCAATTTCACTAAGGTTTTTATGATATAGGGGGACAATAATGACGTCATAGAGCAAAAAGTAGTCCCGTGACCTATCTTTTTTATTTAATATTTGGATTGAGTACACTTTTATCAACAAAATTAGCAATAGAAAATATAATGGTCATCGGGGTCGTTTTTGAGCTACGGCCGATTTTGTGTATTTTTTTTTCTTTTTTAGCAGTCATTTTTCGGATATTTTGACAATTCTTTTTTTGTCAAAAATTTGTGAATTTTCTTATCAATACCAAAAGTGTATAGGAATGTTTGAATAATATGTGTTTGTTCATACGAACCCATGGAAATAATTTTAACAAGAAAAAATATCGATTTTAATGCAACAATGAATACATTGCGAAATATCAGAAATTCAAGATGGCGTCAAAGATGGCCGCCATCATTTACAAATACACTTAATATTCTATGTTCTCATGCATTTTTAGCTCACCTGCCACAAAGTGGCAAGGTGAGCTTTTGTGATTGTTTTTTGACGTCGTCCGTCCGTCCGTCAGTCAGACTTTTCACTCTAGCACTTTCAATTTTGCTTTGATTTTCATCAAACTTGTTCAGGAGTTGTACCTCAATGAAATCTAGGTCAGGTTTAAAGTTGGGTCTTTCGGGGTCAAAAACTAGGTCAATAGGTCAAATAATAGGAAAACCTTGTTAACACTCTGGAGGTCACATTTTTGCTTTGACCTTCATCAAACTTGGTCAGTAGTTGAACCTCAATGAAATCTAGGCCAAGTACGAAGTTTTGTCATGTGGGGTCAAAAACTAGGTTAATAGGTCAAATAATAGCAAAACCTTGTTAACACTCTGGAGGTCACATTTTTGCTTTGACCTTCATGAAGTTTAGTCAAAATGTTTATCTTGGTGACTTTAAGGTCAAGATCGAAGTTGGGTCATGTGGGGTCAAAAGGTCAAATAATAGGAAAACCTTGTTAACACTCTGGAGGCCACATTTTTGCTTTGACCTTCATCAAACTTGGTCAGTAGTTGAACCTCAATGAAATCTAGGCCAAGTACGAAGTTTTGTCATGTGGGGTCAAAAACTAGGTTAATAGGTCAAATAATAGGAAAACCTTGTTAACACTCTAGAGGTCACATTTTTGCTCTGATCTTCATCCAACTTAGTCAGTAGTTGTACCTCAATAAAATCTAGATCAAGTTCAAAGTTGGGTCATGTTGGGTCAAAAACTAGGTCATTAGGTCAAATAATAGGAAAACCTTGTTAACACTCTGGAGGTCACATTTTTGCTTTGATTTTCATGAAGTTTAGTCAAAATGTTTATCTTGGTAACCTTAATGTCAAGTTTGAAGTTGGGTCATGTGGAGTCAAAAACTAGGTCAAAAGGTCAAATAATAGAAAAACCTTGTTAACACTCTGGTGGCCACATTTTTGCTTCAATCTTCATGAAGTTTGGTCAAAATGGTAATCTCGGTAACCTTAAGGGCACCTTTTTTTAGCTCACCTGCCACAAAGTGGCAAGGTGAGCTTTTGTGATTGTTTTTTGTCCGTCGTCCGGCTGTCCGTTAGCTTTTTCACCGTTAACACTCTAGCACTCTCAATTTTGCTTTGATCTTCACCAAACTTGGTCAGTAGTTGTATCTCAATGAAATATAGGTCAAGTTCGAATATGGGTCATGTGGGGTAAAAACTTGGTTAAGAGGTCAAATATTAGGAAAACCATGTAAACACTCTGGAGGCCACATTTTTGCTTTGATCTTCACCAAACTTGGTTAGTAGTTATATTTCAACGAAATCTAGGTCAAGTTTGAAGTTGGGTCATGTGGGGTCAAAAACTAGGTCAAAAGGTCAAATAATAGCAAAACCTTGTTAACACTCTGGAGGTCACATTTTTGCTTTGACCTTCATGAAGTTTAGTCAAAATGTTTATCTTGGTGACTTTAAGGTCAAGATCGAAGTTGGGTCATGTGGGGTCAAAAACTAGGTCAAAAGGTCAAATAATAGGAAAACCTTGTTAACACTCTGGAGGCCACATTTTTGCTTTGATCTTCACCAAACTTGGTAAGTAGTTGTATTTCAATGAAATCTAGGTCAAGTTTGAAGTTGGGTCATGTGGGGTTAAAATACTAGGTCAAAAGGTCAAATAGTAGGAAAACCTTGTTAACACTCCGGCGGTCACATTTTTGCTTTGATCTTCACCAAACTTGGCCAGTAGTTGTATCTAAATGACATCTAGGCCAAATGCGAAGTTGGGTCATGTTGGGTCAAAAACTAGGTCAAAAGGTCAAATAATAGCAAAACATTGTTAACACTCTAGAGATAATATTTTTGCTTTGATCTTCACCAAACTTGGTCAGTAGTTGTATCTCAATGAAATCTAGGTCAAGTTAGAAGTTGGGTCATGTGGGGTCAACAACTAGGTCAAAAGGTCAAATAATAGAACACTCTGGCAGCCATCTTTTTGCTTTAATCTTGATCAACTTTGGTCAAAATGTCTATCTTCATGACCATAAGATCAAGTTTGAAGTTGGGTCATGTGGGTAAAAAACTAAGTCAATATGTCAAATAATAGCAAAACCTTTTTAACACTCTGGAGGCCTCAGTTTTGCTTTAACCTTCATCAAGTAAAGTCAATATGTTTATCTTGATGACCTTAAGGTCAAGTTCAAAGGCCATGTTTAGCAGGTGAGCCCCCAAGGATCTATGATCCTCTTGTTTATTTTCTGGTTTACAAGAATTTTTTGGAAAAAGATCCACCGGCCGGTCGAAAAAAAAATAAATAAAAAATTTTGGTTTCGTACCCCACCACCTTATAATTTCGTTGCGAATTTTACCCCACAGCCATAACCTCAGTATTTAAGACATTTATAACATACCCCACTGTATCTACTTAAAAATTCGCGACAGAAGCAGAAACTTATTTGTACGATCCATAGCAATGGCGTTACGTATACGTCCGACCATAGCAACGTATACAACGGCAGTCCACATGCGCGCGTGTGCACTCTATGAACGAGAAAATCGTGAAGTATTTATGAAACGCGTGCAGGTTATGAAATAAATTATGAAAACATAACGTAAATGGTCAATAGCGAGATATAGCGGATAAAAACACCGCAACTATAAAATACCATGCCCTTATTCCGATCAAAGACAGTCGTACCGACATTGTAACTTCAAAAGTCGCCGACAATCATAACATCATAGAAATGCCGCCGCTAAATTTCAGACGTTGCCGACTTATGTCGTGCAATCAAAAGAAACTGTAGGAAAACCGACATCAAAGAAATCATAGCCGAACTTTATGCACATTGGAATTTTGATTGATCTACATGCTCGAGTATTTATTAGCACGCTTTGACACAATTAATAGAAACATACCAAGACATCGCTAATTTAAATTTAATAGACTTCACGCTTTAGACGTCTGTTTAATCGGTGTTATTGGAACATTCATTATTAATAAAATATATACATGTTATGTAACAATAATGGATTAATATTTGAAGGTAATTATGAATTTGTCCCGTCTTCGCAAAACATACATGTGCATGTTAAATTTCGCGTCAATTAGATCTAGCATCGAAGTGATCCAACGTAAGATATTAGTTTATTACAGTGCTCCAGCTAGGATTTGAAAAGAGCAGGGTGCAACATTTTGAAAAGGGCACTTTGTGGGAGTGTGTGGGAGGGTGTCAGCCTTAAGGGTGGGGGATTGGGGGTCCTCCCCCAAGAAAATTTTGAAGTTTTAAAGCCTGCTTATGGCATCTCCTGTGTTTCCTGACAGAAATTGTGATGTTTCTCCAGTAAGCAAATAAACCTTTTCATTAAAAGGTAAAAAGTATTTTGTACAAAATGAAGTAAATATCACAAAACATGTCATTTAAACATACATATGCACTATGCCAAATTATTGATCTACTTGTATATATAATCAACACTTATATAATCAACTCTGATAGTTCTTTTAATTCACAAACATCATAGTACTAGTAGTTAATGTTTATTCTTTTGACATCATTCATTAACTGTTTAATTGTACCACGAAGGTTTATCAAAAACGTGCGTGATTGTACGATGTACAACATAAAAATACGATTTTCTCATAAAATTTCTCCTACACTACGCGTAGGGGCGGTGCGTGAGTTTTATCAGTAAACGAAAACGAAAGTAATTTCCGTGAGATCTCATATCATGGAATCACAGATTTAAAGAAGGGAATAAAATAAGTATGCCAAAAAGGTTTTTAGATCCTACTTAATGAGATCGAGATTCGGCAAACTTGCGCGTACTGCAATTAATAGTCGTGGGGAATACGAAAATTTAGATCCCGTGAATCTTCATAGATTTCTATCTGAAAGTTTCTACATCGATCTGTAGTTGATATCTCTGTAGTATTGTCTTCAGGAAATAAGACATTTCATGGCAAATGATTTATAATCTAACATCATTTTTGAAGGATTGAACGAGAAACTTTAGAACTTACACGAGAATTGTCAACGCTGGCAGACCTTGATTATCTGAATTTCGTCAAAATCCACAATAACTTTCAAATGGTTAATACATCGTCAAAGACTTTAAAGGCGCGATTAAATTCATTAAGATTAATTTTAACATTATCCAAAGATATAACGTGTTCACTGTGGTGATTTACAATACTACGCCCAAGTCTCTACATGCGTGAGTTTTACATATGACGTCGCTGTGTAACTGACTTGAGTTTACATGTTTCTCTCATAAATACATCGGTCTGCAATCAAATAATCATGATAATCTAATCAAGCTGGATATATATGCGGATGTCAATTTGTCTCAATTCTGGGACATATGCCCGATATTTGTCCCAGCTCAATTCAAGGTCATCAGTTCCCGTGGTCCCGCCCGATTGTCGCAACGATGCCAATTACGATGAATTTTGCTATCTGGTATCAAGAACTCGTAGTCTGGAACAATATTATGAATAAATTAAAATCTTCGCAAAAAATACGCAAACCTATGCACGCAGAGAACTAAATTAAATTACATGTACAATTTGGTCGATGTTTATGTTATATGACGTCATCCGTCTATTTACGGAAAATAGTGTCAAGCTTTTCGAAAATGAGGCCGCCTAGTTCACGTGAGGTCAAGGTACTTTAATTTCGATACGTTTTCAATACGATACTGACTGTGCTTTTTTTTATGGTAGCTTAATTATTTGGTCTATTTGAACATTTTTACATGGAGAATTATCGATCTTTTGACGATTCGTGCCATCGGCAAAAATAAAAAAGTGAAATTTTATTTTTATTTTTTTTCCACTTTTGTAAAAAATACGGTCGCCGGTCTTGTAAACCGTAAAATTAAAAAGTCCTGGCCTAATGTACTTCAATATACACTTAGCAAGTAATTAAGACCAGCAATAATGTCCTCAAAAACAGGATAATCATTAATTTTTTTATGAAACCACCCAAACTTGGAATATACAATGGCAAAACATATCTGGACATTCTTTTCATGAGACCCGTCTCAACCATTTTTATAAAACTACAACATGGTCTTTGATAAATGATTTTATTTTTGCATGTACATAACAAAACTAATTTATAATCAAAGCATTAAGAGTACTGATGGGAGGCGATCTGGTTGCTGCTACTAAAGCTTAAACCGACTTTACACGTTTAATGTTCGTTTTCTTACTGCCGATCTTGTCTTGAATGTCAAAATAGGCATATGTGACTATATAGGCATGTTGGGTATCTAAACAATTGTTAAAAGTTGCATATTAATTTATATGTAATACGTGTATTGAATGCGTATATCAAAAGTGGCTTTAAAATAATACTACTCGCCTAATTATCAGATTCTACAGTACCGTCTTGTAATCACTTCCCTCGCAGCGGGAGATAGTCTATAGAAAGCGGCTAGCTAGTACAGCGACACCATATGATTGCATAACAGTACTTTGCAGACCGTATACGATTCATTGATAAAACCATCACTTGACCGTAGTCTGAAGTTTCTAAAAATAGCTTTACAGCCGGGACATTTGATGAACACGTCATTTTCGTACTATGAAACAAGTTCGGTATCAGCCGGTGTAGTGATTTTTTTGGCCAAAATATCGATTTAACGAACAGTTTCACAATAATTTTTGATCTTAGAATAAACAAATGTTGCTGATTGGCTTAAATCAGTTAAAAAATTTGGAGAAACATATGTAGCAGTATTGGGAATGTTGACAGTTTCTGGAACTACTTGAATGCGGATTCACATAGCAGCCTAAAGGCGGTTAATTTTGTATTAAGAAATGGGCAATGGTAGTAATGAGAGGCTTAATCGCCTCCCAAAAACATCATTACATACCCACTATAATAAAGTATAAGTTACAATTATTTTTTGTAAAAATAGTATTAATGAAATAGAATTTGTTGCCATGGAAACAAAAAAAACGAGTGAAAAAAATGTTCCCTCATCCAAGCTTTAGTGCAGGATGAGGGTCATTATTGGAATAAAGCCGGAGGCTGAGCATGTACAATTAGCATTTCAGTCATAGTACTGGAATGAGCGCTTTTTAAAGACCCGAGAAAAAGTGCAGTGCACCGTATAGTATATATCACGTGTGCACCTGTAATCAATCATAATTCAAAGCCAAAGTTTTGTTGCCCTAAACACTAGGCTAATCTCTAATCTAAGTGATAAGCATGTACTAGGGAGGGCAAAGCATAAAAGGCTGAAAGATACACATAATATCACAACACAAATTATAACATTACATCATAAAATAAATATACCTGTATGTATACAAATATGCACTTTAAATAAAATGATAATCTGACACAAAGGGAGGGTATGTACATGCTCAGCCTCCGGCTTTATTCCAATAATGACCCTCATCCTGCACTAAAGCTTGGATGAGGGAACATTATTTTTCATAAAGCCTATGGCTTTCACATGTACAATTAGCATCTTCAAAGTAGGGCAACAAAACATATTGCCATTAAAACAAATACCCGCTTAAAAATAAAAGTGTAATACAATAATGTATAACAGACTAGACACCTTGTAAATCAAGAGTAACAATAATATATACATGAACAATATATATTAATACCATCATAGAGTTAGAATACTTCTCCACAGGTAATAAAACCTCTATTATGTCAATAATTGAAATTCAAATATATCTCAAAGGAAAAATACTTTATATAAACTTGAAAATACCAAATTAAATTTAAACATGAACTCATGAGGTGACTTGAAAAAAGGATTCCTCAACCAAACACCATTAAAAATATTAAGTAACAAAAAATGAACCTTATAACACTTTGATAGTTCAAAAGAACAATGCCGATACAGAAATCCTCAAATAAACATTCTAAACCTGCAAATCAACAACCAGTTGTTAACTGTCAAAAGCTAAAGCTTATAGATTTTAACAAAATAATAAATAAAATTTAAATGATATAATAAATAGTTCATCAACTTCAGACCATCAGTGAATCAGAGTATCGTTTTCTAATTGAAAAAGTGGTTAATAAATAACTATTAATAAACACCTATAATTCTATTCTTAACATATATACAAGACACAAGCAATAACCACTCTTTGTATACGGCAAATACAATTCTATCAAAGCCCAGTTTATGTCAAGATCATAAACTTATAACACTCCAATACATCCTTAACGAAATGACATCAAACCTTTCTTAAATCATAAAAATATACAATATGGTCCGTAAAGAAAACTGCTATGCAGCTTAAGTGCTATTCATTGACAATAAAGAAATCACGTATTAAAACATGATATACATGTAATATGTAATATAAATAATAAAACTAAAGTAAATAAAACCTTTATAGGAATATAAGAAAATAATAGTACTGTTACAGACTTTCCATATATAATATATATAAATAGATCATTCTGCAAAGACACAATACTGCCATATTCGTATCATGACCATCTTAAATGACTATGATAAAAGATACCACTAATAAATGACAAAGGCCATTATTATCCCTAAATTCCTCATTAAAATAAGTAAAGTCAATATCTAAACCAAATTCCGCTCAGGTAACACTAACCCTGTTTCTTCGAAAAGAAATAAAATCCATTACAATAACACACAATGTAACAGATAGGTCTATAATTACTCTTAATAAAAACTTAAAGAATAAAGTACCTCAAATACTCATATAATTACATATAAAAAAGTAACAACCACTATATATACATTACCATTAGCTGAAACTATGAAATATTATCTATGCTTGAAATGTTCCTGGACACAAAAAGCTAGTTTCCAAAGAAACATATATAATAAAGCAAACATATAAGCGCTTCCAAAAGGCTGAACTGGATCCATGTTAACTAATTAAAACTAGCAGCACATGTAAAACAAACAACCATAAAAACAACACTACATTAAGACAGTAAACAAGTGGTTAATATTTTACAACTATTACCAATAGGTTTCTAAAAAATAACTTTTAATTCAAATTCCCAGGTTGCTTAACAGAAGCACAAATGTATGTAAATTCAACCCTTCCTTTCCAACTAGGAACAATGACTATACATCCTGCTTAACTTTACTGTAAAAGTCATTTTCAAATATCAGCTTCACTCCGTAAAGTTTATAGTTGATAATCAATCACTCATTTTCAAATATCAGCTTCACTCCGTAAAGTTTATAGTTGATAATCACTAAAGCATAGGTGAAACTTAAAAATCCTGAAAACCCTGAAATCCTCAGAAAAGGATTATATTGGGAAAATACAGCAAAACATACTCTTTGGTACACCCAAAACCTGAAGTTCAGGCATAAGGTCTGAAAAAATTTACTCATGTAGATGTGCATAAATAAGTCTGTTAAAATATTATGCATCGTAAAACTACACGTATCCAGTGTATTTATAAATACATGATACTCCAAAACAGTCTCACTTATAAACATATATCCAGGGATACTGGTTACATAATATATATATATCCCTTCTCAAGAGAAACTATAGTAAAAATACTAGATTATAGTAGATTTTATACTAACGACTGACAACATTCTATCATCACATGATAAATAAGAGAATATAAACAACTAAAAATTTGTACTCTCATCGGTCATAAATACACAACACTTGTTGCTACAATGATAATGTTCAGAATACAAAAAGCATTGGGTAATAAGTCTATAAGTAATTCGTACTGAGTCACTCATTTCAAGTATATCATAAGTATAATTGATATATGGCTAAATTTAAGAATACAGCAACATATATTTCCAAAATTCATGACATGAATACCTAAAAGCAGATACATCTAAATAAGTTCAACCTGTATCCAAATGTACCAATTCATCAAAATGAACATCATTCCTCTTGTAACCAATTCTCCACCAAACATCTGAGTTATTCAGTATCATATATAAATATAAGCCATCATAATACTGCTGTATAAATAAAGTAATCACTAAAGACAATTCATAAACATGAACCTGATATCTCTATTCAAATGAAAGCTTTTAACTCACAAAATACTTATTCAATCAACACCAAATACTCACTATTTGATGCCTTTGACAGACTCATAGCGAAATCAAAATATAATTATAATCATAAACATGCTAAACCATCCTGCATGTCACTTAAAAACAGTGTCATATAAATATAACTTCCCTCAAATACCAAAATCATGTTCCATGACCAAAAATATATTAATTAAAAAAAGAACCAAATACACACTTATGTCAAATCTAATAGATTGACGACACACCACAAAAGCAAATGACAAACTGCATAAGTCCCTGGTCAGAATAACTCAGTGCCATACGTTATACCTGATTTCAAATACTTAGAATTACTCCAACTCAATGCAACTATCCAAACTACCAAATATTGATTTATCTCATAGGATAACCAATCTAAATTTACATAAAATATATCTTGATTGCATAAGCATGCAAATTAATAAATTCATATATAAACATACCCATAGCAAACAAAAAGCAACCTAAATGCTTGTTCATATGGATTCTAAAAATAGCATAAACACGCATCAAACATGTTCTCCCCTGACAAATGTCAAAGAACTCTACGTTATGCTTCAAAACAGGTCTTACTGAATCACGAAACTTCTTCTCAACTATCAACTAATTACACGCAAACTGAGTTTGTCATAAAATATAACACTCTTAGTACCTTTCTAAATATAAAATAAGTACTGCCCATGTAATAATCTCTGAATAAATATCCGATATACAAATGGTCTCCATCTAAGGTTATGTACTCATTACACACTGTTATTTAATATTATCAAATAAACCGTGTCAGACTCAAAGTGACTTTCTGTAACTGCTGATAAAGCTAATTTCTCATATTCTCATAAAAGGTACAAAAACGTAACCTTCATATCAAATGAGCATGTGCTCTCAGGCTTTTCACAAAACTCTGTTAGACAGAGCCCATATACAGTCACAATTCATCTAAAACTGATAACTGCCTAAGAGTCAGTTAAACTCAAACTTACCCACAGACAATATCATACTAATGTTATAAAGCCAACACTTTTGGCATGTAAATAAACATTTCCTTTAATCAAAAGACTAGGTCATTGCATTATAATCGGCGTCCGAAGACGCGTTCACTCGGATAACGGAACAAAATTGTAAAGCATGTACTACGTACTATGCACAAAGACGTAATTCGTCTATAAAATTGTCCCGAGGACACATTTTTATAATAACCATGTTTTACTATCACAAACTAGCAATGAAAATAGAAGACATGGGACAAAACCGGCTCAAAACTCTGCCAAAGTAATCATTATCGTGACATAAGCTGTTTTACAAACTAGCTTCCGGTTCCCAAAAAAGTCTTCTTAGTTCAACAATTTAGGATAATAACGGAAGATAAAAAACTCATAACGTTGAAAAATACAATACATTCATCGCAATTACCTTCCTCGAATGTAAACTGCCAACGAAAGTCGTAATTTCGCCGCAAAAAACAAAAATTACCACACGACATTGTCGCACGAACATCTTGCTCATTCAAGCGCTTGACTAAATATGATTGATTACAGGTGCACACGTGATATATACTATACGGTGCACTGCACTTTTTCTCGGGTCTTTAAAAAGCACTCATTCCAGTACTATGACTGAAATGCTAATTGTACATGTGAAAGCCATAGGCTTTATGAAAAATAATGACATTTTGAACTCTTTTCTGAAAATTTTTCATTTTCTAAAAAAAATATTACTTAGGCCTAAGTTCTTTGATTTTTCGTTACTCCGACCCTCCTGCCCTATTTTTTGGCATTTTCAAAAAAAAAAATTGGAAATCTTTAATTGTACAAATTTTTTATATCAAATATGTTGATGGTAATGTTACTATATATCTGGTTTTATTATGTCTTTCAATATTTTACTAATGATAAGTAGGTATAGTGCTCTCATTTACCACTGTGTCATAGGTATCATTGAAAAAATATCTTAACTGAAATTTATTTTAAAATAAATTGTATATGTAATTAAATTTCTGTAGATTCTTTAAAATTCTTTATCAATGATACAGATACATGTGCACTGTATTTGTTTTAAGATAATTTTGCTGTTAGAACTAACATTGTTGCTTCCAGTAATGGACCGTCATTGACTACAATCCACCATCAACTACATTTTGGGAGTTTTTATTTTTAGTTTTTTCCCTCCTGTGGATTTTTTTCTCAAAAATGTCTGAGTAACAAAAAATTAAAAAACTCTGGCCTTATATGTGTTTAAATGGTAAATTATATTATACTTACATCTTGAAGACACAATTAATAGTACAGTTTGGAAAATGTCAACAAACAACACGCTAAACAGTTAATTTATTTACACCTACTTTTTTCAAGTTTTTCATTAGCTAATTGCAATGATACTTTAAAGCACTTTAAAACACAGTTAAAAAGCATTCAGTAATATAAAAAGTTATTTAACGCAGTAAGTTTATAGACCAGTCAATAGTTAATCACATAACACATGTAAACTACATAATTATTTTGCACGTTGCTTAAACAATGAAAACAACACTGAGTATTAGATTATGCGCTCAAACAGAAACAAAACAAATATTTACAAAGTGAATAACTAATAATAAAATCACACTGTTGCATGAATGTTCACACAGAATCTGTTATAAATAAGAAAGATATCTGAAAATTATGAGACAAAATAAAACGTGTGAGCCATTCTTCAGGAAAACCTGGCTTTGTGACATTAAACGATGTACGTGGGTTGATCGGGAAGTTCGTATAATTATGTTGTGAATCATGTGTTATTGCTTATAATGAATAATAAATACTACCATTACAATCGTTTATACATTATCATTCTCTCTTATAAAAATGATAAAGATACATCAAACAGTTACATAGTTACGTCGATTCCTAAACAGTCACTATGCATACATGCCGCACACCAGAAAAATAAATGACGTCACCTAACGTCAAACGCAATTTATGTCTGAATGTATGGATCACTTTCCCCATGTAGTCACTGCACTAGACTACGAATTTCTGATTTTCGACATACCTAGCTCTTTCGTTCAGATCCCATTGATAGTTAAATGATAAATATAGAGCTCGCTGACAATCTAACTAAAGATTTTACGTCCGTGATTTTCGGATGATTTCTCTCACTTTTCACATACACACAGACTCACTGTCGACGGCCACCTTTCTCTGTTGTTGTCTTCAATTGATATTATGTGCACTTTGAATCGTCTGTGCAATTTGTAGGTAACTGCCGGATTATACGCTAATAAATTATCGCACACATTTTATAATTTTGTTGGTTTCAATGAGTGTTTATCATATTTCCACGCACTATTCTGATAACGCGCCTCAATTCAAAGTCATCTGTTGACGTCATGACGCCGTTTCCATTTCATTGACTGTTCAGATAAACACTGTTAATTTAATAGCGGATGTAGTAAACAACATTATATTTTATGGAAATGACCCCATGGGGTTGAAGTATGATAGGATATATTTGTGTGAATTTTAGCCATATAGAAGACTTTAAAAATGGCATTGTTTCAGGACAACGAATAACGAAAAATACAGCAATTTTGGTGTGCGGCAACCAGGTGTTGCAGCGTTGCCAAGGATACCGTTAATTGTCTCATAAGTTTGCTGTGTTTTATTAGCTTTTGTGATCACACTTCGTCCGTCGTCCGTCCGTCCGTCAACAATTGGGTTGTGTCCTCTCTAGAGGTCACAATTTTGGCCTAATCTTTATGAAACTTGGTCACAATGATCATCTCAACAAAACCTAGGTCAAGTTCGATATTGGGTCATCTGAGGTCAAAAACTAGCTCACTAGGTCAAATTATAGAAAAACCTTGTGTAGTCACCAGAGGTTACAATTTCAACTTAATCTTTATGAAACTTTGTCACAATGATCATGTCAACAAAATCTAGGTCAAGTTCGATTTTGGGTCATCTGGGGTCAAAAACAAAGTCACAATGTCAATTACAAAAATCACAATGTCAATTGATATTTTCCTGAGGGTCGTGGGTTCAAACCCCACTGGAGCCATACTTTTTTTTTTTTTTTTAAGTGTTTAGGTATTGTTTTGTCTTATAACATGTATTTGTACAGTTATATGGAGGAAAATATTTTGTTTAAATTATAGGTCAAATCATAGAAAAACCTTGTGTAGTCACCAGAGGTTACAATTTCAACTTAATCTTTATGGAACTTTGTCATAATGATCATGTCAACAAAATCTAGGTCAAGTTCGATTTTGGGTCATCTGGGGTCACACTGTCAATTGACATTTTCTACTCTTCAATTGCCTCGCCCGAAACTACATCGTGTCTAGGTTCTGCATTGTATATAAAACGCGTGTGTGTTAAAAGAATGACTTATATTATATATTAATACTCTCGCACTATCAGTTTATCATACTGATTGTAACAAATTAATAATGACCAGTGAAAATGACCATGAAATATTTAAACCTCAGACGTGTGTGTACTCATTTAAACCTTTCAACATGTAGTCTTCATGGTCACTAAACTCTCTGCTGTAACTCTCACTGTATACATACAAGTAAACTTTCATCAACCAATGAAATGTGTATCCGGGTTCACAGCAGTTTTGTAAAGGTCAAATATAAAAATATTCTAGTATTTTAAGCAGGGCGTGAATTGTAATGGTTAAGAGGAAATCAAAGCGCTGTAGGGATGTAGACATTTTCCTGAGGGTCATGGGTTCAAACCCCACTGGAACCATAATTTTTATTTTTTTATTTTTTAAGTATTTAGGTATTGTTTTGTCTTCATGGTATGTATTTGTACAGTTATATTGAGGAAAATATTTTCCCCAAAATATTTTGTTTAAATTATAGGTCAAATCATAGAAAAACCTTGTGTAGTCACCAGAGGTTACAATTTCAACTTAATCTTTATGAAACTTTTTCACAATGATCATGTCAAAATCTAGGCCAAATTCGATTTTGGGTCATCTGGGGTCAAAAACAAGGTCACATGGTCAAATCATTAAAAAATTTGCAATAGAGGCTGAATTTCCTTAAATTTTATTCAGAAAATGTGTAGGGTCACCATAGGGGTGTGCATGCACTAGTACGACAGGTGAGCGACCTAGGGCCCTTTGGGCCCTCTTGTTCCTTTCTATGATTCAACTGCAATTAAGTTGATCGTCTTGATAGCGAAGTTTCACCAATATTTAACAAAAAATAAAAAATATATAAGCAAATTATACGAACTTCGCGATCATCCCTCGTATAGTAATATTTTAATAAGTTTTCAAAAAGGCTCTTGGAAAAAGTCATGTTCATTGATTTATTTTAACTACTTGCATGATATAGCACTTATATGTCTTAGATTTGTTTCTTATGGATTATGTTACAACATATTCTGTCGTTACTATGGTGACCATTTTCTAAAAAGTACTCATATTAAGAAAAACAGGGGTTAGTGGTTATAAACAGTAGATACTTTTCTCCGGCCAAAGGAAACATTCACAATTCCTGTTTGTTACCGGTATATCAATATAGTATTATAATTCTAAAATTTGAAACAGTTTTCAAAAGTTCACGTAATTATCAAATACAATGTACTGGATTTGTGAAATGCTTGTTAACGTTAGCGTCAAATAACGATTGAGTGACGTTTGCATCAAGGCATAATAAGTAGGCGAGAGTGGTTAGTTTTAAATGTCTGTAACTTTGTAATTGGATGTTATATATACTTGACAACCTTTCTAAGTATACATTTTCATTTTTAATACATCAGTTAATATGCAAGATAACTCTTCCAAATTTTCTGTACATATATTGTGCACATTGATCCATATAATCTGACTACTTATTTTAATAAAACTCGCCAGGCTGCCAATTTTGCATCATCATACATCAGTGGTTAGTCAAGTTCCAAGATCACAGGTGAAGAAATAATACTCTGTTGAACAAGAATGCCAACTTTGGAGTGTACATGCATTTTGTACTTTTTGCTATTTTAAAAAAGTCACACAAATTGTATGGCTTTACATTCAAACTGAAGTCAGTTGATTGGGAAATTTAAAAGCCACCTTACATCTAGAATATGCATCGAGTGCCAATAAAATAATAGACAAGGGATGATGGAATGATGCAATCATGTGATTTTATTTTTACATAATGGTGCAAATATTCCATTCTACTGAAACACAACAAACTGGACACACATACACGCTGATTGCTTCAGAAATAACGTTTGCTCGTTTTTCTTAACCCAATTGAGCACCTT
Source organism: Spisula solida (assembly GCA_947247005.1). Taxonomy (NCBI): domain Eukaryota; kingdom Metazoa; phylum Mollusca; class Bivalvia; order Venerida; family Mactridae; genus Spisula; species Spisula solida. Next base: position 38,186,097 of record OX365945.1, read on the forward strand.
GGCATGAATGGGATTGTTGTGTAAGAACAAACATGTTTTAATGAGATATTACAATGTGCACTAATAAGTACACCAGAGGGTATTGGATGACTGCTTACAACACTGATGAGCCCTTAACATACCCTAATATGACCACTGACAACATTGATAAGCCCCCATAGGGCCTAGCACAGCTGTTTCAAACACTGATGAGTCCCTGAGAGGGAATTGAATGATTTCCCCAGCACTGAAGAATCCCCGTAAGGCCTTCATTGATTGTCCCCAACATTAGCGAGTCCACAGCAAGCCTAGGATGACAGCTCCCTACACAGATGAGTCCCATTCAGGCCTTTTATGAGTGCTCCCAACACTGGTATATCACCTCTGAAAGACCAAGGAAAACTTCACTGCGACTCGACAGACAAAGCTAACATCTTGAATAACCAATACCAGTCAGTCTTCACACAGAAGGATGATAAACCAGTACCAGACATGGAAGGTGACCCATATCCAACAATGCCAGACATACAAGTGGATCTCCCAGGAGTCATCAAGTTACTCAAACAACTCAATCCAAACAAAGCTACTGGACCTGACATGCTGCCAGCAAGAATTCTAAAAGAATGTGCAGAACAATGTGCACCATACCTTACACTAATCTACAATAAATGCCTATCCAACAACGAAATACCAGATGTGTGGAAAACTGCAAACGTCTCGGCAATATTCAAGAAGGGAGATCGCTTCAAGGCTAGTAACTACCGACCAGTGTCGCTCACCTGCATATCCTGTAAGATCATGGAACACATCATTGTTAGCAACATGATGAGACACTTTGATGAACATAGCATCTTGACTGACAGCCAGCATGGTTTCAGGAGGAGGAGAAGTTGTGAGACTCAGCTGATCACCCTGGTAGACGAACTCCTGTCAGGTATGGACAAAGGAAAACAACATGATCTTGCGATCCTAGACTTCTCAAAAGCCTTTGACAAAGTCCAACACAAGCGCCTACTTGCAAAGTTGGACCACTACGGGATCCGGGGAAATGCACTAGGATGGATCAGGTCTTTCCTCGGAAACAGAACACAGAGAGTGGTTGTAGACGGTGCAACGTCCGACACAGCGCCAGTGGTCAGTGGTGTGCCCCAGGGCAGTGTCCTCGGCCCTATCCTGTTCCTGGCATTCATAAATGACCTCCCCAAACAAGTTTCATCAAAGACTAGACTATTCGCAGATAACTGTGTTGTGTATCGGCAAATAGACTCCGCTGCAGACACCCACATCCTACAGGAGGACCTAAATAAACTAGCCGAATGGGAGAACAAATGTGGTATGTCCTTCCACCCAGAAAAGTGCAGCATCTTAAGGGTCCACAGAAAAAGAAGCCCTATCATGTCAAACTAAACACTGAAGGGACACACTCTTGCCACAGACAGTGTGTCCAAGTACCTTGAAGTCAACATGACTGGTAATCTGAGCTGGAATGCACATATTGATAAGACTGTGAAGAAGGCCAACAGTACACTTGGGTTCCTGCGCCGAAACCTACGGATATCAAACGAGGCAGTAAAGTCTAAAGCCTACTTCTCGCTTGTAAGACCCCAGCTCGAGTACTGTGCCACAATATGGAACCCCCACACAAAGAGTCATACCAACCAGGTAGAGATGGTGCAAAGGAGAGCTGCAAGGTATGCAACTAACCGCTACCATAACACCAGCAGCGTCAGTGACATGCTAAGCCATCTGAACTGGGAGACACTGGAGAGTAGAAGGAAGAAGGCACAGTTGACCCTATTCTACAAGATTGTCAACAACCTGGTGGATATTCCTGTAGACCAGCATCTCTCTCCAGCTACATCATCTACTAATACCAGATCGTCTCATTCAAAGAAATACCGCCAACCTTCAGCCAACTCCTCCTACTACAACAACTCATTCTTTCCAAGAACAACATCATCTTGGAACAAACTGCCTGCACTGATCGCAGAGGCCCCCGACTTGGTATCTTTCAAGCGGGGATTGTCTACCTTTCATATTTAATTAGGCCCGGGTCAGCTGCAAGTAAATCATCGATGACTCCCAGGGCTGCGTCGGCCGTGGCTACCATAACCAGAGAGGTCTGGGATGAGGAAGACGAAAACGCAGCTGCCCAACACTACCTTACACTTACTCTTATCTTTGATCTATCCCACTTTTCTTCTTACTTTCCTATCTATTTCACAACTTTTTCGTTATTCTGAAACCACCTGTCGCTAAATGGTCAAGTGTGACTGCGTCGACGTACCATGTAGATGGTGATTCCTCCTAAGGGTCTAAGATGACATACCCCTACATCAAAGAGTCCCCGATAGGGACTATGTTAACAGTTCCCAACACTGGTGAGTCTTCAATAGGGCCTAGAATGACAGTTTCCAACAATGGAGAGTCCTCCATAGGGCCTATGGTGACAGTTCCCTACACATATGAGTCCTCCATAGGGCCTACAATGGCAGGTTCCAACAATGGAGAGTCCTCTATACGGCCTATGATGACAGTTTCAAACAACAGATCTATATATATATCAAAATAAAAAAATTACGAAATGAGTATCAAAACTCAATTATTTAATCAAAAACCCAATGCATTTCGCCTATAACAGGCTCATCAGGGGTATCAAAATATTTCAAACGTTGTCACTATAGAAACGACGTCATGACGTCATAGTACACATATAATGATGACGTCATTAATTACTGTTCAATATAGGTTTAAATACACTAATAAAATACTTTTCTTTTTGTAACCTAGCTGAAACATTTCCAGAAAATAATTTATAAAAAGGAAAAATTGAAAATTTAGGTTCTGTTTTACAACAAGGTGAAATGCATTGGGTTTTTAGCTCCACTATTCGTAGAATAAGGGGAGCTATTGCAGTCACCCGAGCGTCGGTGTCGGCGTCAGCGTCGGCGTAACACTTTTGTTAAAGTTTAGGTAATGGTTTTTTAACCTCTTATATTTAAGTCTTTTAAGATATTGCTTTCATACTTTGCATACTTGTTCACCATCATGACCCCACCCATATGCAGGAGTAGGTAACTGTATCAGGCATTTTGTTGAAATTATGCCTTTTTTCTACTTAGTGCAAATAGTTCAAATGTTAAAGTTTATGTACAGGTTTTTTAACCTCTAATATCTTCAAAGTGCATTGACATATTGCTTTAATACTTTGCATACTTGTTCACCATCATGACCCTAACCCATACACATGAGTAGGTAACTCTATTAAGCATTTTGGTGAAGTTACGCCCCCTTTTTTCAACTTAGTGCAAATGTTAAAGTTTAGGTACAGGTTTTTTTACCTCAAATATTTTCAGTGCATTCACATATTGCTTTGCATACTTGTTCTCCATCATGACCCCAATCGCTACACAGGGGTGGGTAACTCTATCGAGCATTTTGTTGAAATAATGCCCCCTTTTGGACTTGGAAATGCAATTGTTAAAGTTTAGGTACAGGTTTTTTATCCTCTAATATCTTCAAAGTGCATTGATATATTGCTTTGATACTTTGCATACTTGTTCACCATCATGACCTCAACCCATACACAGGGGTAGGTAACTCTATTATGCATTTTGGTGAAATTATGCCCCTTTTTTCAACTTAGTGCAAATGTTAAAGTTTAGGTACAGGTTTTTTCACCTCTAATATTTTCAAAGTGCATTCATATATTGCTATGCATACCTGTTCTCCATCAAGACCCCAACCCCTACACAGGGGTGGGTAACTCTATCAAGAATTTTGTTGAAATTATGCCCCCTTTTGGACTTGAAAATGCAAATGTTAAAGTTTAGGTACAGGTTTTTTAACCTCTTATATCTTCAAAGTGCATTGATATATTGCTTTGATACTTTGCAAACTTGTTCACAAGCATGACCCCAACCCCTACACTGGAGAAGATAACTATTTAGCATTTTGTTGAAATTACGCCCCGTTTTGGACTAAGAAAGACTTATTTATTTGCCATTATGACCTAGAGGACCTACACATGAGTAGGTAACAGTCCTGCATAATTTGTCCAAATTATCCCCCTTTTTCGACTTAGAAGCCCCAACCTCTACACAGCTGAGGGTAATGCTGCTGTTATGAAGCATTTTGTTTTGAATATATAATGATTGTACTATCCTAGCATGGCGCTGCGAATAGTGGAGTGCGCTGTTCGTGGACAGCTCTTGTAAATATCATGCTGTGCTTCAGAAATTTGTTTTTGCCACTTAAAGACAAGGCCACTGCATGCTGTATGTTCTCATACCGCTCTCTGTAGCAGCTCTTGTGTGTCTGCTGTGTTTTTCCAAGCCCCATGCACAATTAAATAGTCGTATGAATTATTTCCTTGCGTAAAGAAATAGGCATTTTGACGTTATTGAAAACGCGACTCGCCTTGATAAAACAGTTTTTTAATTCCCATTTCGACATCCAAATAACTTCATACTTTCATAAAACCCCAAGATAATATTTTGTTATAATCTGGCAGAAACATTGGAATGTATATTAACTTAATCGGAATTTATAACTAGTTGAACAAATAAAAAAGGCACGTTACGTCAAACGGGGTGGTAACGTGTTTCCATGGTAATACAGTGGCTGATGACATGCTACTAGTTTGCATTATTGAAGATAAACTTGCATTGACTGTTGGTAATAAATTACTGTTTGTAATGTTATAATAAATTATTGTTAAAACGCAATAATAATGAAATGAGAACGATTGTCTACGAATATATTGAATGACCCTCGTATATATAAATGTAGTGCATGGATTAGTAATATGAAGTAGCCACACTTTGAAATATTTTTAATAAAATTTTATTAGTCCCCTACCAGTTTTGACCGGAGGGGACTATAGGTTTGCCCTCCATCCTTCAGTCCGTCCGCCGTCCGTCTGTCAAAAAATTCTGACATAACTCAAACAGTTACGAAGTTAGGTTTATGAAACTTGGTATGTGGATAGGGGGCAATAAGGGGATTAAATTATGCACGTCTAAAAATATTTTGATTCTGACAAAAATTGTGGTTGCTATAGCGACAGAAAGAGTAAAAATATGCCCAAATCTGGATCCTGCCATAACTCAAACAGTTTCTAAGCTAGGTTTATGAAACTTGATATGTGAATAGGGGGCAATAAGGGGATTATGCACGTCTAAAGATATTTTGATTCTGTGGCAAAAACTGTGGTTGCTATGGCAACAGAAACATTGAAAACCGGTAGGGGACTTCTGTATTGCTTGCAATTCTTAATTACTTTTTTCGTTACAATATGCAAAATATGTTAATTTTATGCAAATTTATTCATGATTAGTACTTTTTGATGAATAGCTCCCAAAAAAGGCTGGTGACCCCTATTTTTTATTTGTCTAAACGGGTGTTCTATTTGATACTCAACTTATGGCCAATTTTAAATTAATTTGGTTTGTTAGATATTTTTTGACGTTCATTTGAAAATCACACTGTTTTGCAAGTGGGTGAGGTAACTATTTATCATGTTCAAATACTGAATTTGTTCACCAGGTAGCCGGAATTGTGACTTATGTCAATAGGAATGACCATTGAACTCATAAAATATCATGCATTGCTTAAAAGTGGTTTCATATAGTACAAATCTTAATAAGAACATAATGGTGCCATAAATGCAGGAAATAGATAAAATGAACAAAAACAATGGTAGGTCATTAAAATGACATGTATGTCGAAAAATAGCCTGGTGACATATCATTTTTATGATTTCGATGATGTTCTAGAAGATTATTCTGTCATTTTAAGATGTTTCAAGGAAAATTAGATCAGTAGATCAAAGGTGCACATACCTCCTTAAATGGTTTAGAATCAGTCAACTCAATGGTATGTTCTTCAAGATAAGTGCAACCTGAATTGGTAATCTAGAAGAAAACAGATGTTTCCTGTTAGAAAAGAACTTAACTGCTTGCTCATGTTCATCTACAGACAACACATAAGTAGGGATACAAATACCCAGTTCATCAAGGGACTTACTTCCATTCTGTAAATTCGAATTGCAGCTTTCATACGGATCGACATTGCAAACCACATTCACACTCTGGAGGCTGCAAAGCATGGACCTGGGTTTTATTACAACAGGATGGGCAGACAAATGACATATTATAACAGGAATTCTATTGAAAGAATATGATGGTTTCACATGCACTAAATTGGGGTAAACCGACAAATCAGTCGAATTATCCAATTCCTCAGTTACAGCTGTGCACATGTCACCAACATTACGAACTTTCCCATATACAATACAGCTTTCGTAAGGTTGTATTATGGACTTTGGCATCACCCAAAGTTCTAACAGGGATACGACAGACATTACATAACAGTGACAATACAGCTGTCCACTCATCTGGTACCTGTGAATAATGACAGCCTACCGTAGTTTTAAAATAGTTTAAAACATTTGTACCAATGATAAGTGGAACAGAAGAAGAATACATTGTATCCTCAACAATAAGGACAGGAAACGAAACTGAAGAGTACATAATTATGGAATAGCAAAATCAACCAGTATTTAGCCCATGTAAGGTACAGAAGAACCACCAGCACCGGTTATGTCAAGGCTGAAGTCCCTCAGACTGAGTAACTCAGGCTTTGGTTCAAGAGTATTGTAACATGAATAGGCAAGGGTTGAAACCATACTGCCAGTATCTAGAAGTGCTCTACATGGAGCATGGTTTAACAATGAATTTACTTCATTGGCTTGGCCAATTAATGGCGCAATCTTTTGCCTTGGAACATTAAACAGACATTCTACTTGGCCTTCTGAGGAGGTCTTTGGGAGTTTAAAGGTTCCTTGGTATTACTCTGATTCGATTCTCATTCTGATTGTCGTGTTCTGTTGTTTTCCATGATTCGCTTCCATAGAGTAGTACTGACATGACTAGGCTGTTAAAGAGTTTGATTTTAGTCTTGATGGAGAGAATAGAAGATGCCCAAGATTTCTTAAGCCTGCGGAATTGATTTCTACCTTAGCCTGCTGTTGATGTCTTCATCACTGCCGTCTTTTGATGTCATAACTCCACCCTGATATGTGAATCGTTCTTTGTTTGCAACGTCTATTTTGATTGGTGTTCTGGTTCTAGCTTTCAGTCTCACCACTTTTGTTTTTCTTTCATTTATTTTCAGCCCAATTCTGCTTGCGTTGTCTTTTAGTTTCCTCGTTTTTTAGCTCACCAGTCACAAAGTGACAAGAGTGAGCTTTTGTGATCACTCTTCGTCCGTTGTCCGTCCGTCCGTCAACAATTTGCTTGTGTAGACACTAGAGGTCACAATTTTGACTTAATCTTTATGAAACTTGGTCACAATGATCATTTTAACAAAATCTAGGTCAAGTTCGATATTGGGACATCCAGGGTCAAAAACTAGATCACAAGATCAAATCATAGAAAAACCTTGTGTAGACACTAGAGGTCACAATTTTGACTTAATCTTTATGAATATTGGTCACAATGATCATCTCAACAAAATCTAGGTCAAGATCGAAATATTGGGTCATCCGGGGTCAAAAACTAGGTCACAAGGTCAAATCATAGAAAAACCTTGTAGAGTCACTAGAGCCTAATCCTTATGAAACTTGGTCAGAGTGATCATCTCAACAAAATCTAGGTCAAGTGCGATATTGAGTCATATGGGGCCAAGAACTAGGTCACTAGGTCAAATCACAGGTCTTGCATGTACTGCTATAACAGGTGAGCGACCTAGGGCCGTTTGGGCTCTCTTGTTGTTGCATGTGTTGGAATGTTGATGAAAGTAGAGCTAGGTCATCAGCGAAGTCAAGGTCTTCTAGCTTTGTTGTTAACTTCCATCGTACACCTGTTGGATCGCTTTCGGTGATTCTTTTCATAATAAAGTCGCCAATAAGAAGAGAAAGCCAGACATTGTGCATCATTGTTTGCCTCTCTGATTCTGATTCTGTTTCCTAATCAAGTACTGCACATTTGAATGAGTCATACAGAAGTTTGACTAGTCTTATCATCTTGTCAGGGATGCCATATAGTTTCATGATTGATCATAGGCTGTCTCTGTGGATGGAATCAAATGCTTTTTCAAAGTCCACAAAGTTGACGTACAGTGGAGCATTCCATTGATTACATTGTTCAATAATGTTTCGTAGTGTGAATTGTTGTTCAGTTGTGCTTCGACCACTTCTAAATCCAGCTTGTTCTTCTCGTAGTTTGTCTTCAACTTCGCTTTGGATTCTTGAGATTAAGATTCTTGAGAATACTTTGCTGCGAGCTGATAGTAACGTTATACCTCTATAGTTGTCACATATAGAGTGATCTCCTTTCTTCAGTATTTTGACGATCAGGCCTTTGTTCCATTTGGTTGGAATAGTCTCTTGGTCCCATATAGTTCTAAATAATTTTTCTAAATAGACTGTTGTTTTTCCATGTTTGCTTTTAGGATTTCTGCTGTTATGCCGTCTATTCCACCAGATTTATCATTCTTGAGTTTCTTCAATGCTTTGGTTATTTCATCTCTTCGTATTGGATCAGTGTCTATGTTTTCACGTATCGAGTTTTCATTTTCTATCTGAATTGGATTTGTAGGTTGCGGACGATTAAGGACTTCTTCGAAGTGCTCCTTCCGTCTGTTTAAACGTTCATCCTGGCCCCGATCTCCCGAAGCATCTCAATCTGAGCTGAGATAAATCTCAAATACTGTCATATGTCTTTGAGATAATTTCCATGGGAGACAAGACTCTGGAAGTTGGCACCACAAAATAGATACATTGTTCTGAGTTTATTACAGTAAATATTTTGAACATAAAACTTAACACTGATCTCATATTTATACTCTTGACTTGAGCAAAATCTCAATTCGAGTTGAGATTTCTACTTGAGATGCTTCGGGAGATTGGGGCCTGGTTGCTTACAACTTTTCCTGTCTTGTCTATGATTATGGGTATTATGGGTATTGTGTTCTTCTTTTCATTGCTTAATTCTCTTGTAATTTCTTATACGGTTTTCATGTGTCCATGGTTTGCTGCTTTTTCTGCTTCTGATATTAGGTCTTCAGTCCATTTCCTTTTGGCATTTCTCATGCTTTTCTTTACTTCCTTGTTTTTTTTCTGAATATTTACTTCTTAAGTTGGTCGTCAGCCTTTCTGATTTGCAGTTAGTAATTTGTTGTTTGAGTTGTTTTCTCTCATTTACAAGTTTCCAAGAGTTTTTGCTGATCCATGGTTTTTGACCTTTTTCTTTTGTTCCTAGGATCTTGTTAGCTGTTTCGATGTATCCTTCTTCCATGGATTCCCATATGCTTTCTACATTGTCTAGTTCTTTCAAAGCTTCTTGAGTTATATTGAGAAGGCCTTTCTTTTCTCAGGCTGCTGGGAAGCATGGTTGTGTCATACTTCTTTCTACAGGTGTTTTTTCTTTTGTTTTGGTTTCTTCAGCTTGATTCATATAAGCTCATGATCACTGCAGATATTGGCCCCTCTCATTGCTCTTGTGTCCATTATTGATGTTCTATGTTGTTTCGAAATCAGTAGGTGGTCTATCTGGTTTTCAGTTCAACCATCTGGTGAAATCCAAGAGATCTTTTGTAGTGCTTTGTGAGGAAATATGATTCCTGTGATAACCAAGTTGTTCAAGTCACATAATTTAAGTAGTCTTTCACCAATGTCATTTCTGTTACCCACACCATGTGTTCCCATTCGTATGTCTCATTGTTGTTTCCCACCTTTGCATTAAAGTCGCCCATTATTATTATTATTATGTTCTGGAGCGGCAAAGAGGATAGCTTGTAGTTGTTCAAGGAATAGTTCTTTGGTTTCTTCGCTGCTATAGTTAGTTGGTCCGTATACTACAATTAAACTTATCTTTAATGTTTTGGTGTATAGTCTATATTATTGGCTACTTGCTAGAAATTAGGAGTGTTAGCATGTCACATAATTATACCCCCCGCACAACGAGTTGTAAGGGGGGGTATACTAGATTCAGCTTGTCTGTCTGTCCGTACGAATGCACCGGTAGTTGTGGGGTGTGGAACAATAGGCTATTTTTAGATTCCATTCATTCCGTCACCTGTGGGGTGCAAAATGCTACTTGTGGGTTGCAACCAAACAAAAGAAAGAACAAAAGAAAACCCCACAAATACCGTCTCATGAGTACGTCCGTCCGTCCGTCCGTCCGTAGACGCATTCTTGTGGACGCAACTCCTACAGTTTTTGCAGCATTTCCTTCAAACTTTCACAGATGAACAACCTCAACATGTAGATGTGCATAAAAGATAGAAATTGCGCTGCAACAATTTTTGACAGAATTATGGCCCTTTGTACTTTTATGCACTATACAATATATAGTGAACAGTTCTTGTGGACGCAACTTCCTTCAAACTTTAATAAATGAACAACCTCAACATGTAGATGTGCATAAAGGAAAGAATTTACGCTGCGACAATTTTTGACAGAATTATGGCCCTTTGTACTTTTATGCACTATGCAATATATAGTGAATAGTTCTTGTGGACGCAACTCCTCCTACAGTTTTTGCAGCATTTCCTTCAAACTTTCACAGATGAACAACCTCAACATGTAGATGTGCAAAAAGGAAAGAATTTGCGCTGCGACAATTTTTGACAGAATTATGGCCCTTTGTACTTTTATGCACTATACAATATATAGTGAACAGTTCTTGTGGACGCAACTCCTCCTACAGTTTTTGAAGCATTTCTTTCAAACTTTAATAGATGAACAACCTCAACATGTAGATGCGCATAAAGGAAAGAATTTACACTGCGACAATTTTTGACAGAATTATGGCCCTTTGTACTTTTATGCACTATACAATATACAGTGAATAGTTCTTGTGGACGCAACTTCTCCTACAGTTTTTGCAGCATTTTCTTCAAACTTTAACAGATTAACAACCTCAACATGTAGATGTGCATAAAGAAAAGAATTAGCTGCAATGATTTTGCCACGCGGGGGGTATATTAGTCTGCCGAATGGCGACAGTTCTAGTCTTGAATTGTACTTTTCATCTGCTGTATGCCATGTAATCTGCTATATTATAATATAATGCAACATGTTGAAGAATCTTTTCTAAAGTACCGTATTTAACCATGTATAACACGCAAATTTTTCATCCCAGAATCGAAACCAAAAGTTAGAATCGTCTTTTACAATGATATAGCCATTTTCCAAGTCTCCATCGGTAAAAAACGAACTTTCATGAAGTCCGGCATTTGTAATAAAGGGGAAATAATTTGTACTGGTTTGGTAATGGCTAAATGCCGTACCGTTGCGTATATTTTGCGGATTTTAATACAGTCAACTCTCGTTATCTTGAACTCGCTTATATCGAATTTTCCGTTATGTTGAAGTTTTTTTCAAGTCCCGATTTTATTCCTTCTTTGTCTATATAAAATCTCGAGACCTATCTCGAAGTTTCGGCTCGAATTTTTCGTTATGTTGAATTATATTTTTGGTCCCGATTAACTAATTCGCACTTTAAATCTCGAAGTCGGATCGAAGTCTGACCGTATTTGACTAACGTCGAATGTTTTTCACACCTCGCCAGTCTGAAATCTTTGATTTACCTGTAATTTCCGCGCCTTCTATTGTTGAACAAATATTTGTTTGCAACAATTTGCGCTAACATACATGTCATAAAGATTCGAGTTACGTGCAAACATCAATAAACATGGCATCTCGAACAATTGTTTGTAAAAATAACAATTAAAGAATGCAAGATGTTAAAACTATTAGTACGAATCTACAAAACAACAACGAGAAATTCAGTGAAGGACCCGGATTAAATCCGATCGAGGGTTTTTGCATTACTTCCTCGATCGTACACGTACATTAGCATGTGATATACTACACTTACTGATGAGTATATATCATCATATTTTAATGCAAACAACACAACGTACACAAACGAAATTGAATAAAATGCATTTTCTCGAGGAGGAATTCATGAATATCAAAACAAGCAATTCTCACGAATATGTCGTTCTTACGACCGTAACATTATGGCGGCGTAAAATGACAGAAACTAGAAAACTTGCAACTTTGATGCCGAAAATTCTATCTCGAATTTTCGTTATGTCAAAGTAATTTCCAAGGTCCTGTGAAATTCGAGATAAATAGAGTTGACTGGACTGTTGTATTTACAATAAATATGAAAATTTATAACTAGATAATTTATACATTTTTCCAAAAATAATATTAATGAAAGCTTTAAGAAAATAAAATAATGTTTTATTAAAAGCAATCAATACTGGTTCCCATTAAATGGCCCTACTTAGCAAGTTTTGCAAACAGTCTAATTACCAATTTTTAGTTGGTTGTGTGCCATGTATGCCAATTGACCAGGCAATAAAACATCCATTAATAAGTTTGAGAAGGTGTTGACATGATGTTAAGAAGGTGTTTGCAAACTTGTGTTGAAAAGTTGTGACCCACTGTGATAATAGAGTGGAGATTTCAATGCTTACTCATACACTTTTGACTCATCCCGTCTGTAAATTCTCCCTACTTTTTACAGGGAAAACCCTGTAAAAACTGTGGAGTATTGAAACAGGGAATTTTATGTAAAATAATGTAAGACTATGGAAAAAAAACATGGAAAAGCAGGGAGACAGATAGAAAAGTTTTTTTCCACAGTTTTCCCTCAATTTCCACAGATCCTGTAAAACAGTGGAGTATTGAAACAAAATGTCCATGCTTTTCCCTAGTTTATATCCCTGAAAGTTTTTTCCACTGTTTTCCCTTGTTTTCCCTCAATTTCCACAGATCCTGTAAAACTGTGGAGTATTGAAACAAGTTTTACATGCTTTTATATCCTAGATTTACAGAAATTGTGGAAAGGTATGGAAAACTTTCAATACTACCATGATTTCCCTAGTTTTACACAGTTTTCCAGCATTTTTGGGAAATTGTTGTAAAACTGTGGAAAAATCCATGGTATTCTCTCTTTTTACGTTGACCTGAAATTGAGGAATGTGTTACTGAATATTATTAATAGTGCACTCACAAGCACTAAAGTAAAAATGTTCCAGCATTTGTGTTTAGAACTTTCAACTATAATACTTCTTAAAAAAACTTCAATTATAAACAACATTTCAGAAAGAATTGAAGCAAGTTTTGTTAAAGAATTTATTAAAAGTAAATATTGAGTAACATAAACTTGTAAAACACACACACAAACTTGTTATTGTTCTAATAATGTACTTCACCAAGTACAAGTCTGTTTTGTCCTATCTCCTTAATTATATGGCACCTTTCTGTCTCAGAAACACAATCTGTAAAATTAAAATAAGTAATAAGTCATATTTTACTAAATTCACAAACCTAAGTGACAATAATAGAATTAGGCTGTTATTTTTCATGCTTTTTAAAGTTTATACATTTGGTATTTTTCATTTTCTGTCAATTAGCAGGAATTAAGCTTTCTCCTTGCCTGTGATAAGTAGGAGTTGTTTTCTTGGTACTGATTACTTCAATGTAGTGTTACTGTACTTTGCTCCACGATACTTGTGAGTCAAAGCCAACATGATGACTCATATTTTTAACTGGTGTCAATGAAATTAATTGTAATTTTGCCACTGACCTGCAACAAAAGTGAACTTCTTTCGGTACTTAATGGCTGGTTTATAAGTTCAGGTTTTTCTATCACTGGCTAGATATGTATCTTCCCTGCCTCTCCATCGTTGTATAAAGCCCCGAAGGCTGTATAGTGGACTTTTTGTATGTTTTCAATTATCTGATTTCCAAGATGATTTGACTCTGAAAAGTAAAATAAGAAGCTCTAGGACTAATGCCAGTCTAATATTTGGCATGGATTTCTTATTGGGATAGCAGTAATATTTAAACAACATCAATAACTGCATTATTTCTGTCATCCAGAACTAAAATAGCTGACTATATTGTTACTGACAATTACATAGCAAAAATGCAATGATGCATGCTCAGATAGAAATAATTATCTTACCTTTGACCAAAGATTATCTCTGAATGTGTTTGTTTTCTTCAAGCCCTGGCCTCTTGATAAAGTTAAAGCTCTAAATACTGTGTGAGGCATATAATGACATGCTGGCTGCTGCAGAAGATATACACCTCTGAACAATGTTCTAATTGTGAATGTCTCCATAATCAAAGTGCTGTATATTCTTTGCCAAGCAAACCATTAAGACCTGTAATTTATAAGGAATGTTTCTATGAAACTATATGAGTATGAATGGAAATAGATGTTAATTATAAACCAGCATTTGTATTATTAAATTAGTAATAACTAATATAATTCATAGCAGTAAAATAGAATTATACTATACTAGCCTGAGGACTAGGAAAAGAGAAATTAAGTCCGATAATAACCAGATAAAATTACTGCTCAAAACTATTAATGAACTCCAACCATTTATTCATCTGTATTTGAACAATAATCACTGATGGCTTATTACATATGAAGTATAGGGGAAATCAACTTTGTATGTTGTATTCATAAGCAAAGTGGTCACCGGCAATCTATTGGAAGACCTGCCATTGACCTGGATAGCTTATGGAGCTGGTGGGCACATTTACATATACATTGTATTACCACTGTATACAAACATGATCTCTCCAAACATGACGCCAAAATTGCTATGATTTCAAACCAATTCTTTTAACCTAATCAAGCATGCTCTATGTCTTTAAGTTTTATATTAAAGTTTGATGAACTTAAGATTAATAAATTGAAAATTTTGAAACATAAAATAGGAGGAAAAAAAAAATTAATTAACTTACCAGCCATTGAAATTTAACTATAATTCCATTGTGAATTTGTTGTAACACTGTCTCTTTTGTTTGAAATTCTTCCATGTTCCTCAAGTTTTGTCATTTTTAGCTCACCTGTCACAAAGTGACAGAGTGAGCTTTTGTGATCACTCTTCGTCCGTCGTCCGTCCGTCGTCCGTCCGTCGTCCGTCCGTCCGTCCGTCAACAATTTGCTTGTGTAGACACTAGAGGACACAATTTTTACTTAATCTTTATGAAACTTGGTCACAATGATCATCTCAACAAAATCTAGGTCAAGTTCGATATTGGGTCATCCGGGGTCAAAAACTAGGTCACAAGGTCAAATTATAGAAAAACCTTGTGTAGTCACTAGAGGTCACAATTTTGACTTAATCTTTATGAAACTTGGTCACAATGCTCATCTCAACAAAATCTAGGTCAAGTTTGATATTGGGTCATCCTGGGTCAAAAACTAGGTCACAAGGTCAAATTATAGAAAAACCTTGTGTAGTCACTAGAGGTCACAATTTTGACTTAATCTTTATGAAACTTGGTCACAATGATCATCTCAACAAAATCTAGGTCAAGTTCGATATTGGGTCATCCTGGGTCAAAAACTAGGTCACAAGGTCAAATTATAGAAAAACCTTGTGTAGTCACTAGAGGTCACAATTTTGACTTAATCTTTATTAGACTTGGTCACAATGATCATCTCAACAAAATCTAGGTCAAGTTCGATATTGGGTCATCCGGGGTCAAAAACTAGGCCACAAGGTCAAATCATAGAAAAACCTTGTGTAGTCACTAGAGGTCACAATTTTGACCTAATCTTTATGAAACTTGGTCACAATGATCATCACAACAAAATCTAGGTCAAGTTCGATATTGGGTCATACGGGGTCAAAAACTAGATCACAAGGTCAAATCATAGAAAAACCTTATGTAGACACTAGAGGTCACAATTTTGTCTTAATCTTTATGAAACTTGGTCACAATGATCATCTCAACAAAATCTAGGTCAAGTTCGATATTGGGTCATCCGGGGTCAAAAACTAGGTTACAAGGTCAAATCATAGAAAAACCTTGTGTAGTCACTAGAGGTCACAATTTTGACCTAATCTTTATGAAACTTGGTCACAATGATCATCTCAACAAAATTTAGGTCAAGTTCGATATTGGGTCATCCGGGGTCAAAAACTAGGTCACAAGGTCAAATCATAGAAAAACCTTGTGTAGACACTAAAGGTCACAATTTTGGCCTAATCCTTATGAAACTTGGTCAGAGTGATCATCTCATCAAAATCTAGGTCAAGTGCGATATTGCATCAGGGTCACAAATCACAGGTCTTGCATGTACTGCTATAACAGGTGAGCGACCTAGGGCCCTTTGGGCCCTCTTGTTATCATAACACAGCACTAAAAACTCATCAGTGTAAAAATTCTAGCCTTTATACACATTAAAATATATTTGTTTATTTGCTTTTATTTATCTTCGCCACCGGATAATCCATATTAGACCGTGAGCCAGAGGGGGTTTTGCTCCCCCCCAGGGGGAATTTTGTGGACCATATTTTTTTGAAACCCCAAGGTGTGGCGAACATTTTGGCATAAAGTTTGCAACTGGCGGGTGGGGCTTTTCTCCGTTACCATGCTTTAAAATACGTTACCCCCAAAATATAAAATAAAAACTGTAATTTTTAAAGATAAATTGTACCATAATGCTATTTATTAATTCCAAGTTTGCATATGTTATTCAAGAGTGTAAACTAGTAGCTGCAAATTGATTGAATTTCAATGCCAACATGCAATGTTAAAGAAGATAAATATGGGAAAACATACGTTACCCTAAAAAAACAAAAGGTTTTTGGCATAAAGTTTTTATTGCAAATTTAGATGACCAGGTAATCAAATGACGAAGTTACCATTACAAAGTTCAACATTCAACCTAAAAAATGCTGTATAGATTGCCAGTATAGGTTAAGAGATAGATGTTTGGTGGCGATTCTTAAAATGTCACCCATTCTCCAAAACATGTGCGTTTTTCATTCCTTCAATAATTTCAAGTATTCAAATTGTATCATACACTTTTCAGTTACATATAATACCACTTTATATATTTATAATGGTTTATATTATATAGATTAACAAGTCTCTTACTTGTAAGATATGTTAAGGCAATACTACATTGCACTTTACGTTACCAAACATACAAATTAAAGTGCATGTCGTCAGTGTCTTAAAAACGTACTTAAACAATTAAAAATTAAAAATAACAATTTAATCCTACTCAAAACTTATTATAGGTTTGCAGTTCAAACTGTATATTTAACTAAACAACATGTAAACTATAACGTACATGTATTTAAATATCAAACAAAATTACAATTTGCTAGCCTTGTATTCTGTTACTTAAGATAAACTTTGCCGCTAAAAATAATTGATTTTCAAATTAAAATATCTTTTATCGCAGTTTGCATTTGAACTTTCAACACATGTATTAAAAAACAATTTATGTTTCAATTTACGTTACCTTACTTTTAAACTTTACAAAATCATATACACATGTATGCTGTAATTTTAACACACTGTTGACTTATCTTTGTAAAATCCCAAACGTACAAGTATTTGTGCTTGCTTTATACAAAATGTGTTTAACGTAATACACACACACAAATTTAATACTCAAACTATGAAACTAGAACACAGATTGCCCCTCAAGTTAATATCTTCATGAGAACACTATGCACACACATGACTTTTAAACATTTTCTATATATACATGTATACAATCGTATGTCAGTTATTTAATCACACTATATACAAATTAAAAACCACAGTGTATATTTGAAAATAAGTTTGAAACATTCTCTAGGGTGCACCAGGAATTAGACCACAAAAGTAAAATTATCCAATTCCTCTTGGTCTGTCTGGAGGAAAAGATTGATAGGTGCATAATTATCTTATATCTTATACTACCTGAATTGTTGTGCAGTACCGACCAGTGAGAGGCCACAATCATTTAAGGTAAAGTAGTGTAAACTGTGTTACTGTTCATTGTTTAAAGCATTTGCTAATATTTCCATATACATGTATGTCTAAAGCCAGTATTGCATGTGTTACATACGACATGTAGTCAGGAATTGCTGCATCATATGACATTGTATGGCTGTAATAAGTGTGGTAGTTACACAATATGGCCTAGGATGGCTAAAATCTGTATTGGTGGGTTCCCAATATGGCCTAGGATGGCTGAAATCTGTGTTGGTCTGTTCCCAATATGGCATAGGAGGGCTGAAATCTATGTTGATGGGTTCCAAATATGGCCTAGGAGGGCTGAAATATGTGTTGGTGGGTTCCCAATATGGCCTAGGTGGGCGGAAACCTGTGTTGATGGGTTCCAAATATGGCCTAGGAGGGCTGTAATATGTGTTGGTGGGTTCCCAATATGACCTAGGAGGGCTGAACTCTGTGTTGGTGGGTTCCCAATATGGCCTAGGAGGGCTGAAATCTGTGTTGGTGGGTTCCCAATATGGCCTAGCAGGGCTGAAATCTGTGTTAGTGGGTTCCAAATATGGCCTAGGTGGGCTGAAATCTGTGTTGGTGGGTTCCCAATATGACCTAGGAGGGCTGAACTCTGTGTTGGTGGGTTCCCAATATGGCCTAGGAGGGCTGAAATCTGTGTTGGTGGGTTCCCAATGAGGCCTGGAATGGCTTAATCTGTGATGTTGAGTACCCAAAATGGCTTTGGTGACTGTATTCAGAATTGGTGGGTTCCCAATAGGGCCTGGGATGACTGTACTCTGAGTTTGTGGGTACCAAATGGAGCCTGTGATGGCTGTTCTATGTGGTGATGGGCATCCAATACAGCATGGGGTGTCTGTACTCAGAGGTGGTGGGTACCCAACAGGGCCTGGGATTACTGTACTCAGAGGTGGTTTGTACCAAATGGGGCCTGAGATGGTTGTTCTCAGTGGTATAGGATAGTCAATAGGACCTGTGATGGCTGTTTTCTGTATAGGTGGGTACCCAATCGGGCCTGAGATGGTTGAACTTGTGGAGGTGAGTACATAAGCTGGCCTGGGACGGCTGTACTAGGCAGTGTTAAGTACAAAATAGGGTATTGAATGGCTTTCCTAAGTGACTATGAGTATCTCTCAGGCATAGTATGGCTGTACACAGTAGTTGTAAGTAGGGCATAGGGCCTAAGAAGGCTGGTAGTGGTAAGTACCACATAAGGTCTGGTATGGCTATATTTAGTGTTTGCAACTACCCCGTAGGGATTAGTATGACCATAATTGGTGGTGGGGAATTACCCAATAGAGTCAATGATGGCTATAGTGCACCTGGTATGACAGTATTCAGTTTGTCCGAGTACCCCTTAGGACATAGTATCATTGTTACCGCTGGTGGTAAGTACCACAGTCAGGTGGGACCATACTTAATGGTTATGTGTAATATGTTGTTGTGACTCCTTTGTACCCTATACAACTTGGTGAGATTGTAAGTCATTGGTTATGAGCACCCGAATGGGGTATGAAATCTGTAATTATTAGGGATGAGTACCCTCTTGGGTCTTATATGACTGTAGTTTTGTACTAGTGAGTAACACATAGGACCTTGTACAGCTGTGCTCAGTAATCGGGAGTACCGTATAGAGACTTACATGTATATGGCTTTACTCAGATGTTGTGAGTATACCTAAGGGCCTACTATGGCTATAATTAAGGGTGGTGAATACCCAATATGGTCTTGGTTGGCTGTCCTCTTGGTTTTAAATATTCTATAGGGCCTCAGATATAGCTGGTGCCATTACAAATTCAATAGGAATGGTTGTATTGGGCAGTTGTAAGTACTCCATGGTTACGGAATGTATGTATAGACAGTGTTATGTGTCCTCCATAAGGCCTGGTTTGACTATTAAGTGGTTTAAGAACCCCTTAAGGACATGATATGGGTGTACTCTGTGTTGGTTACACCCCATTCAGGCCTAATATATGATGGTGATGAGTACCCAGTTATGCCTGATACTGGTGTAATTGGTAGTGGTAAGCACAACAAAGGGTTTGGTTGAGAGTACCCCTTATGGCTTAGTATGGCTATAATAAGTGGTAGTGACTACCCCATGCGGCATTGAATGGCTGTACTCTGTGATGGTGAGCACAGAATGTGACATTGGATGGTTGTACTTGACAAGTGTTATGTACCCCATATGGTCTTGGGATGCCTGAACTTTGCATTGTTGCATATCCCATAGGGCATATTTTTCGTAACTTGACCTTAAAATGACCTTGACTTCAAAGTGGTCAGTCCTGTATGTCCATATGATGTACATTATCAAATGAATAATATCTAAGCAAATATGTGTGACTATATACATAAATAAATAAAAATGCATGAGAACATAGAATTTTATGTATATTTGTAAATTATGGCGGCCATCTTAGACGCCATCTTGAATTACCAGGTCCACACCAAGTGTTGAAAATTTATGCCGGCAGTTCCATATAGTACATACATAGGCGAACATTTTGGTATATAACATTGCTTGTTCTACTTGAGCTGTCACCTAGCTACCCCCAAAAATCACCAATTGTCACCCCACTATATATGTTATACCGAAATTTTAACTGAAATATTGTTGAAAAAAAAACATATTTTTGAAAGGTAACGTAATTTACATGGCATTTCATATCAATTAACTATTTGTGTAATTGTACTATAGCTATATACATTATTGAGCTGCATACTAATCAGTATCATCATTTCTTAACTTAAAAACGTCATATACGTTGACTGTTATTTTAATATTCTAGTAATTTCATGCAAAGTAACGTAAATTACGTATGTTATATCACATTTTTTGCCTATAATAATTTATACAACTGATAGTTTCAATTTTAAATACATTTAACATACATAAATGTCTTATTCACATGATTTATTGAACAATTAGCCTGTTTATAATATCATATAAGCAAAATTAGTGATTCCTGTAGAAAATCGCATAGTCACGTATTTCAAATCTCCGTTACTCGTTAAAGCCCCAACAGAAACTTGCAAACTTTTGTCTGTGAATGCCACCTACCATAAGGTTTAAGAAAATCATAGTGTTGAAAATTCCCCCTGGGGGGGAGCAGGGTCAATTGTCGGCTCAAGGTCTATATGGGCGAGGCCCCCAGAAGAGGTTAGTCACTTTAGTGTTTGGGGGATAGTGCATGATACAGAAGATGATCCAGTTCCAGAAGCATCCCTGGTTCTTTTACGTGCCGATGTAAAGCATCATACACGGGACCTCGCTTAACGTCTCGTCCGAAAGACTGTTAGTAAGTTAAGTTATGTTAGGTGGGAAACACTGAAAAGCATTTCTATTTTGACCGTCTGGTGTAGGGATCGAACCCACAACCTTCAGATCAGCAGTCAGTAGCCCTTACCACTAGACCACTTGTCCATAAAATATATATAATCCAACACTGTATAATTATACATGACAACCAGTGAAATCTGAATGAACAGTCTGCATCATGACCTTTCTTGAAAACACAAAATGTATTTGAATTTGACTGTAACCGTTACAAAATATTTTATCTAGACAAGTCTATTTGGAAATGTGGATGGTTTTCAAATCATGAGTGATAAAAGTTGCTCACTAGTACAGATATTTTTCATAAATTTACTAAGTAAATGGGCTTTGTCACTTATAGATGTGTACTTTCATTGTTAGAATTTATGGCTAAATGTGACAGTTATTAATTACAAATCAAGTCAGTGACTTCAATCTCCCCCCATATTTCTGTAGTAGGTTTACCCAGGACCTAGTCTATAAATATATGTATATAAACTCCCTGCTTCATCCTTTCTCTGTCTAAGTGAATTGTTATCAGGTACAGATTGTCTGAGTTAATTAAGTTAATGTGATTTAAATGGTTTTATGAACTTTTATCTCGATGAAATACTCCTGTGTTGTGTGATACAATATAGATTAATGAGTTCATCCAAATATATCTACTGCTTTTGAAATTTATTACCAATTAGCACAGCACTTGAAATGATTAGAATAGAAGTCCTTATTACTGAAAATCTTTCATTGTGGAAGTGCTGAGTGAACATCTATGCAAGCTAGAAATTGCTGGTATACAACAATAATTAAAGCTTTCAATCCAAACTTTTACTGAGTAGAGTGTAGATTTCAAGCATTAATAAATTTGTAATAGACTGGCAAAATACCTTGTATTTTTGTCAACTATTTATTATAATAAATTTAATTTTTTATAATCATATTTAATGTTCATATTTAATGTATCAAATTTTCAATTGATTACTAATAATTTGTAGCTTTAAATACATAAAATAAAACATGAACTAACTTAAGTCATTGACTTATAAAACATTGTTATTAATCCTGTAAGACAGGAAATAATTAATCCATTCAACTAATTATTTATTTTAAACTTTGGTCAATTTGGGATGCACAGACAAAAATGTTCTAAGTCTTTTACACGCTTTTCCCTCGTTTTCCATTAGCAAAATATTCTATGTTCCACAATATGTAAGCAACAAAATATTTCTAAGTGTTTTACAGTGTTTTTCCACACCTATAAATTGTCTTAAGTATAAATTTCCAGAGATTTCCCTACTTTTCCCTTTCTGATCATGTTATTCAATGAGGGCAAACTAGGGAAAAGTGTGGAAAATACATTTTTCCAGATATTTACATACTTTTCCCTAGCCTTTTACAGGGATTTCCCTGTAAAAACAGGGAAAAGAGTGGAGAAGGAGGGAGGATTTACAGACGGGATGTCACAAACATGCTTCTCTGTTGTCAATATATTAACAACACCATTATTAGTTGTAAATAAATAAAAACAATTGCAGTTGTCCTATATTTTATTTTGACACCAGTTAACTAGTAATTATCACGATTTGGTAATTTTTACGTAGCGCCGAAAATGGCGGCCGAAAATGGCGGCCGAAAATACATTTTTTACTGTTTTTATTCGTATTTTCACAATTATTGCTCGATTTTTTTCCCTCTGATTCTTCTCTCATTTTTTACCTGCGTGCAATACACGACCGCGACTATTACATGGGATTTTACGGTAATTGATTGCATCAAACTACAAAACTGTTTTCCTTTCATTGTCATGTGAAAGTTCTCGTCTTTACTTATTATACTACTAACAATTAGCTTAAAATCTGGGTGGCTTCCCGTTGACACATTTTGCGTTGTCATCCAGAGCCGTTGCCACTATGGTGGTTGGAAATTGGAAAACCCACCTTGCGTGTACTGTATATACATGCATTGTTTGATTGTTGTTGTGTTAGACTGAGACACTCGTTATTGCATGGTTATTTGTTTTTTCCTTGCCATTTTGACCCATGATACCCATGCGATACCCTAGCTGATTCCTTAGTTTCGGTAACATGTCAGGTGTACCTAAAACATTGAAAAGCATTTCAGAAATGTTGAAGTGCCCTCTCCAAGAATTGAACCTTGGACCTCTTGATCCTTAGTCAAGTGTGTTATCCATCATGCCTTGATTATATACATGCATGTTTTACAGGGTAAGAAGATGTGGACAGTCAAGTTACCAAAGAGTATAACAACTATAGAGGTGGTGGATTATAAACCTAAAGGATTCAAAGCCATACTTGTAGCATTGTCGAGTGCTGAAGTGCATGTATATAAGGTAGGCTGTTGATTTTTCCATGCTATGATTGAAAATGTCAAAAGAAGTGGAGTCACCTGATGTTGGTTGGTTGGTCTGTTAGCAAAATCTTGTCCGCTCTGTAACTTTCTTACTCGTTTCTTACTGGATTTTAAAATTGCTTGATACAAATGTTCTCCACATCAAGACGGTGTGTCATGCGCAAGACCCAGGTCCCTAGCTATAATTACTACAATTTTAAATAATATTTCTATTTCAAGTCTGTGCTGCAGGGTAATTTGAATACCAGTATTTTGCGTTCGATTGATACCTTGTATCGTACATGTCCGTATCAGTCAAAAAATCGATCAACAAAACTACACATGTAAACCAATAAAATACCAATTTTCAGTCAAGTTGTTTGCAGTCTATTTGTTTTGTCTCAAAATGGTCAGGTCATTGACGCAGCTTATGTCCTAGTGACTCTAATTTTCAAACAAGAATCTGTTATGTTAACCACTCATGCAAATTAAAACATATGAAACGCATTGAGAATTTTACAGAACGATGAACAACACACAATAACTCCAAATGTGACTATTTATTTCAACCTGATATCGCGTAATCAGTTGATATCTGGCAGCAAGCGTCACGCGACTTTCAGGTGGAATTAAGTATTGCTTGTATTTATATTCATTTTGCAGGGTTCGAACAAAACGAAATGTGCACATCTAATAGCTTTTGAAAGAGGTATCAGTACACAAAATTTTGAGCAAAACCGTGTTATATTGAGGGAGAAATCACGGAAAATGTGTGTGATTTTTCAAGAAATAACGCATTCTTTGAAACTAGTAGACCTCCCAAAAAGGTATTTTTAAACAAAACTGAATCCCTTTTCTTAGTCTATAACAAAACTTAAACCATTCCCCGTCTATATGCAAAATCCCACTTTCGTATTCCTTTTTTTCGCTGAGATATTCGAGTATAAACTTGACATGGTGCAATATTTTGGATAACCTCATATTCAGTTGATGATGAAAAGCAGATAACCTCATAATCAGAAAGAACGGATGAGATGATAACAACGTAATCAGACGTTGTAAATCCTAATTGAACCGTTTATGAAAGGCAATAACTGAGAAATAATTATACTCAGATGGCCAATGTAATAACTAGATTTCTATAATTTGCTATTTTTGAACATTATCTTAAAAACTACCAATATCTGTATCTGGATAAGCTTATGAGATTGTGGAAGCGGGTTAACAATACAGCTTACAAAATGTATTAACAAATGTACATCAAAAGTAAAGTCACTGATGCACCACAATTTAAACAAAGTTAAATAAATCTATTTGCAAAATTTCATAAAAGAATGCATTTTACAGTTATTGAGATATTTGCATATACATTTTTATACATGCTAACTAAATCGCATCTAGTCTGACATCAAAGACGTCATATTGACTTTCTTCCTCGAACCTAACTACACCTGAAGTTTCCATCACTGGTTTTCTTAGGAGATCCCTGTATTCATGCAGTCATTTTATCGTCTTTTTAGCTCACCTGTCAACGTCAGCTTTTGTGATCACTCTTCGTCCGTTTGTGTAGACACTAGAGGCCACAATTTTTGCCCAATCTTTATGAAACTTGGTCACAATGATTATCTCAACAGTATTTAGGTCAAGTTTGATATTGGGTCATCCAGGGTCAAAAACTAGATCACAAGGTCAAATCATAGAAAAACCTTGTGTAGTCACTAGAGGTCATAATTGTGACTTAAAATTTATGAAACTAGGTCATAATGATCGTCTCAACAAAATCTAGGTCAAGTTCGATATTGGGTCATCCGGGGTCAGAAACTAGGTCACAAGGCCATATGCAATCATAGAAAAACCTTGTGTAGTCACTAGAGGTCACAATTTTGATCTAATCTTTATGACACTTGGTCACAATGATCATCTCAACAAAATCTAGGTCAAGTTTTATATTGGGTTATCTGGGGTCAAAAACTAGGTCACAAGTATCAAATCATAGAAAAACATTGTGTAGACACTAGGGGTCAAACTTTTGGCCTAATCTTTCTGAAACTTAGTCACAATGATCATCTCAACAAAATCTAGGTCAAGTTCGATATCTGGTCATCGGGGGTCAAAAACTAGGTCACAATGTCAAATCATAGAAAAACATTGTGTAGTCACTATAGGTCACAATTTTATTTAATGTTTATGAAACCTGGTCACAAAGATCATGTCAACAAAATCTAGGTCAAGTTCAATATCTGGTCATCCGGGGTCAAAAACTAGGTCACAAGGTCAAATAATAGAAAAACCTTGTATAGTCACTAGAGGTCACAATTTTGGCCTAATTCATATGAAACGTGGTCAGAGTTATCATCTCAACAAAATCTAGGTCAAGTGCGATATTTCGTCATATAGGGCCAAGCACTAGGTCACTAGGTCAAATTACAGGTCTTGCATGTACTGCTATAACAGGTGAGCGACCTAGGGCCCTTTGGGCCCTCTTGTTTTGAAAGTTGGCCATAATGATTATCTCAACAAAATCTAGGTCAAGTTCGATTTTGGGTCATCTAGAGTCCAAAACTAGGTCATTAGGTCAAATCATTGACAAAAATTGGCTTAAACTTCAATATGTCATTGGTTCTAAATGTGATGTAAATTATAAAGCATAAGACAATACGAAAACCTTGTACATGCAATAGAGGCTACCATTAGGGGTGCATGAACTACTAGGACAGGTGAGCGACCTATGGCCCTTTGGGCCCTTTTGTTATGAAACTCTGTCACAATGATTATCTTAACAAAATCTAGGTCAAGTTCGATATTTGGTCATCCAGGGTCAAAAACTAGGCCACAATGTCAAACAATAGAAAAACTTTGTGTAGGCACTAGAGGTCACAATTTTGACTTAATCTTTATGTAACTTGGTCACAATGATCATCTCAACAAAATCTAGGTCATTTTCAATATTGGATCATCCGGGGTCAAAAACTAGGTCACAAGGTCCATTCATAGAAAAACCTTGTGTAGTCATTTTAACAAAATCTATGTCAAGTTCGACAGGAGAGCGACCTAGGGCCCTTTGGGCCCCCTTGTTTAACCTCTTATATCTTCAAAATGCATTGACATATTGCTTTGATACTTTGCATACTTATTCACCATCTTGACCCCATCCCATACACAGGGGTAGGTAACTCTATCAAGCATTTTGGTGAAATTATGCCCATTTTTTAAACTTAGTGCAAATGTTAAAGTTTAGGTACAGGTTTTTTTCACCTCTAATATTTTCAAAGTCACATTCACATATTGCTATGCATACTTGTCTCCATCATGACCCCAACCCCTACACAGGGGTGGGTAACTTTATCAAGCATTTTGTTGAAATTATGCCCCCTGTTGGACTTGTAAATTCAAATGTTAAAGTTTAGGTACATGTTTTTTAACCTCTAATATGTTCAAAGTGCATTGATATGTTGCTTTGATACTTTGCATACTTGTTCACCATCACGACCCCAACCCCATACACCGGAGAAGATAACTTTTTAGCATTTTGTTGAAATTATGCCCCCTTTTGGACTAATGCTAACGTTTACAGTCAGCCACGATGCCCAAGATGTCCGCGATTTGACAATATCGTGGAGCTCCACGATTTATTGCATCAAATTTAATTTTACTACGTTTTGTTACGTTGTGTTACTACTGATTGCGCTTTGTTACCATACAACACGATTCATGTCAAGATTTGCTATGAATTTCACCGCATTCTCTTACGACAACAACGATATGCTATCACGTTTTATTACGTCTTATTACGTTCTGTTAAGATCTCTTACGCTCTTCAAGTTATGCTGAGCTCTCCTACGATTAATGTCCACGACTTGACAAGATGGTCACGTTTTGAGTACGATTGAATGTATAAATAGGATGTGAGATGGACCCATTCTCTAAATATTGCACAAAGGAACAAGCTATGCATTCAAGAGATGACAATGTCGAATTCGCAATAGTTATGTGTTCCTGCATGGCTAATATTCAACAGTGGCAACAAGGTATTGAGCCAGGAAGACTATAGAAGCAGTAAAGGAGAAGAAGAAATCAATGGTTTAGGACCTACTGTGTAGACCATGGTTTGGTGTAAATAGAAATAACCTAGTGGTTTATGTTTCCAACAAAGAATTCAGGCTTGATGATGTTAGCACCTTCGTCAACTTATTGGATGGTATGTATATTCTAAAAAGAATAGCAACAAACATAGAGAGAAAATGTACTAAATGAGAACCCCTATCACATGGACTGGAGCTGACACTCATCCTCAAACATCTTATCACATTGTACATGTCCCACATATTATGGTTTAATTGAATGAAAAAAATGACCTGTACTTACTGGTATTGGTAGATGCTTGAACTTGGTGGCATTTGTCATATGTCAGATGAACAAACTGTATCCATTATTTTTGCATAGTGCAACCGCAAAATATCCTTGGGCCGGATGTTCATGATTGTTGTCGACTCTTTGCTATTCAAAGATGAAGAGGTTGGCTTTCAGGAACTCTGTGGTATTCTCTGCTTGGAAGTCACTGAAGGAGGTTGCCTTCCCGACTTTTTCCAAGTGAACGTCTGATATGGCAATTCCTCCAAAGGTGGGGTAGATGGTCGTTCCATTGGCTGCGTGAACGTACGGTTATTTGTGATGGTAGGACGGTTAGACAATCTGATAATTCCTAGCAGATTATTTCCTTCGTTTTTAGGCTGCGACAACGCGACGAATCGTCACACCGCGGCCCAACAATGCTTGAAACGCATCAGAACTTACTCAGACTTAGGAGAGCGCCACAAAGCGTGGGAGCAAATCGGGATGATCTTACCAGACCTTGTCGCATCGTGATTAAATAACTGATAGTACCCTACATATCTTGACGAAACGTAGCAGATAGTGATAGAGAGAGATGGAATCGTAATGCAACTTAACGCATTGTGTTTCAAAGTTCATCAAGATCCCCTACGATGAAGCATCAAGGTCTGACACGCTACGTTTAGGCTTGATCAGTTTTAATGCGCTCCGTTACGATTAGCCCGTTCCATCACGCTCTCTCAAGATCAAAGTTGAATCGTGGTCAAATTTTTTACTGTCAAAGATTTTGACATGATGCTCACGATGCTCGCGATCCCACCAAGTTCCCCTACGATCATTACGATTCAATTCCACGACCTCCAACGATCCCCCATGCTCACCACGATACTTTCTAATCGTGGTCATTGTGGCTATCGTGGCTGACTGTAAACGCAGCATAAGAAATGCTTATTTATTTACCTTCATGACCAAGAGGACCTACACATGAGTAGGTAATGGTCCTGCATAATTTGTCCAAATTATCCCCCTTGTATGACTTAGAAGCCCCAACCTCTACGCAGCAGAGGGTAATGCTGCTGTTAAGAAGCTTTTGTTTTGAAGATATAATGATTGTACTATCCCAGCATGGCGCTGCGAATAGTGGAGCGCGCTGTTCGTGGACAGCTCTTGTTAGAAGCTGTCCTAGAACTTTACGGATGACCCTCGTACATATACCTTGATATGCGACTTACCAACCATGGTGCACCTACTGTATTACCTCGTATTATCGCCCCTGGGGCGATGCATTTTGCGAAAAAATAAATCCAGAGACAGTCAGAACTCGTATAAATGCCCCCCCCCCACCACAATCCGCACTACACGACCTCACAGTTAGGCTTACATAACCTAAATGTGTCGCACGCTTCGAGTGACGTCATTCGTGTAAAATTTAATCAATACTGCAGCGTAAGGCCGATTGAAAAAATCTACTTGTTTTCGTAGCATGGTCCGTCACGAGGGGTCTTACGCAACGACTTTTAAACTGATCGTAATACAGTTTGCCGAAGAAGTAAAAAACAAACAAAGTAATTGGCATGCGCCTTATCAGTAGATGTAGGGAGATCAAAGACGGAGCCGACACTGGAAGCCGACGTTTGATCTCTGACATCAAACGCGGGAACATTCTGTATTTGATGTCGGTATACACCCACCCATCAGGCGTATATTGGTCAATCAATCGTTTTAACAAATATTTAATAGGTTGAGTCGTACTCATATCGACCGCGTGTTAAGTAAGCTAGTTAAAATAAAGTCGACGATTGACTCGGGCAAACCGTATACACAATATTAAACATGTACAATGTAATTACTTAACGGTAATTAATTGATCGTTCGAATGGATTATTATGACTGGCTGTTATTCTGGATTTGTTTGGATAATTAGTTGGATTACTGTAGGACCTAATATTGAAGGTGAGATTTTTTTTGTTAAAAAATCGGCGGGGGTGTTAATTAGAGAGAGTTAATAAGAATAAGTTTGTATTGTTTATGGCCCTAAGATTCTATATAAAGAATATACAATGAAGTGATGTTTAATGAAAAGGGATTTATCAGCTCTATTGATTTGTGTAATAATTCGGTATTTTCTTGCGATAAAAGCTTCTTCAAGAACAATGTGTGACAGAGCATTTCTATTGAACATGGTAATGCTTGGGTACTGAAATTTCTCCGACCAATTATTTTTTCAAACCAGAAAAGTGGGCTCTAGAACCTATTGATTGTTCTCATAGAAGGATGTTCTAATCATACTATAAACCCTGTCAAATTTGTGTACATTTACAGTACTTATAAGTATTACATTTAAAATTTCGAGGGATGCTCGGACCCACCTCAGGATTTGTGCATTCCAGCATGTTTTAATATAGTTTTTACACTCTCCAATTTTCAGCAGATATAGATCTTGACAATATAAGTAATATTTACCAAATAGCACTGGTTATTCCTTGAATTTACTCTATTTCCATGAGCAATGCTCCGCACACCAGTGAGCAACACTAAGCAATACTCTGTACACTAACATTTTCATTTATTCTCAAAATCCACCATTATTTATGATTCCTTTCCTGATAAACATGGTCATTAGAATGTCATTTTGCTCAATTCAAGTTGTAAAATTATAGCATAAAAACTGTGATTGTGCCAATATGTTAACAGCACGAAAACCATGCGTTAACATAAAGATTCACACGCTGTTAACATCCAGTTTAATGTATGCTCATTTTAGAGGCGCATCGGCGACTAAAAAAGTTATGCAGCATTATATGAACAGTAATTCCCAGTTATTGCTAACTACTAAATTAGTTTATAGTCTAGCATCTGGACTTTTTAGTGTTAGAGGGATGCTTGAAGTTTAATTTTAGCGAGGGTGGACATCTGAGATCCTGTAGGTTACCATGGAAACCATGGTAGCGTCAAAATTTCCCGCCACTTTTTTTAGCACACACTCCGTCTTAATTTAACCTTTCTAACTAGTATGTACAAACACATATCAATTTTATTATGTGTAATAATTAAAGTACCGGTATAGAGCTGTGAAATGATATGTGGGTCAAGGTCATTTAGAGGTCAAAAGACCTAAAAATGGGTAAAAAATGTGTTTTTACCCCAAATAGTTGTCATTCATTTGCGCAATTTTGTCCATATACTTAATTCATGTATTTCAGCATTGCCAGCCATCAGTTGCACTTACAATAAAATTTATTTTGTGTTGACATGGCCAATAATAATGAAATAAGAGGGAATTTCGTAACCCCACCCAAATTGAAATTTTCCATATATTTTGATTATCAGGACAAAACAGTATGCGTTGCATTTGCTTCGCCAAGAGTAAAAGTGCAAAATGTGCATACATACTATTTTATGTGCAACCTTAATACACAATGATACCTAGCTCAGCATTCAAATTGATATGTTGATCAAGGTCACGAAGGTGAAGGTCATTACAAGGTGAAAGTTCAAGACAATTGTTCCAGTCACATTTTTATGTTGTTAAAAGTGCAAAAGCTTTAGTTTATGTTGCTTCAGCGAGTAGTATTCCCTCAAATCATAGTTTTTTTTGTTTATTTATGTAGGCATGTGTTTGAAGTTTAATCATAGAGAGGATGGATAACTGACATAAAGTCAGTTACCATGGAAACCAAGATGGCGGCCAATATTACAGCTCATAACCAGTCCAAATTTCATAGTCCGGCCCGAAAACCCACAAAAATGACCTAACCTTTCATTGTTTTTTCTTTAATGATTTCAGTAGACAAGACCGTTGGAATGGGATTTCTGACAGGTGACATTTTGTTGCCATTAAAAATTTTGAGAAAATTGGGGTAAAACGT
This sequence comes from Spisula solida, assembly GCA_947247005.1. Taxonomy (NCBI): domain Eukaryota; kingdom Metazoa; phylum Mollusca; class Bivalvia; order Venerida; family Mactridae; genus Spisula; species Spisula solida. Next base: position 38,217,739 of record OX365945.1, read on the forward strand.
TCCAAAATATAAACGAAACAGCGAATTTCTTGAATCAGTGAACTACAATGTCATTTTTAATAATATTTTGTAATAAATCACACTTAAATGTAATTATTAAGTTTCAGTTGAAGACTAAAATTTTAGTGTTGTGTATATAATTATGCAAAAGGTGTTATTTTTGGGTTAAAACATTAAAAACTGCATCTAAAAGTGCGAATTATCGGAATAAGTACAGTACAGCTCGCGCGACTTTTGCCTAACATGGCGCATCACCGCGAATGGGGTAGGAGTGATTTTCCACTTGCATCACCCAAGATCACCCGCGATGCGTGAACACGAGTGAAATCACGATGTCGGTCGGAGTGAAATTGCCCTCGCGTTATCAGACTTGATCATGGAAATTAGCGACGGGGAAATCACCGCGATTCACCGTGATCATTGCGAATCACGGTGATTTCGTTTTGTTACAGGTAAGTACATTGTATATGAAGAGAATCTTCTGAATTGGCATTGAATTATTCTCGATTTCGCGTCCATTCTGGACAGTGAAAATAATCAGATGGTTTTTCATGTGCTAATTACATGTACATTTAATTGTGTTTCACGCATTTTCCGTAACAAAATTGAGTGCTAATTGCATTACTCGTGAACAGCGACACTGCTTCTTGTTTGTTTATATTAATTATTTCCGACACGTATTGAAGTGCAAATTAGAATGTGGTGAAATTGTACTTACATAATAATTACATAAGTCCATTAATTAATTCCTTAAAAAAAATCCTAGAAAAAATATTGGTGCAGTAGTTTTCTCGTTTGTGAACTTTATTCACGTGATTGTCTGTGCGGTGCAATTGAAGACGTGCTAGGGCGGATATTAAAGAAAAAATGCCGCTCTGTGGAGGTCGGTTGTTTTAGACCACATGTGTTGACGCAAATTATGTTTGTGTGTGCAATTGTGTATACGAGATATAAGGTACTCGCACACACATTAAAACTGTAAAGTCCAATGAAGTCTGTCGTTTAAAGACAGTTGACTGTACATAACCACAATTTTATAAATTGCTGTCGATTGGAACGTGGCGATTATTGAATTAAGATCGCTAAACAAAAATACGTTAAGTTTACAAGTTGTATTTTTAGATCTTTGTTAGTATTTATTGCGAACCCTCAACGGAGTCAACATTAATTTATAAATGGAGTCCACAATATTTTTACGCACATGTCGTAATTTACAAGATGATAAAAAACACTCGAACAGGGAAAGCAGCACTCACTAGTACACAGTGGACAGTCAGAAATTAAAAAGCGGTCACTAGGAGACAAGCCTATCCGGCGGGTGAATGGGCGCAAGAAAATAAAAAAAACTAACAAAATAACAAATAAACTTTATTGCAAATCGGCAAACACAAGTACACGCAAGGTGGGTTTTCCAAAGTCCACCCATCACGGTGGAGACGACTCTGGGTGGCAACGCAAAATATGCCACCGTGAACCCACCCAAATCCACCTAGACTTTAAATTAGGGTGGACAGCCCATCGTGGCCATCGCGGGAATTTAGAACTATTGTAAGGCCACAAAAATGCTTCAGTGTTAAAACCCACCACCAAATTTCGTAAAGAATTATTTTATTTTTCAGTCCCAACCTATGTATTCCTTACTAAAATTGGCGACGTTTGTACGATCCATAGCAACGGCGTTACCTATACGTTTGCCCATAGCAATGTATACGGCAGCCTACGTGCGTAGATGTACGAGCGAGAAAATGGTGAAGTATTAATGAAACGGGTGCAGGTTATAAAATAAATTATGAAAACATTAATTGAACGTATGTAGTCAACAAATAGCAGGATGTGGATGTTGACAAAAACGCAACTATAAATCACCATGCCCTTACTATTCCGATCAAAGACAGTCGTACCGACATTGTAACTTCAGAAGTTGCCGACAATCGGTAGATGAATATTACTCAGACACTGCCGACCTTTATCGGACAAAAGAAACTGTTGTGAACTGACATCAAAGATATCAAAGCCAATGCACATTCGAATTTTGGCTGATCTGCGAATATTTCCACGCTTTGACTCAATTTATAGAAACATATTGAAATCATCGCTCATTTATAATCTGTTAATCAGTGTTAGTGTAATAATTCATGATTATTATATATTGCATTGATAAAACACATGTGTAACAATAATGGATTAGATCAATTCAACTCTCCTTGTCTCAATTCAAAGTCGGTTCGACCGCGTATTTTCAAGTATAATTCCGTAGTCTCGCCTTTTTGACTAGATGTCACAATAATGCGATGTACGAACAATATAGCATCCTGGTCACACTAAATTATAAATTAATCAAAATATACGGGCCCTTGCGCACGCAGTTAACTAAATTAAATTACATGTACAATTTGGTCGCTGTTTACGTCATCCGTCTATTTACAGAAAATAGAGTCTAGTTTTTCGAAAATGAGTCCACCTAGTTCACTTGACCTCAATATTTTCCCCAGTTTGAGGGTCGTCGATTTTGTAAACCAGAAGATATAAAAGAAGTGGCCTTAAATGTTTATAATTGCTTTACATGGTTACACATTTTAATATTCTCCAAACGGTTGAATCGAACTTTTAATATTCTCCCAACTGAACTTGACAAACGAAAACACAGCGACATATCGAGTGTAATTGTGTTATTGGTGTCTTGGAAATACTATTATGAGTAGGCCTACGTGTAAAATATGTTAGAAAAAAGTATTAAAATATATAAGTCCAAATATTAAACTATATTGCGTCATATTGCTCGCTTAGTACACAACGAGTACACGTGCAACATTGTGAGTAATCGGTAATTGGCATATGCCGACATCTGGTCAGTTGGTAATTTTAAACGATGTGATAAGCATTAAGACGTGTGTGCATGGATTTGTTTTCCTTAACGGATGGATAACGTGTTTTGATATGACATTCCCAATTGTTAATAACGACTTGGATATAAAATTTGGAGTTAAATGCATCACACCAAGTACATGTATGTAAGTACGGTGTTATTGTGTAATTACCGTCGAGAAAAAATGTTTACTAACGATTTCTAAATATTTTCTACTGCACATGTACATCAATTCAAACATTACAGTAGAACTTACCTGTATCGAGTGGATTCACAGCGAATCACCGACATTCACCGCGTTTTATCGGCATCACGCATCGCGGCGGTCGCGGTGACGGGTGATTGACTGACGAGTGGAATCACTCGGAAAATCGCGGTGATTTTCCACTCCAAGTCAAATTTGGTCACAGTGACAAAGTAATTTAGGCAAAAATCGCGCGAGCTGTACTGTAGTCTATTGACGTCATTGACCAATTAATAAATAATCGCTGAGACAGATTCATAGTGACTTGCGATTAAGATATCAAACATCTTATGCTAGATATTTTTTGGGTAAAACATTGAAAATTGTAAGTTTTTGGAATCAGTAGACTATGCACAATGACATTGATTATTTATCTGGTTATTTAATAAAATTATGTCAATGTAAATGGTATAAAACTATAAATAACCCTACAGTTTGGTTATCAAACATCCTAAGATGGGCTATTGTACAAAATGTGACTATTTGGGGTGAAACTAAAAATATATACATGTTTTGAGTTGGTTAAACCAATAACAGTACCAGGCAGTAGTTTGTACCATAAACAACTTCGATGACTTTTGTCACCCTCATACATGTAGAACCAGAAATACCTTCCATATCAGTGTTAGGTATCATAAAGAGTACAATATGGCTCTCCCATGCAGTGTTTAATATCCTAATAGTCTGGAATGACATTTGTTTTGCCAGTCCCTATAAAACTCAGTCAGGTAGAGTCAGAACGTCCCCATAGATCCAGTAGTTGCAAACTGTGTTGGGTACCATATAAAGCCAGGAATGGCTGTTTCAGGCCATGTGTGTGACCAAATGGATACTGTTTTGTCCTGATAATCAAAATATATGGAAAATTTCAATTGGGGTGGGGTTACGAAATTCCCTCTTATTTCATTATTATTCGCCATGTCAACACGAAATAAATTTTATTGTTAGTGCAACTGATGGCAGGCGATGCTGAAATACATGAATTAAGTATATGGACAAAATTGCGCATATGAATGACAACTATTTGGGGTAAAAACACATTTTTTACCCATTTTTAGGTCTTTTGACCTCTAAATGACCTTGACCTCGACATTAAATGACCTTGACCCACATATCATTTCAGAGCTCTATACCGGTACTTTAATTATTACACATAATAAAATTGATATGTGTTTGTACATACTAGTTAGAAAGGTTAAATTAAGACGGAGTGTGTGCTAAAAAATTAGCGGGAAATTTTGACGCTACCATGGTTTCCATGGTAACCTACAGGATCTCAGATGTCCACCCTCGCTAAAATTAAACTTCAAGCATCCCTCTACACAAATAAACCAAGAAACTCTCTGGACCTTTTTTTCACACTAAAAAGTTCAGATGCTAGACTATTACTGTAATACTTAAATTTTAAATTGTAACAAACCTGCAGTATCTATGTTTTCTTGGTATTTTCCCATTGCGAAAGTCGACGCTCATAACAATAACTGGTGTGACGTTAGGTTTGTCTTCGTGACGTCCCCACAAAATCTCCCGCCAAAATATCATTATTTTGAAATACCAACGCATTAATTGATGTTTAGTATGCTATAATAGAGTTACGTATGTTTTTCACGTTATAACATCTGCAGAGTCCCTCGGGAGCGTTGGTGCCCTTGTCCTGGCAGGCTTGGGCACCAACAGTCCCTCGGGACTCTGCAGATGTTATAGCCACAGGTAACTGTATCATTGGTAAAGAGTAAAAAACATTTATTTAGCTCACCTGAGCCCAAGTGCTCAAGGTGAGCTATTGTGATCGCCCTATGTCCGGGGTCAATAATTGGACTGTTAACACTCTAGAGGTCACAGTTTGCACTTAACCTTCATGAAACTTGGTCACAATGTTTGTTTCTATGAAATCTAAGTCAAGTTCGCAGGGTAAAAATCTAGGTCACAATGAAGAAAAACCTTGTTTACACTCTAAAGGTCACATTTTTGTTATAATCTTAATTAAACTTGGTCACAATGTTTGTGTCAATAAAATCTAGGCCAAGTTCCTAACTGGGTCACTAGGTCAAATTAAAGAAAAACCTTGTTAACACTCTAGTGGTCACATTTTTAGCTCACCTGTCACAAAGTGACCGAGTGAGCTTTTGTGATCACTCTTCGTCCGTCGTCCGTCCGTCCACAATTACTTGTGTAGACACTAGAGGTCACAGTTTTAGCTTAATCATTATGAAACTTAGTCACAATGATCATCTCAACAAAATCTAGGTCAAGTTCGATATTGGGTCATCTGAGGTCAAAAACTAGGTCACAAGGTCAAATCATAGAAAAACCTTGTGTAGTCACTAGAGGTCACAATTTTGACCTAATCTTTATGAAACTTGGTCACAATGATCATTTTAACAAAATCTAGGTCAAGTTCGATATTGGGTCATCCGAGGTCAAAAACTAGGTCACAAAATCAAATCATAGAAAAACCTTGTGTAGTCATTAGAGGTCACAATTTTTGCCTAATTTTTGTGAAACTTGGTCAAAATGATTATCTCAACAAAATCTAGGTCAAGTTCGATATTGGGTCATCTGAGGTCAAAAACTAGGTCACAAGGTCAAATCATAGAAAAACCTTGTGTAGTCATTAGAGGTCACAATTTTGGCCTAATCTTTATGAAACTTGGTCACAATGATCATCTCAACAAAATCTAGGTCAAGTTTGATATTGGGTCATCCGGGGTCAAAAACTAGGTCACTAGGTCAAATCACTTCAATTTGTCATTGGGTCTAAATGTGATGTAAATTATAAAGCATAAGACAATATGAAAACCTTTTACATGCAATAGAGGCTATCATTAGGGGTGCATGAACTACTAGGACAGGTGAGCGACCTATGGCCCTTTGGGCCCTCTTGTTAATGAAATCTGTGGTATCTTTCACATATGAAGGCAAACTCGACATATATGGATTTAATATATATGTTGTTTTTTTTTATAAAACTACTTCAAATATTAATGTCATATCATAACAAGTACTGATTCTGCCTTTACTGCTAGTCATCAGGTGAGCGCTTTAGGACCGCATGTGGCCCTCTTGTTATCAAATTTATATTATCATAGAAAGGTGGATTAGTACTAAAGTGGTCAGATTTTCAGGGTATCAAAAACAAGAATTGGCTTTCGATATCCTCATATAGTAATAACATTCATAGAAAACAGCGTTAGAACTACCTCAATGCAAAACCCCATTGAAATTGATCAGCTAGTTAAAAAGTTACACCATGAAATGTATACGACGGTGTCCAGTCAGTCACCACTGAGGTTCATTCAATAGAAATGACAATGCTATGCTAAACAAGACAAGAGGGCCCAAAGGGCCCTAGGTCGCTCACCTGTCGAACTTGACCAAGATTTTGTTGAGATGATCAGTTGTGACCAAGTATAATACAGATTAGGCCAATATTGTGACCTCTAGTGACTACACAAGGTTTTTATATGATTTGACCTAATGACCTAGTTTTTTACCCCAGATAAACCAATAAACGAACTTGACCTAGATTTTGTTGAGATGATCATTGTGACAAAGTTTCATAAAGATTAGGCTAAAATTGTGACCTCTAGTGTCTACACAAGCCAATTGTTGACGGACGGACGACGGACGAAGAGTGATCACAAAAGCTCACTCTGTCACTTTGTGACGGGTGAGCTAAAAATGATTCCCCATTGGTACCTGACAAATAATTTCAAACTATGATTCCCCATTAATATCTGACAAATAATTTTGAACCATGATTCCCAATTTATATCTGACAAATAATTTCGAACCATGATTCCCAATTTATATCAGACAAATACCGTAATTCCTAACCGGTTAAGACCAAATAAGGTGGCATCATTGAGGTGTCACTCACTGAGCAACCATGCTAACAGAAAAAGGGGGACTTTCAGAAACATTTAATACATCTATATAGTATAGTAATGTATAACATAGGATCATTGAAATAATTATGAATTATTAATAGAACATGTTGTCTGCCAATGTGGACAAATATTCCTATTTTTTATAAACAAACAAATGCTTTGTGTGCTTTCTTTCCGATTCCCAGAAGGGTAACTAAACTTGGTAGGTGCTTGGTTATTGCTTGGTACATGTCAGAGCTGTTCCGTTCAAACTTTGTGTGGTATGATGCTTATAATTAGGACAGAGCACAGTACAATACAAATGTGTGTATGTAAGCGAATAGGGTGTTAATTGTCTAGTAATAAATAAAGTAAGAAATAAAATACTTATTGCTATATTTGTGTTCCAATGTTTACAAATTTCTACTTGTAACTGTTGCCAAAAGCCACATGGTATTAGTCAGGCAGATCGGTGAAAAAATTATGGGTTTGATGATAAAAGCATGAAACTTGGTATGATGATAGTATATGCTATTCTAAAAAATATTAGATATGGACCCACTTTGTCAAAACAAAATGGCGGCATTTTTTCAAGATGGCGGCCATCTTACTACTTTTAACAGCTATATTGAGTTAGAAGTAAGTAGATCTACCCTCTTTTCTCCCTATTGCTTTCATATTGTTTAAAATACATCTAATCAATATTGCAACACATTATTATCAGCTTTTTACATATTCTATCCATCCATGGAACAACGGTTTTGAGTATTGATGGCGCCATTTATTCAAATGAACTTTCCAAAAAAATAACGCTTGTAATTGGCGAATATAGAACCTTTTTACTAATACAGGTATGTAAATTTAAAAAGTTTATGAGTATGCATGAAACAGCGTTAAATCTGATTCGATTGTGTACGGATTGATAGCTTTTTAATGAAATGTCATATAATTTCGCGACCCGGAAATATTACAGTGAAGTTTGTCAGAGGTTCCCATATTGCTTACCACGCATATATAACCATTAAAACGGGAGATATGCAATGCTAGACTTAACAAAACATTACTCTGTTTGCAATATACAGTATTTTATGATAAATACCACAACCGTCAAATATAATTCGTTTTTAAATAGAAAATAGTCTAGCAAATAGCTATAATTTTACTCTTCTTAACATGAAGGGAATGACTGTGTAAATATATTGTCTTTAAAGATATGTCACAAACTGTAAAACTAGCTATTCCTGGCAAATCTACATCTTCGTCTTTAAACTTTGACTAGAGAGAATGTGTTTTCTGCCAAGTCACCACGTTAGAAGAATTACAATGTCCTGCTAAAACGAAACATACTGATGAAAAGAAGTTGGCGCGGGTTACAAGAGTCTTGAAGCGTAAATTGAAAGATGTGAATCGCTACAATGGTTGCCTGTGCCCATTCCATTAGATTTGTTGAATAATAGTAACGGTTTCGCTGTTACTATATACATGTACAACAATCAAGCAAAATGGCATAAATCATGTTGAAACAAATTATCCGTTTTAAAACTATTAAGGTATGAAACTCATAAGAGGGAAGAATCCGGAGTGGAGAAATCCGCCGCACCGAACAAAGTTACTCGAGAGTGTTTGGTCGTCAACGATGACAATGACGAAGTATTGGTTTTTGTGCCCAAACATCTGGGGAGTTACATGAAAAATCTACATTTAATATTGACACAAAAGTTAGGAAGTGTGCATTAGATCTGCTGGACACAGTCCTTGCAAAATTAAGTGTTTGTGATATGATTTCCCAGGAAGGTAAATATGACAGAAAATGGTTCAAATAGTCTAGTACATGGCATAGTTCTTGCAGAATTGGTTGCATATAGTGAGGAATCACGCACTGAGACAGATGTTATACTTATATTCAAACTGGTTGATCTTACAAGAATGTACATTTCACGTCTTGAACAATTTGGTGTTGAACCAAGTAGTAGAATACATTCCTCTGATTTGAAAAATCGGTTATTAGCAGCTATACCAGATGTACAAGCATATACACAGGGGAGAGATGTTATTCTTATCTTTAATGATGATATTGACAATGCTCTAAGACAGTCAACATGCATAAATAATGATAATGATGCATTGGTGCTTTCGAAGGCAGCACAAATTGTCCGACAGGAGATGTTTAACACCAAGTATAATTTCAGGATTCTGTTCCACAGTCTTTAAAGTCGTTGATAGCCATGATACTTGGAGGTCCAAACATTTAAACTCAATCTGGTAACTTTATCGAAACCCAAAGTACTCTCACAATAACACAATTACTTGAGTTGAATTGCACCAATCACAGAAAGAAAGATTCAACATATTCATCTTTCATATTACGCGACAGGGAACCACCACTTCCAGTGTATCTTGGTCTTATTATTCATGCCGAAACTAGAAATGCTTAACAGTCTTGGAATGTCAATTTCATATGATAGAGTAATGCTACTTTCTACAGCATTAGGCATTTCAATATGTGACCAATATGCCGCCGTCAATGTCGTTTGTCCAGCTAAACTTAGACATGGTATATTTACAGCAGCTGCAGTTGATAATATAGACCACAATCCAAGCTCTTCTACAAAACAAGGCCCGCTGCATGGTACAACGATTTTGCTATTCTAGAATCGTTCAAAGGAGCGATCAATCACACCTTTCAATACATTGAAAATAAATATGAACATTTAAAACCATTACCAGAGTCATATTCAGTCGTACCGCCTGCAGTTCTACCACACGGGCGATCTGAAATGCCACATGTCCATGGTCCCCTAACGAGTGATTGTTCCCACATGACAAATGCTTTAAGTTTAGAAACGAGATACGTAAAAACTATGAAATATTTTCATTCAACGGACATATTATTCTGATTGCCTATTAGCTATATGTGTCATATAAGTCTATGCGCCTGAAAAGTGAAGTTATTGCTAGTACATTCATGCTTAAGGTTCAATATACATACATACTCTTAATTCTCAATCATGTACTAGATTGGATTTTCTGTCAAACTGCTGTTGGAAATGAACATACACCCATTAAAATAGATACAGAAAACATATCTATAAAATTCGAATGGATTTATGTATCACCATTCCTATTTATGATGTGGCCTTTAACATACTTTTAAGTATATACGTATGTAGACGTTACATTGCTTGAAATAGTACTCACCATGGTACACGATAATAATATCTAAAATACAAATCGTTCACTTTTTAATCTGTTAGTATTTTAATAACCTAAGCATGATGGTAATTAATAAAGGGTTAAATATCTATATAGCTACCATTATGCACATAACCATGTTAATATACATGTATAAACTATATAACATGTGGCATATATATTAGCATGTATTAACAAATTTTAGCAGGGCATCATATACTTTTAACTATGTACTGGCATATGATAGCTTTAGCTAATGCATGTTCTTTAGCACATGTACCATTTGCATGTGGTTGAACCATGTCATCGATGTGTTTCAATCAGAGAATATTGATGATATTATTGTATCCTGATCGGCTTTTCATGCAAATCAGATAGAAACGACCGAATCTTTATTATTCTTTAAGGATGTTCGTGAAGTTGGCAGGCTAGCGGCCTAGCGAACTTTGAGGGGGCTAAATCTACTGCGATGATTCGTCATTCGATGAACATAGCTTAACAATGTGTGACTTTTCTCAATCACGTACAGGTACCTGTATTGGCCTGCGACCTACCATTTTATGCTTTAGCAAAATCAATTCCATGGAACTGCCCGGAAAACTTCTCTGGGTGTCATGGTGTAGTCCTTTTCGGTGGTCTTCATATTGAACTTGCTGCGCTGAGATCAATTGATGACTTGTTAGATAATAATGGTTAGACAAGTGCTTTAATTTGCATTAATGTTGCTTCAGTAGGAACCGCTGACTCATTCCTAAAGGCTTCACATGTGTCTAGAACTATCCATGCATACCAGGTTACAGCGTGTGCGTTAAACATACTGATGAGGAGATCTTACGACAAGATCAAGATCTCCAGGGAACTGACATAAGCTCTGAAGAGTGGCGACAACAGAGATAATCTGAGAATCCATTGTTTCACTTCTGGTCTGTTACCATAAGGTTTCAATTAACGATTCTTATGTTCGTTCGGTCACTACGTCAAGCCAATTTTGTGCTTTACAAAGACTCCCTAACTGCATTGATTCCTTTTTTTTGCACTTGACCATCCAAATTATGCAAGATGGCGTCCTGTTCTTATTTGTGACATGATGAATTTGCAAAACACGGCTCCAAGTGGTGAAACTGAAGTCATTAAGGACAATGTTGTCACTCGCAAAACAAATAGTAAGTTTTCGTGCATTTGCGATGGATTATGCGTACGAACATAACAACAAACTTGTAAACAGTGGAGGAGGTGCTATTGGGTTGACCGAAACATGTCACAATTACTATGTTGGATGGTTTCTGGTACTGAAATGGCGCGTGTGTTAAATGAGTTTCAGCTGTCGCAAGAGGTTATTAAGTTCAATCAAAGCAAAGAACTTGATGTCAATGAAAAAGGGCGGATATGTTATGTACAGCTTTATGCAAATTTTTATGTGGTTGTGGTTGTGACCGAGATTAAACCTAGACTTACCCAAGATATCCGCCATTTTGAATATTACAACAGCATTATATATATTTTAATTGTCAAATGTACTGTAGACATGTAGTTAGTAACATTTGAACACTAATAAACTCAAAATAACCGCCTCCTATATTTATTAGTCGTTGGTTGACATACAGTCAACTCTCGTTATCTCGAACTCGCTTATATCGAATTTTCCGTTATGTCGAAGTTTTTTTCAAGTCCTGATTTTTCTCCTTCTTTGTCTATATGAAATCTTGAGACCCATCTCGAAGTTCCGGCTCGAATTCGGTTCGAATTTTTCGTTATGTCGAATTATTTTTTGGTCCCGATTAACCAATTTGCACTTTAAATCTATTGTTCATCTCGAAGTCCGTTCGAAGTCTGGTCGTATTCGACTAGCGTCAAATGTTTTTCACACTTCGCCAGTCTGAAATCTTCGATTTACCTGTAATTTTCGCGCCTTCCATTGTTGAACAAATATTTGTTTGCAACAATTTGCGCAAACATGTCATAAAGCTTCGGGTTACGTACTAACATCAATAAACATGTCATCTCGAACAATTGTTTGTAAAAATAATAATTAAAATAAAATGCATTTTCTCGAGGAGGAATACATGTACATAAATATCACAATAAGCAATTCTCACTAATATGTCGTTCTTACGACCGTAATAATATGGCGGCGTAAAATGACAGAAACTGGAAAACTTGCAACTTCGATGCCGAAAATTCTATCTCGAATTTTCGTTATGTCGAAGTAATTTCCACGGTCCCGTGAAATTCGAGATAACGAGAGTTGACTGTATTTTTAAAGTACCAGATTTGTCATTTCAAGTGTGTCCGGCCATCTTGGATATTTTTGAAGGTGGGTCCATATCTAAATTTGTCCGTTATACATCCAACTATCATCCTACCAAGTTTCATGCTTTTATCATCAAACCCACAATTTTGGTCAAAAATGTAACAAAACTGCCGGACTATATTGCTACCCTGAATAGGTTAGTCCAAGAGGAAGCAGACATGGAGAATCCTTAGGGTTGGGATAAATAACCCAAGCATTATGAAATATTACTAGGCATTATAGTGAATATACAATCACATTATTTACATAAAGTAAAAATATTAGGAAATAGTTTTACATATGCATAAAGTGTACATTGATATTAGCATACATAAAGTAACAAGAGGGCCCTTTGGGCCCTAGGTCGCTCACCTGTCGAACTTGACCTAGATTTTGTTGAGATGATCATTGTGACCGAGTTTCATACAGATTAGGCCAATATTGTGACCTCTAGTGACTACACAAGGTTTTTATATGATTTGACCAAATGACCTAGTTTTTGACCCCAGATAAACCAGTATCTAACTTGACCTAGATTTTGTTGAGATGATCAATTGTGACCAAGTTTCGTAAAGATCAAGCCAAAACTGTGACCTCTAGTGACTACACAAGGTTTTTCTATTATTTGACCTTGTGACCTAGTTTTTGACCCCGGAAGACCCAATATCTAACTTGACCTAGATTTTGTTGAGATGATCATTGTGACCGAGTTTCATACAGATTAGGCCAATATTGTGACCTGTAGTGACTACACAAGGTTTTTATATGATTTGACCAAATGACCTAGTTTTTGACCCCAGATAAAATAGTATCTAACTTGACCTAGATTTTGTTGAGATGATCATTGTGACCAAGTTTCGTAAAGATCAAGCCAAAACTGTGACCTCTAGTGACTACACAAGGTTTTTCTATTATTTGACCTTGTGACCTAGTTTTTCACACCGGATGACCCAATATCGAACATAACCTAGATTTTGTTTAGATGATCATTGTGACTGAGTTTCATAACGATTATACCAAAATTGTGACCTAGTGACTACGCAAGGTTTTTCTATGATTTGACCTTGTGACCTAGTTTTTGACCCCGGAAGACCCAATATCTAACTTGACCTAGATTTTGTTGAGATGATCATTGTGACCAAGTTTCATAAAGATCAGGCCAAAACTGTGACCTCTAGTGACTACACAAATGTTTTTATTATTTGACCTTGTGACCTAGTTTTTGACTCTGGATGACCCAATATCACACTTGACCGAGCTTATTATTGGATGAATATCGATAGGAGTTTGGTCTTTTAATAACCCGTTTAAGTAATTCCCGGCCGTTTGCCGGTTTCCTGGGGTACTAGAAAAATTATTGAAGTAGATACTTTTGTATAAAATTTAAATTAAACACACTCAGAAAGACAAAACAGCGTCTCTGAACTTACCTTGGTGTACACTTGGAGGTCGCGAAAATGAATAACATTACTCACCTTACTAGCAATCCGGTGTATTGTATACGGCAGTGATATTGACCGGGTATAAAACATGTTTTCACTGAAGCCATATTGAGTTCATTTGCAAATAAAATATAGACCTTTACACTCCATGAGTACACAAATGTTCTATAACATCTATATGTGAGTGGTCATATATATATTCATATATATGCTGCTCAAGATGCAAAAGCTTTTGTTCTACTCATGTAAATTGATGGTTGGCTAAACACTGTGTGCAGTATATGTATTCGTAGCATTGATCCTACATTGCTATTATCATAGCATTTCTTGACTAGGTATTAGGGTATACAATTGTGGTATATACAAGGTGTAAGTTCCCCGTATACAGTTTATTCTTTGGTTGTTTTAACAAGACAGCATCGACGTTCAAGCCGGTAATGAGTTCTAGTTCTAAATACTGTTCTTCAAATGTCATAGTTTTTGCCCGAAGTCCCTCACCTGATATCAATTGCGTGGACAAATACACATTTGCAACCTGGGTGTAATTATTCCTTTGTTATTGCGTTTTATAAACAGTTCGATTAGAATTTACTACGTCTGATTACGTTATCATCTCTACAGTTCTTTCGGATTACGAGGTTATCTTCTTTTCATCATCAACTGAATATGAGGTTATCCAAAATATTGCACCATGTCAAGTTTATACTCGAATATCTCAGCGAAAAAGAGGAATACAAAAGTGGGATTTTGCATATAGACGGGGAATGGATTAAGTTTTGTTATGGACTAAGTAAAGGGGTTCGTTTTTTTTAGCTCACCTGTCACAAAGTGACAGAGTGAGCTTTTGTGATCACTCTTCGTCCGTCGTCCGTCCGTCGTCCGTCCGTCAACAATTTGCTTGTGTAGACACTAGAGGTCACAATTTTGGCCTAATCTTTATGAAACTTGGTCACAATGATCATCTCAACAAAATCTAGGTCAAGTTTGATATTGGGTAATTTGGGGTCAAAAACTAGGTCACAAGGTCAAATCATAGAAAAACCTTGTGTAGTCACTAGAGGTCACAATATTGCCCTAATAATTATGAAACTTGGTCATAATGATCAGTTCACCAAAATCTAAGTCAAATTCAATATTGGGTCATCCGGGGTCAAAAACTAGGTCACAAGGTCAAAGCATAGGAAAAATTTGTGTAGTCACTAGAGGTCACAATTTGGACCTAACTTTTATAAAATTTGGTCACATTGATCATCTCAGCTAGATCTAGGTCAAGATTTATATTGGGTCATCCAGGGTCAGAAACTAGGTCACAAGGTCAAATCATAGAAAAACCTTGTACAGTCACTAGAGGTCACAATTTTGGCCTAATCTTTTTGAAACTTTGTCACAATGATTATTTAAATGCAATCTAGGTCAAGTTTGATATGGGTCATCCTGGGTCAAAAACTAGGTTACTAGATCAAATCATAAGAAATCCTTGTGTAGTCACTAGAGGTCACCATTTTTTAGCCTACTCTTTATGAAAATTGGTCACAATGATCATCTCAACAAAATCTAGGTCAAGTAAGAGGTCACTAGGTCAAATCACAGGGCTTGCATGCACTACATTGATAGGTGAGCGACCTAGGGCCCTTTGGGCCCTCTTGTTTAAAAATACCTTTTTAGCTCACCTGTCACAAAGTGACAGAGTGAGCTTTTGTGATCACTCTTCGTCCGTCGTCCGTCCGTCCGTCCGTCAACAATTGGCTTGTGTAGACACTAGAGGTCACAATTTTAGCCTAATCCTTATGAAACTTGGTCACAATGATCATCTCAACAAAATCTAGGCCAAGTTCGATATTGGGTCATCTGGGGTCAAAAACTAGGTCACTAGGTCAAATTATAGAAAAACCTTGTGTAGTCACTAGAGGTCACAATTTTCACTTAATATTTATGAAACTTAGTCACAATGATCATCCTAACAAAATCTGGGTCAAGTTCGATATTGGGTCATCCGAGGTCAAAAACTAGGTCACAAGGTCAAATCATAGAAAAACCTTGTGTAGTCACTAGAGGTCAAAATTTTGAATTAATCTTTATGAAACTTGGTCACAATGATCATCTCAACAAAATCTAGGCCAAGTTCGATATTGGGTCATCTGGGGTCAAAAACTAGGTCACTAGGTCAAATTATAGAAAAACCTTGTGTAGTCACTAGAGGTCACAATTTTCACTTAATATTTATGAAACTTGGTCACAATGATCATCCTAACAAAATCTAGGTCAAGTTCGATATTGGGTCATCCGAGGTCAAAAACTAGGTCACAAGGTCAAATCATAGAAAAACCTTGTGTAGTCACTAGAGGTCAAAATTTTGAATTAATCTTTATGAAACTTGGTCACAATGATCATCTCAACAAAATGCAGGTCAAGTTCGATATTGGGTCATCTTGGGTCAAAAACTAGGTCACAGGGTCAAATCATAGAAAAACCTTGCATAGTCACTAGAGGTCACAGTTTTGACCTGATCATTACGAAACTTGTTTACAATGATCATAACAACAAAATCTAGGTCAAGTTCGATATTAGGTTATCTTGGGTCAAAAACTAGGTCACAAGGTCAAATCATAGAAAAACCTTGTGTAGTCATTACAGGTCACAATTTTGACCTAATCTTTATGAAACTTGGTCACAATAAACATCACAACACAATCTAGGTAATGTCTGATATTGGGTCATCTAGGGTAAATAACTAGGTCACAAGGTCAAATCATAGAAAAACCTTGTGTAGTCACTAGAGGTCACAATTTTAGCCTAATCCTTATGACACTTGGTCAGAGTGATCATCTTGGCAACATCTAGGTGAAGTGCGATATTGTGTCATATTGGACCAAGAACTAGGTGACTAGGTCAAATCACAGATCTTGCATGTACTGCTACAACAGGTGAGCGACCTAGGGCCCTTTGGGCCCTCTTGTTTCAAGTTTCAAACAATGCATTTTTTCTTGAAAAATCGCACACATTTTCCGTGATTTCTCAATCAATATATAAACACGGTTTTGCTCAAAATTTTGTGTACTGATACCTCTTTCAAAAGCAATTAGATGTGCACACTTTGCTTTGTTCGAACCCTGCAAAATGAATATAAATACAAGCAATACTTACTTCCGCCTGAAAGTCGCGCGATGTTTGCTGCCAGCTGATTACATGATACCAACCGATTACGCGATATCCGGTTGAACGGTGTGCTGATGATGCAATACATAAAAGGAGCAAGCATGAAAGGAGTAATGAATGAAGCGCTCCTTCCTAGGATGATGCAATACATAAATGGAGCAAGCATGAAAAGAGTAATGAATATGACATGAAGTGAAAGGAGTAATGAATTAAGGGCGAAAGGAGTAACGAATGGACCGTGTACACAAGGAGCATAAACGCAAATTCGTTACACATGTCTAAATAATTATGTTGTTTATGCCATCCCAGGCCTGACTTGATTGTGTTCTGAATGTTAAATGCATATTTTAAGTCTGAAAGTGCATATCTACAGTATTTAGATGTTTTATTGTCAAAAGAATGTGAGCCGTTCTCTAGGAAAACCAGGCTTAGTGACATTATATAGGAATTATGTAATTAGATTATAGAAAATGCTCTGAAATGAGAAAAAGGTAATTGGATAGTATAGTATAGTATTATCTCTCAGATTTAATTTTTCTGATGAATTATGTTAAAATAAATAAAGTCGTTGCTATGGTGACCCATTTCTAAAAAGTACCCATATTGAGAAAAACGTGGGGTGAGTGGTTAGAATCTGTAGCTTCTTTTCTCTAAAAGCAAATATTCATGCTTTTGATATATTATATTAACATCAGAATATAATTCTGAGTTGTGAAACTATTTTGAAACATTTACATCAAGAATTTTTGAAATGCTGGATTTCTGAAGTGCTTGTGAATGTTATGTCAAATAACGTTTGAATGACATTTGTAGGCGGGAGTGGTTAGTTCTACAGGCCTGTAACTCAGTAAGTTTTTAGCTCACCTGTCACAAAGTGACAGAGTGAGCTTTTGTGATCACTCTTCGTCCGTCGTCCGTCTGTCCGTCCGTCCGTCCGTCGTCCGTCAACAATTGGCTTGTGTAGACACTAGAGGTCACAATTTTAGCCTAATCTTTATGAAACTTGGTCACAATGATTATCTCAACAAAATCTAGGCCAAGTTCGATATTGGGTCATCTGGGGTCAAAAACGAGGTCACTAGGTCAAATCATAGAAAAACCTTGTGTAGTCACTAGAGGTCACAATTTTGTCTTAATCTTTATGAAACTTTATCACAATGATCATCCTAACACAATCTAGGTCAAGTTCGATATTGGGTCATCCGGGGTCAAAAACTAGGTCACAAGGTCAAATCATAGAAAAACCTTGTGTAGTCACTAAAGGTCACAATTTTGACCTAATCTTTATGAAGCATGGTCACAATGATCATCTGAACAAAATCTAGGTCAAGTTCGATATTGGGTCATCCGAGGTCAAAAACTAGGTCACAAGATCAAATCATAGAAAAACCTTGTGTAGTCATTAGAGGTCACAATTTTGGCCTAATCTTTATGAAACTTGGTCACAATGATCATCTCAACAAAATCTAGGTCAAGTTCAATATTGGGTCATCCGGGGTCAAAAACTAGGTCACAAGGTCAAATCATAGAAAAACCTTGTGTAGGCACTAGAGGTCACAATTTTGGCCTAATCTTTATGAAACTTAGTCACAATGATCATCTCAACAAAATCTAGGTCAAGTTCGATATTGGGTCATCCGGGGTCAAAAACTAGGTCACAAGATCAAATCATAGAAAAGCTTTGTGTAGTCACTAGAGGTCACAATTTTAACTTAATCTTTATGAAACATGGTCACAATGATCAGGTCAACAAAATCTAGGTCAAGTTTGATATTGGGTCATCCGGGGTCAAAAACTAGGTTACAAGGTCAAATCATAGACAAACCTTGTGTAGTCACTAGAGGTCACAATTTTGGCCTTATATTTATGAATCTTTGTCACAATGATCATCTCAACCAAATCTAGGTCAAGTTCGATATTGGGTCATCCAGGGTAAAAAACTAGGTCACAAGGTCAAATCATAGAAAAACCTTGTGTAGTCACTAGAGGTGACAATTTTGGCCTAATCTTTATGAAACTTGGTCACAATGATTATCTAAACAAAATCTAGGTCAAGTTCGATATTAGGTCACCTGGGGTCAATAACTAGGTTACAAGGTCAAATCATAGAAAAACCTTGTGTAGTCACTAGAGGTCACAATTTTGGTCTAATCTTTATGAAACTTGGTCACAATAATCATATCAACAAAATCTAGGTCGAGTTCGATATTGGGTTATCCGGGGTCAAGAACTAGGTCACAAGGTCAAATCATAGAAAAACCTTGTGTAGTCACTAGAGGTCACAATTTTGGCCTAATCTTTATGAAGCTTGGTCACAATGATCATCTCAACAAAATCTAGGTCAAGTTCGATATTGGGTCATCCGAGGTCAAAAACTAGGATCACAATGTCAAATCACTTCAATATCAGGGTTCCCACAGTCAGGGAAAAGTCAGGGAAAAACATAATTTTTTCAAGGTCAGGGAAAAGTCAGGGAATTTTGAAATTAGTCAGGGAAACTTGGAAATTGAGCAAAAGTCAGGGAAAAGTCAGGGAATTTTTCATTTGAAGCTGTTGCTAAGAGTCATTTCCTTAAAGAAAATACCGTAGACTGAAAGAATTTCTCGCTCGCTGTGCTCGCTCAGAGTATTTCTAAGAGTATTAAATAAATGTTAATCAACAGCCTTAAAAACTGCTAACCTAAACTCTTTTGTTCCATATAGAGCAAATATAGCCTCCTTTTTTCTATTTGATTGCCATATTTTGCTCTAACAAAAAGATGCCGATGACGCCCGATCACTCCAAAAAGTCAGGGAAAACTGCTCTGTGGTCAGGGAAAAGTCAGGGAATTCTGTCTTAGAAAATTTGTGGGAACCCTGAATATGTCATTGGGTCTAAATGTGATGTAAATTATAAAGCATAAGACTATATGAAAACTTGTACATGCAATAGAGGCTACCATTAGGGGTGTATGAACTACTAGGACAGGTGAGCGACCTATGGCCCTTTGGGCCCTCTTGTTTTAACTTAGTGCAAATAGTGCAAATGTTAAAGTTTAGGTACAGGTTTTTTTACCTCAAATATTTTCAAAGTGCATTCACATATTGCTTTGCATACTTGTTCTCCATCATGACCTCAACCCCTACACAGGGGTGGGTAACTCTATAAAGTATTTTGTTGAAATTATGCCCCCTTTTGGACTTGGAAATGCAAATGTTAAAGTTTAGGTACAGGTTTTTGACCTCTAATATCTCCATAGTGCATTGACATATTGCTTTGATACTTTGCATACTTGTTCACAATCATGACCCCAACCCATACACATGGGAAGGTAACTCTATTAAGCATTTTGGTGAAATTATGCCCCCTTTTTTCAACTTAGTGCAAATGTTAAAGTTTAGGTACAGGTTTTTTTTCACCTCTAATATTTTCAAAGTGCATTCACATATTGCTTTACATACTTGTTCACCATCATGAACCCAACCCCTACACAGGGGTGGGTAACTTTATCAAGCATTTTGTTGAAATTATGCCCCCTGATGGACTTGGAGATGCAAATGTTAAAGTTTAGGTACATGTTTTTTAATCTCTAATATCTCCATAGTGCATTGACATATTGCTTTGATACTTTGCATACTTGTTCACCATCATGACCCCAACCCATACACAGGGGTAAGTAACTCTATTAAGCATTTTGTTGAAATTATGCCCCCTTTTTTCAACTTAGTGCAAATGTTAAAGTTTAGGTACAGGTTTTTTACCTCAAATATTTTCAAAGTGCATTCACATATTGCTTTGCATACTTGTTCTCCATCATGACCCCAACCCCTGCACAGGGGTGGGTAACTCTATCAAGCATTTTGTTGAAATTATGCCCCCTTTTGGACTTGGAAATGCAAATGTTAAAGTTTAGGTACAGGTTTTTTGACCTCTAATATCTTCATAGTGCATTGACATATTGCTTTGATACTTTGCATACTTGTTCACAATCATGACCCCAACCCATACACATGGGTAAGTAACTCTATTAAGCATTTTGGTGAAAGTATGCCCCCTTTTTCAACTTTGTGCAAATATTAAAGTTTAGGTACAGGTTTTGTCACCTCTAATATTTTTCAAAGTGCATTCACATATTGCTATGCAAATTTGTTCTCCATCATGAACCCAACCCCTACACAGGGGTGGGTAACTCAATCAAGCATTTTGTTGAAATTATGCCCCCTGTTGGACGTTAAAGTTTAGGTACAGGTTTTTTAACCTCTAATATGTTCAAAGTGCATTGACATATTGCTTTGATACTTTGCATACTTGTTCACTATCATGACTCAACCCATAAACAGGGGTAGGTAACTCTATCAAGCATTTTGGTTAAATTATGCCCCCATTTTTAACTTAGTGCAAATGTTAAAGTTTAGGTACAGGTTTTTTCACCTCTAATATTGCATTCACATAATGCTATGCATACTTGTTCTTCATCATGACCCCAACCCCTACACAGGTGTGGGTAACTCTGTCTGGCATTTTGTTGAAATTATGCCTCCTTTTGGACTTGGAAATGCAAATATTAATGTTTAGGTACAGGTTTTTTAACCCCTTATATCGGCAAAGTGAATTGATATATTGCTTTGATACTTTGCATACTTTTCACCATCATGACCCCCAACCCCTACACAGGAGAAGATAACTACTTAGAATTTTGTTGAAATTATGCCCCCTTTTGGACTATGAAATTCTTATTTGTTTACCTTCATGACCAAGTGGACCTACACATGAGTAGGTAACGGTCCTGCATAATTTGTCCAAATTATCCCCCCTTTTCGACTTAGAAGCCCCAACCTCTACAAATCAGAGGGTAATGCTGCTGTTATGAAGCATTTTGTTTTTAATATCCTAGCATGGCGCTGCGAATGGTGGAGCGCGCTGTTCGTGGACAGCTCTTGTGTATCATATGATATATCAAATAACAAATCATTTTGTACATACATGCCATATCTCCCACATCGTGCGAGAGTCTACCGCATTTGAGACTCTACTCACGCACTCCCGCATTTTGATAAAATCTACCGGATTTTAAAAAAATCCGCGTAAGAATCTCAGAATAATTAAAGTTTCACTTTCCTTGTAATTTCCGGTGATAAATTTACAATTTTAACACTGTCTGTATTTTGCTCCTTGTAAACGTATAGAGCTGTAGCGTTATCTAATAAACAGTATATCACGGTAAAATTTCGGCTGTTTAATTTATCTCCCGCGTATAATTCGCGATATTTATCAATGAAATTTACGTCTTGTTTATTTCATGACGTCATGAATTGTGACGTCGCCATAGAGCGCGACGTTTTGTGTAATTTTCTTTTCATAGCGTTTCTGTTTATTTATTTGATTATATTTATATTCTAGCAACATGTTATTGCATGTATCAATTCATATGCGTAAACGTGAAATACGTAATTGGACGTTGGCGTTAAATAAGCATCAGTTTGGCGACACATAAATATAATAGTAAAGCTTAAAAATCCAGGGGCGTACGTTACGATTCTTTGAACAGTGGAAGTTGTCTAGAGCAACATGATAAATAACTCACCAACTTCGCAAACAAAATAGTCCGTTTAAATTTGTACAAATTACACGTGTTAGAATGCAAATAGATCGCTGTTTTGCGTGATATACCGGTGAATAGATAACGGTTTAGAGTTCATATGCATAGTTATTTTACAGCCTTCGTGATTAATTCCTACGCATTTGAACTCTAAACCGTTATCTATTAACCGGTATATCACGCAAAACAGCGATCTATTTCCTAATTAATCAACAAGTCATTACATAACAAACCTTTATAACGCCCCAGGAGATTGGTCACTCCTATAAACAATCAATAATTGCCCGATAAGAGTATGCTAAGGTGTCATAAACTGATAAACATCTTTCCAACTAATTTTGCAGCCGAAAATAGTTTTGTTTACTGGTTAGGTTTAAAAGCCCTCACATGACCGTACATTACAGAACTAAACTCGTAGCAGTTACTTCCCCTTGCAGTTACAGCATCAAAGGAAAAAGACCTCAAAATTTTTTAGTTTGTAATTTGGAACTTGCATGATATTCAGTCCACATCAATTTCAGATACATTTTTTGAAGCTTTTAAATTAACTGAATTGATTTTATTTCTGTATTATCAATGCATTATTGAGTTTGAATGAATATGTTAGCAACATTTTGAACATTATACTAACATATCAGTTCTTTTCTATGGTTATTTTTATCAGGTAATCTTCTGCTTGACATGTCTAATTTTCAGGTGTATGATAAATGAACTGGTATATCATATAAAAAATTATGTAACAATAACTAATACATACATGTCCAGTCAGCATTTGGTTTGGTAACTTACAAATATTTTAACTATGAGTCATAAGACTTGAACATACGGGACATTTGTTGTTTACATCATGAAAATCAATATCATCCCTAACACTAGTTTAAATTTCTTCATGAAGCATGTATGCATGCATGGTATTGTCATACAAGTAAAATAAGTGCAAACTGCATATAAACTTCATTAATTCTAGTCGATAGTTCGAGCAAGAAAAATCTCCTGCATTTTGTTGAAATCTCCTGCATTTCCATCACCAATCTCCTGCAAATGGTTCAGCAAAATATGGCATGTATTATTTTGTATCATATGATATATCGAATAATAAATCATTTTGTATCAATACAAATATCGTATCGATCATTCTAATATGATATTCTGATATGCAGCCCTACTTCGGGGTATGATTCATCACTCCAATGATAGCTCTAGTTTCATAAGACATTGGAGAAGTTTATTAAATGTAAATTTTGTACATATGTTTCATTTTTGTCCACCTTGATAGTCTAGTGGTAGAGCATCCACACTTTGAGTTGAGAGGTCTTGGGTTTGATCCCATGCCATGACATATCAAAGTCATTAAAATTGGTACTGATACATATCCCTTGCTTGACACTCAGTATAATTAGTGCCAGGTTACTGCTGATTGGCCCTGTGTCATGATGATGTGAATGTAGGTAGTCTCTGTTTGACTGAAATATTGTTAACCAGTGTGACTTATAAAACAACGTAATTACATTTAAAGAAGAAGTATGTTTGATTTCAGGAGAAATATCTGGTAGATATAATTAAGACGGATGATATTGTTACTGCAATGAGATTTGGTAGGTTTGGACGTGAAGATGGAGCACTTGTAATGAGCACTAGCAGTAAGTACCAGCAATATATGCATTAAACAGATGTATCTTGGACTGTTGCTAGGTAACCGTCCGTCGCACTTTCTTGTCCGGGCTATTTCTCAAGAATCACTGCTCAGATTTTAATAAAACTTCATGGATAGCTTCACTACCAAGTGGAGATGCCCCTATCGTCGGTATGTTCTGGTTCGCTGATTATTATACCCCCAGATACATAGTATATGGGGGCTATATTGGAGCCATGCTTGAGGATGGGTGGTTGGTCTGTTGGTCGGTCGGTCGGTTGGTCCTTTTAATTTTGTCTGTGCTATTTCTCTGTCACCATTGGGTCTGATTTCAACGAAACTTTGCATGAATGATCAGTACCAAGTCTTGTTATGCATATCTTCGGCACATGTTGGTCGGATCGATTTTAAGGTAGTTATGGCCCTTTGTTTTTTACACTTATAAATTTTGTCCGCGCTTAGGTTCTCTGTAATCAATTGTCGGATTTCAAAGAAATTTTGCATGAATGATCAGTACCTAGTCTAGTTGTGCATATCTGACTGTGTCAAGCAGTTTCTGGGGGTTTTCATCACATTCAGTGATATTTCTTGTTCACACAGTTATGCCCCTTGGAAGATTTGCACGATATACTAAATTCTTGTCCGCACTATTTCTCAAGAACGACTGCTCAGATTTTAAAAAAACTTTAAGTTGAGATGTGCATATCGTCAGCATGTTCCGGTTCGCTGATTATTCACACAGTCATGCCCCTTGGAAGATTTGCACTATAACTATATACTAAATTCTTGTTTGGGTCATTACTCAAACAGTGTTAGAGATATGAATTTGAAATTTCATAGGTGAATCATAAGATCTCTTTTAGGGGATGTGCAGTGCTCAAGAACCATAACTCTTTTATGCATATTTTTCGAGTTATTCAGTTATCCAGGCCATAACTCAAACAGTATTAGAGATATCAATTTGAAACTTCATAGCTAAATAGATCTCATTGAGAGGGTGTGCAGTGCCCAAGAACCATAACTCTTTATTCCCCTTTTGTGATCACCCTTTTGTCCGTCGTCCGTCGCCCACCGTGTGCCGTCAACAATTGTACTGTTAACATTCTAGAGGTCATAATTTTCACTTTATCTTAATGAAACTTGGTCACTATGTATGTCTCTATGAAATCTAGGTCAAGTTTGTAATTGGGTCATCTGGGGTCAAAAACTAGGTCACCAGGTCACATTGAAGAAAACCCTTGTTAACACTCTAGAGGTCACATATTTTAGCTCCACTATTCGTAGAATAAGGGGAGCTATTGCAGTCACCCGAGCGTTGGCGTCGGCGTAACACTTTTGTTAAAGTTTAGGTACAAGTTTTTTAACCTCTTATATTCTCTTAGTCCTTTGAGATATTGCTTTCATACTTTGCATACATGTTTGCCACCATGATCCCAACCCAGGAGTAGGTAACTCTATCAGGCATTTTGTTGAAATTATGCCCCCTTTTTCTACTTAGTGCAAATAGTGCAAATGTTAAGTTTAGGTACAGGTTTTTTAACCTCTAATATCTTCATAATGCATGGACAGATTGCTTTGATACTTGTTCACCATCATGACCCCAACCCATACACAGGGGTAGGTAATTCTGTTAAGCATTGCGGTGAAATTATGCCCTCTGTTGGACTTGGAAATGCAAATGTTTAAGTTTAGGTACAGGTGTTTTAACTTCTAATATCTTCGAAGTGTATTGACATATTGCTTTGATACTTTGCATACTTGTTCACCATCATAACCCAAACCCATAAACAGGGGTAGGTAACTCTATTACGCATTTTGATGAAATTATGCACCCTTTTTCAACTTAGTGCAAATGTTAAAGTTTAGGTACAGGTTTTTTCACCTCTAATATTTTCAAAGTGCATTCACATAATGCTATGCATACTTGTTCTTCATTATGACCAAACCCCTACACAGGGGTGGGTAACTCTATCAAGCATTTTGTTGAAGTTATGCTCCCTTTTGGACTTGGAAATGCAAATGTTAAAGTTTAGGTACATGTTTTTTAACCCCTAATATCTTCAAAGTGAATTGATATATTGCTTTAATACTTTGCATACTTGTTCACCATCATGACCTCAACCCCTACACAGGAGAAGATAACTATTTAGCATTTTGTTGAAATTATGCCCCCTTTTGGACTAAGAAATGCTTATTTGTCTACCTCCATGACCAAGGGGACCTACACATGAGTAGGTAACGGTCCTGCATAATTCGTCCAAATTATTCCCCTTTTTCGACTTAGAAGCCCCAACCTCTACACAGCAGAGTGTAATGCTGCTGTTATGAAGCATTTTGTTTTGAATATATAATATTTGTACTATCCTAGCATGGCTCTGCGAATTGTGGAGCACGTTGATCGTGGACAGCTCTTGTTTCAGACATAATGCATGCTAAATATTAAAGTCTGAGTTAAGTTTGGAATCACTATATATCGCTATAATTGCCGGATATAACGGACCGCAGAATCTAGACTAATACACATACCTATATTACTATTCTTTTTTAGCTCACCTGTCACAAAGTGACAGAGTGAGCTTTTGGGATCACTCTTCGTCCGTCGTCCGTCGTCCGTCCGTCGTCCGTCCGTCCGTCAACAATTTGCTTGTGTAGACACTAGAGGTCACAATTTTGACTTAATCTTTATGAAACTTGGTCACAATGATCATCTCAACAAAATCTAGGTCAAGTTCGATATTGAGTCATCCGGGGTCAAAAACTAGGTCACAAGGTCAAATCATAGAAAAACCTTGTGTAGACACTAGAGGTCACAATTTTGACTTAATCTTTATGAAACTTGGTCACAATGATCATAACAACAAAATCTAGGTCAAGTTCGATATTGGGACATCCGGGTCAAAAACTAGGTCACAAGGTCAAATCATAGAAAAACCTTGTGTAGTCACTAGAGGTCACAATTTTGACCTAATCTTTATGAAACTTGGTCACAATGATCATCTCAACAAAATCTAGGTCAAGTTCGATATTGGGTCATCCGGGGTCAAAAACTAGGTCACAAGGTCAAATCATAGAAAAACCTTGTGTAGACACTAGAGGTCACAATTTTGACTTAATCTTTATGAATATTGTTCACAATGATCATCTCAACAAAATCTAGGTCAAGATCGATATTGGGTCATCCGGAGTCAAAAACTAGGTCACAAGGTCAAATCATAGAAAAACCTTGTATAGTCACTAGAGGTCACAATTTTAGCCTAATCCTTATGAAACTTGGTCAGAGTGATCATCTCAACAAAATCTAGGTCATGTGCGATATTGCTTCATATGGGGCCAAGAACTAGGTCACTAGGTCACATCACAGGTCTTGCATGTACTGCTATAACAGGTGAGCGACCTAGGGCCCAAAGGGGCCCTCTTGTTTATTCACTGACAAACAATTTACATGGATAAATATATAAATTCTGGTTTGATTAGTGTTTTCAATTTCAACGATATGAAATAACGTCCGCATCTTTATTGAAAACAAGTACACATATCTGCTATCTTAACTGTTTATCTTTTTTAAAGATATTTCTTGTTATTTTTAGCTCACCTTTCACAAAGTGACAGAGTGAGCTTTTGTGATCACTCTTCGTCTGTCGTATGTCGTCCGTCGTCCTTCAACAATTTGCTTGTGTAGTCACTAGAGGTCACAATTTTGACCTAATCTTTATGAAACTTGGTCACAATGATCATCTCAACAAAATCTAGGTCAAGTTCGATATTGGGTCATCCGGGGTCAAAAACTAGGTCACAAGGTCAAATCATAAAAAAACCTTGTGTAGACACTAGAGGTCACAAGTTTGACTTAATCTTTATGAAACTTGTTCACAATGATCATGTCAACAAAATCTAGGTCAAGTTCGATATTGGGTCATCCGGGGTCAAAAACTAGGTCACAAGGTCAAATCATAGAAAAACCTTGTGTAGTCACTAGAGGTCACAATTTTGACCTAATCTTTATGAAACTTGGTCACAATGATCATGTCAACAAAACCTAGGTCAATTTCGATATTGGTTCATCCGGGGTCAAAAACTAGGTCACAAGGTCAAATCATAGAAAAACCTTGTATAGTCACTAGAGGTCACAATTTTAGCCTAATCCTTATGAAACTTGGTCAGAGTGATCATCTCAACAAAATCTAGGTCAAATGCGATATTGCGTCATATGGGGCCAAGAACAAGGTCACTAGGTCAAATCGAAGGTCTTGCATGTACTGCTATAACAGGTGAGCGGCCTAGGGCCCTTTGGGCCCTCTTGTTTATTTTCACTATAATTTGCAAATTGTGATCCTCATAAATTTATAAATCTGCTTAAATATACTTTATAACATGAAAAACAAATCATGGAACCTTTGACCGCAAATTCATAAATTCATCAGTGAAAATTGACTTGAAAGCATTCTTGTTTATCATTGTATGATAATGTGTACAGGTGGAGGTCTGTTGATCAAGATACTAAAGAGAACGGCCACCTTTGAGGAGAGAGATATTTCTGCCGGTCCACCTTTAGCACAGAATATCAAACTGAATGTACCGAAGAAAACTAAATTGTTTGTGGATCAAGCTTTAAGGGAAAGAGAAAATGGTGTCAGTAAGTGAGATACAAGTATATTTATGAACCTTTCTCCAGGGAAACCAGGCTTTTTGACATTATGCATTTAATAACCATGTAGTAAGGTTTTGGAAAAGCTCATGAAAAATTGACATGTCTGTTGAATCAGAATTAAGTAATTAAATCATATAGTTCTATCTCATAGAGTAAAAATTGCTCAAGAATTATTAAAAAATAACAGTTTAATAGTTCATTATTGTTAACCCATGTTTAGATGTAAAGTTGCCTACTGTAAAATCATTTAATTTCGTTGGGATGAAATTTCGTGGTTTTGGTGAAAAAGACCATTTCATGGAGACGTAAATTTGTGGATTTCGTATTTTAGTAAAAAAAAATAATCGGGTGAAAATCTGCACTAATTTGAAACATCAATCAATGCTAATAAGTAATATTGTTAATATAAGTCTCTTTATGAACTGACAAGCAAACATGGATTAATGCATAAACCCACCAATTATACAGTACTGTAGTGATAATTATACTAATACTGTATGTCAAACTGTTTATAACGATTACCTAACAATCCATTTTATAATCCACATGTTTTCTACTCTATTGTTTACATGTTTGCGCATGTAATTTATAATTTGTGTTAAACTCTTTTGGTCCAGCTGAAATTGACTACCGTACTTGACACGTCTAAAAATAGACATAGTGGTACTGTGTAAGTTTACCTGTATGTACAACTAGTCGAAGCTGGTTAAACCATACGCAGTTTAAACCACGAATACTGTTAGTTGTGTTTATGAAGTCACAATTCAGAAAAAATAGTATCCCTTATTGGAAACGTTCTATACTTTGATCAGGTAATGAATGGACAGTCTGATAAAAAATAATTATGGTTTATGCTGTAAGTAAACTTTAAAAATCCTAGACTCATATGTACGGGAAAAACGAACTCTGTAAAAAATGGCGGCCGCAGTAAATTTGCACATTATCAATTTACATATTAGTTGGAAATTTTTTTCATTGGGATTTGATTTCGTGGTTCAGGTCATCCATGAAATCCACAAAATTTAATCCCCCACGAATATTAATGATTTTACAGTATTTCTTGAGAAAAGAACTACTACACTTTATTATCCTGTATTTTCAGCAATGCACAGAACATTCCAGAGAGATTTGTATTTACTTCGACTGAATACAGCTCGACAATATGCTAAAGCATTGAGTAACTCAATGAATCCTATCTCAACAGACCCATCAGAGCCATTGAAACTCTCAGCTCAGGTAGGCCAATGTTCAATGGAAATTTACTCATGAAAAAATCCGAAAATAGGTCAAGAACGTGACAACATTTAAGATTATATTTATTCTGGCCTTATCACTGTCTCAATATGGAAATTTACACTATTATGCCAAAACAAAATTGTACTGCGATTCTGGTCCTGCCCAAAATTTATCTAATCTTTACTTTTCAAGTTCATACAATGAATAAAATATTTTTAAGAAATAAAACGTTTTTCTTAGTACCTACCTACCCCATTGTTTTCAGCATGTTACCAGCACTACAATTTTCATTTGTTTTGGCCTTAGTAAAAAAGCTCAGACAGGAATTAAATCAGTTGTTTAATAGAGAAGTTGCTTAATACAGGTGGTTTCTCATACAGGTTCTACTGTATATTTAAAATTCAAACTAGTGATGTTTATTACATGTTCTACTTCCAGATCCAGGGCATTGGACCTACCTTTAAACTGACTGTAAATCTACAGAACACTTCACTGAGTCAAGCTTCCACCAAACTTCATATAACATTTGATTTTGATGACAAATTGTACAACTTTAGAAAAACATACATTCCAGTAAGTATTACAGTTATTGCATGCTTAATTCTGAGCAAGATGCAAGGGGTTTACGTTGTGAATCTGGTCAAATATACATGCATACCAAAAGATGCTATGTTTAATCCTAAATAGTTATTGGACACAAAAAATAGCTAAGTTATGTTACAGAGTAAAGCCTTCATGTTATCAACTACAGAATGTCTGTAGTTGCCCCCCCCCCCCCCCTTACATAATACAATTCTCAGTGTGTTTTACGGTATGTCATATTGATTATTTAGAGATTATTAACTGGACGAGCTGTGGCATTGAATGATAATATCCCCGGCACGACGATAATGGCTCAAGGGCTCTAGCCCGAGTGCCATTATCAAGCGCCAGGGATATAATCATTCAATGCCACAGCGCGCCCATTTATAGAACTGTTTAATATACATGTTCCAGCGAAGGAAATATATGAAAGCACCCAATGTCAACATCTTACATAACGGTATAGAATAAAGGTTACTCGTCTTCATTCGTCAATTGATACGAATGAACCTTCGAAACAACGAGAAAAAGCACTGTGCAATTCTCATCCCGAGGAAAAATAGAATTAAAAGAAAACCGTCAATTAAATATTATGTCTATTTAATAAAATAAAGAAGTATGGATGCCCCGTTTTCCTTAATTCATTTAGGCCTAGCCTTCAAGAGTACGTTTCGACATGTTTGTAAAAAAGGAGCCGTACGTTTAACGTAAATTCTGCATAAATAAAGTCACGTGCGCACGATCGCAGGGCGATTATTGATCACGTGATCGATAATATCCCTGGGTTTTGTGATATAATTCTGATAATTATTTAATTAAGATCATTGATTAGATACAAAAATATGTACAATTCACGAGTCTAGTATTTATTGCTATTAAACATTATAAACGGAATCTATGCACATATCGTATCATATTAAATTGTTTACCTTCAAAATGTGATAATCTCTATTACGTCTTATCGCTCACTTCACAATTTGTACACGTAATCGGTAATTGGTTTTACTCACGCATGTAACTTGGTCAGTGCATAGTTATGCTGATATTGAGAGTTTTGGACTATCACCTAACCCCATTTTGACCTTCACCTTGACCTAATTTTGGACGAAGACTTATTGAAGGGCCAAATTCTTGGTTACCCCAAATTGACCGTTTCTTCTAGCATTAATATGGCTTGCTACAAATCTTTCATACTTGCATGGATGGGATGTTGTATATGAACACACGCCTGTTTCACCTAACCTCATTTTGACCTTCACATTGACCTAATTTTGGACATAGACTTATTTTAAAAGTGTCCAATTCTTGTTAACCCATATTTCGTCTTACATCAAGGCGTTGTCTTCAAACTTGACATACTTGTTTACCATCATAAGCCCCTTACATTGTCAAAGCCATGTAACCCTATCCAACATTTTACAGAAATATGGCCCCTGATTGACTAACCTTTTTATGCCCCCCTATCGATAGATGGGGAGGCATATAGTGATTCACCTGTCCGTCCGTTCGTTCGTCCGTTCGTTCGTCCGTCCTGGTTAACCCAAATTGACCGTTTCTTCTAGCATTAACATGGCTTGCTACAAAGCTTTCATACTTGCATGGATGTTGTGTATGAACACTCTTCACACGCCTGTATCACCTAACCCCATTTTGACCTTCACCTTGACCAAATTTTGGACTTAGACTTATTTATGGACAAGGCTTCCACAGGGGGCATAAGCGTTTATTGAACGCAGTCTTGTTTATGGACTACCCTTATGAAAAGTTGAATTGACAACACACTGACAACACACTGACGACACACTTACAATAGACTGGTTACATAAATGTCTGTCTGACAACACACTGACAATGAACTGGTATGATACTGGCTGTAAATTTTTATTTCTGACAATACACTGGCACTAAAACCAGTGTATTGTCAGCTTCTGGTAATAGCAGCACAACACACTGGATATACACTGGTAGTAAAACTTGGATCTGACAATACACTGGCATGAAAATATAAAAGATGATTTCAATCTGACAATACACTGACACTACATTTTGTTATAATGCTTCCATGGGGGCATAAGCGTTAATTGAACAGTCTTGTTTGTGCTTATAGTGTACCATTACATTTCTGGAGATGTAATATTGATGATGATAAACAATTATATCTTTATCGGGAATAATGAAGAAAACCAATGGTACATGGTGCAGTGGGTATGGCTGTCACATTGTATGACTGTACATCAACGTACCGTATATCGGGTAATTTTCGCGTACTGCAAATTTCGCGATTTTCGGCAAAATCAAATTTCAGCAAAGCTAATTTTAGCGATTTCTAACCTCTGTTTTTTTCGCGATTTCCATCTTGTAAGGGGAGATTAATCCAACATGATTGTTTTAGCGCAGCTAAAAGCCAGTATGGACCGGTTGGTACTGGCGTGCGTATTTTGTTGTCAACAGCGGGATCGCATATTATTAAAAACCAGTATGTACCGCGTTGTCATATGTATAAAAGATATTTTCACAGGTGAAATAGATCTACAGAGATATGTATTTCACACCTCGTCATTTATTTTCAATTGTTTCATACAATAGACGGGAAAATTCTTTTGTTAAATTGGCCCTTGTTTGTTTACATTCAAGACTGATGAGTAAGTGATAATACGCTTGTTGGTGTAATAGCATCTTAAACAACATAATTGTTTAATCTTTTAACTTTATTGGTGGTTTAGTTAAATTAGTTTTACTAAAAGCTTATGTATGATTTATACGGATTATGTTATCGTATAGTACTAGACATTAGTATAAACTATCGATTTTCATCACGCTTTAATATTACGACGCCGGTAGACGAAAACGAAAGTAGATACATTCATCTTCGGACAATGGCTAAATTCTGGTATGCATTTTTCGCTGTTTTAAATTTTAGCGAATTGGTTTGGACGCGAATAAAGCAAAAATTAGGTATGCACAAAAATTACCCGATATACGGTATTTCCCCCACCTTGTTCATAGTTGCTATGTCATATACTGATGTTCTTGATTATGTCAGATTTGAGCTCAAAAACTGACATTGTTTTACGCCATTCAGTCTCCAAATTTGATAAGTTGAAGTTGCTGTATTTGAGTACCGTATATACGACGATCATTGATCCATTCACGGTTGCCGCAGGTTTTATGTTTGCATGAAAATTTGATTTCAATGTTAATTTGCCTTCACATGCGGTAAAGTTGCTTATTCTTTTATGTCTCTTTGCATATATTTAACAACATATCACCTGACAAGTATGAAATGCTTGTAGTGGCAGTCTGCACATAAACAAGGATAAGCTTTATCTCAAAATCCTCAACATGCAGACACCATGGTTACCAACTTTCACGGATTGTCCGTGAAAGTCCCGGAATCGAGTGTCAAACCCGCGAGCCCCGGACATTTCATGAAAAACCCGGACTGGCATAAGTCTGCATTTGTAAATTGTTTATCACGATAAATCATTCAGAAAACAGCCGATGTCCAGCTGTTTCCAAATATACAAGGTACTTAGACATGTGTTAATGATCCGTATCAGTAATTGATACCAATCAAGCGCAGCAGGTCAGTTCAACATCAGGCAATGGCGTGGGAATTTATTAAGTTTGGCTATTTACTGATCTATCAAGCGAAGGAATAAGGTCATCAATTGGTCATGCCAGCATGTTTCTTTACAGTGTGTCATTAACTGAAGCAATATTGCATGTCTAATCATTAATTTCATGTAAAACAGATTGCAAATTTCGCGCAAATCGGCAGCCATTATTTTAAGGAATGGTTAAAGTCCGTATCCGGTCCGAAAATACGTTCATGAGTCTAATAGGGTTTACCTCCCTTTGCACATCTGAAATCTCACGGATGAAAGTTAAAATATCACGGACAAAAATCGTAAATCTCCCTGATGGCTCATGAAACAAGTTGGAAAGCATGAGACATACAAACTTATAAAATTGGTGGGTGCAGTATAAATTTCATATATGATCTACTAAGCGGTATATCTCCATTATTTTAACTCCAAAGTGTTCCAAATCAGTTTTATTTGATCAAGGGAACATACAAAATATGTGTTTAAGATAGCTGTAACTTATGAATAGTTAATAAATAAAACAGATATCAAGTAAAACAGTGTATTTTGCTGTTTTGTCAGTGGTTTTACTGGAAAATGACCTTGACATTGACCTTTGAAGATCCCGAACAGGGTGTATTTGTAAAGACATTGGTTGTGTCTATAATAATTATTGAAAGTTATTTCATATATATCATATTCCTGCAATTATCAATTGTTAATGCAGAGCTAGTAATGACAAAAATGGCAGCCATTTTGGACGCCATCTTGGATTTCTCGGAATGCCACCACATTTAGCAATTTTTGCCAACAGTCCCAGATACTACAGACTATATCAAACATTTTGGTATATAACATGTTTTGTTAACAGAGAGGTCCTACCTACTCTTAAAATAGAAGACTTTTTTTGAAATAGTCACCCTACCATTACCATGCACAATGCAATGTTTGTGTACTTTGGAATTACGAATCCTCACTCTGTGGAATAGATTACGTGTGTTATTTAATGCTATAAATGCAGTCCAATTTTGTTTTTGGATCTTAATCCATTTATGTGTGTTACATTTTCTGCTGAGAAACGTCTGCAAACAATTTCACATGGGAACAGAAAAGTTGGCTAATACTGTTCATTTTATGTCGCATGTCTTTTATTCTACAGTTCAATTTTATGTTTTGATAATATGCATTGGATTGTCATGTTTTATTGGCAGCTTTTTGTAGATTTGACATGTTCATTTCCCAAGCTTGGCAAAACCAATCCTAGTATGACAGATAAGTTGATGAGCTAATTTTCTCAGGCAATTCTAACCAAGAAACCATAATTTACTTGTGCTCTTGTTCATTAAACATTATACTGGCCATCTGTTGTTTCACGGTACTAACAATTAAAGATATTATTAAAATGCAATAATCAAAGTACATCTGACAAAACTTGATATCATCCTTCTCTTCCATTCTTTTTAGCAAAGAGACAGAGTGAGCTTTTGAGCTTCGTCCATCGTTGGTCACAATGATCATGTTAACAAAATCTAGGTCTAAGTTCGATATTGGGTCACCCAGGGTAAAAAACTATATCACCCTAATTGATAAGTGATTTATATAAAACTGATGAAGAACCATGTTATTATGAAAGTTACCATGGTAACCAAGCAAGAAAGGAAGAAAAATCACCCTTTTGATCGTATTTTCACAATTTTCAACAATAATGCTGCATACAAGCAGATATATGTCATTGATATAGTTTGGTAATCATCTTTATTGATATGTGCTCCATTTCTAACTGAGGCATGACCATGTTATAATGGAAGTTACCATGGTAACCTAGCAAGAAACAACGAAAAATCCACCGTTTGATGGTATTTGCACAATTTTCATCAACAGTACTGCATATGCTATTGGTATAACTTGCTTGTCATCCTTATTGAAAAGTGCTTTATTTCTAATTGATGAATAACCATGTTATAATAGAAGTAATCCCGTCCCTAAATCTGCCACAGTTTTCCACACTTTGCCAGTTTGTGGAGTATTTAGACAGTTTTCCACAGTTTTCCACAAAATGCCACAACCGAGTATGGCAAAAAAAAAGTTCAAACAGAACATGACCAGAGCATGTTTTCCACAGAACGCCACACTTTTCCACTCATTATCCACAAACTGTGGCAAAGTGTGGAGTTTTTAGACAATTTTCCACACATTGCCACACTTTAACTGGCAAATTCATATTCCACAGAATGCCACACTTTTCCACTCATTTGCCACAAAACTGTGGCAAAGTGTGGAGCATTTAGACAACTTTCCACACATTGCCACACTTTTACTGGCAAATTCATTTTCCATTAAATGCCACACTTTTCCACTTCATTTGCCACACATTGTGGCATTTTTTCCACAAAATTCCAGACTTTGATAGTATTAAAATCAACAATTTTTTCAGCATACCATTTTTAATGAGAATATATATTTAACGTATGTATAATACACTTAAAAATCGACAAGTACACGTTCTTTCTTGTGGTTTTCTGAATTTTTCCCTTAGAATAACCAATTTATTCAGGGATTTCATATCCGAATATGTCACAAATTTCACTCCTACATGAGACCATTATTCCAACATCAGAAAACATTATCTGAAAATAAAAATCAACATCATAAACATCTAACTTATCAATTTCATGTTAAGTTCAAAATAAAGTTAGTACTTGAACAGTGTATTACTAGTATATGTATTGACTATTAATACATAATATTATATGAAAATTCATCAGTGTTAATTTAAGGCTGTGTTATGTCATCTGAAGCCCCTTTGCATTCCACTCAACTATGTTGCCACTATCACTCAAAAGTCAGGGACCTATTCAAGAGTTGAAAGTGACATTACAACAATGTGATACGAAATTATAACAAAATGGCGGCACCACAATAATGCGAAATAATTTGACGCAATGGAACAAGTGATACTACGAACAACATTTTGTTATCGGCTGCAGGTGTGTCAATGTCTTTTAATCTGTATTTTTGAAATAATAATGTCACATGACCTGTGTTAACCTGTGATAACATGACATAACAATTTGAAATAACAATGCAATGCTAAAGCAACACAACACTGCGCTTATTACAGGTGCTACAATGATGCGAAATTGTAACATTTTGCAGTTTAAATGTTACCCCGCATATTATATTGTCAAATGTCACTTTACATGGCCAAGATAATGTCAAATTTCAATTTTCATTGTTCTTATAATTTTCCATTGCACTTGAATTCTACAAAACTTGACACTAGGTTTGTAAGAAGCAAGAACTTTTAAACTTGCAACACAAATTAACCATTATAAGCATCATTATATTTTATTAATTTTACTTACCTGAAATTGTAATTGTAGTCAGACATTGAAACCATTCACTGTGTGAAACCATTTAATGTCTTCTTGACTTCCAGAATTCAAGTTATTTTGACCAATTCTCTGTAAAACAGAACACAATATTGATAACTAAATTATAGTACAAAACTGAACTGTTCTCATTGGTTTAGATTGGTTTTTGCCTCCACTTATTGCATAAATTACTCACAGCTAGTATACTTCAAGTTGAGTTTTAGTAAGTTTAAGCTTAAAAATAATACTTTTGTTATTCAATGAAAATAATTTATGTATAGCTAACTTACATTTTACTGTTCCTTTCTGTTGAAAGCTGGCTGCTCTTAATAAAAACTCCAACACAAACAATCCATTTTTCACAATCACAATTGTTTATGCTAGTAACCACTAACCAACAGTGAATTACAAACTTAAGTCATTAAACTCAATCTTCCTTCATGAAACATCACATCTGCACATTTAACAAACACCAAAATACCAGCAAATAATGTGCCAAGCATATAAATAAACAACACAACAATGGAGTTCTCATTCAAACTAACTGTTGACCCGGATACTTGTTCAAACTAGCCAATCAATGACCATCTGTTATAATCCATGCCATCTGGTATAGAATGTTAATAGGCTTATCAGCAAAGTCTTTATGTGTATGTGTATAAGAATGTGTACACAGAGTTTACATGAAAAGGTCATATATAACCAATTTATAGCTAGAATATTCGATAATTGATCACTGATAAAAGCATGGTAATATTACTAATAAACAAAAACTAAAATGTCAATTTTGATTTCTAACTTTTTTAAAATAATAAACTATAAAGAACATTTTGTCAGTAGTTTATTCAGATACATGTCTGATCAATCAGTGAGTATTTAAAAACATCTCATAATAGAATATTTTACCATCAAATTGATTGATTGATTGGTTGATTGATTGATTGATTGATTGATTGATTTTTTAAATTCAATAATAAACACAACACTCTTCAAATATCCTCTATGTATATTTTCAACCAAACTGTTAGTGTTAAAATTTCTTAAGTACAAGTTTTACACCTGTATTTTGAGTGTAGACAATTCATGAATACTTTCTGAAATCGTACATCTTTGAGAATTTTACCTATCAACTAACCCAAAAATTACTAAAAATGACTATGTTCAATTTTGCCACACTTTTCCACATCAGAAAATTTCTAAGTATTTTTGCCACAGTTTATACACACCCATGAAAAAGAACTAAGTCCATTATTTCCACACTTTGCCAGACATTTGCCACAGTTGAACCTAGCAAGAAAGAACGAAAACTCCAGTTATTTACTATACATTTTTACAATTTTCACCAAGATTGCTTCAATTGTTCTGCATATAGTTAGTAAATCATCCTCAATGATAAGTGATCTAGTGTCTGATGGTGTCTTTGTGTGTGGTATTCAAGTATACATTTTTATGGGAATATTTTTAATTGAGATTTGTTATTTATCCCTATGTCTATTCCTATGTCCACGATAGCTAATATTGTATAATAATTAGGGGGTATATCAAAATTATGCTTTTATGTATAGCAAATAAGTAAGGACAGGCACATTTACACAATGGTTTCATATTTTATGTCTGCACAAAAATACAGCACAATTAAGAGACAGCATTGAAAATGATATGTCTTCGGTGACACCATAAAGTAGCAAGTGCGTTATATCGTTTCAGTTGAACAACAGTGTTTTCAACGCGCACCCGGTATTCTCTCATGTTTCGATACAACTTTACAAATGTTCGGTCTCTCTGTGACTTTCCGTGCAAACTGAGCAGCAGTGTATGGGGTCATTATATGACCACAGAATGGGTAAATCTTGTCACCTAAAATAACGCACAATATTATTTAGAAAAGCTAAAATATCGATTTCGGGATACAAATAAGAAATGATGGTCCAATATCAACTACAATGTAAAATATTGTGTCTAAGTGTTTCAACAACTTGTTCTACCAGTCGTTTGACGCATTTTTAGCTCACCTGTCACAAAGTGACAGAGTGAGCTTTTGTGATCACTCTTCGTCCGTTCGTCAACAATTGGCTTGTGTAGACACTAGAGGTCACAATTTTAGCCTAATCTTTATGAAACTTGGTCACAATGATCATCTCAACAAAATCTAGGCAAAGTTCGATATTGGGTCATCCGGGGTCAAAAACTAGGTCACAAGGTCAAATCATAGAAAAACCTTGTGTAGTCACTAGAGGTCACAATTTTGGTCTAATCTTTAGGAAACTTGATCACAATGATCATCTCCACAAAATCTAGGTCAAGTTTGATATTGGGAGTATTTAGACATTTTTCCACCTAATGCAACTATAATGGTGGAAAATTGGTTTTCCACTAGATGCCACCTATTTCCACCAATAGAGTAGGTGGAGTATTTAGACATTTTTCCACCTAAAGCCACTTGAGGTGGCATATTTATTTTTCACCTATTCAGATATTTTCCACCTATTAGGTGGCAATAGCTGGCATTTGGTGGAAATTGGTGGCATTAGGTGGAAATTGATGGCATTAAGG
Organism: Spisula solida; assembly: GCA_947247005.1. Lineage (NCBI taxonomy): Eukaryota > Metazoa > Mollusca > Bivalvia > Venerida > Mactridae > Spisula > Spisula solida. The sequence continues at coordinate 38,257,989 of OX365945.1, forward strand.
TGGAAATTGGGTGGCATTAGGTGGAAATTAGGTGGCAATAGCTGGCATTAGGTGGAAATTGGGTGGCATTAGGTGGAAATAGGTGGCATCTGCTGGAACATGCTGGTGTACCTTAAAAGGCATAAAAAGCATATTATTTCAAAAGGTCCTTTTATTTTTATACGCCTTTTTATACGCCCGTTGAAAAGGGACGTATTATGTGAACACCCTTGGCGGGCGTGCGGGCGGGCCTTGTCTGTACTCTAATGCAATTAGTTTTCATCCCATCATCTTCAAACTATGTGACAATGCTTATGGGCATAATATCTAGGCCAAGTTTGATTATAGGCCAAATCGGCCCAGGCCTTCTTGGGTTATGGTCCTTCATTTACCAAAAAAATGTGAAATTGGCCTTGTCTGTTCTTCAGTGCAAACAATTTTCATCCGATCATCTTCAAACTTTGTGACAATGCTTATGGGCATAATATCTAGGCCAAGTTCGATTATAGGCCAAATCCGCCCAGGCCTTCTTGGGTTATGGTCCTTCATTTACCAAACAAATGTGAAATTGGCCTTGTCTGTACTCTAACGCAAACAGTTTTCATCCGATCATCTTCAAACTATGTGACAATGCTTATGGGCATATTATCTAGGCCAAGTGCGATTATAGGCCAAATCGGTTAAGGCCTTCTTGGGTTATGGTCCTTCATTTACCAAAAAAATGTGAAATTGGCCTTGTCTGTTCTTTAGTGCAAACAATTTTCATCCGATCATCTTCAAACTTTGTGACAATGCTTATGGGCATAATATCTAGGCCAAGTTTGATTATAGGCCAAATCGGCCCAGGCCTTCTTGGGTTATGGTCCTTCATTTACCAAAAAATTGTGAAATTGGCCTTGTCTGTACTCTAACGCAAACAGTTTTCACCCGATCATCTCCAAACTTTGTGACAATGCTTATGGGCATAATATCTAGACCAAGTTCGATTATATGCCAAATCGGCCTAGGCCTTATTTGGTTATGGTCCTACAATTACCAAAATAAATGTGAAATTGACCTTGTCTGTTCTTTAGTACAAACAGTTTTCATTCGATCATCTTCAAACTTTGTGACAATGCTTATGTGCATAATATCTAGGCCAAGTTTGATTAACGGCCTTAGCCTTATTTGGTTATGGTCCTATAATTACCAAAATAAATGTGTAATTGACCTTGTCTGTTCTCTAGTGCAAAGAGTTTTCGTCTGAGTATCTTCAAACTTGTTGACAATGTTCATGGGTGCCTTAAATAGAACCCTCCATATATCGGTTTTCTTCGTAGAAGGCCACTTCTCTAGCAAACAATCTGTTAAAACAAATAATGTTTATACAGTAAACTCCCTCAAAACCGGACCCTGTCCGGACCGGTTCGAAAGTCCGGTTTTGTGGGAGGTCCGGTTTTGTGGGAGTTCTGTATCATGTTCACTTTGATATGTTATCATAGGGAATATACTGTGTGTTTCATGATACATGTTTACGTTACATGTACAGCGAACCTTTGTAGAGCATCACCATTAAGGGAGCTGCAAATATTTCAGTTCTATCATCGATGAGTACTCAAATTGCTCATTTTTTCATTAGCCATCAAAACTATCCAATGACATAGACAGTGCAATCATGCAAATCCCGAAATGCAAGTGTGAGCTAATTGGAGACATATCAATTAAATACGATTTAGGGCAGTGTTTGTCGTAAGTACAACATTTTGATGGGCTAAACGATCCTTTGTTCCAGTAAATGTTTGTTGCAATACCTACCTCAAGAACAAAACATCAAATGGAAGGATCGTTTTCTTATTACGTTCGTAATTAGGCAATTATTTAATTTCATCGCGGCGAATTTCACTAAGTATTTTTCACGCCTGTGCAAATTATACGCAAGACCGTTTAAGAGTTAACATTAAAAACAAGACTTGTTAATCGCACCTTTTGTTATGACACGTTCTTTAACTAACAATTAACAAAGTGACATTTTAGACAAGAAAAATGTACACGTTAAGTTTTCCATCAGGTGAGACAAATATTCGCGTCCGGTATTCCGCAAGTAACTATCGTTGAAAATCTTGTCAGCGGACCGAAAATGCCGTCCGGAATCCGGAATTATGAGAGTCCGGTATTGCGGGAGCTTTTTAAGTTAACTTTATAAGAAGAACATACAGGACCTAGGAAATCGTCCGATTTTATGGGGATTCCGGTTTTGAGGGAGTCCGATTTTGAGGGAGTTTACTGTACAAATATGAAATTTTCAGAAAAAAAACTGAATAACTCTAATTGCCATGATGCGCTGTTGTATAGTAAAAATATAGTACTTGGTGAAGTGTTAGAGCGTTTGACTTTTAACCCAGAGGTTACAGGTTCAAATATGGCCAGTTTAATTTCACCGTGACCAATTTAAGTAAAATAATAACAAAATTAAGTAAAATAAAATTACTAAAATCAAGTATTTTAATAACTTGAATTAAATAATTACTATAAGGTAATTCATATTACTATAAGTAATGATAACTAAGTATTACTTGCAGTAAACTTCAAATACTTACAGTTTTTATACTTATTTTAAGTAAGGTTTTACTCATTTTAATGCACCAGTTAATATTATGCCCGCCCGGGGGATTGGCGGGGATACAGGGGGGATTAGACAAAAGAATCTTCCCGACAGGCAGGAATTAGACGACCTTATCGACTCCGAGTCCCGGGGAATAGACTTTGGTCCGGTAATTTCTACAGCGTGAAAGACGACAGTGATACTTTTGTTCGTGTTTTAATTAAATTACCCAGAGGAAATACTATGCCCCACGGTTGGGATATAGACAGTAAGCATTGTCTCCAGGGTGGGAATTTAGACATCAAAAAAATAATTGTCTAATTCCCCCTGGGTCGCCCGCTGCTCCCCCGAACAGGCAAAATATTGACAGTTGCATAAGTATTACTTAGTGTGTATGATTTGTAGCAATACAATTAGTGAAATTTACCTGTAGTACTAATAAAAGAGCGATACCTAATGAACCAGACAATTCATAAGAAAAGATCAAATTAATACAAAACTTTAAAACTTACCATACACTGAAGATAGTTCCATTGTATTGTTTCTACACTCTCCCTAAAGTGTTTGAAATCATCTAAATTTCCCAAGTTATGCTTAATTAACACAACTGAAACTCCTCACAGCCAGCAGTGAAATGTGAAAGTCTTTTTACACACTTAACTTTACAAGTAAATTGATAAAACACTGCAAAACAATCATTGAAACCAGATTATTTATCACTGATCTTTTCTTGAAAATATTTGAATTTGTAGGTCAGACTTATAATGACTGTAACGCTCACACTAGATGAGTCCATAATCTTTATCCTTCTCCCATGTTTCTGAAATAGATTTACCCTTTCTTTGTGTAGTCAAAGGCTGAAAGGTCAGTTACAGTAATTGAGAACAGCCAGCTGGTTTGTCTACTTCCGATTCTCTTCTGGTATGCCCTGGGTAATTTTGTTATTCAATTTTTCCACTCATTTGCCACCCTTTTTCCACCATTAACATCAAAAGTCCCCATCCTTCACTGCCTAAAATTGTCTAAGTTTTTTTCCACCTATTTGCCACTCAGAAAATAGTCTAAGTTACTTTTATCCACCCTTTTCCTACTAAATGCCATACATTTTTCACTATAAAAATTAACTGCGTTCATTTTACACCAGATTCCACCTATTTGCCACCATGAAAAATATATATGTTCAAATTTCCACCTAATGCCACTTAAATGCCACTCAAATTGGTGGCATTAACTGGCATATTTTCCACTATAAAGCAAAATCAAAGCGCTGAAGGCACTGTATTTGTTTGGGTTTGAATAATGAAAATGTAAAAAATCTTCAGTCCTCAATAACATGGCATTTCTCTTTTATAACGTGCCTTTAACAAGAGCCACGTTCACATAGCCATCCCAGCATAAATGTTGTTACTAATGGATGTTAAATCAAGCTTCAAAGGAAGATAATTTCAAAACTGGGCCATATAGAGTTATGGTTCTTAGTCACTGCACTTCTCCTAGTTGCCATCTATTCACCAACCAAGTTTCAAGTTAATACCTCAAATAGTTATAGAGTTATGCTCTGGATGAAAAACTATTAAAAATTAAACAAGAGGAGATAATTTAATAAAAGCTCCGCAAGTCGCATGTGTCGCCTGATGACATGCACATTTGTCATGGAAAACTATCCAGTATTGGGCTACATATCCGACTCACAAGAGTTCTCTATTCATCTGAACTAAAAATGACAAAGTGATGCTCTGGACAAAAAAAATCAATCAAAAGGGAATCATTCAAACACTTCACAAGCTAGAGTAATTATTTTGCGCACTGCACTTAATGCCACAGCAAGAAACATGCATACCAATTTTTGAGTCATTCATACTTATGGTGACAAAGTTATGCCACAGACAAGAAATGCTTATAAAATCAATCAAAGGGAAATAATTCAAAAATGGCACAAGGTAGAGGTAAGGTTCTTGTGTAGTGTATTTGGACTTTTGGTAAGAAACATGCATACCAAGTTTCAAGTCATTCAACCTAATGGTGACAAAGTTATTCTCCTGACAAGAAATGCACTAATTAAATTATAATCTAAGGGAAATAATTCAAAAATTATGCAAGGCAGAGTTATGGTTCTTGCTCACTGCACTTTGGCTTATTGCAAGAAACGTGCATACCAAATCTTGAGTCATTTGAACTCTAGGTGACAAAGGTATACTTCGGACAAGAAATGCTCTAATTAAATCAATCAAAGGGAGATACTTAAAAAATGATGCATAGTAGAGTTATGGGTCTTGTGCACTGCACTTCGGCTTATTGCAAGAAACATGCATACCAAATCATGAGTCATTTGAACTTAAGGTGACAAAGTTATACTCTGGACAAGAAATGCTCTAATAAAATCAATCAAAGGGAAATAATTCAAAAAACGATGCAAGATTGAGTAATGGTTCTTGCGCGCTGCACTTTGGCTTATTGCAAGAAACATGCATACCAAATCTTGAGTCATTTGACGCAAGGTGACAAAGTTATGCTCTGGACAAGTAATTTGTGATTTTTCATGATTAGAATGAATAAGAATGCATGCAGAGAAAGTACAAGTCAAACAGTTTTCTGTGGCCAGATAATTAACTAGAAATGCTTAGGATGTGTTTTTCTCTACTGAGCCTGCTATCTGAACACAGCTTTCTTCCTTAAATATCAATAATTGAATTCTAAACTGGCAGGCAGGGAATTTCTAAACTCTTGGGATTATAATTTCACCTTAATGAAGCTAGTAACAAATGATTTCAAACATTTATAATTATGGTTCTTATATTTGAAATTACACATGTTTAATTTTATCGTTAAAATTCTCTTGAACTGCGTTCTGTTTGATGACATTAGTATCTCATGATTTCTTGCATTCAATGCCATGCATTGAAGGGTAGCGTGCAATAACGATACTCGTCAATGGAGTCGGTACATTAGTGAAGGATGAATTTGAAATGACTTATATTTGAATTGTTTTTACAACAGCACCAAATGAATGTAATTCAGCAACTAAATGCCTATAAGGCATAACTATTTGGTAATAATGATACCAAAAAATGACTAACATACACTGACGATCCAAAAATTCATCCGACAAAATACATATTGAAAGAACTGGAAATAGCCCCATTTACGCTTTGATTTCATAAAATTGTCTCATAAAAAGGGAGGGGATACCCCTCCCTTACCCTCCCCTCTAGTCCCAACCACTTGTAAAGACTGTTGGACCTAACGTAATGAAATGTTTGGTCTCGGTTGGGACTACACACCTCAAGTTAGTTTGACTAGGCAAGATGCCATGTTGGCCATTGACCATTTGCTTACAGAGCGAATACTTTATCGACTGAGCTATCAAGCCACTAGTTTAACAAATTGGATGCATACAGTTTAAGTTTACACTGTACTGTGGCTCAGTTCAAAAATTAAAAAAGCTACAACAACTGAATGAGACAGCAAGCTTGTCAAGCTAGCCACCTACACAAGTTTTTCCCTTAAATCCTATACACAGTAATACTATAATCTCAAAAAGATTGCTATCAAAGAGCACAATACAGACATAACATTGTCAAAGAGTAATTTTGCATTTTTTTGGGGTCGAATAGTTGCGGGTACGACATGTTATTTGTACTTACGAAACCTCTGACAGTCACACACGGCATCGGGTGTTGATTTTATTGTGTAAGTACGTTAATTGTGAGTTTTAAAGATGATTTTCCTTGCTTACCAAGTACTAGCGTCGTGTAATCGGAAAAAAAATCTCCTATAAAATTTCTTTTCTCCCAGGAACACAATGGAACAAAATGGTGACTGTTTTAACATGTATAAATGCCGTTCGGACCGTTCAGATTAGGAACGAAGATGATACTCATATGCGCTATTTTATTAATTAGACATACAGTTTATAGATAACTTGGATAACAAGAATACTTGAAACGTTTTAAGAATATTGTGTGGGTTTTTTTCTTAATCACTTTTTCAACTAAAAAATTGCATTGAAAAACGAACTACTTTTTACGTACGTAGTAAATCGGGAAAATTTTAACCGCCATGGCTTCTTATGTTTAGAATCAATGCGCATTTTAATTAATTTATATTCTTTTTAATTATTTAGATTTTTTAGAATTTAACAATCTTTTTATAAGAAACATATACTCAGCATTGTTAACTCATATAAGAAATTACATTTTTTGCGCACAGAACGCATATATATGGAACTACTTTGTCTTCAATTGAATATTTCTGGACTACTTTGCTCAGATATTTAGGAAACGCGTTTGAAATTGACTTCTGTATTTGTTTGGGAAACCCAAACAAATAAAAATCATAAAAAGAGTGGAATTTCTTCATTTTCCATCTAATGCCACTTATTTCCACCTAATGCCACCCTTTTTTGGTGGAAATAAGTGGCAAACAGTGGAATTAGTGGCAAATCTAGGGACAGGAATTGTTTTCGAGTTTCCCTGGGGAGACTATTTCTCTCGAGGTGGATGTGCAGTCAACATCGATTCGCAGCGCCCAGGACTATCAAACATTTTCAGATACAGCCCTTACAGGTACCAATTCACACCTTGGTCGAGAGGAGCATGTGGGTTATTTTTGCTCTGAGAAATCAAGCAAGGGTCCAGACGGGGTTTGAACCCGGGACCTCTCGATCCCGAAGTGTGGCCCTACCTCTAGGCCACCCTCCCAAGAACAAATTCCAAGTTGGTATACGTCTAATAAACTGTTTTCGTGATTACGTACGCTCGGTCACTATGCTATTATTTTTCTACATTATTCATAAAGCAAACACTTAATAGAATAATTCGAAACATATTTTAACGAAACATATAAAAGCCTTACTGATAAACTATTTGAAAAAAATGGTCTGGCCTTACAAACTGCTAGTTAAAATAACACTCACTTCAAGTAGCCTGTGGACACACTAAATAGACACGTTATTAAACGTATGAGAAAATCCCTCGATATATATCGTAGGTTGCAATCATAAACATCGGTATGGGTATGGGCATAAGTAACAAATCTCAAATAGGGTGTTTAAGGTTAAGTGTGTAGGGATGAAGGAAATATTTTATTGGTTTGTAGTTTATAGAGAAAAGGAATGAGTTCTAGGCTAGGGCTCTATGAAGTAAATCAAGACGTGGATATTCAACGAAAACCAGGTTTTCATGTCAGCCAAGCATTATTTTGTCAGCAATGCTGTTTTGTAAAAGTGTCCTTGACCTCACCTGACCAACTTTCAATCATGACCCGCGTCTTCACACAAGTGACCCACACAGCAGTGTTAAACAATATATCTCAATTCAAACAAAAGATAATCAGTGGAAATATTTTTTTCTATTTTAGTAGAAATGACCTTGACACAAGCAGCCACACTTTCAATCAAAAGCAGCGTTTAAGCATAAGCTACATACACATAAATTTCATCATGAGCCTTTTTGACATCTCATTTGCCAACTTAAGTTGTCTAAAAGTCCGACAGTTAGGTATTCTCAACCACAATTCTGTTATATGTATATTGGGTCCAGATTGTTCATCAAAGCCATCAATCTGTAAATTATAAATAGTAAAAGTAACATTAAAAGGAACAAGTACGCTACAATTATGAATACAGTACCATATGTATTATGTAATAATAAATATGATAATGACATAAAGTCCCTATCATAATATCTTTTAATGTATAAATTACAGTATTGCACTATTATTGCATATACATACAGTTCCTCAACAAGATGTTCACAGCAGTGTCTATAACATTATAGAACACTATACTGCTTCATCTTATTAATAATTTAATTTGTGATTATTAACAATTTATACCTGTTGTACTATTTAGACATCATTTACATGTTATATTAGATATAAAACCCTCAGTTTGGGTGCAAGGCTTCCATTTGTTATTATTCACTAGCTTCTAAATCATTTTAAATGACTCATTGATTTAAAAAACATGATAGTTTAGATGAGGAATTGTTTAAATCTGTATAAGTCAATATGTACATGTACGTGTTAAAATTGTACCATAAGCATTCATCTTTGATGTGTTCACGTTCTTTTTCTCCAGTTTCATGCACAAACACTACAAAGTACCAAGGTTGAGTTGCTTCAGGTTCCAAAATCATCCACATATCTAATTTCCATCAAAATGACTGCTTGTTCCTGTAAAACATGTTTTTAGAATTCATTAGATATCATTTTTGTGTCGCCTGAAAAGGCGACATATAGGTGTTACTTTGGCGGCGGCGGCGGCAGCGGCTGCGGCGTCACAAATTGCTTGTCCGGAGCATAACTTTGTCACCTTAAGTTCAAATGACTCAAGATTTGGTATGCATGTTTCTTACAATAAGCCGAAGTGCAGTGCACAAGAACCATAACTCTACCTGTCATAGTTTTTGAATTATTTCCCTTTGATTGATTTTATTAGAGCATTTCTTGTCCGGTGAGCATAACTTTGTCACCTTAAGTTCAAATGACTCAAGGTTTGGAATGCATGTTTCTTACAATAAGCCAAAGTGCAGTGTGCAAGAACCATAACTCTACCTGTCATAGTTTTTGAATTATTTCCTTTTGATTGATTTTATTAGAGCATTTCTTGTCCGATGAGCATAACTTTGTCACCTTAAGTTCAAATGACTCAAGGTTTGGAATGCATGTTTCTTACAATAAGCCAAAGTGCAGTGTGCAAGAACCATAACTCTACCTGTCATAGTTTTTGAATTATTTCCCTTTGATTGATTTTATTAGAGCATTTCTTGTCCGGAGCATAACTTTGTCACCTTAAGTTCAAATGACTCAAGATTTGGTATGCATGTTTCTTGCAATAAGCCGAAATGCAGGGCACAAGAACCATAACTCTACCTGTCATAGTTTTTGAATTATTTCCCTTTGATTGATTTTTTTAGAGCATTTCTTGACCGGAGCATAACTTTGTCACCTTAAGTTCAAATGACTCAAGATTTAGTATGCATGTTTCTTGCAATAAGCCGAAGTGCAGTGCGCAAGAACCATAACTCTGCCTTGCATCGTTTTTGAATTATTTCCCTTAGATTGATTTAATTTGAGCATTTCTTGTCCGGCGGATAACTTTGTCACCAAGAGGTTGAATGACTTGAAATTTGGGACGCATGTTTCTTACCAAAAGTCCAAGTGCAGTACACAAGAATCGTAACTCTTCCTTGTGCCATTTTTTATTTTTGTCCCTTTGATTGATTTTATAAGCATTTCTTGTCAGTGGCATAACTTTGTCACCATAAGTATTAATGACTCCAAGATAGGTATGCATGTTTCTTGCTGTGACATTTTTTTGTCCAGAGCATCACTTTGTCGTTTTTAGTTCAGATGACTAGAGAACTCTTGTGAGTTGATATGTAGCCCAATAGTGGATAGTTTTCCATGACAAATGTGCATGTCATCAGGCGACACATGCGACTCGCGGAGCTTTTATTTTGTTTAAAATTAACTTATATCTGAACCTTTAATGTTGGTTGTGTTAAATATTGATCACTATCAAATTGTACAGATGTAAAGACATTCTATTATTTTAAAGTTAAATTAAATTATTAAAATGCACAATGGGAGGTTTTTCGTTAATAGTTAAACAATTGTAGCAAGGCTATATATATGAGCCGTTCTCCAGGAAAACTGGGCTTAGTGACATTATATAGGAATTATGTAATAAGATATAGAAAATGCTCTGAAATGAGAAAAAAGTCAAGGTCCCTGATTTAACTTTAAATAATTGGATAGTATAGTACTATCTCTAAGATTGAATTTTTCTCATGAATCATGTTAAAATAACTTCTGCCGTTGCTATGGTGATCCATTTCTGAAAAATACCCACATTGAGAAAAACGAGGGTGAGTGGTAAGAATCAGTAGCTACTTTCTCTAAAAGCAAATATTCATACTTGTGATATATTATATCAAAATAAGAATGTAATTCTAAATTGTGGTACTATTTTGAAATGTTTACGTCAAGAATGTATGAAATGCTGGATTTCATATATATAAAGCTGAATTTCAGGGTTAGAATTAAAATCTGTATGTATGGTACATCTGTACTGGAGTCTGGATTGCACATAATCCTTAACATTTCCTGAGAGGCTAGCTAGGTGATGCAATTAAATCAGAATTTGACATTAACACTATCATGATGTTTGTAAGCTCAGATTCATATATAGCTTTTAAATAATAACAAAAGGGCCCTAGGTCGCTCACCTGTTATAGCAGTACATGCAAGACCTGTGATTTGACCTAGTGACCTAGTTCTTGGCCCCATATGACGCAATATCGCACTTGACCTAGATTTTGTTGAGATGATCACTCTGACCAAGTTTCGTAAGGATTAGGCTAAAATTGTGACCTCTAGTAACTATACAAGGTTTTTCTATGATTTGACCTTGTGACCTAGTTTTTGACCCTGGATGACCCAATATCGAACTTGACCTAGATTTTGTTGAGATGATCATTGTGGTCAAGTTTCATACAGATTAAGTCAAAATTGTGACCTCTAGTGTCTACACAAGGTTTTTCAATGATTTAACCTTGTGACCTAGTTTTTGACCCCGGATGACCCAATATCGAACTTGACCTAGATTTTGTTTTGATGATCATTGTGACCAAGTTTCATAAAGATTAGGTCAAAATTGTGACCTCTAGTAGTGGGGTGACAATCAGCTCAAAAGTGGCTTCTTTAAGGAGTAGGTGACAACTAAAGTAGAACAAGCAATGTTATATATCAAAATATTCGTCTATGTCTGTACTATATGGAACTGCCGGCATAAATTGTCAACGGGTGGTGCGGACCCGGAAATCCAAGATGGCATCCAAGATGGCCACCATAATTTATGCATACACTAAATTCTATGTTCTCATGCATTTTTTTATTTATGTATATAGTTACAAATATTTGCTTGGATATTATTCATTTGATAATGTACATCAAATAGACACACAAGACTGACCACTTTGAGGTCAAGGTCATTTCAAGGTCAAATTACGAAAAATAGCTGAAAAAATGATGTTTCCTCACTTGGTTTCTTATTTTAGCAGATGTTTTCCATTCAAGTTGGTATTAAAAGTGATGAAAGTGTTTATAAACACATATTCTCTAATTATTAGTTCAATTTTCAATTCAAAATATTACAACTTTGTCAAAACTGACATTATTATGCATGTACACGTTGGCCGAGATGGAATTCTTAAATTGCTGCTTCACTATTTAAAATTTTAGTATTCAACTATTGACAATAGTATTTCTAATGGTATGATTAAATGTTTGTCTAAACATTATTAGCTTGGTATTGTACTCCAAATGGACTTGAAAAATGATCACTCAAGGTCAAGGTCAATGTCATTTCAAGGTCAAACTACCAAAAGTACCTGAAAATTTGATATTTCGCTGCAAATTATTATCATAAAGTATGTTGAACATTGTATTTTGTTTTAGATGTGATAGCAGGTATTCTAAGTGAAAATTCTTTCATTAGAAGTGATATATTTTTACTGGAAGTAGAAAATCTATTTAAATTTTGTGACATAACATTATTTCCTGGAAGTGATTCTACGTAATGTACAATATTGCAGCCGTGAATTGTTTATTCTTGATTGTTGAATCTCTATATTTGACAGTATTATTGTTAATGGTTTTACAACATTTTATAAGACAGTTATTATATATTATAATGCACCTATCAATATTTTGCCCCAGGGTGGGGGAGTGGCGGGCATACTGGGGACTTTAGACAAATGGGATTTTAACACGCCATTTGATTCCGGAACCGGGAAATAGTCTTTGGGGTGCTCATAACCAATGAAGCATGGCATACAGGGGAGGTTAGACAGAAGGGATTTTTCCGGGAACTAGACTTTGGCTGGATTTTAGATCCTAGTATTTGGGAATTTAGATGCAGCCAAAAGCAGACATGCTACAACCATTTAAAGCCGGCAGGCCATTTGATACACCCAGCATCTCCTACTTTGGGAATTTAAACAAAACGTTACGTTTACTCTAGGGTGGGGAATTGACCCAAAAGAGAAAAATTGTTTATTCATCTGGGTCTGTCCACAACTCCCCACCTGAGGCAAAATATTGATAGGTGCATAATTATCTTAATGCGACTACCTGAACAGTTGTGCAATACTGAACATTGACAGGTCATGGTATTTAAGGTAAAAAAAGTAACTCAAGATACCCTTAAGATAGTGTTACTGATCTTAGTTTAAAGCCTTTGCTTATATTTCCATATCTGTCTAGAGCCAGTAATGTATGTGCTCCATACCGCATGTAGTCAGGAATCGCTGTACCATGACTTGATGTGCCAGGCTGTGTCCAAAAGAGCCAAGAATGGTCCTTACGTTAGGTATTTCATAGTAGCCAGGAATGGCTGTACCAGGCAACTTTATGTAACCACAGAGCCAGGAATTGGTGTGCAATGTACATTGTACCACATTAAACCATGAATGGCTGTGCCAGGCAGTCATATATAATTGGACTGGAATGTCTGTGTTGACCTCTGATAGGTACCCCAACCATGTCAGATATGGTGGCACACAGGGGTGGCAAGTGTTGCATATGGCCTGATATGGTTTTTATATGCCCGTCGAAAACGGGACGTATTATGTGAACACCCTTGGCGGGCGTGCAGGCGGGCGGGCAGGCGGGCGGGCGGGCGGGCAGGCGGGCGGCGGCGTCCAGTAATTTGTCTGTACTCTAGCGCTAACAGTTTACATCCGATCACCTTCAAACTTGCTGACAATGCTTATGGGCATAATATCTAGGCCAAGTTCGATTATAGGCCAAATCGGCCTAGGCCTTATTGGGTTATGGTCCTTTAATTACCAAATAAGTATGAAAATGGCCTTGTCTGTACTCTTACGCTAACAGTTTTCATCCGATCATCTTCAAACTTGCTGACAATGCTTATGGGCATAATATCTAGGCCAAGTTCGATTATAGGCCAAATCGGCCTAGGCCTTATTGGGTTATGGTCCTTTAATTACCAAATAAGTATGAAATTGGCCTTGTCTGTACTCTAGCGCAAACAGTTTTCATCCGATCATCTTCAAACTTGCTGACAATGCTTATGGGCATAATATCTAGGCCAAGTTCGATTATAGGCCAAATCGGCCTAGGCCTTATTGGGTTATGGTCCTTTAATTACCAAATAAGAATGAAATTGGCCTTGTCTGTACTCTAGCGCAAACAGTTTTCATCCGATCATCTTTAAACTTGCTGACAATGCTTATGGGCATAATATCTAGGCCAAGTTCGATTATAGGCCAAATCGGCTTAGGCCTGATTTGGTTATGATCCTATAATTACCAAAATAAATGTGAAATTGACCTTGTCTGTTCTCTAGTGCAAAGAGTTTTCATCTGAGTATCTTCAAACTTGGTGACAATGTTCATGGATATAATATCTAAGACAAGTTCAATTGTAGGCCAAATCAGCCTAGGCCTTCTTGGGTTATGGTCTTTTAATTAAAAAAAAGGTTGGATTGTTTGTTTTTAGCTCACCTGTGACAAAGTGACAGAGTGAGCTTTTGTGATCACACTTCGTCCGTCGTCCGTCCGTCTGTCCGTCCGTCAACAATTGGGTTGTGTCCTCTCTAGAGGTCACAATTTTGGCCTAATCTTTATGAAACTTGGTCACAATGATCATCTCAACAAAATCTAGGTCAAGTTCGATATTGGGTCATCTGAGGTCAAAAACTAGCTAACTAGGTCAAATTATAGAAAATTCATGTGTAGTCACCAGAGGTGTTAATTTTCGCCTAATCTTTATGAAACTTGTTCACAATGACCATCTCAACAAAATCTAGGTCAAGTTCAATATTGGGTCATCCGGGGTAAAAAAAAACTAGGTCACAAGGTCAAATCATAGAAAAACCTTGTGTAGTCACTAGAGGTCATAAGTTTGACCTAATCTTTATGAAACTTGGTCACAATGATCATCCCAACAAATGCTAGGTCACGTTTGATATTGGATCATCCAGGGTCAACAACTAGGTCACAATGTCAAATCATAGGTAAACCTTGTGTAGTCACCAGAGGTTACAATTTCAACTTAATTTTTATGAAACTTTGTCACAATGATCATGTCAACAAAATCTAGGTCAAGTTCGATTTTGGGTCATCTGGGGTCAAAAACAATGTCACAATGTCAATTACAAAAATCACAATGTCAATTGATATTTTCCTGAGGGTCGTGGGTTCAAACCCCACTGGAGCCATACTTTTTTTATGCCCCCCTATCGATAGATGGGGAGGCATATAGTGATTCACCTGTCCGTCCGTCCGTCCGTCCGTCCGTTCGTCCGTTCGTCCGTCCGTCCGTCCGTCCGTTCGTCCGTCCATCCTGGTTAACCCAAATTGACCGTTTCTTCTAGCATTAATATGGCTTGCTACAAAGCTTTCATACTTGCATGGATGTTGTGTATGAACACTCTACACACGCCTGTACCACCTAACCCCATTTTGACCTTCACCTTGACCTAATTTTGGACTTAGACTTATTGATGGACAAGGCTTCCACAGGGGGCATAAGCGTTTAGTGAACGCAGTCTTGTTTTTGTTTTTTTTTTTGTTTTTTTTTAAGTGTTTAGGTATTGTTTTGTCTTTATAACATGTATTTGTACAGTTATATGGAGGAAAATATTTTGTTTAAATTATAGGTCAAATCATAGAAAAACCTTGTGAAGTCACCAGAGGTTACTATTTCAACTTAATCTTTATGGAACTTTGTCACAATGATCCTGTCAACAAAATCTAGGTCAAGTTCGATTTTGGGTCATCTGGGGTCAAAAACAAGGTCACACTGTCAATTGACATTTTCTACTCTTCAATTGCCTCGCCCGAAACTACATCGTGTCTAGGCTCTGCATTGTATATAAAACGCGTGTGTTAAAAGAATGACTTGTATTATATATTAATACTCTCGCACTATCAGTTTATCATACTGATTGTAACAAATTAATAATGACCAGGGTGTAGAACCATGAAATATTTAAACCTCAGGCAGTGTGTGTACTCATTTAAACCTTTCAACATGTAGTCTTCATGGTCACTAAACTCTCTGCTATAACTCTCTCTGTATAGTGTATACTTACAAGTAAACTTTCATCAACCAATGAAAATGTGTATCAGGGTTCACAGCAGTTTTGTACAGGTCAAATATCAAAATATTCTAGTATTTTAAGCAGGGTGCGAATTGTAATGGTTAAGAGGAAATCAAAGCGCTGTAGGGAGCGTAGACATTTTCCAGAGGGTCGTCGGTTCAAACCCCACTGGAACCATAATTTTTATTTTTTTAAGTATTTAGGTATTGTTTTGTCTTCATGGCATGTATTTGTACCGTTATATGGAGGAAAATATTTTTCCCAAAATATTTTGTTTAAATTATAGGTCAAATCATAGAAAAACCTTGTGTAGTCACCAGAGGTTACAATTTCAACTTAATCTTTATGAAACTTTGTCACAATGATCATGTCAACAAAATCTAGGCCAAATTCGATTTTGGGTCATCTGGGGTCAAAAACAAGGTCACATGGTCAAATCATTAAAAAATTTGCAATAGAGGCTGAATTTCCTTAAATTTTATTCAGAAAATATGTAGGGTCACCATAGGGGTGTGCATGCACTAGAACGACAGGTGTTTTCATTGACCATGCTTTGAGACTCACCATGCCCCAAGACGGGCGTATTTTGTGACATTTTGGCACTCTTGTTCTTAGTGTTGATGAGTACTCCTTAAGACCTAGTATGGCTGTTCTCAATGGGGTGAGATCCAATAAGTACCTGGTATGGCTGTAGTTGAAAAAGGTGAGTCACCTCTTTGTCCTAAGATGGCTAAACTCTGTGATGGTTGGGTATCCCTTAGGGCCTGATATGGCTGAATTGGTAGTGGTAAGTATGTGTACTACATCGGTCAGGTATGGCTGCATTAAGTGGTTGCATTAGAACCCCTTAGACCTTTATTTGACCATAATTGATGGTGGTCATTACACAAATAGGGCCAATGATTGCTGCACTCAGTGAGGGTGAGTACTCCATATGGCATGGTATGGCTTTAATAAGTGAGGTTGGTACACAATAGGACCTAGGATGGCTTACATATGTGATGGTGGGTACACAATGGGGCCTAGGATGGCTGAAATCTGTTAGGGTGGGTTCTCAATAGGGCTGTGATGACGGAAATCTGTGATGCTGGGTACTCACTAGGGCCTGAGATGGCTTAATCTGTGATGCTGGGTACACAATAGGGCTTTGGATGGCTGAAAACTGATGGTGGATACATAATAGGGCATAGGATGGCTGAAATCTGTGAGGGTGGGTGCACAATAGGGCCTAGGATGGCTGAAACTTGTGAGGGTGGGTACTCAATAGGGCCTGGGATGGCTGAAATCTGCAAGGGTGGGTACACAATAGGGCTTGGGATGGCTGAAATCTGTGATGGTGGGTACACAATAGGGCGTAGGATGGCTGAAAAATTGTGAGGGTGGGTACACAATAGGGCCTTGGATGGCAGTAATCTGTAATGGTTGGTACTCAATGAGGCTTGGGATAGCTGAAATCTGTAAGGGTGGGTACTCAATATGGCCTAGGATAGCTGAAATCTGTAAGGGTTGGTACTCAATAGGGCCTGGGATGACTGTAGTCTGTAAGGGTGGGTACTCAATAGGGCCTGGGATGACTGTAATATGTAATTGTGGGTACTCAATAGGGCCTTGACGACTGTAACCTGTAAGGGTGGGTACTCAATAGGGCCTTGGGTGACTACTCAGAGGTGGTGGGTACCCAATAGGGCCTGGGATGACTGTACTCCGAGGTAGTGGGTACCACATGGGACCTGGGCTGGCTGTTCTCTGTGGTATAGGGTATTCAATATGGCCTGGGATGGCTGTTTTCTGTGGTGGTGGGTACCCAATAGGGCATGGGGTGACTGTACTTAGAGGTAGTGGGTACCAAATGGGCTTAGGCTGGCTGTTCTCTGTGGTATAGGGTATTCAATAGGGCCTTGGATGGCTGTTTTTTGTAGTGGTGGGTACTAAATAGCCTTTAATAGGGCCTGGGATGACTACTCAGAGGTAGTGGGTACCAAATGGGGTATGGGCTGGCTGTTCTCTGTGGTATAGGGTATTCAATAGGGCCTGTGATGGCTGTTTCTGTGGTAGTGGGTAGGTAGCAGGTATACAATAGGGCCAGGGATGACTGTTCTCAGAGGTGGTGGGTATCCAATATGGCCTGAGATGGCTGTACTCAAGGTGGTGGGTACCAAATGGAACCTGGGATGGCTGTTGTCTGTGGTAGTGAGTATCCAATGGGGCCTAGGATGGCTGTACTTGGTGGTGACGAGTACTCAATAAGACCCAGTATGACTTTAATTGGTGGCGGTGGGTACCCAAATTGGCCTTGGTTGGTTGAACTTTGGGAGCTGAGAACATAAACTGGCCTGGGATGGCTGTACTAGGCAGTGTTAAGTACCAAATAGGGCATTGAATGGCTGTTCTCAGTGGATGTGAGTACCCTCAGGCTATACACAATGGTTGTGAGTAGGGCATAGGGCCTAGGGTGGCTGTAATTGGTTGTGGTAATTACCACATGGGATCTGGTATGGCTGTATTTATTGGTTGTGACTACCTCATAGGGATTAGTATGTCCATAACTAGTGGTGGTGAATTACCCAATAGGCCTATGATGGTTGTAGTGCACATGGTATGGCTGTACTTAGTTGGTCCAAGCACCCCTAATTAGGACATAGTATGGTTGTAACCGGTGGTGGTAAGTACAACAAGGGTCAGGTGTGAGTGTACTCAATTGTTATTGGTGGTGTGAATTGGGCCTTGGATGTCTGTACCATATTGTTGTGACTTATGTGTACCTCATAGGACCTGGTATGGCTGTAATTCATTGGTTATGAGCACCCCAAAGACTATTTCCCGGGATCCGGAATCAAATGGCGTGTTAAAATCCCATTTGTCTAAAGTCCCTTGTATGCCCGCCACTCCCCCACCCTGGGGCAAAATATTGATAGGTGCATTATAATATATAATAACTGTCTTATAAAATGTTGTAAAACCATTAACAATAATACTGTCAAATATAGAGATTCAACAATCAAGAATAAACAATTCACGGCTGCAATATTGTACATCACTTCCAGGAAATAATGTTATGTCACAAAATTTAAATAGATTTTCTACTTCCAGTAAAAATATATCACTTCTAATGAAGGAATTTTTACTTAGAATACCTGCTATCACATCTAAAATAAAATACAATGTTCAACATACTTTATGATAATAATTTGCAGCGAAATATCAAATTTTCAGGTAATTTTGGTAGTTTGACCTTGAAATGACATTGACCTTGACCTTGAGTGATCATTTTTCAAGTCCATTTGGAGTACAATACCAAGCTAATAATGTTTAGACAAACATTTAATCATACCATTAGAAATACTATTGTCAATAGTTGAATACTAAAATTTTAAATAGTGAAGCAGCAATTTAAGAATTTCATCTTGGCCAACGTGTACATGCATAATAATGTCAGTTTTGACAAAGTTGTAATATTTTGAATTGAAAATTGAACTAATAATTAGAGAATATGTGTTTATAAACACTTTTATCACTTTTAATACCAACTTGAATGGAAAACATCTGCTAAAATAAGAAACCAAGTGAGGAAACATAATTTGTTCAGCTATTTTTCGTAATTTGACCTTGAAATGACCTTGACCTCAAAGTGGTCAGTCTTGTATGTCCATTTGATGTACATTATCAAATGAATAATATCCAAGCAAATATTTGTAACTATATACATAAATAAAAAAAATGCATGAGAACATAGAATTTAGGGTGTATGCATAAATTATGGCGGCCATCTTGGACGCCATCTTGGATTTCCGGGTCCGCACCATGCGTTGACAATTTATGCCAGCAGTTCCATATAGTACAGACATAGACGAACATTTTGATATATAACATTGCTTGTTCTACTTTAGTTGTCACCTCACCCCAAAAAATCACCAATTGTCACCCCACTATAGTGACTACACAAGGTTTTTCTATGATTTGACCTTGTGACCTAGTTTTTGACCCCGGATGACCCAATATCGAACTTGACCTAGATTTTGTTGAGATGATCATTGTGACCAAGTTTCATAAAGATTAGGTCAAAATTGTGACCTCTAATGACTACACAAGGTTTTTCTATGATTTGACCTTATGACCTAGTTTTAGACCCAAGATGACAATATCGAACTTGACCTAGATTTTGTTGAGATGATCATTGTGACCAAGTTTCATAAAGATTAAGTCAAAATTGTGACCTCTAGTGTCTACACAAGCAAATTGTTGACGGACGGACGACGGAGGAAGAGTGATCACAAAAGCTCACTCTGTCACTTTGTGACAAGTGAGCTAAAAACATTGTGTACAGTACTTAAAATAGCTGTTATTCAACATTAAACTACTTACCATTATAATGATTCATCAAACTTCACAGTGCTCAGTGTAACAGTTGTTTTTCGAATAAATAATTCCACTTTTAATAATCCTTGTACTGCAGTATTTAAGTCAAATGCAGAAGTATCCTTTATTAGTGTAGGATTGGTTAAAAAAACAAAATACTAACAACTAGCAATATCCTTTAAAATGTTGAAAACATTGCACATCTTTGTGAGATCTTGAGACAATGAACTCCAGACAAGTTCAAACTAGCCAAGCAGAAGACAGAAAATATTTTGGGGGAAATTCAAACTAGCAATAAATCAGACTGGGAGGGCTCTTTATCTCAGCTTCTCATTAACGGGGGATATTTGTGTGTACATTAGACATGTATTATAACTATCAGTCCAACATGTTCAGTGGGTTGTATTATATAAATTGCCTTGATTGATACATTGATGCCATTACACATTAATTATATTTATACATAAAATGTTAGTGTAAGTCTTATGAAATTACTAATCATAAAACATTACAGTGTATATAACTTGACAACAATTAAATACTGCTACTTTAAAAAGTTAAGAGGATAGTTTTAATATTTATACCCCCGCAAACAAAGTTTGAAGAGGGTATACTGGAGTCACCGTGTCTGTCGGGCGGTCGGTCGGTCTGTCTGTTAGCAAAATCCTGTCCGCTCTGTAACTTTGTCGTTTCTTGCTGGATTTCAAAATTGCTTGGCACAAATGTTAACCACGTCAAGACAGTGTGTCTTGCGCAACACCCAGGTCCCTATCTCCAAGGTCAAGGTCGCACTTAGAGGTCAAAGGTTATATAGTCATGCAAGTCGTGTCCGCTCTGTAACTTTGTCGTTTCTTGCTGGATTTCAAAATTGCTTGGTACAAATGTTAACCACGTCAAGACGGTGTGTCATGCGCAACACCCAGGTCCCTATCTCCAAGGTCAAGGTTGCACTTAGAGGTCATTTCAATCTGTGTATTGCAGCATATTTTCATCAAATGTGTTCTTTAGACTATAATTTTAAATAATATACCTGTGTCAAGGCAGTGCTGCGGGGGTATGATTCATCACTCCAGTGATACTTCTAGTTTTTATCTGCTCTGCAAGATAGTTTGTCAGAAAAATAGGATTCTAGCCATAATTTTTTGTGAATGTCTGTGAAGAAATTTAATGCATTCAAATTCTTGTTTTATATTATGATAATAATTTCTAACGTTTTCCAAGGACAAATGCGGAAAATGCTTGGACGTCCAAGTCTTTTTCATTTATTTTCCCAGGACAGCTAGGAAATTGTACAGCAGGGTGTGCAGTAAGCAAAGCTGACAAGATAAACATATATAGTACACATTACAAGTTTTAGCACCAGCCCATTAGGCATATGTGTCACTTGGAACAAATGCTATAAAATTATACTATCATTAAGATTTGAGTTATTTATACATTTTGGCATAATTAACAGTTCGAAATATGTGCAAAAGTCTTGACTTTCCATTTTGTCAACCAAACCTTGTCCAAGGTATTCCAATGATTTTCATTTGGTCAAACACAGAACACTAAAGTTCAATGATTTCCAAAGATATTGGAATCTAATATCAGAAGCAAAGTGTAAACCTAAGGATTTCCAAAGACATTGGAATCTAATTTGAGAAGCAAAGTAAAAGTCCAAAGTAATCCATAGTTTTCTGATTTGGAAAACATTGGATTATTTTTCACTGTTTTCCAAAGTATTCCAATACTAGAATCCAAGAAATCTTAGGATTTCCAATGTATTCTCGACAGTGATTTTTTGAACAAATTTTTCTGGGAAAACATTGAATACTTTTAAGAATTCATTGGAATTCTTTGGAATGAGAAAAACACGAGTGGGTGCCAGAAACACTACAGATGTCACAATGCAGTCCCATGTGATCAGAAATACAATAAATTCATTTAATATCAACTTAATTTTCGCTGGGCACGTAAAACATCTGTGAAAACATGAGATTTATAAATGGAGCCCGCCGTGCAAAGTAACTTGCTGAAAACCACGTACAAAGTAACAAATGGAAAATTGGTACCTGCAATTTGTTTAATTCACAAATCTTTCAGAGAAAATGATGACAGCCTGAACGTGGCACCCCTTAATGCGTATGGTGCACCACTTTATTTTTATAGATCACAATGTGGTAGATAGAAAATCAAATATTTACCTTGCCGAACCTGCAACAACGCGATTCAAGAGACATGCCGAGTAACGGTTTTTCCTGTTCTAAAAATATACAGTGTACCCAGTGATGTATGACAATATATGTTTCTATATTGCAGGTGCCAATGTTGGTTCCTGGATTAAACTATGCCTTTGAAACTTACATTGAATGCCTAAATGACAAGGGTGTGTCAGATACAGTCAAGGTTCGTATTTTGATTTTGTGTCACCTGACCTGGCGACATAAAATATAGGGATTACTTTGGTAGGCAGCGGCAGTGTCAGCGGCTGATTTGGCTTGTCCTGAGCTTTACTTTGTAACCATTGGTTTGAATGACTCGAAACTTGCTATGCATATTTCTTGCTATTAGTCGAAGTGCAGTGCACACGAACCATAACTCTTCATTGCATATTTCTGGAGTTTTTTCCCTTTGTAATTTTGCATACTTAATTCTTGTCTTATAATGCCATAACTCAAACAGTATAAGAGTTATCAATTTGAAACTTCATAGGTATATAGATCTTGTCCAGAGCATAACTTTGTAACAATTGGTTTGTATGACTCAAAACTTGCTATGCATGTTTGTTGCAATGACATGAAGTGCAGTGCGCAAGAACTCTACTTTGCGCTGTGTGTGAGAACAAAATGTGTGACATCACCAGCGTCTTGGCGCGAAACAGTTGCATCGCCAACTTAAAATTGCTATTTCTGACATTGTATTAACCTAGTAACTATGATAACACGATAAACACGAGATCACATCTCCAAAGACAATTCATGATGGATTCCATATTATTGCAGTTAAAGCAAGGTTAAGTGCACTTTGCAATGTCAATGATTATATTTCACATAGTCAGGCGACACATCCCACTCACGGAGCTTTTATATATACAGTAAAACCTCGTTATGTCGAGGACCCATCGGGACAAGCCAAATGCTCGAGTTTTAAGCCAGGTGTTCGAAATATCCGAAGACAATGATGAATTATTATTATGACTTAGTGTAACTGTGTTTATAATGAAAATGTGTTTGATTCATGTATTTGGTTCTAACTACGAATATTGTCATTGTTTTTCAAGTCTATACGCAGTTTGAATCGTGTCACAAGACATTTGCCGAATTCAACAACTTGCAAATGAAAGTAGTAATGAATACTTTTACATCAAATATCAAACTCCATTTAACAGTTGTAATAAAAGTTTGCATTGGCAATAAGATAACATTACCCAAAGCGCACGATAGATCCCACATGTGTGAACAAACACCAACGCACAAAAATCATTTCAAACTTCCAACCCATTTCTTCAAATCGATAAGATGACATGATAAAATAATACCCGGATCCAGTCGATCCAGTTTCCAGCACAGGGATACGGCTCATTGAGTAAAAAACATGCACTGTATTATCTATGATAATTAGTCCTCTACCGGTTTTTGACCGGAGGGGACTATAGGTTTGCCGTCTGTCCGTCAGTCAGTTAGTCCTTCAGTCCGTCCGTCAAAAAATCTGGATCCTGACATAACTCAAACAGTTTCCAAGCTAGGTTTATGAAACTTGATACAATGTATGTGGATAAGGGCCAATAAGGGGATTATGCACTTCTAAAGATATTTTGATTCTGACAAAAATTGAGGTTGCTATGGCAACAGAAACATTGATAATGGCTTCAAACCGGTAGTGGACTTCTGTATTGCTTGCAATTCTTAATTACTTGTTTATTTAGGGCATGATGATTAGCTGAGTTATATTCCTGTGGTTTCCAGTTGAAACACGCGCGAAAATTGGGGACATCAAAGCATGGCGGTCTTTTGACTGACTTCTAACGCGTCGCACATCAAAGAAATTACCGGAACAGTTGGGAGCAGTGTTACGTCAGAGTTCCATACCGCGGTATGAATTCGCCAATCAGCGCATAGTGTTGATTTATTTATGTAATTGACATTTAATTTTCTACTTTACAAAGTCGACAAATTTTTTATTCTTCAGGGTTGTTTGATTCGAATAGGATTTAATGGCAGACTTGATTTACTTCACTTATTCGGTATAGGACACGTGAAATTGTACTGTATCTAAGCCTACATGCGCAGGTTTTCATTAAATACGGAATAGGAAAAGTTTTTGACTTGATTTTTGTGTCGCATGTAGGTGTTACTTTGGCGGCGGTGGCGGTGGCGGTGGCATCACAAATTACTTGTCTGGAGCATAAATTTGTCACCTTAAGTTCAAATGACTCAAGATTTGGAACTATAACTCTACCTTGCACCGTTTTTAGCTCACCTGTCACAAAGTGACAGAGTGAGCTTTTGTGATCACTCTTCGTCCGTCGTCCGTCCGTCGTCCGTCCGTCAACAATTTGCTTGTGTAGACACTAGAGGTCACAATTTTGACTTAATCTTTATGAAACTTGGTCACAATGATCATCTCAACAAAATCTAGGTCAAGTTCGATATCGGGTCATCCGGGGTCAAAAACTAGGTCACAAGGTCAAATTATAGAAAAACCTTGTGTAGTCACTAGAGGTCACAATTTTGACTTAATCTTTATAAAACTTGGTCACAATGATCATCTCAACAAAATCTAGGTCAAGTTCGATATTGGGTCATCTGGGGTCAAAAACTAGGTCACAAGGTCAAATAATAGAAAAACCTTGTGTAGTCACTAGAGGTCACAATTTTGACCTAATCTTTATGAAACTTGGTCACAATGATCATCACAACAAAATCTAGGTCAAGTTTGATATTGGGTCATTCGGGGTCAAAAACTAGGTCACAAGGTCAAATCATAGAAAAACCTTATGTAGACACTAGAAGTCACAATTTTGTCTTAATCTTTATGAAACTTGGTCACAATGATCATCTCAACAAAATCTAGGCCAAGTTCGATATTCGGTCATCCAGGGTCAAAAACTAGGTTACAAGGTCAAATCATAGAAAA
Source organism: Spisula solida (assembly GCA_947247005.1). Taxonomy (NCBI): domain Eukaryota; kingdom Metazoa; phylum Mollusca; class Bivalvia; order Venerida; family Mactridae; genus Spisula; species Spisula solida. The sequence goes on from OX365945.1 coordinate 38,283,155, forward strand.
ACCTTGTGTAGTCACTAGAGGTCACAATTTTGACCTAATCTTTATGAAACTTGGTCACAATGATCATCTCAACAAAATTTAGGTCAAGTTCGATATTGGGTCATATGGGGTCAAAAACTAGGTCACAAGGTCAAATCATAGAAAAACCTTGTGTAGACACTAAAGGTCACAATTTTGACTAAATCTTTATGAAACTTGGTCACAATGATCATCTCAACAAAATCTAGATCAAGTTCGATATTGGGTCATCTGGGGCCAAAAACTAGGTCACAAGGTCAAATCATAGAAAAACCTTGTATAGTCACTAGAGGTCACAATTTTGGCTTAATCCTTATGAAACTTTGTCAGAGTGATCATCTCAACAAAATCTAGGTCAAGTGCGATATTGCATCATATGGGGCCAAGAACCAGGTCACTGGGTCAAATCACAGGTCTTGCATGTACTGCTATAACAGGTGAGCGACCTAGGGCCCTTTGGGCCCTCTTGTTGAATTATTTCCCTTTCATTGATTTAATTAGAGCATTTCTTGTCCGGAGCATAACTTTGTCACCTTATGTTCAAATGACTCAAGATTTGGTATGCATGTTGCTTGCAATAAGCCGAAGTGCAGTGCACAAGAACCATAACTCTACCATGCATCGTTTTTTAATTATCTACCTTTGATTGATTTAATTAGAGCATTTCTAGTCCGGAGCATAACTTTGTCACCTAGAGTTCAAATGACTCAAGATTTTGTATGCATGTTTCTTGCAATAAGCCGAAGTGCAGTGCGCAAGAACCATAACTCTGCCTTGCATCGATTTTGAATTATTTCCCTTTGATTGATTTAATAAGAGCATTTCTTGTCCGTAGGATAACTTTGTCACCATTAGGTTGAATGACTTGAAACTTGGTATGCATGTTTCATACAAAAAGTCCAAGTGCAGTACACAAGAACCATAACTCTACCTTGTGCCATTTTTGAATCATTTCCCTTTGATTGATTTTATAAGCATTTCATGTCTGTGGCATAACTTTGTCACCATAAGTATGAATGACTCCAAAATTCCCTTTTGATTGATTTTATCAGGACATTTTTTTGTCCCAAGCATAACTTTGTCGTTTTTAGTTCAGATGACTAGAGAACTCTTGTGAGTTGGATATGTAGCCCAATACAGGATGGTTTTCCATGACAAATGTGCATGTCGTCAGGTGACACATGCGACTGACGGGGAGCTTTTATTACTTGCAGTTTTTAGCTCACCTGTCACAAAGTGACAGAGTGAGCTTTTGTGATCACTCTTCGTCCGTCATCCGTCCAAAATTACTTGTGTAGACACTAGAGGTCACAGTTTTAGCTTAATCATTATGAAACTTAATCACAATGATCATCTCAACAAAATCTAGGTCAAGTTCGATATCGGGTCATCCGGGGTCAAAAACTAGGTCACAAGGTCAAATCATAGAAAAACCTTGTGTAGTCACTAAAGGTCACAATTTTAACTTAATCTTTATGAAACTTGGTCACAATGATCATATTAACAAAATCTAGGTCAAGTTCGATATCGGGTCATCCGGGGTCAAAAACTAGGTGACAAGGTCAGATAATAGAAAAACCTTGTGTAGTCACTAGAGGTCACAATTTTGGCCTAATCTTTATGGAACTTGGTCACAATGATCATCTTAACAAAATCAAGGTCAAGTTCGATATTGGGTCATCTGGGGCCAAAAACTAGGTCACAAGGTCAGATAATAGAAAAACCTTGTGTAGTCGCTAGAGGTCACAATTTTGGCATAATCTTTATGAAACTTGGTCACAATGATCATCTGAACAAAATATAGGTCAAGTTCAATATTGGGTCATCCGGGGTCAAAAACTAGGTCACAAGGTCAAATCATAGATAAACCTTGTGTAGTCACTAGAGGTCACAATTTTGACCTAATCTTTATGAAACTTGTACACTATGATCATCTCAACAAAATCTAGGTCAAGTTCGATTTTGGGTCATCCGGGGTCAAAAGCAAGGTCACAAGGTCAAATCATAGAAAAACCTTCTGTTGTCAGTAGAGGTCACAATTTTGGCCTAATCTTTATGAAACTTGTTCACAGTGATCATCTCAACATTATCTAGGTCAAGTTTGATATTGGGTCATCGGGGGTCAAAAACTAGGTCACAACGTCAAATCATAGAAAAACCTTGTGTAGTCACTAGAGGTCACAATTTTGACCTAATCTTTATGAAACTTGTACACTATGATCATCTCAACAAAATCTAAGTCAAGTTCGATATTGGGTCATCCGGGGTCAAAAGCAAGGTTACAAGGTCAAATAATAAAAAAAATATGTCATTGGGTCTTAATGTGATGTAAATTATAAAGCATAAGAATACCTTGTACATGCAATAGAGGCTACCATTAGGGGTGCATGAACTACTAGGACAGTTGAGCGACCTATGGCCCTTTGGGCCCTCTTGTATACCGAATGATGCCTAAATATTTAAGATTCTACATGTACGTCGGTTAATCTTACAACAATTAAAAGTCTGTGCGAGTCAGTACGTTCGAAGCAACGATGGTGCATATAATAATTCTAGTTCTCATATGTGTTACAGTTCCTAATTGTTACATATTGAACTAGTTCTGAAACGTATGTGTTGTTTTAATCGCGCTCATTGATTAAATATCTCCTACTTCGTGTTTAATGTATCGAATCAAAAGTACTGAAATCAATGAAAGTGTTGAGGATTACGCTATTGCCATAAAATGTAATTATCACGATATGTGAAAAATACTGACCATAACAAAATTAAGTGTGACGTTTTTCAGAGGTGTGAAAGTTTGCTCAGATGATTACCTCGAGATAAAGTACGGTAACTAATTATCGTTGACAATTGTTGAATGGACCAACACTTGCGCTCGAATTAGACCGGATGCTGGTAATAACTTTACTCGAATAAGAGGGATAAATTAATGTACAATATAGAGCAAATTCACTGCTAAAATTAGGCCGGTTGCTCGAATAATCACTGCTTGTATTACCAAGGTTTTACTGTAATGTCTTTTAGTCCTGGCATGTTGTTAATGGGCGTTTTTATGTGATATTGAGACATACATACAAGTATTAATTTTTTGCTGGATGTTTGGATGGATAGTGTCGCAAAATTTGTCTGTGCTTGTTCTTGTTTAAACCATAGGTCAGATTTGAACGAAACTTCAAATCAATACTTGGTACTAAGCCTAGTTGTGCCTAGTGTCAGGAGTTTTAGGTAATATGAGTTTTGGCCATTTGTGGAATTTTGAAGACATACACTTTGGCGTCAAAAATTATTTTATAGGTCTTTGTTGCTCCAGCTATAAAGCCTAGTAAAGGCAGAATGAAAAGATGCCAGATCTTCTCTTTGAGAACAGAGCAAATGTGTAATGAGTTTTTGTCAAGCCCACTTGCGGTGAGCGAGACTTAGTCCCCACTTTTGGTGTATGTGCGTGCGTGCTTGCGTGCCTCCGTCCGATTTTGTCCGGACCATAACTTTGTCATGCTTTGACCAATCTTCCTTATATAGGCATGCATGTTCACCTCCATGAGGAGGAGTGTCATGTCCAACCCTCAGGTTCCTATCTCAAAGGTCAAGGTCACAGTTGGAGGTCAAATTGAATCTTGTCCAGACCATAACTTTGTAATGCTTTAACCAATCTTCCTTATATTCGACTTGAATGTTCACCTCCATGAGGAGGAGTGTCATGCCCAACCCCTAGGTTCCTATCTCAAAGGTCAAGGTAACAGTTGGAGGTCGAAGGTCAAATTGAGCTTGTCCAGACCATAACATTGTCATGCATTGACCAATCTTTCTTATATTTGGCATAAATGTTAACTTCCATGAGACAAAGTGTCATACCCCAACCCCCAGGTTCCTATCTCAAAGATCAAGGTCACAGTTGGAGGTCAAAAGGTCTAATTGAGCTTGTCCGGACCATAACTTTGTCATACATTGACTAATCTTTCTTTTATTTGGCATATATGTTAATCTCCATGAGGCAGAGTGTCATGCCCAACCCCCAGGTTCCTATCTTAAAGGTCAAGGTCACAGTTGGAGGTCAAAAGGTCAAATTGAGCTTGTCCGGACCATAACTTTGTAATACATTGACCAATCTTTCTTTTTTTTGGCATAAATGTTAACCTCCATGAGGCAGAGTGTCATACTCAACCCCGTGGTTCCTATCTCAAAGGTCAAGGTCACAGTTGGAGGTCAAAGATCAAATTGAGCTTGTCCGGACCATTACTTTGTCATACATTGACCAATATTTCTTTTATTTGGCATAAATGTTAACCTCCATGAGGCAGAGTGTCATGCCCAACCCCCAGGTTCCTATCTCAAAAGTCACAGTTGCAGGTCAAAGGTCGTATTGAAGTTTGTACGGATTATTTCTTCTTTATGCATGGTGGAATTAGATGTAACTTGGCACATTTAAGTTGGTGCTTTTTTCAACGTGCACCGAGGCTCAACATGATTAGCCCGAGGGCACGAATTTCTAGTAATTAAAATGTTGCAAATGCAAAATTGTTGTAAGTTTGGATTAATTCTAGAAACATGATATAAAGAGCCAGCAGTCAGTAGTCTAGACTGATGTTGTCATGTTCCTGCATGAATGCAGTTCAAAATTGTTCAGTTAACTTGATAAATGACTTCTTGTCATGTTAACAATCATGTATTGAATTCATAAATCATGATGTAGTTTATCCATGGTGAAATTGATGAGAGATATAGTGTATTATAATATATTGTGATTACATGCTGTAAAATGAATTATCTTTAAGGGTATGGAAATTCATGGAATTTTTTATATAATGGCAATTAGTTGTGTGACCTTGTAACGTTGTTGATTTAAAAATATTGGAAATGACTTTATATTGCTTTGCACTTATCGGTCGGTCGGTCAGTAGACCAGATGGTTAATGTTCAATAACTCCAGAACGCTTTGCCATAGGATCTTCAAACTTTACATGATGGTTGGTCATCAATAGTAGATGACCCCTATTGATTTTAAGGTCAAATGTCAAGGTCACAATGACCTTTGCCATTTCTTTATATGTGGCTGCCATGGGGGCATACGTGTTTCACAAACATCTCTTGTTATATTCAGAAAAACACTACTAGTCCACAAAAATTTGGTCTTCTTACTGAATTGGTATTAAGTTCTCTGTTATTAACAGGTATGCAGAACTTATGGGGATGCGATTATTTGGATTTCACTATAATATTCACGCATGTAAAAATTTATGTAGTTCATAATTATTTTATGATGAAATATTATTGGATAGTAATGAAAATTTGTCCATGTGATGGCGTAATACCTATGTTAGGCTATGCTTTTTTAGCTCACCTGAGCACGAAGTGCTCAATGTGAGCTATTGTGATCGCCCTATGTCCGGCGCCCCCGTCCGTCATTGGCAGTCAACAATTGGACTGTGAACACTCTAGAGGTCACAGTTTTCATTTTATCTTTCTGAAACTTAGTCAAAATGTTTGTCTCTATGAAATCTAGGCCACATTCGTAACTGGGTCATCTGAGGTCAAAAACTAGGTCACTAGGTCAAATCAAAGAAAACTTTGTTAACACTCTAGAGGTCACATTTTTTATCTAATCTGAACGAAACTTGGTCACAATGTGTACCTCTATGAACTCTAGGTCAAATTCGCAACTGGGTCATCTGGGGTCAAAAACTAGGTCACCAGGTCACATTGAAGAAAACCCATGTTAAGACTCTAGAGGTCATATTTTTATGCCCCCGTATCGATAGATCGGGAGGCATATAGTGATTAACCTGTCCGTTCGCAATCCATCCGTAGGCACCCGCTTGAAGTTTTGGGATGGGGAACAATAGGCTATATTTAGATTCTAATCATTCCGTTGCTTACGGGGTGCAAAATGTTGCTTATGGGGTTTTACAAACAAAAAAATGAACAAAAGAAAACCCCACAACGTCAGGGAGAACGCCCATTCGTCCGTTTCTGTAAGGCTTAAAAAGACGATAATCCAAGTTCAGGAAGAACTGATATTCAATTTCTAATATTTACATTCATCGACCATCGAGATGACACAAAGTGACAGAGTGAGCTTTTGTGATCACTCTTCGTCCGTCGTCTGTCTGTCCGTAAGCACCCACTTGTAGTTGTGGAACAATATCTAGGTCAAGTTCGATATTGGGTCATCTGAGGTCAAAATCTAGGTCACAAGGTCAAATCAAAGAAAATTCATGTGTAGTCACCAGAGGTGTTAATTTTCGCCTAATCTTTATGAAACTTGTTCACAATGACCATCTCAACAAAATCTAGGTCAAGTTCAATATTGGGTCATCCGGGGTCAAAAACTAGGTAACAAGGTCAAATCATAAAAAAACCTTGTGTAGTCACTATAGGTCACAATTATGACCTAATATCTATGAAACTTGGTCACAATGATCATCTCAACAAAATCTAGGTCATGTTCGATATGGGGTAATTTGGAGTAAAAGGTCACAAGGTCAAATCATAGAAAAACCTTGTGTAGTCACTAGAGGTCATACTTTTGACTTAATCTTTATGATACTTGGTCACAATGATCATCTCAACAAAATCTGGGTCAATTTCAATATTGGGTCATCCCGGGTAAAAAAAAATAGGTCACAAGGTCAAATCATAGAAAAACCTTGTGTTGTCACTAGAGGTCATAATTTTGACCTAATCTTAATGAAATTTAGTCGCAATTATAACCTCAGCAAGATCTAGGTCAAGAATTATATTGGGTCATCCAGGGTCAAAAACTTGGTCACAAGGTAAAATCATAGAAAAACCTTGTATAGTCACTATAGATGTCACAATTTTGGCCTTATCTTTTAGAAACTTTGTCACAATGATCATCTCAACAAAATCTGGGTCAATTTTGATATTGGGTCATCCTGGGTAAAAAAAACTAGGTCACAAGGTCAAATCATAGAAAAACCTTGTGTAGTCACTAGAGGTCATAATTTTGACCTAATCTTTATGAAATTCGGTCACAATGATCATCTCAACAAAATCTAGGTCAAGTTCGATATTGGGTCATCCGGGGTAAAAAAAAACTAGGTCACAAGGTCAAATCATAGAAAAACCTTGTGTAGTCACTAGAGGTCATAAGTTTGACCTAATCTTTATGAAACTTGGTCACAATGATCATCCCAACAAATGCTAGGTCACGTTTGATATTGGATCATCCAGGGTCAACAACTAGGTCACAATGTCAAATCATAGGTAAACCTTGTGTAGTCACTAGAGGTCACAATTTTGACCTAATCTTTATGAAACTTGGTCACAATGATCATGTCAACAAATTCTAGGTCAAGTTTGATATTCGGTCATCCGGGGTCAAAAACTAGGTCACAAGGTTAAATCATAGAAAAACCTCGTGTAGTCACTAGAGGTCATAAGTTAGACCTAATCTTTATGAAACTTGGTCACAATGATCATGTCAACAAATTCTAGGTCAAGTTTGATATTCGGTCATCTGGGGTCAAAAACTAGGTCACAAGGTCAAATCATAGAAAAACCTTGTGTAGTCACTAGAGGTCACAATTTTGGCCTAATCTTTATGAAACTTGGTCACAATGATCATCCCAACAAATTCTAGGTCACGTTCGATATTGGGTCATCCGGGGTCAAAAACTAGGTCACAATGTCAAATCATACGTAAACCTTGTGTAGTCACTAGAGGTCATAATTTCGACATAACCTTCATGAAATTTGGTCGCAATGATTATCTCAGCAAGATCTAGGTCAAGAATTATATTGGGTCATCCAGGGTCAAAAACTTGGTCACTAGGTAAAATCATAGAAAAACCTTGTATAGTCACTATAGAGGTCACAATTTTGGCCTAATCTTTTTGAAACTTTGTCACAATGATCATCTCTACAAAATCTAGGTCAATTGTGAGGTCACTATGTCTAATTACAGGGCTTGCATGCACTATGACGACAGGTGAACGACCTAGGGCCAGTTGGGCCCTCTTGTTTGTGCAAATGTTAAAGTTTAGGTACAGGTTGTTTCACCTCTAAATATTTTCAAAGTGCATTCACATATTGCTTTGCTTACTTGTTCTCCATCATGACCCCAACCCTTACACAGGGGTAGGTAACTCTATCAAGCATTTTGTTGAAATTATGCCCCCTTTGGACTTGATAATGCAAATGTTAATGTTTAGGTACGTTTTTTCCCCTCTAATATCTTGAAAGTGCATTGACATAAGTATTTTGGTGAAATTATGCCCCTTTTTTCAACTTAGTGCAAATGTTAATAATAAGTACAGGTTTTTTCACCTCTAATATTTTCAAAGTGCATTCACATATTGCTTTGGTACTTTGCATACTTGCTCACCATCATGACCCCAACCCCTACACAGGGGTAGGTAACTCCGAAAGTAGAAAAAATGGTCCAGATTTCGACTAAAGGTCACCGGAAATGACGATGTGACGGTGACCCTTGCGCGAAAAACTTTTGTTTTTTAGCTTGACAGGCCTACTTTTTGGCCCCTTTAGGGCATTGGTCCTGACCCCTTTGTCTAGCCTTATATTCCTGCTATAGAAAAATAAAAACTTTTTGGCGCTAAATGTTAATGCAATTCCACAGGGAATCGTACCGCAATGGCGGGTAGGACCAGTAATTTCGGTTTTGTAAAATCTACGTCCAAAGCCCTCTTTAAAGGGGTCTAGCGGGCCCAAAAACCTGTGCACGACCCTGGGCCCGTAATATCCTGTAGTCTGGGATGCCTGTGTACCCATGACTGCAAAATTCCCGAATTTTGGCATTTAGGTCGAAAACTACGGAAGGCTGAAATGGCCATCCCGGCGAGTCTGCATTAGTACGCTATGGTAGCGGAAAGGATATAAAATCTAGGTCAAATTTGCAACTGGGTCAACTGGGGTCAAAAACTAGGTCACTAGGTCACATTGAAGTAAGACCTTGTAAACACTCCATAGGTCACAGTTTTCACTTAATTCTAATGAAACTTTGTCACAATGGTTGTCTCAATAAAATCTAGGTTATGTTCGCAACTGAGTCACCTGGGGTTAAAAACTTTGTCACCAGGTCACATTGAAAAACACCTTTTTAAAACTCTAAAGGTCACAATTTTACCCAATCTTTATGAAACTTGGTCACAATGTTTTTCTCTATACAACCTAGGTAACTGGGTCATCTGGGGTAAAAAACTAGGTCACCAGGTCACATTGAAAAACACCTTTTTAAAACTCTAAAGGTCACAATTTTACCCAATCTTTATGAAACTTGGTCACAATGTTTTTCTCTATACAACCTAGGTAACTGGGTCATCTGGGGTAAAAAACTAGGTCACCAGGTATCATCAAAGAAAGATATTGTGAGCACTCTTGAGGTCATGCTTTTTGCCTAATATTTGTGAATCTTTGTCACAATGTTGGTCTCTATGAAATCTAGATCAAGTTCGTAACCGGTCATTTGGGATAAAATAACTAGGTCACCAGGCCATATCAAAGAAAAACCTTTTAAACACTCTTAGAGGTCGCATTTGTTACCTCATCTTTATAAAACCTGGCCACAAAGTGTGTCTTTGTAAAATCTACATCAAATATTAAGGTCATATCATAACAAATACTGATTCTGCCTAAACTGCTAATCATCAGGTGAGCGCTTTAGAGCCACATTGCCCTCTTGTTTTGTGATAAAATTGATCGATGATTGGGCTGCATTCTGAATCTTGATGGCAAACTGTTTAACAGATTTAGCTGAAAAAGGTAATATTAAGTCAGACAGGGAAGGCAGCACTCAGCTTAACCAGCAGAGCACACAAAACATAAAAAACACACAAGGTACAATGCCCACCTGAACCAGCCGAGCACAGAAAACATAAAGGCACAATGCCCAACTAAACAAGTTATAATCCTCCCATGTTCATGTCCAAGCTGTCGAAATTCTAAATGAACCAGTTTCAGCAATCAAAAAACTGAATGCCCAAGCTGAATGACCTAGTTCCAACAGTAAAATGGCTGAAATACCTAGTTTAAGCTGTCAGAAGTCCTAAAATGTAGACAAAAGAAGTAAAAGCCAAGTGTCAAGGTTTCAGCTAAATGACCTAGTTTCAGCAATACATATGAGCCGAATGCCCCATGCAGAGTTTTGCTTGAACTTGCTTTTAAAATTCATTTTGTTGTTTCAGGTCTATGTATTGAAGGACAATAAAAGTGTTCCAATTATTACTGGTGTGATCAGTATGCCAGTTAGTGAAACCTTGGTGGTTGTATAACTGTATGTACACAGTGTACATATAGTGTGTAACACAGTGTGAACCTATCTGTACTACAATGCATGGATTTACAATACTCTGTTCCTGATGCAATCCTCGGGCAACGGACCTGCATTAATCTGAAGTTCTGAAGAAGTTTTCAAGTCTTCGATCATACAAAACATACAAACTTGATAAATACCACATTTACATGTACATTTCATTATTTATCTATATTTCTTTGCCAGAAAATAAATTCATGATTCTCAGGTAAAATGTTTTTATTGTATAAATGGGATTTACAATTATTACCTGAATCAACCAAAAAAAGGTATGTGTGGGAGTCTGTGTACTGCTTGTTTCATTAATCCAATGAACCCCCTGATTTTTAACCTGTTTTGTTGTATTTTGTAAAATGTCAACCAATTTCCTTTAAGACATCCTGAGTGCTATTGTCCAACTGTGATTCTAGTTATTATATGTATTGATGAGTAACAATGCGACCTACTGTCGATTCAAAGATATCTGTCAAAACCGCCAGAATGTTCTATTTAATTTTAGGTAAATGTAGGCATTGACCAATCAGCGTTCTAAGGCCAGAGTTTTTTAATTTTTAGTTACTCGGACATTCTGGAGCAAAAAGTCCGCAGGAGGAGGGAAAAAAATAAAAACTCCAAAATGTATAGCTACGACACTGTTGGTGGTGGACTACAGTCACTTAAAGTCAATGACGGTCCACAACAGTGATAGTTTTCAAGAAAACAACCAATTTATCTTAAGCCTAGTACAGTGACTGTATCATTGATAAAGAATTTGAAATAAAAAATTTAGAAATCATTTACATGTTTCATAAATATAGATTTCTGTAGACGTTTTTTTTTCAACAATACATTTGCAGTTACATGTACCTGTATGAAAACAAAAATAAACAAGCACTATACCAGTTTATCATAAATAGAATTATAAAATAATAAAACAAGTGCATATATTACAATAATAAATGAATAAAAACATCTGACAATTATATACAATTTCTTTTTTTTTTGAAAATGCCAAAGAAATTGGACAGGAAGGTCCGAGTAACGAAAAATAAAAGGACTCTGGCCTAAATTTACTCATACCATCCTTGATCATAACTTTATGTACTAAAATATGCTACATATTCTTTCATAAGCTCGTAGCGTATGTTGTTAAATGTTTGGTAACAGTGTATTGGCGACCTCATAATTTTATACAAGGGTTCGAATCCAGATTGAAGCACGCTTTGTTTCTTTATTTTATTTTTATGCCCCCGTATCGATAGATCCGGAGGCATATAGTGATTCACCTGTCCGTTCGTCCGTCCTGGTTAACCCAAATTGACCGTTTCTTCTTGCATTAATATGGCTTGCTACAAAGCTTTCATACTTGCATGTATGTTGTATATGAACACTCTCCACGCGCCTGTATCACCTGACCCCATTTTGACCTTCACCTTGACCTAATTTTGGACTTAGACTTATTGAAGGGCCTAATTCTTGGTTAACCCAAATTGACCGTTTCTTCTAGCATTAATATGGCTTGCTACAAAGCTTTCATACTTGCATGGATGTTGTACATGAACACTCTCCACACGCCTGTATCTACTAATCCCATTCTGACCTTCACCTTGACCCAATTTTGGACTTAGACTTATTTATGGACAAGGTTTCCACAGGGGGCATAAGCGTTTATTGAACGCAGTCTTGTTCCTGATTATTTTACATTGACAAAAAATTAATTTCATCATACCTTTCTTTGCCAGAAAAAATGTCATTTTTTATACGCCCGTTTGAAAAACGGGACGTATTATGGGAACACCCTTGGCGGGCGGACGGGCGGGCAGCAGCGTCCAGCAGTTTGTCTGTACTCTAGCGCTCAGAGTTTTCATCCGATCGTCTTCAAACTTTGTGACAATGCTTATGGATTATATATCGATTATAGGCCAAATCGGCCTAGGCCTTACTTGGTTATGGGCCTTTAATTACCAAATAAGTATGAAATAGGCCTTGTCTGTGCTCTAACGCAAACAGTTTTCATCCGATCGTCTTTAAACTTTGTGACAATGCTTATGGCTATTATATCTAGGCCAAGTTCGATTATCGGCCAAATCGGCCTAGGCCTTATTTGGTTATGGGCCTTTAATTACCAAATAAGTATGAAATACGCTTTGTCTGTGCTCTAACGCAAACAGTTTTCATATGATGGTCTTCAAACTTTGTGACAATGCTTATGGCCATGATATCTAGGCCAAGTTCGATCATGGGCCAAATCGGCCTAGGCTTTATTTGGTTATGGGCCTTTAATTACAAATAAGTATGAAATTGGCCTTGTCTGTGCTCTTTTTAGCTCACCTGTCACAAAGTGACAGAGTGAGCTTTTGTGATCACACTTCGTCCGTCGTCCGTCCGTCCCGTCCGTCTGTCCGTCCGTCAACAATTGGGTTGTGTCCTCTCAAGAGGTCACAATTTTGGCCTAATCTTTATGAAACTTGGTCACAATGATCATCTCAACAAAATCTAGGTCAAGTTCGATATTGGGTCATCTGAGGTCAAAAACTAGCTCACTAGGTCAAATTATAGAAAAACCTTGTGTAGTCACCAGAGGTTACAATTTCAACTTAATCTTTATGGAACTTTGTCACAATGATCATGTCAACAAAATCTAGGTCAAGTTCGATTTTGGGTCATCTGGGGTCAAAAACAAAGTCACAATGTCAATTACAAAAATCACAATGTCAATTGATATTTTCCTGAGGGTCGTGGGTTCAAACCCCACTGGAGCCATACTTTTTTTTTTTTTTTTTTTTTTTTTTTTTTGAGTGTTTAGGTATTGTTTTGTCTTTATAACATGAATTTGTACAGTTATATGAAGGAAAATATTTTGTTTAAATTATAGGTCAAATCATAGAAAACCTTGTGTAGTCACCAGAGGTTACAATTTCAACTTAATCTTTATGGAACTTTGTCACAATGATCCTGTCAACAAAATCTAGGTTAAGTTCGATTTTGGGTCATCTGGGGTCAAAAACAAGGTCACACTGTCAATTGACATTTTCTACTCTTCAATTGCCTCGCCCAAAACTACATGTGTCAAGGCTCTGCATTGTATGTAAAACGCGTGTGTGTTAAAAGAATGACTTGTATTATATATTAATACTCTCGCACTATCAGTTTATCATACTGATTGTAACAAATTAATAATGACCAGTGTGTAGAACCATGAAATATTTAAACCTCCGACAGTGTGTGTACTCATTTAAACCTTTCAACATGTAGTCTTCATGGTCACTAAACTCTCTGCTGTAACTCTCTCTGTATACATACAAGTAAACTTTCACCAACCAATGAAAATGTGTATCAGGGTTCACAGCAGTTTTGTAAAGGTCAAATATCAAAATATTCTAGTATTTTAAGCAGGGTGCGAATTGTAATGGTTAAGAGGAAATCAAAGCGCTGTAGGGAGCGTAGACATTTTCCTGAGGGTCGTGGGTTCAAACCCAACTGGAACCATAATTTTTATTTTTTTAATTTTTATTATTTTAAGTATTTAGGTATTGTTTTGTCTTCATGGCATGTATTCGTACAGTTATATGGAGGAAAATATTTTTCCCAAAATATTTTGTTTAAATTATAGGTCAAATCATAGAAAAACCTTGTGTAGTCACCAGAGGTTACAATTTCAACTTAATCTTTATGAAACTTTGTCACAATGATCATGTCAACAAAATCTAGGCCAAATTCGATTTTGGGTCATCTGGGGTCAAAAACAAGGTCACATGGTCAAATCATTAAAAAATTTGCAATAGAGGCTGAATTTCCTTAAATTTTATTCAGAAAATGTGTAGGGTCACCATAGGGGTGTGCATGCACTAGTACGACAGGTGAGCGACCTAGGGCCCTGTGGGCCCTCTTGTTTTTATTTAAATTTTTTTTTTCTTTTAACATTTCTGCTCTGATCTTCATCAAACTTGGTTAGTAGTGGTATCTCAATGAAATCTAGGTCAAGTTAGAAGTTGGGTCATGTGGGGTCAAAACTAGGTCAAAAGGTCAAATAATAGGAAAACCTTGTTAACACTCTGGAGGCTACATTTTTGCTCTGATCTTCATCAAACTTGGTTAGTAGTTGTATCTCAATAAAATCTCGGTCAAGTTGAAAGTTGCGTCATGTGAGGTCAAAGCCTAGGTCAATATATCAAATAATAGCAAAACCTTGTTTGACCCAAGTTTAGCAGGTAAGCGCCCCAGGATCTATGATCCTCTTGTTTATAAATCTTAAAGAAACTTGGTCACAATGATCCTGTCAACAAAATCTAGGCCATTTTGGGACATCTGGGGTCAAAAACAAGGTCACAATGTCAATTGACATTTTCCTGAGGGTCGTGGGTTCAAACCCCACTGGAACCATGATTTTTTTTTTTTTTTTTTAAGTGTTTAGGTATTGTTCAGTCTTTATAGCATGTATTTGTACAGTTATATGGAGGAAAATACTTTTTCCAATATATTTTGTTTAAATTACAGGTCAGATCATAGAAAAACCCTGTGTAGTAGCCAGAGGTCACAATTTCGACTTAATCTTTATGAAATTTGGTCCTAATGATCATCTCAACACAATCTAGGTTAAATTTGATATTAATTAAGTCATCTGGGGTCAATTGCTAGGTCACATGGTCAAATCATACAAAAACTTGCAATAGAGGCTGAATTTCCTGAAATTTTACTCAGAAAATGTGTAGGGTCACCATAGGGGTGTGCATGCACTAGTATGACAGGTGAGCGACCTAGGGCCCTTTGGGCCCTCTTGTTGTGTCAAAAACTGTTATACGTGTACACTGTGATTGTGAAAATACAAATGCTATAATTGTTATGTAAGTAATTGTCTCTATCTGTTTGGTGTATGAAATATATTATGTGATTTCCGTCCATTGAATGTAAAAATTATCATATAACATGAATAAAATATGCAAAAATTATACTGATGATTATTTTGTGTCATTTATTATTGAGATACTGGCAGACACTTAGTCATTTGAAGACAATATCAAATGTTAATAACTACATGGAATGCACTTTTATACAACATTTTAATGCTGTCAAAATTCTGAATTAAAGTTAAAGGCATTTCAAGTAAAATTTTGTGGAGTTTTTTAGATGGAACTTTTGAATAATTCACTATTTTTCACATGCTTGTTTCATAGTGGGAGTATTTGGTTTTGATAATGGGAGGATAATGGTACATTCATGAATTATTTAATACAAGTGTCTGCTCTGATTTCAATATTGGCAACAATAACAGGATTAAAATCAAGATATGTTTTGAAATGCCCCCCCCCCCTGCATCAATATATGTTTTGAAACACAATGCTGCCATATTAAGATATGTTTTGAAACACAATGTCCCCGCCGTTACTTATTGAGTCGTAAGTTACTTTTCCTTTGTTACTGTAACTCACTTTATATTCACGTAAGCTATATATTTCGCAATTTTCAGTTTTGAACTTACCTCGCGAATTGATCAACTTGCGATCAAGGATCTCAAATGTTAAAATTGCGAGAATATTCACAAAAATGAATGAGCACATTTAATAAATTCTAGTAAATAAATGTACATTAAGCATGAACGTTTGATTTGTATGCTTTTGTTTAAAGATTGGTTATTTCTTATCAGTTTTTAGCTCACCTGAGCATGAAGTGCTCAAGGTGAGCTATTGTGATCACCCTTTTGTCCGCCGTCCACCGTGCGCCGTCAACAATTGGAATGTTAACACTCTAGAGGTCATAATTTTCACTTAATCTTTTTTAAACTTGGTCACAATGTTTATCTCTATTAAATCTAGGTCAAGTTCGTAACTGGGTTATATGGGGTCAAAAACTAGGTCACCAGGTCACATCAAAGAAAAACCTTGTTAACACTCTTGAGGTCACATTTTTTACATAATCTTAATGAAACTTGATCACAATGTACAGGGTGTCCAAAACGAAAGTATACAGGTTCAGTGTATATTTATAAAATCTCTTCATTCTGCAATCGTAAAGAAAATTGACACATGTGTAGATAAAAGATGTAAGTTTTTTCTGTGACCAGTTTTAAGATTATAACTTAAATAATGTTTAGAAAAATGTAAATTTACTGAAATTACCTTATTTTGACCGTGACGTCTATTCAGTATTTTATGAAGTTCCCAAGATGTCCACCCTTCTTCAATTTTCCTTCTTGCACTTCTTTTAAACTATTGATAACATTTGCACATGGATCTAAACTTATCTCCTTACCTTCTCTTTTGATGTTTCTCGTGAGCAAAGACATGTCTGTTGGCTTTGTGCTGTAAACTAGCGATTTCATACAGCCCTACAAGTAGAATTCGCATGATTTTGATCCGGGCTGTGGGCGGGCAATGTCATAACACAGTGATATTTCCTAGAAATTACTTTGGATCAAACTGTTTAAAGGAATTCATCCAACCCCTAATGTACAATGTGTGGTCCTGGCACATCTTGCATGAGCTATGCATCATTCAAAACAATAAATCATCTCCGGTGTTTAGGAATGAGCTGGTTTAACAAAGACCAGTAACGAGTTGAATTTATTTCTTTCTATTGTGCTATCTGAATTGCTAGTGTACAATCTTAAGTCAACGGACACATCTTTGCTGCTGAGGAACATCAAAAGAGAAGGTTAGAAGATCAGGTAAGACACATGTGCAAAACTAATTACTACAAAATCACGTCACGGACAAAATAAGGTAATTTTAGAAAATTGACATTTTTCAAAGTTTTCAGGTTTGATAGATTGACACTGAAACTGTATACATGTACTTTCTTTTTGGACACCCTGTATGTCTCTATGAAATCTAGGTGAAGTTTGTAATTAGCTCATCTGGGGTCAAAAACTAGGTCACCAGGTCATATCAAGAAAAACCTTGTTAACACTATAGGTCACATTTTTTATATAATCTTTATGAAACTTGGTCACAATGTATGTCTCCATAAAATCTAGGTCAAGTTCGTAATTTGGTCATCTGGGATCAAAAACTAGGTCACTAGGTCACATCAAAGAAAAACCTTGTTAACACTCTAGAGGTCACATTTTTGACATAATCTTAATAAAACTTGGTCGAAATTTATGTCCCTATAAAATCTAGGTCAAGTTCATAATTGGGTCATTTGGGGTCAAAAATTAGGTCACCAGGTCAAATCAAAGAAAAACCTTGTTAACACTCTAGATGTCACTGTTTTTACCTAATCTTTATGTAACTTGGTCACAATGTTTGTCGCTATGAAATTTAGGTCAAGTTCGTAACTGGATCATATGCGGTCACAAGGTCATATCAAAGAATAACCTTGTTAACAATCCAGAGGTCATATTTTTGATGTAATCAGAATGAAACATGGTCACAATATGTGTTTTTATCAAATCTAGGTCAAGTTCGCAACTAGGTCATCTGGGTCAAAAACTAGGTCACAAGGTCACATTGTTAACACTCTAGAGGTCACCTGCTTTACCTAATCTATGTGAAACTTGGTCACAATGTTTGTCTGTATAAAATATATATCAAGTTCGTAAATGGGTCATCTGTGGTCATAAACTAGGTCACAAGGTCACAACAAAGACAAACATTGTTTACACTCTAGAGGTCACATTTTTATGTGATATCAATGACACTTGCCCACAATATTGGCAGCTATCACTTCAGGATAGGTGATTTTATTTTGAGGCGGCCAAACATTTATTGTCTTGAACCTAAACATTTAAGGGTTTTAACCTTTAGTGATTTTCACATTGCGTAAGTTACATGCGCACCGCTTTCCTTTCTTAAAATAAAAATGAGAGACTGGTCTTTCATTTCTTTAATGTGATCTGAATCCTGCTTGTTACTGTAAATTGTGGTATTAATTGTGGATGCTGCTAGATGAAGGTTTGGTGACAACTGATGTGTCAGGTTGAGGTCTGGATGGTATTATTTTATATCTGATTTTAGATGATTTCAACAATCGAGATGGAACAGACGAATTCGATTGCATCATTCATGGTCAAGGTTTTTGTCTGTCTGTTTAGATTATCATGATTGTCATGTGGTTGTGTTTATATGCAGATAGCTATTGTTTAGTACGGTAGATCTGAACATTCTAAAGAATATGACACGCTGAATTGTTATTTTATTACATAATTTAGTGGCGTAGCCAGCGATGCGGACGTACACGCGTGCGTACATTAATTTATAAGGAAAGTAAAATGATAAATTTGGCCAAAATGACATTAAAGTCGCACAATTTTACAATGTTGAGGACCCCAAACACAACCACCAACTACGCCCCTGAAATTGCATTGATATTGGATGACGTCATTTTCTGATTTATGACGTCACTCGTAGCTTGATGTACAGAGTTGTTCCCCATGATAAATTATGTATGGTTATTGGTTAACCTGGTGGCAGATCTTAAACATCACTGCAGATTGCTGACCAGAGTAGGCCCTTGTGCTATTTGATTCCGACTTGGTATTAACAGACCGTCCAAGCTTGAACTTTAAGGTAAACGCATCTAGGCCTTCGAAGGCTATACTGATTCAAATCAAGTGAATGATGTTTGGATAATATGAACTAAGGCGTAGCCTACTTGGGGAGTTATATATATTGAATAAGTTCTGCCATGAACAATCGAAGAGCACCTGGTGGATGTAGTGCCTCCAGCCAGGTGTTCATGAAGCCCACCTAATCAGGCCAATGTGTGTCAAGTTTTATTATGCATGAAGAGAAATAACTTACCTTCATGAAGCCCACCTAATCAGGCCAATGTGTGTCAAGTTTTATTATGCATGAAGAGAAATAACTTATTAAATATGTATTCATTATTGTTAAGATAATTATACTTTTATGGCTATATTTATATTTTTCTTCTTTCACAATTTGGCCAAGACTTTAGATTGGTGCATACTGAACGGAGGCTTTATTGTGGATTGTGATGGAAACACGGAATGCAGAGATATGGCATCAATGATCATCATGGAGGATAGAATCTATTAAATTGAAGGATATGGCGTATAATTTTTATTTCTTTTTCCCATTGGATTCAGTTTGTATATAATTATATTGTCTATCCGGAATTGTTGACTGAAATTGAGCCCTTGGC
Source organism: Spisula solida (assembly GCA_947247005.1). Taxonomy (NCBI): domain Eukaryota; kingdom Metazoa; phylum Mollusca; class Bivalvia; order Venerida; family Mactridae; genus Spisula; species Spisula solida. The sequence goes on from OX365945.1 coordinate 38,302,548, forward strand.
TTGTGCACGTTAACTCGGGCTGTATCTACACATTTCCATGTGTATACGTGATGCTTAGGTTATATCAATATATGGAATCATATGGCTAGTTAAATGACATACATAGAGCCAGTTTGCCAATTACCGAATGGTTCCACTTGCGGAACAAAAGTATGGCTAGTTAAATGACATACATAGAGCCAGTTTGCCAATTACCGAATGGTTCCACTTGCGGAACAAAAGTATAAGTGTGATTTTGAGTTAGTGGAATGCATCCTTGTAACATGGTTTTGGATTTAGAAAATAACTATCCAATTTTATATTGAAAACTTGTCGCCTTAATTTAAGATTGATAAATTTGATAAAAATATGCACGTACCACATTGAAGGGCTGTTGCGACATTTTATGAATCGTGCATATATAAACAGCAGGGATATTTAACCGACAAAATTTCCTCCATTCAAGTTAGTTTAATTTATATTGTGATGTTTACGATGGTAATTCCAAAAATTAATGCCATCAATTTTGATATAAATTTCATTGCATGAAGTGAACCAGTTTCTAACCTAAATATTTAGTTACTGTTAAGCTTGCACATATAGTTACCAGGGGTCTTGTCTGATTGGATATATCAACACTTTCGGCAGTGCTACCGAATGTGTTAATGGTAGAAACTGTAATACAGTCTTTATAAGTCGAGTACTGTGAATATCAACTACTAATCTTTTTTGTAGGAATGTAAGAATGTGTACTAATCACAACGCAAAGGAAATGGTTTGTGTGATGTATCATGTATAAGTCAGCAGGAATTGTGTGGACTGTTTGATGGCTTTTATGTTAGGAAGTGTGGGTATCTTGAGTCAGTCAGGAGACAATCGGGTAGAATTAACAGTATCGTTGACCAGGTGGTATATTTAATTTTTAATAAGGAATTGTGATATGAGTGTTACATAAGTACATTAAAGGTAAGTTTTACTCAGAATGTACAATCAGAGTTTGTATAGAGAAAATTTTGTGGACATGCTTGTTTGTAGTCAGTATAATTACCAGCACTGGGTTTGAACCAAATTAAAGATTGTTTTTATTAAATCAATTGAAGATGTTTTTGTGGTGAAATCACACATACTCATGTTGGTATGGGACAGATGTATTTTCAGTGCTTAATATTAGGCAGTGATTATAATATACAGCAACTTCATCACAAATATAGTTAGTTCAAGCAAAGTTCACATACTGGAATTTGAAATTAATTAGTGTGCTTTGTCTGACTGTGGTAATGGGTCAAGTTGCAATCTTTCAACCTATTTTAAGTTGCCTTGCTATGGATATTGTAGTGGTAATTTTTATAAAAAGAGGGTTTGTTAAAGATTTAGATTATTTAGTGTAATTTCTAGTTATAAATGCATGCTTTAGTCCCCCGTGTATCAGGGTAGTGTGAACATACAACTGTTTGTGGTATGGGGGTGTAATACTAGTAATTTTAGGTTGAGTGTAAAACAAGTTCTTGCAACTCAGCACCTTTTTTCCTGACATAGCTATCACCACAAGGGTATGAGAGGCAAACCAGTTTTCCTATTGCTGAGTGAAAAGGAGTTACTCACTAAGTTACTGATACAATTTCTATTTTGGCATTGGTGTGATTACACATTATCTTCAACTTGTAAATAGTAAGGTTATTAGAATAGGGAATGTATCCGGTCTAAAGCCTATGTGATGTTCATTAAGCTATTATTATGCACATGCTAAGCAAAAGTGGTGAGTAAGGTGATATTAATCTGGTAGGGACATTTGCCACTTGAGGTAGTAAATGATCCAGGTAGGAGACATTTGTTAGTTTAGGGTTATGTGATAATTGCCAGGATCAATAGATGAATGGTATAGACTCGTGCAATCCAGTAGTCATGGCGGAGTTATATGTATTTAGTTCATAGCAGTTGCCAATTAATGGCTCGTTACCACATGTCATGAGACATTTTGTTATTCTTCGTTTATTGTTGTCTCGATAAAATATCTTCTTTAAATTCATGTTGTTAGTTAAACCACCTGTGCATATGAACAGTACATAATTATATGTTATATTAATATTATAAACTGTTAAGAGTGCTTTTCTGCAAGCTTCATACAGGCCTTGAATGTGGTTTCAACATTGAATAGTACTTGAATTTAGTGCCACCTTGAAAAAATGCCAAATTGGTACTTGAATTAAACTGAACATTCTTGAATTCAGGCCAACAGCCTTAAATATCCTAAAAGCCTATTGGTGTTGTCAGATGGCACATTTATTATCTGTGTTAAATTGAAAAGCACCTTTAAAAAAAAAAAAAAATAATAATAATAATAATAAAGTACATATTAAAATGTATGAGTGTGAATGTCGCTGTTATTTGATAATTGAGCTCGTTCGGGTATGACAAGAAATAGAGTATAAAGTGGCAGTGAATTATTACATTTTCGTACTTTTTAACCATGGTGAATGTTTGGAAAAACACCTTGAAAATGCATATTCTACCTTGAATAGTCCTTAATTTTGGTGTGAGAATTTTGTATGAACCATGTTCTGTTACTATTGCTCCTACTATCATATTGCTTGCAAGTTCCATCATTTAGGACCTTGAACATGGTTCCACACAGTCCATTATGTGTTGGTTGTACAACTCCATTGACTAATTTATAAGAAGTGACAAGTTGGCATCTATTTCTGGCTATTAGTTCATGGTTTGCTGGTAGATTCAATTTAGGGCTTGCCTTTACAATTTGATACAGTAGATCAATTGGATTAGTTTAGTACACAGTTTTGTGGTATATCTACAAGGGTTAGTTTTTATAGAACTTCAACTTGTGCTGTAATGTAACATCTACTATGCTTTTATAACCATCCTTTGTCAGTTGCATTTGCTGTAGGCTTGCAAAGATCAAGGTTGCTGTGTCCTGTTAATTAAGTGGCTACCAAAAAGGTCTTCCATACTGGCAAAAACTTAGATATTGTATGGATATCATTGTGCTGATATTAGCTCTCTTTAAGGTAATTGGCTATCCAGTGTGTCATTAGAAGCGAGGGGAAGTAACTTATTATCATGTGCTGGTACGAAAATTTGTAGACCCGTTGGGGCCCATATTATTTATATGTTGATCTGCGCTCACTTGACAAAAGGTTGTTTCGCAGTAATGGCATACATTTAACGATTTATCAGAAAAATACAAGATGCAAGTGGTTAAGTTTTGTACACGGTCCTGTATTGTGGTATTGTAAAACCACCCGTCTGTCAATTTACTTTGCCAAGCAAATATCAAGTAAACTATGAATATGACTATATTTTGCAGCATTTAAGCGGCTGCTGTTTTGCATTAAGCAGCAATGAATTTTTGGTGCAACCTTGAGGGTGGTATAGTGTACAGCTACAAAGCCATAGAAAGTCAAACGAATTACAAACTGGACTGTTGCTATATAGAATGCATTAGTTATTTAATAATCAAGCCGTTGTTGTTTTGCTCTCGGCTACCCATGTTTAAGTACAACCGTTACGATGACTGATTATATGCTAATGAATTTGATTGAGTTGAGTTGGATTGAATTTATTGGATTTGAGTGTATTGAAATGAGTTGAATTGAATGGAATTGAGTTAAGTTGAACTGAATTGAGTTGGATTGAATGGAATTGATTGGATTTGAGTGTATTGAAATGAGTTGAATTGAATGGAATTGAGTTAAGTTGAACTGAATTGAGTTGGATTGAATTGAATTGATTGGATTTTAGTGTATTGAACTGAGTTGAATTAAATGGAATTGAGTTAAGTTGAACTGAATCGGATTGGATTGAATTGAATTGAACTATTGTATAGAAATAAGCCGTTGATATTTTGCTCACGGCACTCGGCAATGTTTGGCTTTGTTGCACGGCGGATTTCGCTGGCCCCACCATTCGTGGCGGTGGTCCCTGCACACCGGTCCATGGCGTACCTGGACCGTTGTGTAGGGTCCATATGGCAGACAGCTTAATCCATTTATTATATATATAAATAAAATAAGGTGAGCCCAACACCTGTTACCCAGAGTTGGCTCAAATACTAATTCTATCTGTTCATTGTGAACATCTTGATTTATTAAAGTTGTTGTTGTTGTTGTTAGGGCTAGCCCTTTGTATTGTCGGCAGCCCGAATTTGTAAGCCGTGGCCAAACATTGCCAAACTTAACATTAAATTTATCTTAATCAGTCATCTAGTTTGTTAGTATATTTGGAGCTTTGTAGCTGTACACATTGGTCACTCTTTGTCCGCCTTCAATAAATAATGGCAGCTATCACTTCAGGATAGGTGATTTTATTTTGAGGCGGCCAAACATTTATTGTCTTGAACCTAAACATTTAAGGGTTTTAACCTTTAGTGATTTTCACATTGCGTAAGTTACATGCGCACCGCTTTCCTTTCTTAAAATAAAAATGAGAGACTGGTCTTTCATTTCTTTAATACCCACCCTCCGCACCCTTATTAACTGATAGAGTACATGTGTTCATTATGGCGAATTTCACACATGCATGTTTTATTGATATATCATTTTCTTTGTTGTTATTGAAAAAATATACTTTGCTGGTTTATTGATATATTTCAGGTACTTGTATGACCGTTGTAGATCTTCGTCGTAGAACCCTTCGTCACGGACTATAAATTATAAATATTGTGTGGGGTCTAAAACCCAGATTGTTAATAGTATTGACTATCTAACTTTCGTCACTGCATGTTTTTGTGGGGTCTCAAACCCATTTTGACATTAATTGTGATAACATGTTTTAAATGCACATTTTGTATTAGTTGTTTGTTACACTTGGTTGCAGACAGCTTAATCCATTTATTATATATATAAATAAAATAAGGTGAGCCCAACACCTGTTACCCAGAGTTGGCTCAAATACTAATTCTATCTGTTCATTGTGAACATCTTGATTTATTAAAGTTGTTGTTGTTGTTGTTAGGGCTAGCCCTTTGTATTGTCGGCAGCCCGAATTTGTAAGCCGTGGCCAAACATTGCCAAACTTAACATTAAATTTATCTTAATCAGTCATCTAGTTTGTTAGTATATTTGGAGCTTTGTAGCTGTACACATTGGTCACTCTTTGTCCGCCTTCAATAAATAAGTGGCTTTATGAAATCTAGGTCCAGTTTGCAACTGGGTCATCTTGGGTCAAAAACTAGGTCACAACAAAGACAAACATTGTTTACACTCAAGAGGTCACATTTTTATGTGATATCAATGACACTTGCCCACAATATGTGGCTTTATGAAATCTAGGTCCAGTTTGTAACTGGGTCATCTTGGGTCAAAAACTAGGTCACCAGGTCACTGATTCTGCCTAAACTGCTAGTCATCAGGTGAGCGCTATAGGGCCAATGGCCCTCTTGTTTACTATAGTTTGTTAAATGCATTTCACACATTGTATCAGTTGATCGTGTTTTCACAGGTATTATTTAATAGTGCGTCACAGTTTACAGTTTGACATTTTATTTCAGAAATTAAGGCATAATGCCCACGGATCATGTTAACAACAATGTATACATAGTAGACCATATTGAAAATTGATATTGCTGTCAAATATGTAATCCACAATAAATAAAGTTATTATTATTATGAACATTATAAATACGCATACAAAACAAGCACATCAACACAGACACACATATCCACATGCATACCCACGCACTAATGTACACTTGACGAATGTTCTAAGTACACACTTTTAGAACTAGAATAAATCAGGAACATAATTATCTAAACTCACTAAAACTGTATAGATATCATATGTAGGTGATTGTCAATAATACAGAAAAAGAAAAATCAAGATCTACGTAACAATCATTGATACGTGACGAAAATGATAAAATCACATTTTTCTAGTGCACACATCTCGAATATGTGTAAATTTGTTCAAAGCATTTCATACACGATCAATGTTTGACCCCCAAACATAAAGCCATAAAAATATTTCGTATTATATGACGTAAACGACGCTTGAGGAGTGCGCAAGTGCGATAGGAATGCTTGAAACCGGCATGTCAATAAGACGGGTAAGAGTTAATCCATTAATTGTCTGTTTTGGGGTTTTTAACTCATGCACATAAGTTTTATTATGGTAGCTGCATTTAATTCACGAAAAAATTGCATGTTTATATTGACTCGATTAAAAATTGAGACGTCACATGACGTCATTTACATTTAGTCGCTGAATGCGTCAAAACATGATTATGACAACATCTGACTGATAGTTGTATCACTTTAAGAGCGTGAAATAAGGTGGAAGCGATGAACTGAACAGAATATGTCCATTCATTTGTATGGAGCAATTTGAGTTTGAGGCATTTATCATCCGAATTACTACTACAGTTTAACAAAACTCACTTATTTTCTATCAATCATGTCTTATGTAAGATACGAATACATTTTCATTACATGGACTTTGATTTTTTAATCAGGTTGCACGATGGTATGGCCGCCTTGTAGCCCGGAACTAAATCCGATAGAATACGTCTGCGATGATATTGCTCGTTCACACACACACAAACTCTGAAACGGTACGTGCTAAAACGTACACGTTGTACATAAATATGTACAAGATAACTGCAGGCAACAAAATCTTTCTTACTTACTGCAAAATAACATATTTTCGTGGATATTAAATTTCGTGGAATTGGATAAAATCCATTATCGGGGGTTCTTGACATCGTGGATTTTACTAAACATGGACGACTTAGTGTATAACCATGTTTTGTATTTGGGAGGTCGATTAACTATTTGATTTCGTGGTCGAGTTTGACAACGAAATCAACGAAAATTCCACTCCCTCCAAAAGTAATGATTTTACAGTAGTTTAAGACTGAAAATGTATATTTTCAAAGGTATTCAAGAAGCATTACCATTTTCTACTTTCCGTTTGCAAGGTCATTGAAGTTTCGCATGATACAAGGTCAAAAGTATGTTTCATAAATATTTAGTAGTAGTGATTGTGCATTATAATTTTGGCTAAGCCCAGGACAACAAACATTGATCTTAATGTAATGTTGACGTTGTTTGTGAACGAGCAAGATTTGCAACTGAATTGCAGTGTAATGCTTCGATGAATTTGCTTTTTGATATTTATTATTGTCTCACCACATGAGTCAATGTAGTACATCATAATACAATGTTTGTTTTACCCAACAACTTAATTTGAAGAAAAAAGACACTATAAATTAGACTCTAGCCCTTAATGTTAGAAAACTCAATCCAATTTGACAACACAATAAATGTAACGCCAAATACGAAATGTTAAAAATAATTACCAATGTATGATTCGAACATACCCTATCCTATATTGATAAAACGATTCGAAGTCTGATTTGGTAACCACTATGTCACGAATCTGTTCTGAATTATTGGTTTATTTATCATTTGAGGGAAAGTAAAAACCTACAGAATAATGAAGCACCGTCAAATAATAGTCTATATTTCGAGGAAATGATAACAATGTGAGGATAGCGTAATGTTATTGATAAAAATGGTTGACAAGGTGTTCCCGTCAAAAACTATATATTGCACTTTATATTTTGATAATGCTATCATATGAGCTGTATACATATGTTCTAATTACATTGACCACACAGTTAGAATTTGATCAAATATTGTAAATGAAGATTCAACATTACATCGAATACATCAAAATGGATAAAATAAACACTGTCCATTGACCGCATGTTATAAGCGTAAATTAAGCTGTTGTGCGTCATACTGTCATTGGCAGGCTTTCGGTTCAGGACCACCAGAGACCTTCCTCAAATAGGACGTCCAAGTGGATATAAATTAGCATAGAATAATTAGTTCAGACCAGTTCATAAATATATTACAAATCGATTGTTTTGAAGAGTTATACTCGTATGTCCAAGACGTTCAGTCGAACGCGATGTTCTACATCAATATCATCGTGTAGCATATTGTACCAGACCGAGAGGCATGCGCTCACAAAGGAATACATCATTATAAGAAAGCGATTAAGTGTTAAATTGGCGGTACCCATTTAAGAAACACGATATATTATCATACAAATAGTTAAAAGTGACTTATGTCCACGGTCCGACCCACAAAAGCCGTGATAAAAACGCTTTCCGTAAAATCCACCATCTCGAAAATACGCTCCGATCCCGCCCCTCGGTCGTATAAAAACACGTCTCGCTGACGGCCGGGTATTCGAGGGTTTAATTAGTTTTAAACTGCTTGAGCGGTGAGGTATTTGTTAAATATGATGTATTTTATATGTATGACGATGAAATAAGGATTATTTGGAATATTTGATCCATTTACGACGAGAAAACAACGGGGCGGTAGCAAAGCAGACGAGTTTCGCTGGGGTTTTCCCGAATGTTAGAAAAAACTATAAGTGCTATGGATATTTCAATGCATCACGATCAAGGGACATTTATTGTAGGTCATCCTCGGCCAATTCCCGATCTCATAGTTTTAAAATTAAAAGAATGGTGAAGCAAAACATTACCTTGACTCTCCTCCCGATCCACTTTTTTCGCATTGCTCCGTCGTATTCGATCTCCACGCTCGAAAATACGCTTAGACAGGGTGACTACGCACTTAGAGAAACGCGAATAACAGATCTCTGTGTGTATCTACCCACGCATGTTAATTAAATGTATAAGACACTCTATACAAGACAAATTTTTGATGCAATGCATCAAAGTAGCCGCAATTTTGTGGTTTACATGGCATGACTACTGTTGTATGAAGTATAAACTATATAACGCTGTTATAAATTATTCTGAGCAACTGAAATCTCTAATACAGTAATCAATATCAATTGATATTAGTTTGGCATTCATATGTGGTGTACTATTTCCAAACACACGTGGATACTGCCACAGTGATCTTGACATTATAAAACAGTTTAAGTAATATAAGTGTTTTACGGGCACAGTAAATTTATGTTAGTGGACACAAAATCAAATTATGTTATCTACTGCTGATGACCAACTTTCTAAAACAACAGATGTTTGTAAAACATGTATTCTCCCATGGCAGTCATTGACCTAGTGGCCTGAAAAAGATGACCAACATCAATCGGTACAAAAGGTGTCTAGTGTGTACAATTGAATATTGTTAAATATGATAGCTGCGACTACACAGTAGGGTCAAAACAGAGTCGTGTTTTAACACAGTACTAGTGTAACATGAGTTTTAAAATATAAGAGTCAATTGACAGAATGGTAACTTTTCATTGACGCTGAGTATATATGTAGTGTGTAATAGATCTAAATCTATTATTTTATATTTATTGTTTAACAACAATTTTGTCTACAAGTGCATTTTTATATTGAAGCAAAAAACGTTCTAATATACACGTGCTGCACGATATGAAGTAAAAACGTAACTACATGTAGCGTGCAGCCCTCGCATATATACAATTACAAGCACATGATATCACAGAAACATTATTATGTGACCATTCTAACACAGGGGCTAGTAAAAATATAAATCTTATAGTCATCGGTGAAATAAGACATTTTCTTCACATACCCAGTCGCACTATTTATAATTAGTTAAACCCGCCTCACCGTAGGATACCGTCGTTTAGTAGTCGCTTCGATTGGTTCCGGATTCACGCGTTAATAAGTGCACCAGAAACCAGAATACGTGTGTCTATTTATAGTAACGAATTATATAGACCAGTCCAGGCGATACTAATTTTTTTTACAGAGTGAGTGTGAATTTCAGCAATTTATTTTCATTATCTATAACTGATAAATAAGACAATTCATATGAAACCCTGTATTATTGTTTTCACGCGAAAACATCAGCATCATTTGTAAACGAATAAAGCTAGCGATCAGCTTCAGTAGTTTTGAAGAAATAAAAAATAGACACCTCAGCAGGTCTACGGCCAAAGGGATCAGCCATTATTTTTAAAACAGAACTATTCATTTAATTTTAATTACGAACATTATCCATCAAAAAAAACGTAAATATAGTGGGATCAATAAGCATTGAAATATGTTTATATAGTCATCAATTAATAGCTGCAAAATTCACGCAAACAAATTTATTAATTGCATTAACTAGCAGTAACTTGTCCTTTCACCTCCAGGAGATAATCTTAATTCGTATCCCATAAGATAGCCGCTTCGAGGGCGGCTTATCAATTAACGTATGTAAAAGGGGTAAACGTGGTGTAGCTCACACATAGCGATCGGCCGATTAACAATGTTACCGCGGTAAGCGTAAAACGCACTAGTCAAATTCTACCCTGCTTTATATAAGACCTCATAATTTTCGTATCTATTATCCGATTTTAAATATTTAAAGCTTGTAATGAAGCAGAGATATATGTCTGTCTATTAATACCCATAAATAAAGTAAATCAAGACAAACTCCAGGATTGTTCTACGTTTCGACTATATTGTCTTCATCAGGAATAATAAAATTGTCTATTAATACAACATTCATCACGATATCCTAATTATTAAATCCACGACGACGAGTAAGAATCGGTTCCGCGTAAAAGTAAGTTTAAAATATCCCGTTTTTTACCAAATAAAAATTCAATCAACGGTCGAAAATCATCAAATATTAATTTAATTTTCGATCGATTTTGTTCATTAAAGCTTGTTTTAAAAGCTTATACCGTAAGGTTTTATAAAATGTAAAACTTATTTTTAAAGCATTAAAGCGAATTGATAGATTTGGACATGCAGGATAACACATTTCAAAATTGTATCAATCCTTGAACAAATGAATCTAGATCTACACCACCTATTATCTAAAATCTAGACATTAAATCCGTGTTTACTAGGTCTAGACGAGATACACTGAGATACACACAAATGTGAAAAATAACTTTTTTCAGAATTTTACATAAGAACATACACCAAAATGTAGCAAATTTTATAACCAGAAAAATGAATACCCATATGATATGTATCCGTTTTATAATAACAAACTTACTGAGAATTTAAGTGATAGACCTATACTACGCGAATAGATCCAAGTTTGACAATTTCTAAAACGACGATTGGTTTGTCTATCAATTACGGAACATGTTATGTCTTGTAAGTGTTTTCTTAAATGAGTAGTTTTAATGAAAACACAACAACATGAATATTATACAGAACAATGAATGGCTGAGCAGTGTCATTGAGTGATAATCGCCCCGGTAGATTATAATTGCCCTCGGGCTAGCGCCCTCTGGCAATTATCAACCTACCGGGGCGATTATCACTCACTGACACTGCTCAGTCATGTATTATTCTATAAATAAATGTAAATATTAAATAATGACACACAAACAATGTCTACTGTAAAATGATAATTATCTAATTAGTCCGGCAGAACTTGCAATGGACCGTGCAATGTCTTTTATACAAAATGTTTTTGCATTTTCTTGTTCTCCTGACAATACCATAACATAATCCGGATGATGCCACCTTGTCATCATTGAGCAATTCTCACAATGAGGCCCGGAAGAGGCACATTAATTTTCATGAATAAGGCAGTATAAGTATATTATCGTTTAGTCAAAGGCAAAGCAAGATACCTTAAATGTTGTTAATATTGTGTTGAATAATGCGTTGCATCAGTAAATACAACATTTGTAATAGTAACATGTGGAAATAAGGCCCTGCTGGCGGTTTACTTCTTATATGAGGCCCGTTTTTAGACAAACATATGAATTAATGATACATGTTACCATATGTTTCATTATATTGATACGTAATATTGAATTCAGTGTCACTGGCAATCATTAAACAACCTACATCACACCGTACAACCCGCTGTGTGTAAGGCAGTTATGTATGTTGAAGGCAGAGACACACGCATTTTACGCCACTACAGTGGGGTAAGTATTTGTTATTTTATAGTGTTTTGCGTTGCTTTTGAAAGTGATCACTTACATATATCGTTCAAGCGATGAATGAACAATAAGTATATACAATTTATGTTCCCACAAATGCCATATTATTCGAGTAAACAGGGTTTAGGTACGCGATGTTTGCCGAAAGTTTGAAACTTTCGCCTTTGACATTAAATTCTTAACTTAATTCGTGGTTTGGAACAATTATAAAATATTGAATACAAACTTCAATCCTTCCTCAATATATCTGTCGTTTCCGTTTTGGAAAATGTGCATTTTCTGTGAAGATACAGAGGTTTAAATTGAACAAGGTACCAAAAAAATGCTAACGAAATAGGCAGTTCTGTTTTTCGAATGATAACGACAAAGGCAGAGCGTGAAATATTAATGCTAACGCAGAGGCAGAGATAAGAGACTTATGCTAACGACAAAGGCAGAAATTCTAATGACTTGACAGGGCCATAAAACCCCTTAAAGGCTTTGTACGATTTGTATGTTATAAGTATAATCCTGATTCATGTTAGGCTGTATTCCAAAGTCCATTTCACCAAGAATCACGAGTGTTTAGTGGTTATTTTCATCAAGTTGATAAACGGAACATATTACAAACCTGGTGATCGCTGACGCTGGCAATTGTCGGTTGTGAGTGGCCTTTTATGCCTGTTAATGATGAGTGCATGGCTTTTTTGGGGCGTAAGCTCTTCAGGCACTGTCTTAGAGTTTAGAAACGAATGGTTCTCGTAGTATTCCATCGATAATATAAGTTAAATGTTAACAAAATGACGGTGAAATTTGCAGTTTTTGGGAGGCGCAATAAGTCATAAAAGTTGAATTTTATAGTCTCCTAATCATTGAAGTCACATACAATGCCCGGAAATCAAAGGTTGTTGCTCTGTCGAGGAGGTTGCTGGAGCTTTAATTCTCTAATTAAGTACATGTCCATGCACGTCTGCATATTTAATAAATGTAGATCTATGACAGTTAGGTATGAATACAGCACTTGTTTGTCAGCAGTTTACATGAATTGTAAGTCATCGACACTGGAATTTTTACGTGACACTCTATTAAACTGCTTTATGTAATATAGATACTTTTTATTTGTTCCAGAATCGACCAACTATAGTTATATCACAGGAACTTGCATTTATAAGTTGAAAAAAAATGAAAAAAAATATTTTTTTCACTAGGCCTACTGTACTATTAAAATATTTAGTAGATCTACAAATGTATCAATGCAAGTTCCTATGGTTATATACACACGTTCCTACAATCGACTATACTTTAGTTGATGAAACTACTTTTCTTCCTACACCGCCGCTAGGCAGCGCCACCTTTGCAATAGTAAGCCGGTCAGCCGGTATTGCAATCGGAACGGTCCGTACGGCATTTTTACAGGTGTATCCGATGTTACACGTATCTAGGTTATTTGGACTAATACCATATAAACATACACCGGAATAAACTCGATCAGCGTCCAAACTGCTGAAAAATACTAGAAATTATCTGGCCGCAGAAAACTATTTGACTTGTACTTCCGGCACGCATATACATTGTATTTCAATCGTGAAACCTCGGACATTTCCGTTTGTCTCCGGAAAATACTTCAATGCATACAGGCCGAGGTGTTCAGAATGGTATTCATTCGAACAACTGCTAACTTTCAGCGCTTTGATTTTATATGAAATGTTATTGATAACAACTACATTTGTACATCGTCAATCTAATTATACATAAAGGAACTTACGCGTACTTGCGTCTCGTCTTATTGGTATTATGCTACGCCTCGTTGCATAATTATCTGCGGTCCGGATGGCGTTAGATATTGTCATTAAGACCAAACAACTTAGCATGGAATAATATGTTACATGATATACGTGATGCTACATGAGCACGTGTTGCCCAACTGTTTTAAGCAAACAGCCCATAAATAGATGTAAGACCGTATACTCTGTGACTGTTTAAATAACCTGACTGTTTTATTTATAAAATACAGGAAATTTTAATCAACATTGACTGCTTAGAAGATTAATACCAAGATCATATGTTCGACTGCACATGAATAGCAATGTATCGGGGCATTACGATGTTTTACGACATTATGTCTTATGTTCTTCGTGTGAGTTATTCACGAGTAATAGTCAAATAAAATGTGTAGCATACAAATAACATAGATTTTTGTACAAACAACAGTGCATTAAGTTCCCTGTCAAGTAATTTGAATTGCTGCATTTCGAACTCGGGTATTCTATAGAATGCTAAAAACTATTCGTTTCTTAACTTTATGATAACAAATGGAGCGCTGAATGCCCCCCCCCCCCCAAACACACCAGTTTGTCATTTACAGACATAAAGGGCCACTCACAACTGATGATTGCCGGCGTCAGGATCACCAGGTACGTAATATATTCCGTTTATCAACTTGATGAAAATAACCACTAAACACTCGTGATTCTTGGTGAAATGGACTTTGGAACTTTGGAATAAAGCCTAACATGAATCTGGGTTAAATTTATAACATACAAATCGTACAAAGGGGTTTTATGGCCCTGTCAAGTCATTAGAATTTCTGCATTTGTCGTTAGCGTAAGTCTCTTATCTCTGCCTCTGCGTTAGCATTAACATTTAACGATCTGCCTTTGTCGTTATCATTCGAAAAACAGAACTGCCTATTTCGTTAGCATTTTTTTGGTACCTCGTTCAATTTAAACATCTGTATCTTCACAGAAAATGCACATTTACCAAAACGGAAACGACAGATTTATCGAAGAAGGATTGAAGTTTGTATTTAATGTTTTAGGAATGTTCCAAACCACGAATTAAGTTGAGAATTCAATGTCAAAGGCGAAAGTTTCGAACTTTTGGCAAACATCGCGTACGTAAACCCTGTTTTCTCGAATAATATGGCATTTGTGGGTACATAAATGGTATATACTTTTTGTTCATTCATCGCATGAACGATATATGTAAGTGATCACTTTCAAAAGCAACGCAAAACACTATAAAATAACAAATACTTACCCCACTGTAGTGGCGTAAAACGCGTGTGTCTCTGCCTTCAACATACATAACTGCCTTACACACAGCGGGTTGTACGGTGTGTACATTGCAAGGTTAAATAATTTATTCCATTAAATTGAGGCCCGATTAAGGGTAAATTCAAATGTAGAAAAAAGAGTGAACTTCTACAAACTCGACGTCAAGAATTTTGTTATTCTCTTATACTTAAAGGAAAGCAATTTTAATCTTAACCTATATTGTTATGACCGTGTACCACCTTTTGAAAAGTAAAATTTGGCGATGAGGCCCTGCATGCGTGTTAAACTAGAAATAAGACAAGAATGGTAAATAGTCCATAACCATTGTAACATATCAAACATTAGATATTACTGATTAATTAAATTATAGTACTGATTGTTAAGTATACATAACTTAATAATATATAAGCCGCGATCTGAGAAAAGGGCCCTTAATGACATTGACAAGAAATTGAGAAAATGCAGTTTAAAGTTACGTCATCATTTTCTGTGCATTTCAGTACAGGGCAAAAAATGCACACAAATGTTTAATGTTGAATCCCGTCTCGTTACTGTTGCCATGTAACTCACTTAATATGGAGTTCCATACTAACATGTAAGGTCTGTAATTTTTGGGTTAAACATAACAAAATATAAACAAAAGTAAGGATTTTTGGAATCAGCCGACCACAATGTAATTTATAATCGTATTTTATCAAAAATCATTGCAATAGGACTGCAGTAACTTGTAGTATAATGGATCATAAGATTTTATAAGCTTTTGTTCAAGATACGATCTTTTGGGGTAAAATCATACAAAATAGAAACTAGAATAGTGATTTTTGGAATCGGTTTACAGCAATGCCATTATTCATGTTTTTTTATAATAAATCTCTTTGATAGGCATATGTTGTCTTTCCGCTTAAGATATTAATATTTTTGGAAATATATTATAGAAATGAAATAACCAACTGAGGCCCGGAATTGGTCGTTAGACTCTGGGGTTCTGTTTTATCAAAGCACTTACGGATATCTTAAACAAACGCTAAATATTAAAATTCCTTATAACGATTTTACAACTACAAGTAGAGGACAGATTTGGTTGTGTATGAGTCCATTAACAAATAATTATTAAAATTGCAGACAGTTTATTTTACCACACTGTGTAGTTGATAAATTATTCTGAAGATTTAAAATGTGTACGTAAGTTTAAGAATTTCGTAGGTGCTTTAATAAAACAGTACCAGCTAATTTTGCATATCAAGCATACATGTATAACAGCAAAGATTGATTAATCAGACAAATATTTTATGAAGGTTTAGGTTATTTTAACTTCTGAAGTTATCAATTTAGATAGTCATCTATTTTATTCTTTCACACAAGATGCTACCATGCTGTTGCCACCGGACATAAGTCCCTATAAGACACTCACCACCATCGATGTCAGTGAGTATATGCCCCATCCGGTATATAATCCTGACCACAGCAGAGTACAACCATTCTATGCCTGATGGTCCTCACCGCTATTAACCACAAACATTTCGACACATATTGGCTTCTCATCTGAATGGTGTACACACGTACAGCCCAAAGGGATTCGATCCGATAAAAATATATTTCACATCTATACTATGAATATATAACATTTTATGGACACATAAAAGTCTTTATGTCATTGGAAAGCTTTTTCATTATGTTTAGTACGGTCGGGTACGACCCGGTACAGGTTTTAACGTTATGCCTATTTTTAGCGTGATATGTCACGTGCTTTTAATCAACCAATCAATGAGCTTTTAAGTCATTGCTTCCATTATTTTTCGCTTGGGTAGAACCCCAGCATTTTCGCATTTTAATTTGATAATTACAGCTTTATTACAGTTATTCAAGGTTGATATTTTATTCCTTGTTTTTAGTGAAGTTTTACGTTAGCTATTGGACTTTAGTTTTTGAGGCGGCGACCTCGGTAAAAAGTGTGATTTGGTGGCGACTCCCCGCAGGTTTAGTGTCTGGCGGGTGACGTCAGAGCATCCGGGATCTGTTAATTCTCGCGAGATCAGTTTCGAGAAACAATATGGCGGCGCCCAGTACCATAGACAGGGATCTGAGTTTATGACTGGCCCTCATATACCCAACTCAACATTATGTCCAATATTTTAAACAAGCCGAATGCAATCATTTAATTTGCACTGCACACTTTACGACAATATAATAGTATACATAGAAAATACAACTTTTATCAATACACACACACAATGTCGCCTGTGTCGAGCATAGAATGTTTAAATAATGCGTAAAACCCGGTTTGATGACATAACCCTGCACAGACAGAAACTAGAAAACGGCCCTCGATAAAGAAGAGAAATCATTATTTACGCACGATCTCAGGAAATTAGTACGACGATTTGATAGAGAAAAATATTTGGATCAATTCACCGACACTGACGAAAATGATAAAATTACATTTTTCTCGTGCACACATCTCATATATGTGTAAATTTGTTCAAAGCATTTAATACACGACCAACGTTCGACCCCCAAACATAAAGCCATAAAATTATTTCGTATTATATGACGTAAATGACGATTGAGGAGTGCGCAAGTGCGATAGGAATGCTTGAAACCGGCATGTCAATAAGACGAGTACGATTTAATCCATTTATTGTCTGTTTTGGGGTTCTTAACTCATGCACATAATTATCAGTATGGTAGCTGCATTGAACTCACGAAAAAAATGCATGTTTATATTGACTCGATTAAAAATTGAGACGTTACATGACGTCATTTATATTTAGTCGTTGAATGCGTCAAAACATGATTATGACAACATCTGACTGATAGTTGTATCACTTTAAGATCGTGAAATAAGGTGGAATCGTTGAATTGAACAGAATATGTCCATTTATTTGTATGGAGCAATTTGAGTTTGAGCATGGAAGTAACTTTCAATAGGCATTTATCATCCGAATTACTACTACAGTTTAATAAAACTCACTTTTTTCTATCAATCATGTCTTTTGTAAGATACGAACACATTCTCAACACAAGGACTTTGATTTTAATGCAATTTTTTAATTAGGTTGCACGATGGTATGGCCGCCTTGTAGCTCGGACCTAAATCCGATAGAATACGTCTGCGATGAGTTTGGGCGTCGCATCCGAGCACGACGACAACACCAGACCGTATAGGAACTCATAACGCACCCTTTACTTGAACTGAATGCACTCCCGCAGCAATTGGTACACAACTTTATCAATTCAAAGCCTCAGAGATGTCAGGCTATCAACAGGGCAGACACGATATTGATAGAAAATAGTTTCCTGTTTCCAATGGTATATTCGATTCACAGATAGGTCTAATATTTTTTCAGTTAAATGAAAAATACAAAGTGTGTACTTAGAACATTCGACTAGTGTATGTCAATTAAGTTTAAAAAAATTAAGCTCTTTTGAGTATAAACCACGACCCACTACACCCCCTATGTATACACATGATCACACAGTACAGTCACTCCAAGACCTATGAGGAACTCATTATCTTAGAGTGTGACCACCAAAGGCCCCTTTGTGTACTCTCTAGTCACAACCATCGTTTACTGTAATTGAATATGAATACCAGATTTATATAGCTTCATTTCTTGCGACACACGTTCAAGGCGCTATGCGTAGTGTTGCAACCACAAGGACGCAGGTGCTTCCTCTACCAGTGCATGTACAGCGGAACATACCGGGAGAAAGCCCCACGGAATAAGAGAGAGAGAGAGAGAGAGAGAGAGAGAGAGAGAGAGAGAGAGAGAGAGAGAGAGAGAGAGAGAGAGAGAGAGGAGAGAGAGAGAGAGAGAGGAGAGAGAGAGAGAGAGAGAGAGAGAGAGAGAGTGCGGTCTAGCTCTTTTTTTTCGAATAGACAGCCTAGTTCTTTTATGTGTCCGATACATAGCTTCCAGACACCTTTAACTAGATACGTTAACGTCCATATGGTCATATATAGCGGGAAACACTATCAATATAATTTAAGAAATGCCCCGTTCCCATGCCGGGAATTGAATCCCCGACCTCTGTATTGACAGCCCAGTGCATTACCATGTAGCTTTCGCCGCTATATAACGTGAGGCTCTACTGGGTACTTAACCTTCTAAGGGCCTCCATCAGCGAAATATGTCATATCAACCATATTTATGGCGAACTCGCCAACTTACAAAGTAAATATATTCAAATTCCATACATCACAGAAATGTTCCATCCGCGATTGAATCCAAGCACTACTGAAAGCAATATTTGAATGTAAACTGCCACACAAGTATCATTAGTTAATGGGTGATGTTACTGTTGAGTTTGATTGAACTAATTGTGGGTGCCTTACATTACTGAATGTATTGTATAGCTTGATAATGTGTTTTGTCTATTCAAGAATGGCTGCTCTAGGCGATGGCGAGTTATTGCAGTACATACGCAAAAGTCATACGGTACTTGCTGGTGGTGTAGAGTTAGAAATGGCGATCGGAATGACAGTACGTTGTCGGTCGTCATGTGAACCTGATATAGCTTGGAATTACTTAATCGGAGGGGTGTTTTGTAGCTGTTAAGTATTTCATGCTTTGTAGTTTCTTATGAGTGGTCTCTTCCCTGTCGGACTGGTGTTATCCTTTTGAATACCATAAAGGTTCTAGCATGACAGCAGTCGGTGCTGAATAGGACCACATTCAGTATATAGAGACTGTACTGGTATGAAGCGACAGGCATTAATATCTCGCATAACCTTTATTCATCAAGCCTTAATTAAATTATTATTAGATTTCTAAAATGTTTGATAACAATGAAATGGTTTGTTGAACTTGGTCTAAGACCTCTTTTGTAGTTTAAATCTCTAGCAAAGACCCACGTCCTCGTTTTACTATTTCATAAATAATTATTGTTTGATTACTAGAGATTTTTGATACATTTTAACATTTGAATTTACCCTTACAAAGGAATTCAATTTCATGAAATGTAATATTAAACCATGTAATTCAGGTTGTTTATATTTATCGATGTCACTCACTTATAGGCCTGTAACGACATAGACACTTCATTTTTGATTGTCAATACAAGTGTAAAGAAATGATAACAATTTATTCTGATAAAAGCCTCATTTATATTTCAACACACACGCAGGGCCTCATCTATATTTTACTTATTCAGAACAAGGTAATTATATCACTTAATTACACTTATATAACGTCCAGTTATGATTAAATTTTCATTCCTAAAACATAAGAGAAATAAAAAAAAATATATTTGAAAGATTACATCCTTTTTCATATATTAACCCTTATCAGGGCCTCGATTTTCATTAACAAAACTATTAAGCAATGTATTGATGGTTCCTTATTATTTTAAATGCCATTGAATACATTATTTATTAGCAATATAAATACATTTTTACTTTACATGACTGTATTCATTTATTTATTTAATTAACGTTTTTGTGTAATACCGGACCTCATGTTAGTTTTAAACCCTAAATGGGGCCTCATTGCCACATGTTATTATTACAAAGGCTGTATATATTGATGTAACGTATTATCTAACACATTAACATTGCATTTACGGTGTTTTGATTCACATTTGGTTGAATAGTAATGTATATATACTGATTTATTCGGGGAAAAACATGTACCCCTTGGGGCCTCATTGTGAGAATTGCTCAATGATGACAAGGTGGCATCACCCGGATTCTGTTATAGTATTGTCCAGAGAACAAAAAAATGTAAAAACATTTTGTATAAAAGACATTGCACGGTTACCCTAAAAATTGCCGTTTATCTGCCGGACTAAATGGACATAAATTATTAAGGAAGACACACAAACAATGTCTACCCTAAAATGATAATTATCGAATACATTGATTATATAATGAATGTAAATAAATAAAGACGACACACAAACAATGTCTACTATTATATGATATTTATCTAATGAATATAATTTGTTAAGGAAGACACACCAACGATGTCTACACTTAAATGATAATTATCTAATATCTTATCAGGAAGACATTCAATGTATTTCCTAAAATGATAATTATCTAATGAGTATAAATTATTAAAGAAGTCACACAAACAATGTGTACCTTAAAATGATAATTATCAAATACATTTAAACTAGTAAGGGAGACACACAATGTCTTTCCTAAAATGATACTTATCTAATGAATGTAAAAAATTAATGAAGACACACAAACAACGTCTATTCTAAAATGATAATTATCTAATGAATACAAATAATTAAAGAAGACACACAAACAACGTCTATTCTAAAATGATAATTATCTAATGAATACAAATAATTAAAGAAGACACACAAACAATGTCTATTCTAAAATGATAATTATCTAATGAATACAAATAATTAAAGAAGACACACAAACTTCTATTCTAAAATGATAATTATGTAATGAATAGAAATAATTAATGAAGACACACAAACAACGTCTATTCTAAAATGATAATTATCTAATGAATACAAATAATTAAAGAATACACACAAACAACGTCTATTCTAAAATGATAATTATCTAATGAATACAAATAATTAAAGAAGACACACAAACAATGTCTATTCTAAAATGATAATTATCTAATGAATACAAATAATTAAAGAAGACACACAAACTTCTATTCTAAAATGATAATTATGTAATGAATAGAAATAATTAATGAAGACACACAACGTCTATTCTAAAATGATAATTATCTAATGAATACAAATAATTAATTACGACACACACAAAATATGTCAATGGTGATTGTGTAATGAATATAACTCATTAAACTGTATACCATATTATGAAAATTGCATAACAAATGAATATTATTGATGAATATACACAAAATGGTCTACCCTAATAACAATTTATCTAATATAAATATAACTCATTTATGCGGACACTCCACATGGTGGAATTATTTATGAAACATTCATGATAATTGTAAAACATAATAATACATATGCAATATTTACCATATTGTGAAATGTACATACAAATTATTATACAACACAATTTCTACTACATTAATAACAGTGTGACTGTCAATTAAGTGAAATTCATAATATATACGCCACAAAGATTACTATATTAATGATAAATATCAAATAAAAGTGTAGCATTAATGAGACACTCCAATGTCTATCATACAAATGGAATTAAACAAACTGTATAACTAAAACACATCAAGTACTGTATAACTAAAACACCCCAGCATTAAATTATGTACAATGTAGTTAACACATCCAAATGAGTACCTATTAAAAATAATTACGGTTACACCAAAGCACTTTCATGTATATGCCCACTGATGATGTATATTAATGAAACTATGGTATGTCATGCCACTGAACATCATCTAGTTTCCGGTAAGTGCTAGTGACTAATTTAAACATACAGCGGCAATATTTTATCTCTGTAATTTATAAATGGTGTACCTTGTTGCAAGTACAAAGCTTCACAAATGTATAATTCATCTAAAATGAAAATGTACCTAATACACTAGTAACATAATAATGGCATTGAAAGTCATTTTGCTATGTTATTTGCATTTGGCCATTCCGTTATTACGTCTGGTATGTATGACTGGTCACCGGTCATCTCATTGAGGTACCATTTGCATGTATGATAGCTATAACTATGTCATTTCTGAAATGTTAAATACATGATAATTCGTCTATGAAAACGGCCGCAAAATAATATACCTTAAACACGTCATTCACACATATATGAGGAATACGCTTCTAATGCCGAACTTGTTAACACATTCTGGTACCACAAACTATACAATGTGGAACTCTGCTACAAATGCAGAGGAAAATGAGCCACATGCAATAGGGATTTCCAAACGAATGTTGGTAAAAACCACACTATGGTAATCCACAAACCATGTTCTGTTCCAACAAAAAATGACAAAATAATAAACTTAAATGGTAAACCACACAAAATGTGGATTCTGCTATAAATGCTTTAAATAACCATAGGTGTGTGATCCACAAACAAAGTGGAACTTCACTACAAATGATGATGAATAATTAATAAATTCATGGTAATTGACATATTTGGTGGAAACACATTTAAATGGTGAAAGTAACTCCAAAAGAGTTATTGACATATAGCATGAAACCCTATTACAAATGTGGATAACCTAAAAAGGCTAAACAACATATAATGTTGAACTCCACTACAAATGCGGATAAAATTATAAGGATAATCCACACTTATGTCTGCTAGAAATGCGGAAAATATAATGTGGAACTCCACTACAAATGCGGAAAAAATTATAAACGCAAAAAGGGTAATCCACACTTAATGTGGAAACTGCTACAAATTCGGAAAATAACCAAATAGCCACATATAATGTGGACCTATACTACAAATGCGGACATTATACAAACCCAAGTGATACTTCTGTCCATGAACATAATTTTTTCCATATGTATACCTCGTCCACTCCATTATCTGTTGCAATACAACTTAAACAAGCTCAGGCCTGAAATGTAAAATACATAGTATATCTACACAAAAACACTACACTGATAAACACAAAATGATCAGCCTCAATTTCTTCATACCGATGTTACAATGATAGGTCTATACATATCAATTGTTAAAATGCACTGTAAAGGTGAGACATAACTAACAATGAGTTTACAATAATATTGAATACTTATGCTGGTAGATTTTTAGAAGTGTATTATTTCGTGAAGGCGGACAAAGAGTGACCAATGTGTACAGCTACAAAGCTCCAAATATACTAACAAACTAGATGACTGATCATGATAAATTTAATGTTAAGTTTGGCAATGTTTGGCCATGGCTTAAAAATTCGGGCTGCCGACAATACAAAGGGCTAGCCCTAACAACAACAACAACTTCAATAAAGCAAGATGTTCACAATGAACAGATATAATTAGTGTTTGAGCCAACTCTGGGTAACAGGTGTTGGGCTCACCTTATTTTATTATTATATATAATAAATGGATTAAGCTGTCTGCCATATGGACCCTACACAACGGTCCAGGTACGCCATGGACCGGTGTGCAGTGACCACCGCCACAAATGGTGGGGCCAGCGAAATCCGCCGTGCAACAAAACCAAACATTGCCGAGTGCCGTGAGCAAAATATCAACGGCTTATTGCTATACAATAGTTCAATTTAATTCAATTTTCAATCCAATTCAGTTTAACTTAACTCAATTCCATTCAATTCAACTCAGTTCAATACACTCAAAGCCAAGCAATTCAATTCAATTCAATCCACTCAAAGCCAATCAATTCAATTCAATCCACTCAACTCAATTCAGTTAAACTTAACTCAATTCCATTCAATTCAACTCAGTTCAATACACTCAAAGCCAAGCAATTCAATTCAATCCACTCAAAGCCAATCAATTCAATTAAATCCAACTCAACTCAATTCAGTTCAACTTAACTCAATTCCATTCAATTCAACTCAGTTCAATACACTCAAATCCAATCAATTCAATTCAATCCCAATTTATTAGCATATAATCAGTCATCGTTGTACTTAAATATGGGTAGCCGAGAGCAAATAACAACGGTTAAATATGCAAACATGAATTGCCGTGAGTAAAACAACAACGGCTTGATTATTAAATAATTAATAATGCATTCTATATAGCAACAGTCCACTTTGTAGTTTGTTTGACTTACTATGGCTTAGTAGCTGTACACTTTACCACCCTCAAGGTTGTACCAAAAATTGATTGCTGCTTAATGCAAAACAGCAGCCGCTTAAATGCTGTAAAATATAGTCATATTTTTCTTGATTTTTGCTTGGCGAAGTAAATTGACAGACAAGTGGTTTTACATTACCATAAGACAGGACCGTGTACAAAACTAAACCACTTAAATCTTAATTTGTTCTGATAAATCGGTTATTGTATGCCATTACTGCGATACAACCTTTTATCAAGAGAGCGTAGATCAAGACAACATATATAATATGGGCCCCAACGGGTCGACAAATTTTCGTACCAGCACATGATAATAGGTTAAACAAAAACTCTGAAAAAAAAATAATTAAACTATATACGATCACTCGCAACTAATGTCACACTGGATAGCCAATTACCTTAAAGGGAGATAATATCAGCACAATGATATCCCCATACAGTACCAAGCATTTTGCCAGTATGGAAGACCTTTTTGGTAGCCACTTAATTAACAGGACACAGCAACCTTGATCTTTGCAAGTCTACAGCAAATGCAACTGGCAAAGGATGGTTATGAAGGCATAGTAGATGTTACATTACAGCACAAGTTGAAGTTCTATAAAAACTAACCCTTGTAGATATACCACAAAACTGTGTACTAAACTAATCCAATTGATCTACTGTATCAAACTGTAAAGGCAAGCCCTAAATTGAATCTACCAGCAAACCATGAACTAACCAGAAATAGATGCCAACTTGTCACTTCTTATTAGTCAATGGAGTTGTATCACTAACACATAATGGACTGTGTGGAACCATGTTCAAGGTCCTAAATGATGGAACATGCAAGCAGTATGATAGTAGGAGCAATAGTAACAGAAAAACACTTTTAACATTTTATAATATTAATATACAATGTAAGGTATAATTATGTACATATGCACAGGTGGTTTAACTAACAACATGAATTTAGAGAAGATATTTTATTGAGACAACAATAAACCAAGAATAACAAAATGTCTCATGACATGTGGTAACAAGCCATTACTTGGCAACTGCTATGAACTAACAAATTGTTCTAGATGCATAATTTGGTAAAATGTAAGGGACATGGATAATGTAGTAAATACATATAACCCCGCCATGGCTACTGGATTGCACGAGACAATCCCCAATTTAGTCTATACATTACAATTCATCTATTGATCCTGGCAATGATCACATAACCCTAAACTAACAAACATCTCCTACCTGGATCATTTACTACCTCAAATCTGGCAAATGTCCCTACCAGATTAATATCACCTTACTCACCACTTTTGCTTAGCATGTGCATAATAATAGCTTAATGAACATCACAATTCACATTGGACCGGATATATTCCTTATTCTAATAACCTAACTATTTACAAGTTGAAGATAATGCGTAATCACACCAATGCGGAAATAAACATGGTATCAGTAACTATTTTTCACTCAGCAAAATAGGAAAACTGGTTTGCCTCTCATACCCTTGTGGCGATAGCTATTGTCAGGAAAAAAGGTGCTGAGTTGCAAGAACTTGTTTTACACTCAACCTAAAATTATTACTATTACAACCCCTTACCACAAACAGTTTTATGTACACACTACCCAGATACACAGGAGACTAAAGAATGCATTTATAACTAGAAATTACACTAAATAATCTAAATCTTTAACAAACCCTCTCTTTTTATAAAAATTACCAAACAATATCCAGCTATGCAACTTAAAATATGCTGAAAGATTGCAACTTGACCCATTACCACAGTTAGGCAAAGCACACTAATTTCAAATTCCAGTATGTAAACTTTGCTTGCACTACTATATTTGTGATGGAGTTGCTGTATGTTATAATCATTGCCTAAAATTAAGCACTGAAAATACACCTGTCCTATACCAACATGAGTATGGGTGATTTCACCACAGAAACATCTTCAATTGATTTAATAAAAACAATCTTTAATTTGGTTCAATCCCAGCGATGGTAATTATACTGACCGCAAACAAGCATGTCCACAAAATTCTCTCAATACAAGTTGTACATTCTGAGTAAAACTTACATTTAATGTACTTATGTGACACTCATATCACAATTCCTTATTAAAAATTAAATATACCACCTGGTTAACGATACTGTTAATTCTACCTGATTGTCTCCTGACTGACTCAAGATATCCACACTTCCTGACATGAAAGCCATCAAACAGTCCACACGATTCCTGCTGACTTATTCATGATACATCACACAAGTAGTACTTTAAACCATTTCCTTTGCATTGTGATTAGAACACCTTCATGACATTCCTAGAAAAAAGATTAGTAGTTGATATTCACAGTACTCGACTTATAAAGATTGAATTACAGTTCCTACCATTAACCCATTTCGTAACACTGCCGAACTTGTTGATACATCCAATCAGACAAGACCCCTGGTAACTACATGTGCAAGCGTAACAGTAACTAATTGGTTCGAAACTGATTCACTTAATGCAATGAAATTTATAACAAAATTGATGGCATTAATCTCTTGAATTACCATCATAAACATCACAATATACAATTTAACTAACTTAAATGCAGGAAAATATGTCGGTTAAATATTCCTGCTGACTATGCATGATTCATAAAATGTCGCAACAGCACTTCAATGCGGTACGTGCATATGGTATTCATCAATCTTAAAATAAGGTGACAAGGTATCAATATGAAATTGAATAGTTATTTTCTAAATCCATAACCATGTTACAGGGATGCATTCCTCTTACTCAAAATCACACTCATATGTTTGTTCCGCAAGTGGAACCATTCGGTAATTTGCAAACTGGCTCTATGTATGTCATTTATCTAGCCATATGATACAATATATTGATATAACCAACCATCACTTATACACATGCAAGTGTAGATACAGCCCGAGTAAACGTGCACAAGCCCAGGGCTCTATTTCAGTAAACAATTCAGGATAGACAATATGTATACAAACTGACTCCAACGGGAAAAAGAAATAAAATTATACGCCATATCCTTCAATTTAATATATTCTATCCTCCATAATCATTGATGTCATATCTCTGCATTCCGTGTTTCCATCACAATCCACAATAAAACCTCCGTTCAGTATGCACCATAATCTAAAGTCTTGGCCAAATGGTGAAAGAAGAAAAATATAAAGAGAGCTATAAAGTTATTTCTCTTAATGCATAAAAAAACTTTACACACATTAGCCTGATTAGGTGGGCTGCATGAAGGTAAAGATACGATTGCAGATAATAATATCTAACACAGACCCGTCAATATATCGCCAACTTTTCCAAAAGTTCACCTGTGGCAATTCTCGGGTAAAAACACTCAATCTGACAGGGCTCGACACTAACTAACAACACTGGTCCAAGACCAGTGAAGCTCCAGAAGGACCAGTGAAAATTCTGGAGGACCAGTAACTGTCCTATTTACAAATTTGGCGCTTTTGTCCTGTCGGACCAGCTAGTGGCCAAAATAGTTAGTGTCTAGTAGGATTGTCTGAATAACTCGCACCTACACCTGGCTGCAGGCACTACATCCACCAGGCGCACTTCGATTGTTCATGGCAGAATGTATTCAAATTTCAATACATATATAAATCCCCAAATAGGCTATGCCTTAGTTCATATTATCCAAACATCATTCACTTGATTTGAATCAGCCAGTATAGCCTTCTAAGGCCTAGATGCGTTTACCTTCAAGTTCAAGCTTGGACGGTCTGTTAATACCAAGTCGGAATCAAATAGCACTAGGGCCTATACTCTGGTCAGCAATCTGCAGTGATGTATAATCTGCCACCATACATAAAGTTATCATGGGGAACAACTCTGTACTGTATTAGGAATAACCAAATGACGGAATAATTCACCAAACATCAAGCTACTTAGTGACGTCATAAATCAGAAAATGACGTCATCCCATTTCAATGCAATTTCAGGGGTGTAGTTGGTAGTTGTGTTTGGGGTCCTAATCATGATTGTAAAAATGTGCGACTTTGATGCCATTTTGGTCAAATTTATAATTTTACTTTCCAAATAAATTAATGTACGCGCGCGTGTACGACCGCATCGCTGGCTACACCCCTGGGTTATGAAATAAAATGACAATTCAGCGTGTCATATTCTTTAGAATGTTCAGATCTACCGTACTAAACAATAGCTATCTGCATATAAACATGCCCACAACTACAAGTCAACCACAATCTTAACAGACAGACAAAAACCTTGACCATGAATGATGCAATCGAATTCGTCTGTTCCATCTCGAATGTTGAAATCATCTAAAATCAGATATAAAATAATACCATCCAGACCTCAACCTGACACATCAGTTGTCACCAAACCTTCATCTAGCAGCATCCACTATTATTACCACAATTTACAGTAACAAGCAGGATTCAGATCATATTAAAGAAATGAAAGAACAGTCTCTCATTTTTATTTTAAGAAAGGAAAGCGGTGCGCATGCAACTTACGCAATATGAAAATCACTAAAGGTTAAAACCCTTAAATGTTTAGGTTCAAGACAATAAATGTTTGGCCGCCTCAAATAAAATCACCTATCCTGAAGTGATAGCTGCCATTGTTTACATTAATTATCTTAGGGTCTGCGTTCTGTTATTGCTAGAAGTCTAATGTTGAAAACCCTGCATCATAGCAATCAATTTAAATGTACAAATTGAAGATATCTTCACCCAGAATACCAAATCGAAAGTATCTAAACCATATTCTAATTTATGAAACCAGTGGTATCGGTAGAACAGCCGGCCTGTTAACCTGTCACCAATGTATCGGCCGCTGCGCCAACCTTTAATTATGACAAGGCTGTGAATACCACACGCATATCAAATGAGATTGGTATGCCACCCACTCTTTAACTTATATATAATTATTAAATATGTTCCTATTTGATTAATCCAAAATCAACACCAGAGCTCTGCTGAATAATCATAACCCAACTAGTATATTTCTCTCATCCATGAGTTCAACTCATTGCTCTTATCCTTGTATGGCCATCATGAAAATACCCCAAACCACTATTTATTTACTCAATTATACATCCTGAATACTGCCTTATCCATCAAATATCCATGGCACGTTGAACCTCTGAACCCTCGTCGGGCAGTGCACACTTGAATATCGGTATGTAGGCTTTTTAAAGCATATAACGCTACTACATGCTGAACGCTGCTAAATGTCGTTAACCATAATACTGTACCCTACCATCTCTTGTTGAACATCTGTGACTCTCAACATGCGCATATCTGTGTAATTGTTATGAAAAAACTACAATACTAACCGTCTAAATGTACACGTACGAAGTGATTATTCTTAAATTGTAGGTCTAGACTAAAAATTATACTCAAAATTATGATACAGGGTGTTCCAAAATATATGTTACAATAAGGAATTGTTATAATAACATGGATACCTGAGCTACATCGATAAAAAAATACATCATAAGAAGGGGTATACAAATTTTATATTATGTATATTTTTTGTGAATAGACCATACCAACCCCGTTGCCTAGCAACAATGTTATTATTCAAAATTCGGCGTTTGTTGATTATGATTCAACAACATCATCTCTTTAATGTTGAGATGTTTGAAATATTATCATTCCAACATCAATTTTAAGCAACAGGGCATTAAACGAAGTATTGACATGTGATTTTGGTTGCATTCGGAAACACTAAAAAAGATTATATTAAGTCAGACAGGGAAGGCAGCACTCAACTTAACCAGCCGAGCACAGAAAACATTAAAAACACACAAATCACAATGCCCAACTGAACCAACCGAGCGCAGGAACATAAAACACATACAAGGCACAATGCCCAACTAAACAAGCAAAGCTCCGCCAAAGTCCAAGCTTTCGAAAAGTATACAACACAATTACTAGCTGAATGACCCCGTTTCCACAGCAAAATGACTATAATGCCTAGTTTAGCTGTCAGAAATCATAAAACGAAGAAGTGCCCAACTCAACAAGTTTCAGCAAATAAAAGGCGGAATGCCTACACTGAATGACCTAGTTACAACAGTTAAACTGTTGAACTACATAGTTTTAGCTGCCTTTAGCCCCAAAAGTAAGCAACAGTATAAAAACGTTGAAAGGCCCGGTTTCAGCAACAAAAAATCTGAAAGCCCTAGCCGGATGACCTAGTTACAATACGTAAAATGTCTAAGCTGAAAGCCACAGCCAGAACAAGTCGAGATATACCTCATTGAACAACTCGGCCATGAGACCACAGAGGACACTTCAGCCGGATGACCTAGTTTAAATAAATACATATTATAGAAGATAAGTAAAATGACGTAATTGAACAAGTCGAGATATGACGTAATGGACAACTACATTAAATTCAAGATATACCGATTTGAATAACTCGGCTATGAGACCACAATGGACACTTCAGCCGGATGACCTTGTTTAATTCAATACATATTATAGAAGATAAGTAAAATGAACAAAAATATTATATTAAGTCAGACAGGGAAGGCAGCACTCAACTTAACCAGCCGAGCACAGAAAACATTAAAACCCACAAAGCAAAATATTAAAAATTAAGTGGTTGAATTATCTCCTAGTGAAAACAAAGTACAATGTACATGACAGAAGGTCACGTTTAAGGGGATGTATCAGCATCATTTCGAACTTATGTTTATGAATTTTAACATTGAGATTTAATTTTATAGTCATTACATATTTGAAACCTTTGTGAAACAAATGTAGAAGAATCTGTAGCAATGTTTTGACTACTAGTCACGAATGGTTAAATGTTTGAAAAAACGTAATGTAATGCGCTAACACTACAGTCCTTGATTGGTACATTTTTGTCAATAATTCTTCTGTAATTTTTTCATAAGAAAGTACACTTGGAATGGACACATACATATACGATTAAATAAGTCTTAAAACGTAGGTTTGTAAACATGTCACTACATCCTCTTTAAACATGACCATTTCTAAGTAATACAAACAAACACTCAATTCTCAAGCTCAGTCCCAATTATCCTTGCAGTGTAACTTTAGGCTAACGCCAAAAGAAAAAATGTGTCAACAAGTTAAAAACAATCGTAAACTTTGTGTTATTTGACCCATTTTCTACAAAAGGCGACATTTTTTGCCCCAAATCGACTCGAGTTGAATATATTTCGGGCAAGAAATGTGACCTTTGAACAACAATATTGCGTGGCATTTATAGTACTCATTCTGGGCTTGAGCGTAGAGGATAAATCGGTCAAAGAGCTAAAAGACTCTAATTATGAGTTGACAAAGTTTGCAGTACAGTAAAGTTCCACCTAACGACCGGTCCGATAATGCGACCGTCCCGCTATTACGACCGATTTTTAAAAGAACCAAATAATTTTGTTCTATATTCAACTGTTTTAAGGTCCTATAATGCGACCGGTCCGCTATTCCGTATTACGACCACTTTAATCAGTCCCATTGTGTCAATTCCCACTGTGTTTGGTCTCGCTAATACGACCAATTATGTGTCATGTATAATTTTGTGTAAACAACTTTCTTCACACCTATGCGTATCTCCGGGGCGCTTGAAAATCATCTTGCACCTTGATCAAGGTCGCGGGGCGCTTGAATTACAGTCAGGAGTGTAACATACAAGCTCAGTAAGAGATCGAAGACGCCGTATTGAAACTTGTGTGTCCATTTATGACAGCCAATTAAAAGTCAATTAGATTTTATAAACAATCGATAATTGCCTGGGGCAGTATGCATCACTGGCAAACAAGCAGATTTACCAATTTAAGACAATGATTAGCATCAATTAAATGTCACTAAAGTTGTGAAAAACATGTTGAATTTGCCGACGATAAAAATAAATTGTCTTCCATTACGGTGCGGTTTAAAGCCGGGTACGATACGGCGTCACGGAAATTCGTTACCAATGTAGATCGTTCAGAAATTTAATAACGAAGAGCATTAATGTAGTTTATATTAATCAATAAATCATTCCTTAATATATTTTGGGTCAAATCATAACAAAGATGCCCCAATTTTATTCTCAAGAATGATTCAAATCACGGTCTGTTATTGTAACTTGCATAGTATTCGGACAACTTCGAAATTAGGATAAATTGTGCTTCAGAGCATATAAGCATTATAATTATTTATTGCTGCCTAATTATGCCGTTTTAATTAATATGTATGTATTATATTGTATTGTATTAATTAGATGTGTATTGTTTTTGTTTTTATTATGTTTATATATGTTTTTGGCTTCAATGACAATGTTCATTAGTACACGTACTATATAACAACCAGTACATGCACTAGATTCTTCAAGATAATTACACACAAAGACTCGCTATTAAGACCATTTTTTGTCAGAACGGTCGGTGGTCTTAATAGCGGAACTTTACTGTATTAGCAAAACAAAACATTGTGTTGGATATCCGCACTGACAAACCAATATCGAGTAAGTATTTGCTTTCTTTGAAATATAAAATCTTTTTCAGCGACTGTGCCGTTTTGTCAATTACCCTGAGAAACTGTGGAACATGTAGACTTCACAGAGTAATGGAAAAATTGGGGAAAGCTGCTAATAAAGATCTTATAATTTCCCCTTAGCGTAGCGTATATTTCATAGAAATCGATGAGGAAATAAAATACTAATAGCTATTTTATTTTCCAATATTTACAAATTTCTTCTTGTAACTGTAGCCAAAGGTCACGTGGTATTTGCTAAACTGGGCATGTAAAATCCAAACACAATCGCATTAAATATTTTTTGCAACACTGCACTTAGCTTTATGGTTACTTAACCCCTGACTGTAAATGTAGGATTTTCCACATGAGCAGTGATATTTTCTTTCGCCTCTGTGCGATGCCAGATGGTCCAACAAGGCGGAAGTAAGGTGGTACACTATATCACAATCGTCACATTTCCATTGTGGAGTCTGGTGATGTAATTGGTGTTGCTTTAATGCCGTCTTATTGGCGAACAATTGTCCACAATCATCACACATAATTGTCTTCGGCTCGTCGTGTTTCGAAGCCCTGAAATAATAGACGAACTCCCAACAATCAGCCAATCAGTGCATAAATAATTAATGATCCACTTTCTAATCTACAACGACGTCAAGTTGTTTTCTTATAAGTATCGGTATTGACGATTTTATTTATTGCCAAATAACAATAAGAGCATGATATAACGTTCGGCAAACGTACTATACGGCAATGTTATGCTTGCAGCTCCGATTGATGACGTCGTAGCGGACGGTAGCATATTCACGAGATGTATCACTTGTTTAAGGTATTCTAGTATATTGCACATGTATGCCATTATAAGATCAGAAGTCTTGTTATGCATTTTTATTTCATATAATTCAGTCGTTCAGACTCTTTTCATTAACCTCATCATCTACCATACGACTTTTTTGGTTCATGCAAACTTGCATAATTGTGTACTGTTCAAAACCCAGAAGAGTGTTTCTTTTTTGTATCATTATAGCTGATATTTACTAAGATAAAACATTACTTCACCGCTATGATAAGTTTTGTTTTGATAATTGTACGAAGACAATGGTGAAGATCTACTAATATAGAATATTCACACATTACAACTGCTGTTTATATTAAAAACCTGACAAATTTTTTTTAATTACGAACCTGTGCCTTAACTGGTCTGTAACGCTAAAAAACAGCTTCCCACAGCACGTATTTGAGCTATCTGTTTCCAGAAAATAGATCTTTCAATATAGTACCGATGACATTGGCAAGACTAAATCACTACAAAAGACGTTATTCCTTCTAGCGTGGATCTATATCCGTTGTCCAAATGGGAAAATATATTAACCATTTTGTTGATACTGCTATAATTAGCGTGCTTAACATGGCCGTAATGCATTGACGTGATTTGGTTGGGGTAAATCACACCACATTAGTGATAGTATGTAAAAAGAATTGAAGTGGTATAATTTGCATACAGTCTGATCATCGGGCATAAATGGCTAATAACACAGGTGGCTTTTTGTATCAAACCAGAATACTGTGACAGCCTGAGGTCACGTCCGTAATCCGTACGTATCCGAAATCATGCAAGTTTCACCTGCCAGTTGTGACTTGCATCACTTAGCGATTATATCGCCGTAATTATCATTAAACATGTATAGCAATCATTTATGTAAGTATAGTTCATGGAATTTCAGTTAATATCATCATCTAAACTGATAATATAGCTCGGCAAAGCTTTTCGTCTGTTTTACTGATATCGAGTTATCCGCCCATGAAAGAACCTGCTGTAACTCTGGCGTAGTAATATGGTTGACATTGAAGTTATTATTGAAATGTTAAAGATGTGTATATCATGTTGAGTTTATCTTCGCATGTATGTTTAGCAGTAGTATTGATGATGAACTAGGTTGCTACTTATGTTATGTGCGTCGAGGCAGCACGCACTATTTTGAATGTATTATATTGCATAATATTATAGTCTACCTTACTATTAGTTGTTTGACCTATAAAGCGTATTTTATAGTATCTTTGTGTTAATCTACTTGTATTGTTTAACTGTGATGTCATTTAGCGCTATTCTACCAAATGCTACGCTTAGCCCTATAACCATCTTTGGCTTGCACTTTATTTCCTGCAATTTGATTGACCGCCATCATGCCAACATAAGCTAAGCGCCAGCATTGTGCAGACTATATCTGGCGCACTGTCGCAAGCATTGTCAGCCCAGCTCAGATGTTTGCATCCAGCACTTGAAACTTTTCGTTTACTAATCCAGGTTTACATACATTTTACAATGGCTAACCATTACAAGCCTTCTTCAGGTATATAACTTGAGTATAACATAACCATTTGAATAGATCTTTTGAGATCTTTTAATTCTTTATTTAGGTCTACTGAACAGTGCTTGCTGCGGTTCACCTTCCCCACCCCCTTCCTTTTGTTTATCATTGTTGTCGCTTAAGACTATTTCCGTCATCGTATTTTAATGCATAGATCTTATTCTATCTTTGGTGTTTGTTAAGAATCTATTCTGCTATTGCTACATGTATGTGAAACCTTAGATACAGGCAAATAACAATCCTGTCAATTAATTATTCCAAGATAAAATTACAAAAAACAACAACTGTAGACAGTAATCACTATTTAATTATATAATTTTTATAACCCAACCACTATAGTAATACATATTATTATACATGTAGTAGATATAGACGTGTCTGATAAGCGTATGTTAATGAATAAAATTAAGTGGCATAGAACGGCCATGTTGACTTGAACTCTAACTGGTAACGCTGTTTGAGTTAAACACGCTTTAAGGAAGGCAACAACCGAGGGCATGGATTCACGATTTACTTATCAACCCGTATATCAATTTACTGTAACAAACCACCGAGATAAATATATCGTACACCGTATTAAAATCGAGTACGCTCGTGGTACTTGAGTTGAAACATATCGCGACGTACGCTCCAAGTACCCCGTAATAAGACCGAGTACGCTCTAGGTACTCGAGTTGAAACATATCGCGACGTACACTCCAGATACCCCGTAATAAGACCAGATACGCTCAATGTACCGTATAAAAACCATGTCTACAGTAAAGATGTATTTTAACCAAATGTGACTTATCTAAACAAATGAGACCTTTTAAGATATGCCAGTTTTTTATTGAATATATATCTTTATTTAAGTCTCATCTCTGTACACATAAACTATACAATTTACAAAACATATATCACAGTACAAAGCCATTCTAAAAGAATTATAAGAGACTATCAAATCACAATTTCATTAAACATTTACAATATAAATCTATGTAACCATTGTTATTCTAATTATAAAAACTGCCCTAAAATATTTATCAAATAAAACACTGAAAATCAAAATCACACTAATGTGTATACATGTAGTTACAAAACGTTTTCAGTAAACGCTCGGACAAGTCTTAAAAGCTCATAAAAAACTACAGTCAGATGACTGAATTTTGTAACCACAGGGACCTCAGCCACCACTGGTAACTCAGTAGAGACCGAGAGAAACCCCACTGAAATGCAAAATATATTTTGTATTGAGTCAGTGTTAATAAAAACATAGATATGCCCTCGGTTGCCTCCAAGCGACAGAATTTTCCGCCAACATGACAAATGTGTGTATGAAATACATGATGAAAGATCAACTAAAGTTGGAAAAGCAAGAACATGTTTCAGGCAAGTAATATATCAAATTAAGTAGGGTCATTAATTGCGAATATAGTACGGAGATATTGACACGATCTCGACCTTATGCATGAGTATATTACAAGTATCAATTTCCGCTATCAAATAGTGACCTATCCGACCAAAACTAATATTTGTGTTTGTATTCCGGCCCATGCCTAATTATGATACTTCCGCATATAAAAATATATAACCTGAGATATAAATATAGACAATGAAATAAATCAGCAGTTAAAAATACTAATTGAAGGTCGAGGATCGCGTCAATATTTCCTCACTATTGTATTGACAAACTAAATCCTAACAAATCAACAGGTATTGATGGAATTGGGCCGAAAATTATCAAACAGTGTGGTGACTATATTACTCCTGCCATCGCACATATCATAAATCAAAGTATACGTCTGGGAATATTTCCTGATGCATTTTAGGAGGCATTTGTTATTCCAAAATTTAAAAATGGTGATAGAAAAGATCCCAATAATTATCGACCAATATCTTTTTTACCAACTCTGTCTAAAATATTTGAACGGCACATTGGTGCTCAACTTCAAAATTATTTCAAGTCAACTGACATAATTCATTCAACCCAGTCGGGTTTCCGTCCGGAACATTCATGTCATACTGCCCTAATTCATCTAATCGATACGTGGCTGAATGATATAGATTCTGGGAAATACGTCGGTGCTGTTTTTTTGGATTTAAGGAAAGCATTTGACCTGGTTGATCATAAAATCCTTTTACATAAACTTGAACTGTATCATTTTTCTAGTCAATCTATCAAACTATTTGAATCTTATTTATCGAATAGTTTTCAAGTAATCAAATCTGATAATCAAGACTTCGAAAAACTCAAAATTATATCAGGAGTTCCTCAGGGCTCTATACT
Organism: Spisula solida; assembly: GCA_947247005.1. Taxonomy (NCBI): domain Eukaryota; kingdom Metazoa; phylum Mollusca; class Bivalvia; order Venerida; family Mactridae; genus Spisula; species Spisula solida. The sequence goes on from OX365945.1 coordinate 38,340,249, forward strand.
TGGACCACTTTTATTTCTCCTTTATATAAACGACATTTGAATCTGAAACATGCAATATTGATTTATATGCTGACGATTCTACTCTCTATGAATCGGACAATGACATACATATCCTACAAAACAAACTTCAAAGAAACTTAACCGCTGTTACTAACTGGTGTCAAACAAACAATATGTCACTTCATCCAACAAAAACAAACTGTATGATAATAACTACCAAACAAAGATTAAGAAATCAACCAAACTTACATCTGAAATTGAAAATAGGGGATTCATATATAAAAAAATGTAGCTGTTCAAAAGATACTAGGAATCTATGTAGACAATGTGCTGTCATGGAATTTACAGCTTAAAAAAGTATGTTCTAAAGTAAATAATAAGATTGCCCTGTTTAAGAAAATAAGTTATTTTCTAAATGAAGATATGAAAAAGATGTTTTATAACGCATACATTTTGTCGATTCTAGATTATTGCTGCACGGTTTGGGGAACATGCACTGAGAGCAAAAATCTCATATATAAATTACAGACAAGAATGGCGAAATTGATAATTACTAAGGACTCAAAAAAACATGGCTCAGATTTACTAAATGAGCTCGAATGGCTATCTTTTACTAATCGATGTCATTATCATACAGTTGTAATGGTTTACAAAGTCCATAATAATCTTGCTCCTTGTTATCTTTCAAATTTATTGACATTTTCCAGTAATAATACATACACCCTTAGATCAGTTAGTAACAATGACTTAGTGACACATAAACACAACATAAACTACATGAAAATGTCCTTCTCATATTTGTCTGCATATATGTGGAATGTAACCCCAACAAACATTCGTCTGCTTACATCACTTAATTCGTTCAAAAAATATGTAAAACATTTCTTAATACACAAACAAAAATATTAATACCATATATGTATGACTTCAATTTTCTATGTTGGAAATAACGAAATTGAATATTTAAATTGTTTACTTATAGTATGTGTGTACTTTGAGTGATTGTCAAAATAACATGTTTTGTTGTTGTTGTTTGTTTTATAGAAGGCCTTGTTTAAATTAAGATGTATGTTAATTCGTCTATTGCACATGTCTGTACATGTTACCTTCTCTAAATAAAGATATTATTATTATTATTACGCCGTTAAACAGAGTTATGGTCACCGGTTGAATCACTAGTGTCACGTGGCTTGCTGAATCATCCGTATACAAATGTACTTTATGAACGCATCATTGTAGGTGTCCTGTCTTTTCCTTGACGGAATCGAATAGCAACAACTTCACAACATTTATTTACACCTAATCAACACCAATATTATTATAACTAACACTTCTGGTAATCGGTACACGAGAACAACCTCATCACTAGAAAGCACGTATTTAAGAATCAACTTGTACTGCAGACTTCTTATGAGTGGATTCGATGTAGCTTGGATACTGTCTGACGCCGGGTGTTATCGGCTGGTTACCATATCGAACCTCAGATGCGTATTTAATTCCCGGTACATCAACCAATGTGACCATGTCTGTTGTGACCCGCATACATGTGGTAGTGAACGTGACTCAAATAACATCAAACTGGAAAAATAACAAAATGAACGGCAGAACAATAACTCGAATATAATGATAATAATAAATAATAATTATTTTCATAATGGTAAACCTAGCGACTCTAAGCCGAATAGGATATATTAGAATATCAATCGTGAGAAACAACAAATGGTTGATATTGTTGAAAGGGTGTGGTAGGGTGGGTGTAACTTTCTTCGTTGCTGTCGGACAAACACGTGGTCATATACGTGGCAGAACTTGTGATATTCACGCTCGGTGAATATCGTAGTCACGCGAGAGTTACCATGACAACCACATAGCGTCGCCGTGTAGCAAGACGGGCCGTGTGTATACACCCGCCAACCACGTGAATTTTCCCGTAATAAATTAGATTAATTCATAGGTGAATTAATCTTCATTATTCCAAGATAAAATTTCAAAACAACAACTGTAGACAGTTATCACTATTTAATTATATAATTGTCTTTTTATAACCCAAACACTATAGTAATACATATTATTATACATGCAGTAGATATAGACTTGCCTGATAAACGTATGTTAATGAATTAAATTAAAGTGGCATAGAATGGCCATGTTGACTTGAACTCTAACAGGTAACGCTGTTAGAGTTAAACACGCTTTAAGGAAGGCAACAACCGAGGGCATGGATTCACGATTTACTTATCAACCCGTATATCAATTTACTGTAACAAACCACCGAGATAAATATATCGTACATCGTAATAAGATCGAGTACGCTCTAGGTACTCGAGTTGAAACATATCGGGACGTACACTCCAGGTACCCCGTAATAAGACCAGGTACGCTTAATGTACCGTATAAAAATCATGTCTACAATAAATATGTATTTTAACGCAATGTGACTTATCTAAACAAATGAGACCTTTTAAGATATGCCAGTTTTTTATTTGAGTCAACGCTCGGACAAGTCTTAAAAGCTCATAAAAACTACAGTCAGATGACTGAATTTTGTAACCACAAGGACCTCAGCCACCACTGGTAACTCAGAAGAGACCGAGAGAAACCCCATGGAAATATTTTGTATTGAGTCAGTGTTAATAAAAACATAGATATGCCCTCGGTTGCCTCCAAGCGACAGAATTTTCCGCCACGGAATGAAGAATTTTATTATTTTCATTTCCCCCAAAATTCTTATATTAATATTTAATTGCCTTCGCGAATGGCAGCTATTTTGAAATCCAGACCAACGGCGGACAAGTGAATGTCGTCATCGCGAAACAATCACTCTGTCTAATGTCGATATTAACCGTTGTATGATAACTACATTGCGTTTGACCAATCTTGTTAAATCATTACGTTTTTAAACGGGCGTTTTTGCCCCGGTAACTCTAGGACGTACACCAAGCCATATTAATTTTAAATCACGGAAGGCTTGACGAACGTACTTAACTGCCTGTATTAGCAACGTGATAATGCAACAGGAGACGTAAGTTCTCTCCCCTTAGTACTATCTAAGACAAAATTGGTTCTACCTGCGGATCACTCTGCTTTTATCCCTGTTTTGTTTGTTGTGCATGGTAGTAATTAGGCTGAAATATAGGCGTACATTGGCACACGTGTCTTTTTCCATACGACTGATAAGCCCTATGCAGCATAGTGGTGAGACTATTATCGATGTTTCTTTCAATTATATTCTTACATTGTGTGTGAAACTAAACTTGCCAAAAAGGTATGGATGCAACATAAACATTTGATTGAGGTCAAGATTATAAACGCTTTAAGAAGGTTATTTAAAGATCAAACATTTCTCAGCAACATCCAAAAATGACAGAAAATCATCCAAAAACGACATAACAATCTTTAAAAAGATTAAAAGGATTATGTCACGAGTCCCGATATCGAGACCCAGCTTTCAAACGACCTATCGTTGTATTACATCCATACTATCTAATTCTTACATATATGACACCAACATATTCATTTTAAAATTGTTATGATATATCTTTCCTGTCTAATCAAAGAATTATGTCTTATATGGTATTTTGCATTTTGGAATGTAATATAATTATTTTTTAATTTTTTTTAAGCGCTATTAGTCTTTTTCTCAATTATCCTTGTGAAAACCTAATTTATCTTTTTCCCGCTTCATTATTCACAGTAAGACATTGTCACGCCAACGGAAAGAAACGTTCGGGCACCGTGCTTTTCACGGTTCGGATTCATTTTGTTTTTATGCAGACGGTTGAAAAATGTTCCAATAAACTCGTGGAAAATACTAGAAGCTGTATCGACGGAAACATTCATTCTCACCTCCAATATTAGAAATTATGAATCATTCGGATTGGCTGATGGCAGACGAAACTTGCTTAAAAACTAAAGATCCAGATTGATATAAGTTGCTTTGAGACAAATTTGATCGATGATCCCGCCGATTAAAAATTGTTGCATCGGTCTAAACTACCCGGGCGTTTTGTTGACATCGCAACTATCGAGAATCTGCGATCCATGACGATTTATTTTTGTGAAGTAAAGGACGTCTGACCTGGCGCTATTTAATCCTCGCGAGTTCGCGTTAGTATAGGAGAGACTATGTTTGGTATACAAAACTTTCGTGCCACCAGCTGGCTATTGGTGATTGTTCATTCATCCAACAGATTGCCGGTCGGCATTTTGCAATGAATAGGGTGATCTCTCCTATTAATCGATTATTTAGGTCGGTCACTTGTTCACATAACGCTGTGTACAAAAACATTGTAATTGCTTATTTATGTCTTATTTAATATATATAATGTTTATTAGCGTATACCTTAGTGAATAAAGTATTGGTTTCACTGCCTTTTTCTCGAATTAAAATGTTTGAAACAGTAAAACTACAAGGCTATTATATTGCAATGCACGCATACGAGTGACAGATCTGATCAAACGGACTATACCATGAGAATGTTTTGATAAGTTAAATAACAACTCTGATAGGACAACGTATCCGCACGGACATTTAAGGATTCCGTGTTAGATTATTTAAGTTGTAGGACAATAATATCGCGGGATTGTATAGCCGACACTAATTTCTTGAAAAGCATGTTCCACGATGTTCAGTATAAATAAACCAAAAGCCGTGAGTAATATCCAATACTGTACGACGAATATTATTAAATTTTGTGTTAATCTATGATACTATTCGCTAATGAATTCCTCGGAACCCCCTCCAGTCCTTACTAGCGCACTGGCACACTAAAATTCAAATAATGTCCGAACTGCACACTCACTTGACCACGAGGGTACTGTTTTATCAAAGCATTTACGCTAGCATAACTCTAAGTTTTCCGTAAATATTGCGTACGTCGATAATATTTGCGTAAATGCGTTTTACTAAGATATTTTTTCTCATGTTCTGTCGTAAGTATTGGCGTAATTCTACGCAAGGTCGGAGTAAGCGTAAATAGCAAATTTGAGCGTAGTGAGGAGTTTTTCCACGCACTGATGATTTTGGACCGTCACTTAAGAAATAAAAATCTGTTCGCGTTTATTGTCGGTGAATAAAACACAGGCAGGAGTTCGGATGCGGAAAATTAAATCACGAGTGCGTATACAAGAACAGAGTTTTTATTTCTATTCTAAACACGATAGTATCTCGTACTATTTAACTGCGCGCATTCCATGTTACCTGTTTACCTTTCATGAATGCTGAAATTGAGTGACAATAGCTGGTACAATTACCTCCCCCGACACCGATACATACCGGAAGTGCATTTTTCTACGAACCGGAAGAATAATTTACTACAATGTTACATTTTTCATTCATAAATATGTCACGTGATATTTATTTCACACGACGGTAGTTAGAACTATTTTTGAAACGCACATGTTGATGTTCGATGTATTGTGAAGAAGCGAAACCCATTTTTGCAGTTTAATTTGTTTATTTGCAGAAACAGCAATAACAGTGTATTGAATAAATGCTTATTATGTATTTTATTGAGTTGTTTTGCCATTTTAGAGCGCACAAACAGATATGACCAATTTGCTGTATACGGGGTGTAAATAGTAACAGCCAATGTGACAGCTATTTATTATGGGGGGTAATAAAACATGGTTCGGTTTGCTCTTTGTGTATTGGATTAATCCGCGGATCGTGTTAGAATTGTTGTTATAGACTGTGATAAGTAATAAAACATGTGTAATCATCCAAACTTATGGGACTTTTATGTATATTTATTCATTCTGGTTCCCGATATATTGGATATTGCGCCCCAGTCTACGTTCAATATTCAATATTTTTACGTAAGTGTATGTAACAACTTGCGATCGGTAAGTAAAACACCCCAACACCCTTGTTACCCTGATAAAACAACATGATTGGATATTCCCTACATGATTGAAAAATGGCGGATGTATGTTTACATATTCATCGCATTTTCGGCCAATTCTTCAAAATCTACGGGTTTAACCACCTTCTGATGCTGTATGAAGATAAACTTGTACATTCCTTCCATGAAACTAAAACTATTTATCCGTATGTTTGTGAATGTGATACACAATACGATAAAAAGTTAGAAAAATCTGTGTTGGATTTATTTGACAGTCTATAAAACATATATATTGTTGTTTATTTTGGGTTAAGATCTTTTGTTTATACAGCTCATTCATTTCACTATCAGACTTAGTTTAGAGTAAGTTATTTACATTTGCCGTTTCTACGTGATAACTATTTAAAGTAACCCATGTGTGAAAAATGGATAAAAACCAACATGATTTGAGGATAAAGATCAACATGATTTATCTTTTAAAGTGGATACTGACCAACATTGAATTTTCATTGATGCAATGCAGTGCGAATTTAATATGTAGCTTCACTATTGGAAGAATAATGGGATGACCCCAACACGTACGTAGGAGTAAATAACTCTATGAAGTATTTATTGGAAAATATGTCCCTTTTTTCAACTTCGTGCAAATTTGTAAGTTTACGTTCAAGGTATTAACCTATTATATCTAAGTGCATGTTCATATTGCTGTGATACTTTGCATACTTGTCAACCGTCTTGACCACAACATCTGCACTCTATCAAGCATGTTGTTGAATGTTATGCCCCATTTGGACTAATGTACTTAGAAATACAAAAGTTTACAGTTTATGTACACAATTTTAACCTCTAAGACATGTATCTTTGATACTTTGCATACTTTATCACCATCATGACGCCATGACCTCCACATGAATATGCAACTCTATCAAATATATACTGAGTACATCTAGAAACGCAACACTGGGTTCTACTGTCAATATTTGTTCAATCTGATGATGGGCAATCAAACTTCATTACTTTTACTTGATGCAGTTTTATTCTATTTCCAATACATCTGTAACATTTTATCACATAGAGCTACATTTAGGTGCAGAGCAGTGTTTTGGTGTATAGTGCGGCCGAAAAATAACGGAACATAAATATAGTGCGGGCGAAAAATAACGATTTTTTTTATAAATTAGCTATTTTTTCGGAATCGTTGTTTTATGTCAATATGTAAAGTATTGATCAAATATTGATTGATTACTTATTCATGATGAGCAACAAGTTGTTGAACACTGTCGGCAGCAGTTGTGAGCCTGATCTGGAGCTGTTCCACGCTGTCTTATTCATCCTGTGGGAGGCTTGTTACGCATGCATGACCTGAACTTAGGCTGTCGCAAATGGTGCCAGTGTGTTGGTAGCGTGTCTCTAGATGAGAAATGTTCGGTGTATGACAATTTAACCGTCGTGCAAACTCCTGTTAAACATCTCTGCCATAAGCATCTGGGTGGCCTGATTTTGCTCATATTCGGACAATCATGGCATTTTTATTCCTGAACATATGCCATTTCTTTTGTGATTTTCTTTTTATTAGCAAACTTTACAAAACGTTCGATTCAATTTATACCAAGATTTATCATGCGTAATTGGTGCACATGGAAATCATGCTTTTTGTGATTATATCGGTGCACGGGATTTACGTAACACGATCGATAAAAGTTGGATGATGGCCAAGTTTCTACAAGATTATACAATATTACTACACACAATTCAAATATACATGTATAATGCAAGTAAGAAAAAAATGGGGATAAAACCGTTGCGTTTCTAGATGTACTAAGTATATGTTGAAATTATGTCCCCTTTTTTAAATTAGAAATACAATTTGGCACCATTCAAGACATGCTCACAGCGTTTAGCCAGTGGTCCCCATAATTCACTGTTCCTATTCCCGGTGAATTTTGCACATTTAGATACATGTGTTAAATACCTGTCTTGACTTATTATGAATTTTACCAACATATAGCAGAAAAAAGTATTTAACTAGAAATATGTCCACAGGACACGGATGCCCCCGCTAAAAGCTGTCATCAGACATCTAAGTATAAAGCTATGCAAATGGAATAACTTAAAACAAGTTTGTAATTGCTTAAATGTGACATTGAACAGCAGACAAGAGCTGGGTCTGTAAGTGTGACCTTTACATTTGAGTCAGGGTGTAAATGCGAATGTAACCAAGTAATTTAAAATCCAGAACGAAATAACAAAAAAAAAAAAAGCAGACCAGAAGCGTATACTTGTTCCTTTTAACTTTTAATCTCTAAGTATGACCTTGACCTTTGCGTTAGGGACCTGGGTTTTGCGCATGTCACCTCGTCTTGATGATGTGAACATTTGTGGCAAGTAATATAAATATAAAATAAGAAATGACATAGTTACAGATCTGACATGAATCACATGCCTATTTGAGAATTTTAACTTTTGATCTCTAAGTGTGACCTTGACCTTTGAGTAAGGGACCTGGGTCTTGCGCATGACACCTCGTCTTGAAGATGTGAACATTTGTGGCAAGTAATATTAATATAAAATAAGAAATGACATAGTTACAGAACTGACATGAATCACATGCCTATTTGAGCCTTTTTACCTTCGATCTCTAAGTGTGACCTTTACCTTTGAGCAAGGGACCTAGGTCTTGCGCATAACACGCCGTCTCGATGTGGTGAACATTTGTACCAAGTGTCATAAATATCCAATAAGAAATGACATAGGTACAGAGCGGACATGAATCACATGCCTATTTGAGAATTTTAACTTTTGATCTCTAAGTGTGACCTTGCCCTTTAAGTTAGGGACCTGGGTCTTGCACATGGCAACTACCTTGATGTGGTGAACATTTGTACCAATTATTATAAAAAATCCAATAGGAGATGACAAAATTACAGAGCGGACACTAATCACATGCCTATTTGAGCCTTTTAACCTTTGACCTCTAAGTGTGGCCTTGACCTTTAAGCTAGGGACCTGGGTTTTGTGCATGACACATCGTCTTGATGTGGTGAACATTTGTACCCATTTTTGGTAGGCGTAAGCCTCTCTATATTACCATTGTCCATTTCTTAATGCAACCTGGACCGCCTTTAAGCTGCTATGTGAATCCACATTCAAGTAGTTCCAGAAACTGTCAACATTCCCAATAATTATTGTGAAACTGTTCATTGAATCGATATTTTTGCAGATAATCAGTCAGCCGGGGAGATATCGAACTTGTTTCGTAATATGAAATTGAAGTGTTCATCAAATGTCCCAGCCATATAGCTATTTTTAGAAACTTCAGACCAGGGTCACGTGATGGTTTAATCAATTAATCGTATATCGTTATGTTATGCAATCATATGGTGTGGCTATACTAGCCGCTTTCTAGAGATGTCTAACGCTGTGATGGAGGTGATTACAAGACGGTACTGTAGAATCTGATAAATAGGCGCGCGCAGTATTATTTTAAAGCCACTTTTGATATACGCATTCAATACACGTATTACATAATAAATATTATACATGTACATCAATATGCCCCTTTTTACAATTATTTAGATACCCTAGATGCCTATATAGTCACATATGCCTATTTTGACATTCAAGACAAGATCAGCAGTAAGAAAACGAACATTAAACATGTAAAGTCGTTTAAGCTTAGTAGCAGCAACCAGATCGCCTCCCATCAGCACTCTTAGTGCTTTGATTATTAAATGTCCTAAAAGCAAGTGCCATAGACTGGGTGTGAAATGCCTTACATCGGGTATGCTCATAAACATGCTACCACAATTCATGAGCACACTTCTTTAATGTACAATTATTTGTACCTTGAGAATCCCATTGGCAAGATTATAATTTGTAATGTTGGTTTTTATCCACAATCATGTTGGCCAGTATCCTAATAAATTTAACAATCACGTCGGTCAGTATCCAAAAAATACTACACATGTTTGAATTATTGTTGGTGAGCGTTAATTTATCTAAGATTTTAAAAAATTGAAACGTCCAAATCATAGTTTATACAACTGCCGATACTTCCCAAATGATATTCATTACATAGAGTCCAATAAATGAGTTTTACAACGTTTTTAAGTACAAAACTCATTCTCAAATGCAAAATCCACACATTCTTTAGGGCTTTACATAGTGAAAAATATTACCTATATGCAAATTGTTTAGTGCAAATAGTACATTTTCTTCATATGTTGATTATGTAATATTGAAATAAACAATCTGGATAGTTTATATGGAAAATATTGCAAAAACAATGCACTTATTACATTTTTCATGTCGGCCATTTTTCAATCATGTTGGGAATATCCAATCATGTTGTTTTATCAGGGTAACAAGGGTGCCCAAAGGATTTGCGTAAGTGACAAATATATCCGCAAACTTACGCGACATTTACGCAATGTTAGTCAGCGCTGTCTAAAAGAAGTATGTGATACTAGAAATCCAGCGATACCAAACTCTCCGAATATACTCTACTATGTGGATGTTAAACGTGTCCTTCCATTTCCGAGACATGTATATCTGGGTTGCCTACCAGTTTATCTCAAATGTTCGAAACACTTTATACCGACCGATATCCACCCATCCGCCATGCCGACAATTCATGAGCGCGCGTAAATAATACATTCGATGTTACTACCGAAATTTGAGAAATATAATTCACGCAAATATAATGTGATTTACGATAGTATTCGTGACAAGGATTAAATGTATAAACGAGCAACCACGCATTACCGCAAAGATGTTTTTGACTTGGTTGATATAACACACCCAATTATACCCGACGTATAGGCACGGATTATTCATTGTTGCAGACAATCAGCGACTGTGTATAATCATTAAGTCAGGTGTTCAAGTCGAAGTGGCGATTCGCTCCTGGTATATTTATACAAACTCTTTCAAGATAATAAATACAAATTTGTATAACTCCAACGCGATAAATTGCAGTACAAAAACAAACACAATATTGCCTATATTTTTGTTATGGATTAAAATCAAGGACCGTAACACTTACCAATGAAAGCATTCAAACCTTAAGCACAACATGTAAGGTTTTCATGCTCCTAAATATACAGAAACGATAAATATAGCGGATTTTGTGTTTGTTTTTGTATTGCAATTTATCGCGTTGGAGTTATACCAGTGTATAAATAAATAACTAGATTATGCATATTTTTGTTATGAACTTATTCCATTATAGGTATACTAAATTTTTTCTTAATGGTGATAGATACCCCAACATAAAAGCATGCATCCCCTTTTCAAAAGACGAGTCCGTGTTTAAATAACCAAAGTTAAATGATTTGTATACCTAAACAGTGTCATGTTTCACATGATTTCTGCGTTTATTTTGAAAAGAGACATAGAACTTATACTCACAAGCAACCCGTGACGGTTCACGACCTTCAGGCAACATTCTTCAACTATTCAAACCTGTTTAACAACTTTAAACATAGGCATGCAATACACAATTGTATTTTAGATATACATACAATACTGCCTAGTGGGGTTGTCCGAACTGAGACTTAAACTGACAAATGAAAATGAATCAACGGATTATGTCAAGGGGTTTTCTCAGAGAATTATTAGACATGTTTAGCTGACCGACTTCATGCACAAGTTAAGGTTCACTCTAATGGACGAAAATGTGTATTTTTCTTCAGTGAATTAAATACCCTTTTGGCAAAAAAACACATTAGTATCATACATCATTTTGTAGCTTAAAGTTCAAATAATCAATATCAACAAGTGTTTTTGTAATATTCACTTGTTATAAAAATGTATTTATAAAAAGTTAATTACAAAATAGGTATACATTTTTCAAAATGTCAGTCTCATTTATTGGGTAACAAAATGCTAGAAAAATTAGAAATTGTGGTTGTCAAATATTTTATCAAGGTCATGCCTGCCCATTTATTCAAATAAAAGCAGTCAAAATGCATTGATTTTGAACAATAAAATACATCAACATGAATTAAAATCTATCACATGTGTATGTGTGAAGGCCTACTTTTAATAAATCCTAAATAGTTTAGGGTACGGTGGGCCTGACGGACCAGATAGTTGTTGGTTTGTCAATAATCGATTTTATCGGGTCTATAAGACTTAAAACTTGATTTTTTGTACAAGTTTTATGTTGCCACGAAAGAACTGAAACAGGTTTATGGAAAATTAATTAAAGCTTTAGTATTTCTTTCAATTATAAACATATTTAGTTAGATATTTCTTTCCACTGTATTTTATTTGTATATATACCAAACAAATTGCCTATTTATCTTTAGTCGTACTGGTCCCTGATAACGTTTGTTCCGTCCGTTAGCCAGTTTCTTTTAACATGAAAAAAATGCTGTATTTGGTCAGTTTGTGCGTTAAAATGGATAAATATTACTCAAAAAACTAACTGCAGACGATAATATAGCATGGCAGTAACCTCACACCATACATAAACTTACCGAGCACGTTGTAACATTTGCACGGACTATTCGTGTGGATTGAAATATTTTGACAGCTACATGTAATGACCGATTTTACACAAACTGTATGTGATCGCGAAACGATCCAGAAAATCGAGTTACACAACTGTGTTTGCAATGATTATACGAGCATAATTAACATAAGGATTATTTAAAAACGCATATTTCTTTTGTAATTTGGCTAAAATAAAGTTTGACAGACAGCCTCGTAACACATATCAGATTATCAATTCGCTAACATGTGCAGCATTTGTTGAGATAGGAAAATGCTGATATTGATGTTTCCTTGGGACTTAAATTAAACCGTAAGTATCATATTGTATTCGATGTCATTATTCGTCATGAACGGCACATTATGAACACCGCATCATAATGGTTTTGTCGATAAACTGTCGCACTACTTTGGCGCATGAATATAAATTTTCTACACAGCGCGAAATTCGTAAACAAACGAGATGAAAACAATAATAAATATTTTGATTTCATTGTTATTATCGTATGATCGTTTGTAAAGTTGATAAATTATGAATGTAATAAAGTTCATTATTCGATCTGGCTATCGATTATGTTGATTACTTTGTTTGAAAAACATGTTGCTGTACGTTTACTGTGGTGACAGGAGGGAGCAAACATGGCGACTTCTTTGTCGAAATTACACATCAACATGAAGGTGTTTTTCTCGTAAACAAAACACCAGCAGCTAATTTCAAGCCTGGCATGCCCTTGCGACGATTGATTATAAAGTATTGCCAATGAGTTCGTATTATGAAATGCAATAATGATAACGTTTGTATTTTTCATTCGAAAATCGCCTTTATTTTAGTGTTAGCATTTGAATTAGGCAACTATATGGTACATTTTACATCACACGCAAGTGCTACAATGGTTTTCTATCATATATAATAAAAGCAAATGGTATATGCTGTTTGAAATAGTTTTTTTCAAGTGGGTGTTTTTCAAGCATTTTCAAGGGTTATGATCTACCTTAAACAAACCACAGGTGACCGCATAGTTTTTATCATTTAGTATTTGATATTATACAGGTTATCAATGTCCTATAATTGAAAAAATCTATACGACCACCTGTGGTACATCTAACGGTATATATAACATGTGACCGCACCACTGGCGAATTATTTCCTAATATGTTAGGCCAAATTCATATAATGTTATGTGACCATGTCGCATTCAATACGTATAAGTTGCTCGTGAGTGACAAGACTAAATAAATAAAAGATCATAAACAAAAGGCCTGGTAAATTACTGTAATATCCAGGATGAATAGTAATAAATGTGCCTAATTTGTAAGGCATTGAAAATAAATTGAAGAAAATATACTTTTATTTTGACAATAAAGATACACGTAAGCGTAAATTTCGACATTCAAACAAAACAAAACTTGACATAGATTCAATTCTGTAGGAATGTATGTTATCACGGATATTTTGATAGCAAGAAATCGAATTTTTGATATCAAGAATTAATATGTTGATATCCTTTCCGCTACCACAATTTTTTGGGGGGTTATGAGAAATTCATATGGTCCCCATACCCCGTCCCTGAGACACCATTGACTTGCAGCACTGATAAAAACTCGATACATCCGGATGCTACAGACCTACCCCAAACCGAAAGTAGAAAAAAATGTGAACATTTCAACTAAAGGTCACCGGAAATGACGATGTGACGGTGACCCTTGCGCGAAAAACTTCTCGCTCGACAGGCCTACTTTTTGGCCCCTTAAGGGCATTGGTCCTGACCGCTTTGTCTAGCTTTATATTCGTGCTATAGAAAAATAAAAACTTTTTGGCGCTAAATGTTAATGCAATTCCACAGGGAATCGTACCGCAATGGCGGGTAGGACCAGTAATTTCAGTTTTGTAAAATCTACGTTCAAAGCCCTCTTTTAAGGGGTCTAGCGGGCCCAAAAGCATGTGCACGACACTGAGCCCGTAATATCATGTAGCCTGGGATGCCTGTGTACCCATGGCAGCAAAATTCCCGAATTTGTGCATTTAGGTCGAAAACTACGGAAGGCCGAAATGGCCATCCCGGCGAGTCTGCATTAGTACGCTATGGTAGCGGAAAGGATATCAGAAAATGCATTTCTTGAAGTCGATTACTTAAAAAGTGGTGATAATAGATTAAGTCTATGAAAAACCAAGTGTCACAGGCATGTTTTAAATACATTATTACATTATTACGGCATTTCAATGTTGTTAATTTAATTGAAATTCAAATACCGTTAGAAAACCCACAGATGGTCGCATCGATTTTTACCATTATAGTTTTTTGGTAGCCTATATAACACGAACTACCAAATGATGAAACATTATGCGGCCACCTATGGTTTGTTTAAAATGTTACTTAGGATTTTCTTCCCTAAACGCACGGGTAATTATAGACAGCCAGTCAGTTGAATACGAGTACTATTCTTATGAGACGACCCCCTCAACATTACATCTTTATCAGCTTTATATTTCAGTTTCAGTCTACATCGGTTTAAGCTCGGACAACCCCAGTTAGTATCCACCTTTATTCAATTTATTAGAAGAACGGTATTGACGTATTCGCCCTGTCGCATTTTCTGTTTAAAACAGACGGTACATGTAAACACCGAGTATAAACCAAATCACTGTACTCATTATTATGATACAATACAACTCAACGTGTACTCATTATTGTGATTGAAACATCTGGTGATTTTCCATCACTGTACTCATTATTGCAATACTATACAACTCAACGTGTACTCATTATTGCGATAACCGAAAGTTGACTCGTTTATACACTGTGGTAAAGTTATGTCATCTGAGCAACCCGTGTCAGCTCGTGCACGCCATGCACTATACATACAACATTTTGAGCTTCATTACATGTAAACATAAGCACTTGTTTGCCTTACAGGTAGACATGTACCGCTGTATGACAGCAACCTTTCGTCAACATTTTCAAGGGGCTGGGTCTGAGCAACGCCAGCGAGACGACGTACTATTTAAACAATGAGCCTCAAAAGAACTTTTACATGCTCTTGCCCAGCATGAAATGAAGCTTCCCAAATTATTTCATCAAAGTCAATAATATTATTACCTCTACTAGGCTCGGTTCCGTCGTCTAACACTGGACTCGTTCTCTGTGACCCACGCCCTATGTCCCATTTCCTCATTTGACACTAACCGGTATACTACGGTTAATACAAGATATTTGAGTCAGCTCAAATAATAATGTAACTTTCTTCATTGCTGTCGGACAAACAAGTGGTCATATACGTGGCAGAACTTGTGATATTCACGCTCGGTGAATATCGTAGTCACGCGAGAGTTACCATGACAACCACATAGCGTCGCCGTGTAGCAAGACGGGCCGTGTGTATACACCCGCCAACCACGTGAATTTTCCCGTAATAAATTAGATTAATTCATAGGTCAATATAATCTAATCACTTTACAACGTTGTTTTTCCGTATTTTCTTAGTTTATAGACCTAGTGAGAAGTGGCTCACAATACAGCGTTGTAGTGAGAATGCAAACGGCTGCAACAAACATTCAGACAAATCATTCATTTTCCAATTGTGATCGGCTTACGTAATGTACTCATAAAGTTTCGTTTATTGAATGTACTTATTTTCAAATTTATGTCTAACTTTGTTACAGTGCTAGCCAGGCAAACGAAAGTCATCACGAACGATACATATAATACGGCAATCATAATTATACCCCCAGATACATAGTATATGGGGGCTATATTGGAGTCATGCTTGAGGTTGGTTGGTTGGTTGGTCTGTTGGTCGGTCGGTTGGTCCGTATAATTTTGTCCGCGCTATTTCTCTGCAACCATTGGTCAGATTTCAACGAAACTTTGCATGACTGATCAGTACCAAGTCTAGTTGTGCATATCCTCGACGCTCGTTAGTCAGATTAATTTTAGGGTAGTTATGGTCCTTTGTTTTTTTACACTTTTAAATTTTGTCTGCGCTATTTCTCTGTAACCATTGGTCGGATTTCAATGAAACTTTGCATGAATGATCGCTACCAATTCTAGTTGTGCATATAGTCAGCACACGTTGGACGGATCCATTTTTAAGGTAGTTATGGCCTTTTGATTTTTTACACTTATAAATATTGTCTGCACTATTTCTCAGCAACCAATGGTCGGATTTCAATGAAACTGCATAACCGATCAGTACCAAGTCTAGTTTTGCATATCTGACTGTGTCAAGCAGTTTCTGGGGGTATTCATCACATCCAGTGATATTTCTCGTTTTTAAAGCAATCATTGCAAAAAATCAGCGTTTTGAGCTGAAAATATCCGCATAAGTGTCTTGTTTACCTTTTGTACTAAAACGCTAAAAAACTGTGTCGAGTTTCAGGCCTTAACGAAGCACATTTCAGACAAACGAAATACATCACAGTTAATCGATTTGATATGCGGGTACTCTGTGCCTATTATGCATTTCTGATTTAGTCTGTAACTATGTACATACCTGAATTTTTTCTCTCGAATCGACGTTTTGTGCCGCCATGCTGTACACGAAATGTATCGTCGCGATCACGTGATTCTCCCCTGTGTGTATACCGCAGTGTTTCCGCATTCTTGTTGACGGAATAGGCCGGACACATGTATTCAATGTTTTATATAATATTATCAATAGCTATGCGAATAAATGTGTAGATGGTAGACCGATAGGCATCGTTCAATAGTGGGCTTGTTAGTACTTAAAGACAACATACAGCGGGGCTTCTCTTTTACATTTTGGGAGAGTGTTGTTAGTAGGGGTAATTAGCGGCTCAAGCAAACGCTCAGTATAGAATGAACCATCTGGCTTCTCATGTCTTCAACTCTCATGGTGATAACAGGTAGCTCAATGCGCTTTTTACTCGATTTATGTAATTGCTTGTAGATTCTACTCGTAGATTCTACTCTTTAGTAGACAGACTTACAGTGCGATACTGGCACCTGTGATTCTACTGGTAACAATGATGCCATCCTCATACATCAGCGGCTAGTCAAGTTCCCCAGACTATCTCCTGATTCAATACGGCGATTACCCAGCGCAAACCTACAAATAGCTTAACACGTTACTATCCGGTTACTATCGTCCAATCAGAACGCGCGTTACAAACGCGTTACGATCGTATCCCGCGGGAAATTTTATAAACAAACGTGTAAACATGGAGTATCGATTTACGATTAGCGACAATTATGGAAATTAAATATTGTGGTGTTTGTACCAATCTAATTTGATCAAATTCTTCCTACAGAACGTATGAACGATTGGAGAACAAATTGAAATCGGTAATTGAAAGGAAATGTAAGGGTGATGTCAAGTACCGTCGAGTCACCAGTTTTCGTTATGATAAGGATATAACGACCGATGCGCGTTTAATTGCGTACGTTAATAATAATTTTGCTGATGCTACGCCTTTCTGATTTTATTGGTGGCTTAAACACAGGCCTACGCTTCTTAAAGAAAATGCTGACAAGTTCTGAATTAGCACATTCAGGGGTATCAGTAGTACTACTTTCAGCAATACTAACAGTGTTACTGAGATTTAGTTGGACAGTCTCCTGTACCAGGGGAACTGCAATCAGAATTTCAGGCTCTTGTACCAGCGGAACTGCAGTCAGAATTTCAGGCTCCTGTACCAGCGGAACTGCAGTCAGAATTTCAGGCTCCTGTACCAGGGGAACTGCCGTAAGAATTTCACTCTCACCGACAGAGTCGTTGTCAGACAAATGTGTATCTATTGCCTCTTCAGCCTGCCAATTAGAGCGTAACTGATTGGTATCCATCAATACAGGATCTACAACCTCTGGATTAAAAGGGAAAATCCCAGAGTTTTGAAAGCAGACTGTAGATTCTGTATAGACAGGGCTGAAATGTATGCTTTACAGGCAATAGAGCACACACTGTATCGGTCAACGACCCTGTCGGTGCTTCTTTGATGTTTCATACATTCATTACTATATATCTTTGCAAATGGTCCAAAGCACCCCACGTCCATAGGCTGTAAAATGTGGGAGGTATGGGGGCGAAGTACATATAGAATAATATCGTGGCTTACAGCCCAGTCTATCATACATGGAGATACATGGGAGAGATGGCCATCATACAATAAAAGGAGTGGTCTTTTAGATGTTGCATAGTTGATAAAATGCTCCTCAAGATACTTCATGAAAACAGCTCCATTGGACCAGCCTGATTTGGAAATAGTTCCCTTTGCACCATGACATGCACCTTCTAACAGTTCCTCTCTCTTTCTAGCTCCTGAAGTATGAATTGGGCATACCAGTGTACATTCATTTAAACAGAGGACTGACTGACCACAACTAGTCTTAAACTTACAGGAAAACTGACTAAATTTTTACATACATGTATATATACGTTTTCGATTTGACCTCTTAAAATACAAATTAATGCTATTATATATGTTATCATCAAGAGCTTTAGCGGTTATTTGTCATGGTAAAACTGCTAAAAAATAATGGAAACTAATATTATTTCAAAACAAACCTGCGAATACAAAATATGGAGGAATCTGATGCCCCAGTGCATTACCACAACCAAGGATGGTGGTAGTCATGGACCGCTCACTACAAGCTGATGCACAGTCCCTGGACCCAACAACGTAACCAGGCTTGAAATTCTGCTGCACTCCCTTCTCGTCAACATTGTAGATGGATTCCGGGCTGTCCTTTAGGTTGTATTTGGTTAAGATCTTTTCGAGTTCATTGAAATATGTAGAAATGCTTTCATAAGATGTTGCTTTAAGTCGTAATTCTGATACCGTTGTTGGACGCTGGAATTTTAATTCAGGCCACCTACCTATAAAGGCGTAAAACCACTTGTATGACAGTGCCTTCTTTCTGCCCTTCTTCTCTAAGGTACAGGCAAACTCTGACGCAGTGTTGATTACCTCCGCCCTCGTGTATGGATAACCAACCTTGGCCATAGCCTTGATGTGTTCCACCAGTCTGGCCTCTTCAAGTAGACTGAACAAGGGTCCAGGACCTGACCTGTAATGAGAGGGAAGATGTTTGCAATTTCAAAAATAATCAAATCTAATTGAGATTTAATTGATATTAAGCAATGATGAATATAAATAGCTGATAACATCAACTTTTATGGTCATTTAATTGTATAGATCTAGACTCTACCTTGTTACTTCAGGATTTACATGTCCAATAACTCTATCCCGCAATGTCTGCATTGGGACACCATACACCCTTGACGCCTTACGAACTGACAAATCTCTATCTATTACTGTCTCATATGCCTTGGTCAAGGTAGATGGGAGAATACTCCCTATACTTCCGTTTTGTTGGAGGTGGACTGTTGAAAACCTCCAGAAATATTACCAATAATGAATTTTATGTACAAGTAAAACAAAAAGAACATGTTATTTTGACTTTACATTCGCAACATTCATGAATATCGGGACAGAAAAACGAAATACATTTAATGGGCTTATAGCACTATTGGTAAATCTCTGTTAGGGCCTCAAAAATATATAAGAGGAGGTCAGAGTTTGTCTCCCTTGATTTCATTCATAAAAATCGATACCAGTCTAATTCGGCCATGACCGTAAACGGTGTTGAGTAAACAAACAGACAACGGCAAAAAAAAGCAATGAAAAGCGTTTTTAGAAGCAAATTGGATGGAATAAAGGTGGGAATAAATTGCATTATGTTAAACATGGTATTTTGCATATGGTTTATAAAATATAAATATATCTTAAGCCTCCTAGCACTACACGGATCATTTTGTTGTAAAAGTTGTAAAAGGACGCTTCTTCTTTGAAGTTTCCGATTCGTGACGTCAAAACATAAATATCGGGTGCGGTATAGGTAAAACTTCTGGTATAACGATTACTAAGGTATCACGATTTGGGGTGACTCGACGGTACATTTGTCAGAAATGTAAACGGCGAGTTGGAAAGGCCGCGGACGATAACTTCAAAGTTAAGACGGTGTGTTCATGTACGCCTCGAAGCAAACGAATTTGCAAACCACCGCCAGTTACAACGAGAGTAAACTTGACAAGGTGCAAAACGCCTGCAAAAAAGGAGACCGATCCGATCTCGACGATCTTCTCAGAAGAAAAAGGCTATCAAATGTGAAAGTCAGCAGTTTCCTGCTGATTCTGACGTTAAGGTAATAAACTTATGCATTTCCTTTTAAATGTTTCGTGTAGTTACTTATTTCATTCAGCTATGCCCCCTATAGTATCTGTGATCAACTGTCATGATATTAAAATTTGAATGGATCCTTTTATCAGTTTGTCACAGGGCCAGAAAAGTGTGCAACCAGTCGGCACTCGAATCGGGACACTTCGCTTACAGGGCGAATGCTCTATCAACTGAGCTAACCGGCTGCCTCTCCCATATTAATTAAAAGATTCTTCTTCCAGATAGAGCAGGAGTCCTATCAAACTGTATAAAGCTCGGTGAAACTATGTACACATGTGTAAAAACTGTCACAGATTCACTGCTTAAAACCTGTTGACACTATGTACAGTAGATGTAGCCAGATATCTCGGGCACTGAGTAGTGGCGGTTCAGACCGTGGTGTCAATATTTCTGATTATTCCGGATTTGTCTATCCTGAAAGAGCTATGATTTCTGACCAAATTAAAAGTTATGGATAATTTTTTAATAGTGGCCGCTTTGTCCGTCAGTCACATATGTGCTGGTGATAACTAAAAAAACTCAAACTTCATAGTTAAATAAATCTCAGTCATTAAATTATAGTGCCGTGCCAAGGAACCATAACTCTCTTTTGCATATTTTTTGGAGTGTTTATTCTGTGACAAACACCCACGAGGAGGATCTACCGTCTCTAGAGGCTGTTTTAGCTGTTTGTAGATGCATTTTTAAATTAACATTCAAAGTATTTCGAGAGCTAATGTCGAGTATGGCATCCATAATTTGCAATACTCTTGTTCAAATGACTGTCAACTTAACATGAGCTTACTTCTGTGTTCTATAATTTCATGACAAGGATACGTGGGACGTTCAAAAATAAACAGGACTATAGTCACAAAATCCGCATGGTTAAACAAAATAAATCAATTTATATACCATTAGAAATCGGAAGCCTTTTTCTATACACAGTAAAATTATTAAGTAAAACAAATACGCGGTCCGAGAGTTACAGATGAATAAACAAGGTCACTAACGCCCACCCGGCGCACAGAATGACGACGCTATTTTACAAGGCGTTCGTGCTTCGCATAGGGCTATGAAATACGGTGATTTTAGTGATATAAGGTGATGAATACATTCCTGTACCACACTGAACCACTCAAGTAAAGCGTTGGTGAGAATCACATGTATTTTTCCGGATCTTACATCGACACTCTGGTCGAAGCAACGTACCACGAGACGCTGATTTTTTGCAAATGTCTCACTAGCTGACGTCACAAACGTTGTATGATTTCCTATTACTTCCCTGTTTTCAAAGCTGAACAGTTATCACTAAAGCGTTTATGCCATTTTAAAAATGATAAACGACTCGGAGAAATGTTTCCCAACGTAGTTACGATAGTTTCACACAATTCAGAGGACATAGTTACTTGCTGTTGACAGAACTTGGCGTTTGTCCGTTTTTCCTTACGTTCTGGTGACGTTACTTTTGCGTCACGACGTTGTCACTCCTGGAGTAAAAATCTTATTTCCGTAGCTAACGTCCGAATGTCGTTATTTTTGCTGACATCGTCCAATATGTAACATGCAATGTCATGGCAAAGTTTGAAAACTATCGATATGATAGTATTAAAGATACACCCTATTACGTAGTCGCCATCAATCGTAATTGGTGGGCTGCGCCGGGTGCGTGTTACCATGGTTTCAAAATTGACTAATATGGGCGGACGTGATAGTGTAACTCTATAAATCAAATATCAATTTTTCGCAATTAAATTCCGATTCAATGTTATGTAATAATATTTGTATAATATTTAAAACTAAACCCGTGAGGGCCCCAGTCCTGTTTATTTTTGAACGTCCTACGTACATGTGTGAATGGAATCAAGCGATAATTATTCAACCAATCCAAAACTTGCTGCTACATCTTCATCACAAATATAAAAATACATCAGGTTTTCGGACTGGAATCAACATTCCATACATTCTGTATATTATGAAGTATTTTTTTAATTGTATTGATATCATTTTGTTTTAAAATTCTTTTTTCAGACAATTGATGTGTGTCACAAGTTGGGTATCTGTGTGTCCCGAACGTATGTGTATTATAAGAAAAATGAAATTGCAGCCCGCCACGATAAAGAAGTCAATGACATGTTGCGAGTCCCTGTGTATAAGGTAAACTTTCTGGTTAAACTTAATATACCCCCAGACATATGCCTATGGGAATATTTATTGGAGTCTTAATTGAGGTTAGATGGGTGGGTTATTGGTTTGCAGGTTGGTTGGTCCGTCAGTCAGTAAAAATTCATTGGGTCCGATCACAAAGAATTGGATGCCTGTTGGGTCAAACGTTTCTCTTGTGACAGAAATCGGGCCCTTTGAAAACTGTTGCTCTAATTTCTCAGTTACCAATACATTGTGGTTAAACTATAAAAAAAATAATCCGCCAGATACAAACCATTTGTCAGTTCCCCACGAAACTTTGCAGGGCTCAGTTTACAGTTTATTCAGAAAATGTTTTAGGCCACTGGCCCAAACACAAAATACATAATATACATATATTAACATTAAGTGGTTACAGTGTGGTATACATACATATAAGCAAACAATGTTTACAGTTATAGCATGTATGAAAACAACATTTATAATCATAGCATGTAATAGTAAAAACTTTTATATTCAACCTTAGATGTTAATAGGTTCCATCTATAAATGAATGTCTTAATTTCAAGGCATAATATATAAACATTGCTAAATTTCTAATAGTTTTTGTATTTGTACATGACATTAACAAATAGAACTTGTGTATAGTAGCATTGTTAATATAGTATTCTGATATATATGAAGATCTAATTTCGGAATATAAAGGACACACCATAAGGAAATGATACTCATCTTCAACAAAACTCTCACAGTATGTTCCTTCGTGATATTAAAGTACCTGCCTTGTTCTATCATGAGACCATGGCTAGAACATCGGAAGGAAGCCAAACTTGCTCTAAATTTTGGAATTTTATATCAAGTATATAATTTTCAACACCAAAGAGGGGTTTAAAATTGGTATAGTATAACAGTTTACTATTGTCTAAACATTTAGCAGCCCACATTTGTTTATACTGGTCAGTCAGTGCCAGTATGTACTGGTGTAGAAAATGTTGGGTATTTTCATCATGTTGACTATACCAAACATAACTGAAGCCATTTGAACAGAGATTATGTCTAACACTGGATACCCAGTTTTTATATCCTAATTCATCATAATGAAGTAACATTTCATAACATAAGCGCACATATCTGGTACGAGGCATAGCTAAAATACGCAGCCAATACTTAATACATCGTTTGGAAGCATAATATACATTGGTTATCTTCCTGTGTCACCTAACACTGCATCATTACATGCATTTGTATTCACATTCAGTAACCTTATACATGCATATATCTGAACATTTTCCATACAATCAAACCTGTTAAGGCCCCATAGTTCTGATCCATACAGTATCACCGATGCAACTTTAGCATCAAACACTTTGAAGAATGCTTTGTATGGTATCAAAGACAAATTTTGGAATGAATATAACAGATGGATAAGGACTCTTTTGGCCTTAACAGCCATAGCTTCACACATTTTATATAACGACAATCTATTTGTGAAATATACACCAACATAGGTGAAACCATTTACAGTTTCTATAATATTACCATTATAAAACCACCTCTCTCTCACTGACAATGGTCCACCTCTTTTGAATACCAGTATTTTGGACTTTGAAATATTAACATTAAGTTTACTGTCCGAACAAAAAGTATATACTATATTTAACTGTTTCTGAAGACCTGAAACAGTATTAGCTGCCAAAGCAATGTCATCTGCGAACATTATAAGAAAAATTTCTGTAATGTCGGGAAGCAACTCTATTCCTCGGACACCATGCTCACTCAAAACAGTATGCAATTCATTAATAAACATTGAAAAAAGTATTGGGCTCAAATGGCAGCCCTGCCGTAGCCCAGCTGGACACTCAAAAGAATCAGTAACACCTACATGTGTCTTCACTCTTGCTTTTACAACACTATATATTGAAGAAATAGCTTTATATAATCTACCTTTTATACCATTTTTACATAATATGTCAAATAAAATTGGACGATTGACAGAGTCAAAAGCTTTCTGAACGTCTATAAAAGCAACATAAATTGGCCTGCCTTTAAAATTAAAATACCTGTTGACAATGGAATATAGTACAAAGGCATTATCTATGGTTGAATACCCTGATCTGAAACCAGCTTGGGACTCAGAAAGTTTTTCAAAAGCTTCAGTATAAAATGTTAATCTTCTGGTTAAGATAGAAGTATAAATTTTACTTAATGCATCTATCAGTGCTATACCTCTATAATTATTTGGTTGGTTGTAACTTCCTTTCTTATGTAAAGGTATCATAATACACTCTGACTAACTAGTAGGAAATTCACTTAGAGCAAAAAGTCTATTTAAAAGCTTATTTATCAATGGTAACAAAACATCACAGCCATGTATAATATGTTCGGGAACAATATTACCACCTGTAGATTTGTTTGCATTAAGATTGTTTATAGCTTCTTTGACTTCCGATTCTGAAATAGGAGAGTTAAATATCAAGTCCTCAACCTCACTTATGTCATCATCAGGTATTGGATTATTGTCAATTATTGACTCATCTTCATTATTATTGGAAGCATCAGGTATTGGATTATTGTCAGTTATTGACTCATCTTCATTATTATTGGAAGCAAACACTGAACTAAAATGTTCATACCATGCATCTAAACTGATATTGGACTTATGAGTTGGTTTATCACATAAACGTTTAATTTCCTTCCAAAGTTTTTTTAGTTTGTTAATGAAGATTACATTTGTTTTACTTTACGTTTGTTCCATTCCTGTCGTTTCCTTTACACATGTTTTTGTAAATTGATTTACTTTGTAGATATTCATATAAATTATTGTCACTTCGCGCTATTTAAACGTTTAAGTGCTAGTTTACTCTTAAATTTTGCTTGTTTACATTTACTGTCAAACCAGCCTTTACCACCTCTTTTGGTATTGTTATTTTTCTTTTTCTTGTAGCTTTCAGCTGAATTTAAGACAGCAGACAGCTTTTTCAGCTCCAGTACGAGCATTGAAATCACCACACAATAGCAGATCATAGTCCAGCAAATTGCTTTCTACTAAAGTATGATCCAAGCTTTCTATACCCCTGACGGCCACATTGTTGTAGAAGGGAGAATTTTCTGGGGGAAAGTAAACAGTCACATATAGAACATCTTTGTCTGATGAGAATAATGATTTGTCTATTACAAGAATAATTCCATAGGCAAACTTGTCACAAACACGTTTTACCAAATGGTCATATACATTCTTTACTAACACAGTGACTCCTCCGGAAGGTCTGCCACCTGATATAGATAACTTAGCATGACAGAAATATATAGAATAGGTATCAAATATATTGGTTAAATAATCAGAGTTGGTATCCCAAGTTTCTTGAACACTAACTATATCATAACTACTTAGTGTACTACATAGGTCATCAGATGAAATTTTAAATCGTAGACCCTCAATATTCCAAGATAGAAGTTTCAAGCACGGTGATGGGCGTCGGCCGTATCCCTAGTCTACATTAATACCCAGCCCTTGTGTGATGGGTACTTCTTCTTCGTTGACAACTTCCATATCGTTTTTACGTACTCCCCTCTTTAAGATTCATTTTGTCAGTACATCACCATTTTCATTTTCAGATTTTTGGAAAGTATATAGTTTACCCCGTTTGAAGTAACCTCCCAGACCTCTATTCTTAACCTGTTTTAGTTGTTGTCTCTGTATAAATGACAAGTCATTAGAAAGTCTGATGTCGCACGTTCTCAGAAAATCTTTATATTTGAATAGCTTGAATTTATCATCACTATCTGCAAATTGGGCAATTACTATTCGTTCATTATCAGAATCGTCATCATCTTTTATACCCACTCTCTAAACACGCTTCAATGTTCTGTTGTCAAAGTTGTCTTCGGGACCTGCAACATCTAACACCTCCTTTTCAATTAAAGCTTTCAAACTCACAGATTCAGATTCACTTTCTTCTAACCCAAATATTCTTAATGAGCATTTGAGTCGTTCAGATTCAGCAATATTCAGCTGCTGTTCAATGACATCCAGACGCTCTACGTGCATTTCATCATGAAGTGAGAGTGAACTAACATCAGAGCCTAGAACATCGTGATCATGTTGCATATATTGTACCTGCTGAGACACCTGCGGTAATTGGGTATTCATCTTACTTTGGGTGGTTTCTACAGCCTTGACCTTTTCTTTGACTGACCCAAATTGCAGCTGTAAGTTTTTCATTTCGCTTTGTATACTCCTTAGTTCATGTTTTACATCTCGGATTTCGCCTCTAGCTTCAGCTATAGCATTCAAGATCAGTTGGGTGTCACTTGACGTTTCGGGTCCAGGGTTAAGTTCGACATCAGATGATAAGATTAGTAATCTTTCAGAATATGTCGCATACTGCCCACCATACATGCCACTATCATACCAAGATACAGGTGCGTATGTTTGCACATCCTCGTCAATACCCAAGTAGACATTAGATGATAGCAGCAGGACGACAAATGGAAACGAATGTCAGCAACAGAACATGGCGTAAACGCACTCATAAGTACCATGTCTTGTTGTGCATATCATTGGCACACAACAGTCTGATTATTTTAGAGGGTTACTGGCCCTTTGTCTTTTTTCAACCTTTTTTATCTGCCAGTAACCATTTGTTGGACTTCAATTAAACTTTTACCTGACTCACAAGTACCAAGCCTTGTAATACATCATCAATACACAATGGTGGGATTAATTCTATATGTTTTAGGGAGTCATAGTATTTAAGGGGTGGAGTGAGAACAAAAGTGGGAGGGGTGTGGTAAACAATAATTCAGAATTTTTGAAAAAATAAAAGGGCACAAGCAGACAGACTTGTATTGTATGTATACTATCACTGTAACATAACACCAACAACTCGTTAAAAAGGGCCATCCTTTTAAAATAGTTTGTTTAAATATGTGTGCCTTTCATTAGTTGTCCACAAACACACCTTATTTAGTTTTTGACTGAAAAATGTATATGTTAAAAGATATTCAAGAAACATTGCTATATTTCTACTTTCGGTTTGCAAGATCATTGTAGTTTTGCATGATACAGGTTCATAAATATGTTTTATAATTATTATTTCTTTGTAAGAGTTTGTCCCTTATACAATTGACTATGTCGCCAACAACAACTTTGACTCTTAATGTTATGTTGACTTTGTTTGTGAACGAGCAAGATTTGCAATGAAAGTGCTATCATGCATAAATTCACTTTAATGATATTTATTTTTTGTTTAACTTCAAGGGTAAATGAAGTGCACCATTATACTATGCTTACTGTATCCAACAATTTTCGATTTTAAGAATAAAATACTTTTGAAAAAAACATGCTCAATCTCACTATAGATTATACTCTGATACCTTAATTTTTGAAGCTAACATTACTGTGACAGGAAATATATCAGGAGGTATTTGTGACAGGAAATATATCAGGAAGTATTCATCAGTAATAGCGCTTGTTGTAAATTATATTGATACTTCTTTTGAATTAATATATTATGATTATACTGTTACATAAAATAGAACTTCAATGATATGACTCTGTTATAGATAAGTTTGTTTATTTTTTCATTTTTAGTTTGTGAGTTTGAAAAAAAAACATTGATGGCCTTTCATATACGGTATGTTAATATTATTGATAGGGGCCGTTACTGTAGAATAATTGTATCTCCGAATTGCCATTTTAGAAAATAATAAAATGTGATTGTTCAGCTAGTAAGAGAATCAGATATATTTTTATATTGTATGACATTATTCTCAAATAAAACTTGTACACTTGCAGGTTAAGCAACACTACCATGCCTCTCGAGCACAGAGTGGAGGAGTTGTGTGGAGTAGTGCACATATGAAGGCAGTCCTCGGAAATCAAGTAATAGTTTCACCCTATGTTGTACCACTCAGTTTGCGTCCTCATACAGGGTATAGTTATCTGTCTGTGTTAGACTTACCAAGGATAAAATCACTACCAGACTGGTCAGCATGTGCTAATTATAAGACTTCAACAACTGCAGGGGCACACACAGGAACAGTTTTAACAGCTGCTTTACATACAAAACCAACAACAAATGTTAATCATGGAATTGTCTCAGTTGTGCCAAGTGATACACCTATAGTGAATGCCAAAGACAATTCAATGTGTACAAATATGGTCGCATACAAAAGTTGTGATAGGGTTCCTAGTGCCAACAGTTTAACTGTTACCTCAGGGGTTAAACTACCCTTAGAGCAATGTTCTACACCAGGTATACCCTATGAAATAATTGGAGACAATTCTGACATGACAATATCTCCAAATGAGATGACCAAAGAAAATCAGCGGAAAAGCATTCACTGGTTTCTGTATTGTGCATTAGACAAGCGTGTCAGTGGGAGACACTTGACCGACAAAGTGCCCAGTGGACAAAATTCACTATCTACTGCCCCATGCAGTACGTTCATTCCAAATTGTAAGGATACTAAAAGCTTGGAGGAGGTTTTGTGGTATTTTGGTCGAATATTGCCATACAATACCTGGACTTTCTACAGACATTTAAGTGTGAAAACTCATTACCTCATCAATATGAACAATTAACATCAAAGAAATCAAACTTTAAATTGTGCGGACTAATAAACAAGAGTGAGAATGAGTCAGAGGGTTTAATAAAACTTGCATGTAATGAGCACGAATGTTAGATTCTATTTATCGCATCATATTATACGAACATGGTAGCATATGTCCATCAGCAGGCCAAGCAAACTAATTTCAGTTCAAATAGCAATCAAACAATAAAAATAAAGAAATCCAAATTCAAACATTAACAATTTTAATAACAATATTGCAATTTACTGCCATGTAACTATGAAAATTTGATGTAAATTACTATTTACATTGTGTCATGTCACTTCATTTATTTTTAGTCCCAACTGTCTTAAAGCTGCATGTAATAGCTTCAGCGATCAAAAAGTTTATATAGTTGTGCATTGTCAGTTACTTGTATGACTTCAGGCCTTGGTTCAGATATGTCAATATTAAAGATCAATTTAAGTAATTTACATATTCGTTTCACACCTTCAAGATGTTTTCAAAATTATTTTTTCATATTAATTATGGCAATATTTCATACTGTATCCATATCAAGAAGAGTGCATTGTAACTCCTGTAATGATTATGTACTGCAGTTAAAACATTCCTTTTTATTTTACTTAACATATTTGATTTCCAATTAAAAGCAGGTTGATGCAAGTTTTTAACACCAGTACATGACCCTTATTCTGCAGCTGTCTCCAAATCAAAGTAATTAACAAGAAGCAATAGTATAACCCTTTCAAGTCAAAGGAGTTTATGGTCTATTTCCTGTCTCATGCAGCTTCAATAGTTGATGATTAATTTCTTGTAAAAACACAGATCTCTGCTACCACTACATGACCCCTAATTTATGCAGCTACTGTCCCCAAGACCAGTAATTAACAATATAACAATAAACAACCCTTTCAAGGCAAAGAAGTTTATGGTCTATTTCATGTCTCATGCAGTTTCTGTAATTGATTATCTATTTATTCTTGTCAAAACATACATCTCCCTTTTAGGATTTGAGCTAGGATTATGTAAAATTGCATAATAGGGAGGAGCTAATTAAAAACTGCATTGATAATATCGCACAGTGTGAATTGTGGGAGGAGCTAATTTAATATGCATTATGGCCTCAATATGGTTAGATGATAAATAATGTTTTAGAGTATTGGAAATCCACAGATACATTGATTACAAAATGACCAAATGGTATCACTATTTAATAAATAGATGCTGTGATGTATGTGTGTTTGTACTGTACTCTGCTTTGAGATAATTATTATGTTTACTACAAACTAGAAAAGAACATTGTTCAACAGTGAATCGGTTCATTGATCGTGCTATTTAATATTATCTATAATACAGACCACTCAGTGTAACTTCATGGGGTTTTATTGACTATTATTCTCTTTCAGTTTAAGTATCATTTGTAAATGGTCTGATGGAAGGTAATTATGACATTCAATGCAGGTAGAACTAGTAGTCCAGGTTTCTACTGAACTGTTCTACTTCCTACTTTACATGAGTCATACTGTAGTGATTTTGGGTCTACTTTAGCGGCCCTAGTGTGCGTCGTACCGGAACTGTCGTCTTGCTCGTCGCTGATTGGCTAATATCACTGGCGCGAGATTATGAGTACGAAAACAGGTCCGGTAGACACTTGCTGACCGACCTCGGAGGAGGCAAGTCGTGTCCCCGACAGAATGGCTATACCATCTCAGAGCCGTAAGTTAGAGGTAATTAGTCCCTGGTGCTGAAGCTACCCGCAAGGGCCTTCAATTACTTCAATGTTGGCAGCGTATATTTAATTAAAAGACCCACTCCAAATTCGAAGAACGGCCGAATTTGTTGTGATTCGGAGGGCGAAAATTTTCGACGCATTTTGGAGCCATTATTTTCATTGAGCTGGTAGAATTTTTTGTCCGTTGGTGTTTAAATCACTTAGTATATCCAAAGGCCAGTGATTTAACCCAGAAATTTGGTTCCTGTCCATTTTTATTGAAAATTATTGATGAAATTATTTCATTCCAAAAATCAACCGGAAGTTGGACACGGGACGAAGCTCTGAAGGTATGAAATTCTGTTATTGATTATTGACATGATTTCCACGTTAGCCTTGAATATTGTACACATGAAACAATATATTTTTGGGATATTGTTGATAAATTTAGTCATTTTCCTTTCCTTTGTTGTTAATTTGCTTATTTCAATAATGGGACTAAGCTCCAACAGATAGGGAGGGGGAGAGTGTGGTGATATACATGCACCTAGTTTATTGATTTAGTCTGGATTTTTATTGCTATTTTTAGCTTATATCATTTATTGGCTGGTATTAGCAGTCTGGAAATATCTAGACCTATACATGAATTCAGTAGATTCCAGGATTTCCAGGTAGATTATTAATATTTAGAAACATGTTTTTGCTCAAGTTAAAACATCGAGATTTAAAGATAGTTGGGGTGATTTTTTGATGGTACAATATCCAATAAGTGCTTGGTATCCATTATTTCAATAGTCTGCATTGGTAGCCCTGACCCTTTAAAGGTGGAAGCTGACCACTCAAGCTTGGCATGTGAATTTATCTTCTTCCAGGGATTAGCTGGATGTGAATATGTACCCAACTGACCTTAATTTAATAACCAGACCAGGGTTTGCGCTAGCCAGTTTAACGAGCATGCAGATGCAGTGGCTATACTCTGTTGGAATCTGAACAGTTGATGCCTTGCAGCTGCTCTAAAGACTGACAGTGTGAGGCCTGTCAAATGATCATAACTGATCAGCCATGGAAAAGTGTAGTTGGGATGGGGATGTAGGGGTTCAATGTGAAATTGATAGGGGTGTTACATGCAAGTGCACATGCTATGTAAGCCCAGGCCCTAGAATCCAGCTATAGGTCACCTAGGGGGTGAAAAGGTCAATTAATTAAATGGTATTAATTGAGGGGACAGCCATTGGGGGGCTTCAACCCGGTAAAGTTGGTGGCCTCCAGCTGACAATGTAGAGTACATTATTGACAATAAGCAGTAGCTCTGTGGGATGTCATGCTTGTTCTACCGGGGACATTGTTCAGGATATAAAGGAGTGCTGGACCCAATGGTAGATGGAAGCAAGGAGATTGCATCCTTTGTATTAAGACTCTAAGGACGGGGGTCTCGGAAGAATGACAAGGGGAATAGTCTCTGGGGTCATGTAGTGATGCTTGCCAAATGTCCGATTGAGGGAAGAAGATTAAAATTAACAATTGTCTGGTAACAGTGGCAAGCCGGTGAGTAACCAGGGGTCATAAGTTATCCAATTAGACCGGGGTAAAAAATTGTCAAGATGGTAACCACATACACTTTACAAGTCATGGAACTAGGTAGAAACAAGAGTCAGATGTAAGACCATTGTCATTGTGGAATAAATTCCGAATTGACTAGAGATTCTACCTTAGGCTCCAAACTGCATCCATGTTTGACTCAACACAGTAGGACAGCAATGTTCAAGCTGGGGCTGCCCTTGACCAGATCCTTGTAAAGTCCAGGATGTCCTTGAACTGCTAATAATAGTGCAGAAAATTAAGGATATCCTGCCGGGGTTTAATAATCCAGATCAAAGATCATCTGGAACTAATAGTCCAATAAAGGGGCTATTGATGGATGGTGGGGTTGTTGGTGTTATGTCCACCCAACTAAAACTGTTGGGACTTCCATACAAATGAAGTAAAAAAGCGCACAGACCACTGACCCCAACCTACAAGTCCATCTTGAGCAGCCGCTCCTGGTGGTGAGAAAGATCTGTTTATGGCTAGTCAATATTATGCTATTAGGCTTAAGGGCTAGAGTATGAACACTTCTGATCTTACTGGTGGGGGGAGGTTGTGTGAACTTGAGCAGCCTCCCACAAAGACAAACTACCTGCATTCGCTAGCTTAAAAATGACGGATATCGAACTAAATCACGATTTACCTTCGGCTAGCTACCAAGAAGTATTGCACCGTCCGAAACCTGAATTAATTATAAGTTTTACTGACGTGGAGGAACAATATAGCCAAAGATGGGCAGTATTAATGGAATTAGCCTACCTAGTAGTCTAGTACTGGGGGTGTCCAATGCCCAATCACATGGTCAACCCAAACTGTGACAAATAAGGGTATTAAAGGATCTAATAAACTCCAGAAAAGTAAGGTCCCGTCCTATGTCTGTACCCTAAGTACTGGTTCTGCGAAAGCAATGTTTCACACCATAGAACTTGTGGCACTGCTTAATGAGCAGAATAAAATGAAGCCAGGAAACAGTTACAAGACTAAAAGTAATCATTCTGAGGCTTGTGTCATTAGCGATTACGCCAGTAAAATGTGACTTGTAGTGGTTTCGGGTGAAAGACGACAGGAAAAGAATGTTGTCATCCATTAAATAGTTGACTTCTTCTTCTGTCGCCAAGAGTAGACACGCTTGGCAAAAGTAATGAGCGTATTACTCTTGCTTGAGGCGAGGTCTAATATCCCTCAAGGTAGTTGAGAGGCGATGTCCGTAAATTAGGATATCATATGCAGCCTTGAAACCCGTGGTAACAGGCATTGTCAGTAAATTTAGACATCAGCCTTATTGTTTAAGCGTTAACCTTGCAACATAATCTTAATTACGATTAAGGTAATGTCACCGCCCTAGGGTCCGCTCTAACAGATAAAGACGGGGAGAGTGTAGTGATTTTGGGTCACTACTTTAGCGGCCCTAGTGTTCGTCGTACCGGAACTGTCATCTTGCTCGTCGCTGATTGGCTAATATCACTGGCGCGAGATAATGAGTACGAAAGCAGGTCCGGTAGACACTTGCTGACCGAACTCAGAGGAGGCAAGTCGTGTCCCCGACAGAATGGCTATACCATCTCAGAGCCGTAAGTTACAGGTAATTAGTCCCTGGTGCTGAAGCTACCCGCAAGGGCCTTCAATTACTTCAATACCTTGCCTACTGTTTCAATTTCATATTTCTTGCTTGTTTCACTCAACTAATATGTAGTCATGGAAGATACATGTTTGACTGTACATTCTTTAAGGTGGCAGTCTAGATAATGTTGCTTTTGTTGTTGATATTTGAAATACAAACGCCTATAAATACGCTTAAATGAACATGTTTGAACGAATTTGGCTCGGTCAGTGAAATACCAAGCTACTTAGGATTTGATTTGGCGAAACGTCGAAAGTAATCAAACCAGAATTATACCGTTTATATGAGCAGCTTTAATATATTATGATACACCAGTAGAGCCAGTTTTAATGCTCACAGAAACCTTGTGATACACTCAAGAAATAAAAAATTGAGGCATTCTTTCTTACAATCACAATGTACTACCACAGAAATACATTGTCCTTGGTCGCAGAAATTCAAACACCAATGCTCATATTATATTTGCTTTTGATGTATAAAATTGTTCAGACTCTTTTCCATGACTTATATCACAGAATAAATTATGAACATTTCTCCTTTCTAAATATTTCTATGCATATATTACCCGAACAAATTAACGTGAACCTGGACTTTTATAAAAGCGTTTATATGTTATAAACGTTTTTCACAGAATATACCAATTTCGGTGAGAAATTTGTGCAAAGTTACCCGTCAATTCGATAAGGTGTTTTTAGAAAACTTACATATTCATAATACTCACCAAATATGAGAAACAAAGACCGAAGTTACATATAGGCAATAAATCAATTGTTAAATAGAAGGATCAGGCTAATTTGGTCGGCTAGTATCAAAAACTCGTTTGTTCAAATCAAACATCGTACAGGAACTAATTTATACCTGGTTATCAATAGTAATTCTCAAACTCAATTACTGAAGTCAATATCTGGTTCCAGTGCCGCAGCACAATGTTTTTCAAGGGAGGTAATTTGATGCCAACTATGGTTAATTAATCTGGAGGCAACACCCGACCCAAAAATCAATCTTTCATGAGACATACATAGAGAATAATAGGTTAGTGCCGTGGATGAAAAAGTTTATCTGGCAAGGCGGTGGAATTTATCGGGTGAGCCGTAGGCTCAGTAAGGGGATCAAACTCGGAACTATATTGTAACTTATTCATTAACTAGCGCGCAACGTCACGTTCGTTCCGTGATGTCACGATAAACAACGACGTCGGACATCTTGATAGACGTCGTGTAGACGCAGGTAAGTCGAAGGAAATAACCGATCATCCACCAGCTTATTTAAGATAGGAAAACCTCACCCTCGAGCACGGAATTGCAACTGGCGACTCTCATACAAGCAGAAGTCCGTCAGATCACGTGGTAAGGTGACGGATTATCACTAGTCACGTGACCAGGTGACCGATTATAGCAAAGTTTAATCGGAACCCCTCTGCCGGAATTCGAAGTGACTAGATAAATTAAAGTAACTTGTGTTGACATCAAACAAAGTTCCAGTATCCTGCAGCCAGTTTGTAAGAACTATATTGAATTACATACATGTACACTAAACTTTATCCAAGGTCACATCTAAGGTTACATATTTTATAATTATTTTATTAAACAACGGTTTGTTTTAGTTCATAAATTGTTTACATATAAAAGTCATCTTTTAGATTCATAGTCTTGTAATGTTCACATCATATTTTTATTATTTAGCAATCATAACAATTCAAGACAACAAGCAGTATTAAAAAGGGATACAGGCTTATGCTTATAATCTGGTAAGAAAATTGAAGAAGGGTCATCTAATCTGCACATTGCAATGTTGATGTGTATTTACTAACAGTTGTAAGTATATGGACAATATGACAGACATTTGAAAGGAATGTTCAGTTTGTATGAATGTCTTGGGCAGTATGACAGAAATTCACCATTCACAGTCATTCATTATCACTATCAAAGTCTGAAGAAGTTGTGTCCTCTAAGCAATACACATCTGTGGTGTCACTATCATATTCCATTTCTTCCTCACTGTCCGAGTTGTCAGTTACAAAACGGTGGGCCGAATGGATAAAAAGATCAGACTTGCAGTCTTCTGTCCTGCATTCACACATACACTAGTCGAATGTTCTAAGTACACACTTTGTATTTTTCATTTAATTGAAAATATATTAGACCTATCTGTGAATCGAATACACCATTGGAATCAAGAAACTATTGTCTATCAAGTTGAGTTAATTACCATTCTAAAATATAATAACAACATATTAGAAAACGACCATTTAGTTCACTGCTTAAAACAACGAAGTCGCACATCAATATCTTGTATGACCACAGTCTGCCCTGTTGATAGCCTGACATCTCTGAGGCTTTGAATTGATAAAGATGTGTACCAATTGGTGCGGGGGTGCATTCAGTTCAAGTAAATGGTGCGTTATGAGTTCCTATACGATCTGGTGTTGTCGTCGTGCTCGGATGCGTCGCCCAAACTCATCCCAGATGTATTCTATCGAATTTAGGTCTGGGCTACAAGGCGGTCATACCATCGTACAACCTAATTAAAAAATTGCATTACAATCAAAGTCCATGTGATGAAAATGTGTTCGTATCTTACAAAAGACATGATTGATAGAAAAAAGTGAGTTTTGTTAAACTGTAGTAGTAATTCGGATGATAAATGCCTATTGAAAGTTACTTCCATGCTCAAACTCAAATTGCTCCATACAAATGAATGGACATATTCTGTTCAGTTCAACGATTCCACCTTATTTTACGATCTTAAAGTGATACAACTATCAGTCAGATGTTGTCATAATCATGTTTTGACGCATTCAACGACTAAATGTAAATGGCGTCATGTGACGTCTCAATTTTTAATCGAGTCAATATAAACATGCATTTCTTTCGTAAATTAAATGCAGCTACCATAATAATAATTATGTGCATGAGTTAAGAACCCCAAAACAGACAATTAATGGGTTAAATCTTACCCGTCTTATTGACATGCCGCTTTCAAGCATTCCTATCGCACTTGCAAACTCCTCAATCGTCATTTACGTCATATAATACGAAATATTTTTATGGCTTTATGTTTGGGGGTCGAACATTGATCGTGTATGAAATGCTTTGAGCAAATTTACAAATATTTGAGATGTGTGCGCGAGAAGAATGTGATTTTATCATTTTCGTCACGTATCAATGATTTTTACGTAGATCTTGATTTTTCTTTTTCTGTATTAAAGACAATCACCCACATATGATATCTATACAGTTTTAGTGAGTTTAGATAATTATGTGCCTGATTTATTCTAGTTCTAAAAGTGTGTACTTAGAACATTCGTCAAGTGTACAAATATCACAACACAAGTGTAGCACAATATTACTGCTTTTAACAGCAGAATATTGATCAAGTAGTACAGATCTGCGGCATTCTGTTGAATTGAGTATATACTCTTTTAGTTCCTGAGTAGTGTTTCTTAGTTGTTGTCGAGTTGTTAATAGCAAATGGTCTGCTCTACCTCCATTTCTGCCCGCTCTACCAATTTGTTGCAGCAAAGTATCCATATCATGGGGGGACCATAGTTCACCACATGGTCCACACTCGCAAAGTGTACGCCTATACCTGCAGCATTAGTGCAGATCAGCACACGAATCTCGCCATGATCACGTTTCATGTCATCAATGATTCTTTCTTTTACTGAATTACTTGTACAAGAGTGGTACACTTGAACATGTCGCATAGCTGTTGGAGAATTTATTCTGAACTTAGTGAACAGCTTCACACAGTCTCTTATTGTCTTACAAAAAAGTTCAAGTGGCTGCTTTAAGCACAGGACTTTTACAATGCGGTTTCTAGAAGATCTGCTAGCAGTGGCAGTAAGAACTAACATTGGAACATATTGACACAATGACCGCACTTCTCCAAGTTTGCCGAACCATTTCCTGAATGGGTCTAAACCATTTTTCGTTTCACCCCTGAAATAAAAAAATAAGCCCTTTAAGTGTTATTGCATAGTTCAAGTGACAAAAATTTACATTTTACCAAGTGAAAGGTTTATAGTAATTGCTATTTCCAAGTGACAGCAACCATAGAGCAAACCAGAAGACTGAATCACACTAAATTGGCATGCTGACTTGGTTTGAAGGATCATTTTCGCTCTAAAAAGGTGCAAACTATTGTCTTATTTTAAAAATTTTAGCAGCTAAAAAGTGTACTTGGTAAAGTCTTTACTTTACGAGGCTAACATGTTTACAACAATGCAATCTTCCTCAAATCCTTCCAGTACTCCTAACTCCACCAGACCAGTTTATATTAGAACAGCATCCCCTCAACTGATATGAAAGGCTTATGTTATAGTCTCAGAATGGCTCAATATCTGATAAGTCAAAAATATTGTCAATACAAATTATCTATACATTGACATCGTCACAGTCGACGACAGCAGGACTATCTGCATTTCTGATTGAATTTCAAGATATTGCATTAAATTTTGAGCTCGCTTGGACACCTGCCGTGGGTCATTTGCTGTCACTACACTCCTAAGTCCCCCTATATATCAAGGGTAAATTTTAAGCTCAAATGATATACATATTTGAGCTGTGAAGTGCAAACAACAAACTATATTGCAGAATTGTCCAGTTCATTCAGTTAAAATACATCATTATGCTTTATTAAAGGAAGTGGCTAGAGGTCCGGTAATTGAATTCATATATGTATAAACAATAGATCTATATATTTAATCCCGTCGAGACTTCCAATGCATTTACCTTGCTATACATTACAGGTAAGTATTTGACAGAAACTAATCTAACTTCCGGTCCAAAAACGTAAACAATGTAGATTTATCGCTCCGTGGAAAAACGCAAATTATGAGAAAAACAGAATAACTAAGGAACTGACAACCAGAGATACGATATAAGATAAGTTAAACAATGAGATGAACGTATTGAAATAATTGTGAAATATACTGAAATAAGAAGAATTTGAAAACAAAATATAACACAACACACGCTGAATATTTTTTCAACTATACTTACCGAAAAAATAAACGAGACACGATCAATATGAAAAAAGAGTGAAGTCAAAACCGTCGAACCACCAAGAAGAGGAAGAAGTGAGTCTGTCAAAGCCAAAGGTCATCTGTTGAAAAGGATAATACGACGGAAAACGCTGAATCAAATAAGGACATGAAGGACATTATTAGAGAAATGAAAGCCATGAATTCAAGATTTAAAACAATGGAAGATTCCGTCTTGAAAATAAATGACAAAATGAACAATGTGCTTATGAAAGGTGACACGTCAATCAAGTCAACAATAAAGGATTTGTTAATGGAAATGAAAGAAGACCTATTAAGGTCAGTTATCAAGAACATAGAAATATTGGAAGGTCAGCTGTTTGAAGCAGGTCAAGAAAACAAGAAAATGCGCGAGGAGATCAGTCGCCTAGAAAAAGAAATAGAAACGCAGAATGAAACAAATGAAAACCTCAAATATAAAATTGAAGCCAACAACGACTACCAAAAAGAATGCCAAAATCAAAATGAACAATACAGGCGCAGGAACAACATATGAATAAGCGGAATACCCGATCACAACGATGACGAAACAGCACGAAAATCTGCTGAACTGGTGGTCGAAACCCTAAACAAATATGAGGTTTCTAAAATCGACATGAAAGATATCGATGTGGCCCACAGACTACCAAACAACAACAGAGGACCGAGAAAGATAATCGTCAAATTTAACTCTAGAATAGTCAAAGACAACATCATGGAACAAAGACGTAAACTAAGCAAAGCAAACATATTCATTAATGAAGACCTGACCGGATTGAACCAGGTAGTTTTAATGAGCGTCAAGAAAAAGTGTCCCGATGAAGTGGATTACGCATTTCTAGGAATGGCAGGATTTTCTACAAACATATTGCGGGAAACACCAAAGAAGTGAAATACCGTGAATACAACCAGTGGCTAGATCTACCATGGCCACAAAAAGATGACTAGACATAGAGCACCCGCTATCTTTTCTGATAAATATACTTATATACATATGTGAACGTTTATAATCCATGGTGCACGTGATTCGCCAAACCCGTGTATTCAGTATAAACTAACGCTACCGATTTAATCTATTAAGATCTGATACATGTGAAAAATGTGACAATCATTTACAATGATATTGTATAACTACCTACGTTCAAGACACGGCCAACAAGATTATTCATTTTTCATTTCTTAAATTTGATATAATTATCTTATTATAAAAATACCACATACTATAATGTATGACTTTTAAGCTCTACGTACAGCATATGTCTAGTTTACTTTACGCGGTGTCTGTGTGTATACATGTATAAATACACGTATCGTTGGATAAGATTAGCATATATATTTTCTATAACGAACATGACATACTTGCCACAAGTGACCCTTGCTATCTAGTATACACGCCAGAACAGTCGCTATCTACCATTTTGTTTACTTTATGTTATAACCACAAATGAATATTACTCAAAACCTAGGATTGTATTTTTAAATACATTAACGATAATAATTTATTATATAATCTATACATATTTGTGTCAAGACCGTAGCAAATTGCGTTCCTCACTTGAGGATTGAACTTCTTTACAAACATTACGATTATAGTAACTAAATTAATATCTTGAATGTCTACATAATCATTTGTCTTTACATTTATCTTTTTTATATCATATACAAGTAAGTGTTTATGGGGTTGTGTATACACTTGACGAATGTTCTAAGTACACACTTTAAGAACTAGAATAAATCAGGAACATAATCATCTCAACTCAATAAAACTGTTAAGATAGCATATGTTGGTGATTGTCTGTAATACAGAAGAAGAAAAACCAAGATCTACGTGAAAATCATTGATGCGTGACAAAAATGACAAAATCACATTTTTCTCGTGCTCACACCTCAAATATGTGTAAATGTGTTTAAATCATTTCATACACGATTAACATTCGACCCCCAAATATAAAGCCATAAAAATAGTTCGTATCATTTGACGCAAATGACGCGTGAGGAGTGCGCAAGTGCGACATGAATGCTTGAAATTCGCATGCCAATAAGACTGGTAAGATTTAATTCATTGATTGGCTGTTTTGGGGTTCTTAGCACATGCACAAACTTTTTATTATGGTTGTTGCATTGAATTCTCGAAAAAGCTGCATGTTTCTATTGACTCGATTTAAAATTGAGACGTCACATGGCGTCATATACATTTAGTCCTTAAATTCGTCAAAACACGTTTATGACAACATCTGACTGATTGTTGTATCACTTATAGATTGTGAAATAATGCTGAAATGTTGAATTCAACAGAATAAGTCCATTTATTTGTATGGAGCAATTTGAAGTTGAGCATGGAAGTAACTTTCAATAGGCATTTGCCATCCGAATTCCTACTACAATTTAACAAAAACTCACTATTTTCGATCAATCATGTCTTTTGTAAGATATGAGCAGATTCTCATCACATGGAATTTGATTTTGATGCAATTTCCTATTTAGGTTGCACGACTGAATGCCCGCCTTGTAGCCCGGACCAAAATCCGATATAATACGTCTGGGATAAGTTGGAGCGACGCATCCGAGCACGACGGTAACACCAGAATGTACAGGAACTCACAACGAACCCTTTACTAGAATGGAATGCACTCCAGCAGCAATTGGTACACATCATTATCAATTTAATGCCTCAGAGGATGTCAGGCTATCATCAGGGCAGACGGTGGTCATACATAATATTGATGTGCGACTTTGTTGTTTTAAGCAGTGAACTAAATGGTCATTTTCTAGTGTGTTGTTATTATATTTCAGAATGGTGATTAACTAAACTTGATAGACAATAGTTTCCTGATTCCAATGGTATATTCGATTCACTGATAGGTCTAATACTTTTCCTGTTAAATGAAAATTACTAAGTGTGTACTTAGAACATTCGACTAGTGTATATAACTAAGCATGTTTGCAAGTGCATGTGCGTGCGAGGTTGGGAGTATGTATGTAGACAAACATTGACATATTTCTGAAAGTG
Source organism: Spisula solida (assembly GCA_947247005.1). Taxonomy (NCBI): domain Eukaryota; kingdom Metazoa; phylum Mollusca; class Bivalvia; order Venerida; family Mactridae; genus Spisula; species Spisula solida. The sequence goes on from OX365945.1 coordinate 38,382,428, forward strand.
CATGTGCACATTGATTTATCTTCCCAGTATAAACCCCATCAATTTTGTGCATACAACTATTTAAAATGGTGAATATATCTTATACCGACAGTTGTCCGCAATAACTAAGACCCATTACATAAAACATATTTGAGATCTTTTTGTAATAATTACACCTTTCCTTTTCGTTTTCATTTACATTCCCATCACAGTGTTATGAAAAACATGCATGAGTGTATGTGTGTGTGTGCGTGTGCACATTTGTATACATTTTAGTAAAACTGTTTGTTTAAGAGTATATAATTATATAAGCATTCATATTGATAGGTATATGTGTGTGTATGTAAAGATTTAAGCAAATATGTACATGTACTAAGCTTATGACTTATATTTTGTAAATTGGCGTACCTGCCAGACAACGAATGTTATTCCATTCATTGAAAATGTAAAATAATATGTCTTTGGCAACTTATTTTTATAACTTGATGATTGCAAACCAGTCTCATTTTCATTTAAGATGTTTTTCACATACAGGTACATATACTTGATCATTAGCATATATCTCTGGTTAACTATTCACTAATCATTTGAACCTTTTCCACGAGCCTGTTACTTTAACCTACTTTCTGTCTGCATCTCACACAAATATATGTTCTCATCTCTCTGTATCCTTTCCTTTGTGAGCCTTTATCTCATTTTCATATATAGTATATTTTTGAGCTTATTGTGCATTATGATTCTGACACCAATTTTTTCTTATCTACTGATGACTATTGACTCTTAACCTATGTACCTTTAACACTAAAGGGCTTTCGTCTAGAGAAAAACGTTTAAAAGTTTTTGAATACTTAAAACTGAAAAAATACGACATTTGTCTTTTACAGGAAATCCACTGTATTGATAATAATGATAACAAATTATGGAAAGCCGAATGGAAAAATGATGTATTTTTAAGTGGTAACAGCACAAACAGCAAAGGTATAGGCATCTTCATAAGTGAACATATTAACTATAAAATTATTGAATATAAAGACATAATAAAAGGAAGACTCCAATTACTTAAGCTTGAAATAAATGATGAAGCCTTTGTCGTAGTAAACTGTTATGGTCCAAATGTTGAAGATAGAGCCTTTTTTGAAACGTTCAAAAACACAATTGTAGAATGTAATAATGAAACACTATTTGTAGGTGGTGATTTCAATGTCGTCTTAAACTTCGACAGAGATAAACTAAACGGAAGAAAGGATACGAACAAACATAACTCCGAAGAACTAAACAATATAATTTCAAATAATAATTTATATGATTTATGGCGTTTAACCAACCCCGACAGTAAAAGCTATACATGGCATAATAATACAAAACCACCAATATTCTGTAGACTTGATTACTTTTTGATTTCACAAGAACTTATTAACATAGTTGCACAATGTTCTATATCGCCTGGATACAGGTCAGATCATTCAATAGTTAATCTAAAAATAGATTTACAAAAGGCTGAAAGGGGACCGGGATACTTTAAGATAAGCAATAGCATAATTCTCAACCCCGAGTATCAAAATATTATACGAACTTCTATTCAAGAAACAGTTCAATATAATAATGCTGCAAATCCAAATACTCTGTGGGAAGTAATAAAAAGCACTATAAGAAATGAATCTATAAAATTTTCAGCAAAAAAGAAAAACGATAATAAAAAAGATCAAATGCAAATTGAACAAAATATCAAAAGAATTGAAAACGAAATAATTAAATCACCTCTTAATCATGAACTTTTAAAAACGCTTAATACAGAAAAAGAAAAGCTAGACCACTTGCTAGATGAAAATATAAAAGACATCTTACTTCGAACAAAAGCGGAATGGGTTGAAGGAGCTGAGAAAAATACAAAATATTTTTCAAGCCTAGAGAAAAAACAATCAAAAGAAAAAAAAACTAAAATTGAACATAATGGCTCTATAAAAACAAAAACAAAAGACATCTTAATTGATATTCAATCATTCTATAGTAAATTATACCAAAAAAATGATCAAATCGAACATGATTCGGATTTCTTTCCTGACACACATAAACAACTAAATCAAGAGCAGAAACAAATGTGTGAAGGTCTTTTAACGGAATACGAATGTGGTAAGGCACTAAAAGAGATGCAAAATAGAAAGAGTCCTGGCTCAGATGGCATAAGTACAGAATTTTACAAAATCTTCTGGAATGATATTAAAACATATCTTATAAAATCTCTAAATTATTCGTTTCAAAATAATCAACTTACAGAACTTCAAACACAGAGCGTCATCTCTCTTTTACCAAAAAAGAACAAACTATTAACTGACATTAGCAATTGGCGACCAATTTCATTGTTGAATGTGGACTACAAAATAGCTTCCAAATCAATAGCCAATCGAATGAAAAATGTACTTGACAATATAATCAATAGAGACCAAACTGGATTTATCAAAGGAAGATACATTGGCGAAAACGTACGAATATTATATGATGTAATCGAACAAATAAACAACGATAACGAGGAAGGTTTAATATTTTTCTCGGACTTCCATAAAGCCTTTGACAGTGTAGATCACGATTATATATTCAAATGTTTAGAATATTTTAACTTCGGTAATACAATAATTAACTGGATTAAACTTTTCTATAGAGACGCTAAAAGCTGTATTACGGTAAATGGCAACCTATCGAACTTCTTTAAAATCGACAAGGGAGTGAGACAAGGCTGTCCTCTGTCCCCATATTTATTTATCATAGGCATTGAACTATTATCGCAAAACATAGACAAGAGCGAAAATATAAAAGGGCTCAATATTAAAAATACCGAAGTAAAACAAACGCTTTTTGCGGATGATGCCAGTTTCTTTTTGGATGGATCGGAAAAATCTTTCACAAACCTCATAACAACGTTTGAAAAAATCAATCAGGTGTCTGGTCTAACATTGAATGTGTCTAAATGTACCGTGCTAAGAATAGGATCATTACGTAATACGTATATAATATACTGTAAATAAAAAAAATTCAAATGGACATCAGACGAGGCTATAACGCTAGGAATTATTTTCACAAATAATCCAAACAAAGTATTGGAATTGAATTTAGACCCAAAAATTGATGCATTTCAACATACCCTCTACAAATGGTGGAGATGGAAGCTGTCTCTAATAGGAAAAATTACCGTTCTAAAATCGTTTGCGTTTCCAAAACTAGTGTATCCATTAACTGTTTTAAATAATCCAAATGAACAAAGACTTAACAAGATAAAAAATATCATGTTTGACTTTTTATGGGATTCCAAACCAGACAAATATCTCGAAATATGATATATCAGGCATACGAAAATGGAGGGCTAAAAGTGCTAGATATTGATGCTTTCTTAAATTCGGTGAAAGCAAGCTGGGTTACAAGAATTGACATCAAAACTGAAGCCAAATGGAATATAATCTATAACAATGAGCTCTCCAAACACGGGTATAATATATTTAAATGTAACATTAGTGAAACAGACGCAAATAAACTTAACTTTAACTTCACATTTCTGAAAAACATTATGTCATCATGGTGCTCAATTAACTATAAACAATCTATGGATTTCCTCCACAAAGAAATTATATGGAATAACTCGAATATAAAACATACAAATGGTGACCTGTTTTTATATAAAAAATGGTTGGAGAAAGACATCATATACATAGATCAAATATACGACTTCCAAGTAAAGGATTTCCTAACCTTCGAACAAATACAAAACAAATATGGCATTGAAAATGGCGATTTCCTCAATTACTTATCACTAATTAAGTCTATTAACAAAACATTGAGCAAACAATTAACAGACGAGGAATACCAGCCATCTTTGCAACCAGAATATCTATTAGACAAAATAAAACTTAGTAAAACCGGAAATAAAATATTGTATGAAAAACGAATTAAAACAAAAAAGATTAATGCCAAAGCATTCAAAAAATGGGAAGATGAATTTTCTGAAAAAACGATCACATGGAAACAGATATTAACAATACCAATAAATTGCACCATAGATACCAAACTAAGAGAGTATCAATACAAATTCTTAATGAAATTAACACCAAACAATGATTATCTGTATAAATGCAAACTAACAAGTTCCAGACTGTGTGACATTTGTTTGATGTACACAGAAACACAAAGACATCTTTTTTGGTAATGCCAAACAATCCAACAGTTTTGGCTTAACGTACAAGACTATTTGAATAGTAAAAATATTTCTGTGAATTTTATGAATTATAGAACAATAACATTAGGACTGGAAAACGAAAAAGACAGCAGAATAAAAAACATAACCAACTTTATTTTAATATTAGCAAAATACTACATCAGCTATTCTAAATATGATAAATCAATTCCTGCCATAGAACCATTCAAACATTATCTTACACGACGTATATCCATTGAAAGAATCATTGCAACACACAAAGATAAATTAGAAATATTCGAAACCAAATGGAATAGATTTAATGTATAGCATAATATCATAACACAAGCACAAAACAAAAGTTTCTTTTTTAATTGATTTAAAGGCTCACATGCTTTTTTTACCTCTTTTTTCACTTCTACCCCCCTGTCTTTTTTTCTCTTCTGATCAAAGAATAAACCACCCTTTTTAAAAAGCAATTCAGTTCACATACTAATAACGACATGAAAATTCAATCAAACAAATATTACAAATTTTGTGTTAATTGTTGTTGTGTGCATTGTACTGTTTTTTATGTATTTATATTTATCTGAAAACTGAATAAAAAGTAAATACAAAAAAAAAAAGTATTTGACAGAAATATTGTAAAAAATAGTTGATTAGAAGTGTGCCGCACTTAATTAAGTTATTATGCTGCCTGTAAATGCCGAATTTATTTTTGTTTGTTTGATGGTATTTGCTCAAATACTTGTTTGCTCACACATCAGTTTACTCTCCACTTGCCTCGCCCGAAACTACATCGTTTCTAGGCTCTGCATTATCGCTAGTGTATTAGCGCTATTGCTATTTTTAGACAGGAGAATCCAAAACCAGCGTACAGCGAGGCAAATGCGATAATGTAAACGGGTTTTTAAATGCATTGTATATAAAACACTCGTGTGTTAAAAGAATGACTTGTATTATTAATTAAAACTCTCGCACTATCAGTTTATCATATTGATTAAAACAAATAAATAATAATAATAGAACCATGAACTATTTAAACCTCATACAGTGTGTACTCGTTTAAACCTTTCAACACGTAGTCTTCATATTCACTATAAACTGTCTGCTATAACTCTCTATACAAACAAGTAAACTTTCATCAGCCAATGAAAATGTGTATCAGGGTTCACAGCAGTTTTGTAAAGGTCAAATATCAAAATATTCTAGTAGTTTAAGCAGCGTGTGAATTGTAACGGTTAAGTGGAAATCAAAGCGCTGTAGGGAGCGTAACATCAGTTTTGACACTGCAAACAAACAAATCCTTTTTAATCAGATCTTCATATGTGATAGTTGATGTTTTATTATAATGTAGATAATGTCTCTTATAACTCTTAATAAGAGTGGCTATATATGATTTGTGTTTGTGTCGTGTGCAATATATGTTGTAAATATAGATGAGACTCAAACAAATGAGTAAATGTTTCAATTAAATGTTGGGATAGTGGGATCACAAAGCTTTATCAAAACGTGCGTGTCGGGATGTAGATCTACTTTGTTTGGAATTCATCAAAAATGGGGTAAATTGTTTATTTATTTACTTATGTCGTCATATTTTATTAAACGCAAAACGTGCGTGTGCGTATTCCATGTTTGTACAAACTAATTTTAAGATAATTTCTTAGCCTCTCGAGAACGTTGCCGATGGGTTTGTCCCTTGTTGTTCATGCGCTGTTCCCCGTGGTTACGAAATTTATGAAGGTGGATCTTGCATTGAACTTTATTGAGACGTTTGCAGAGTTTGTTGTACTTTCGGGTGTGTCTGTGAAAAAGTGACCCAAATACTAAGTGTGGTACCCCTCTAGACTTCAAGTCGTTATAAATGTGTATTGGTTCTCGCATCAATTGTTGTTGAACACAGATCAATAATTTGCGTGCTTCAAATCTGACTATTCAATTGTTATATTCGATCTGGACCTCTTCTCAGCAGAACGTGTAAAAGGTTTTTTCAAAATAAACAACGCAATACTACTGAATAAAGACTTCCAAACAAACATCAAACAAGCAATAAACGAAATAGCCAACATAAATAAGGAGTCTAACCCAAATACTTTTGGGAACTAGTTAAAGGCACAGTTCGAAACGAATCGATTAAATTCTCAAGTAAATTACAAAAATCAAAAATGGAAAAAGAATTAAGTATACAAAAAACAAATTGAAAAACTAGAGCGTGACATTATTTCTAATCCTAATAACGAAAACCTCCAAACTGAACTGAAACAACAAATAAATCTATTAAATGATATAACTGAAGAAAAGATCAAAGGCATTATATTAAGGTCGCGTGCGGAGTGGGTAGAAGGGGCTGAAAAAAACACGAAATACTTTGCAAACCTAGAACGCAAGAGAGCCGAAGTTTAAACTATTCATCAACTTAAAACTGAAAATGATGTAGTGATAAAAAATTCGAAAGACATTCTATCATATTGTAAAAACTTTTATGCAGACTTATTCAAAGTAAATGAAAACTTAACCCTAGATAATAGTTTTTTTACAAATGAAAATACGGTACTTTCTGAGGATGATAAAAACACAACCAGTGGAATAATTTCAGAATATGAAGGATCTATTGCATTGAAAGAAATGAATAATAAGAAAAGCCCTGGTTCAGATGGCCTGTCTGTCGAATTCTATAAGATCTTCTGGAACGATATTAAAACATTCTTAATAAATTCATTAAACTACTCATATGACAGAGGTAAATTAACAGAGCTTCAAACTCAGAGTATTATTACATTAATACCAAAAAAGAACAAGAATCCTTTCTCTATCAATAACTGGAGACCAATATCATTACTAATCGTTGACTACAAAATTGCTACTAAAGTTATCGCTAACAGAATAAAAAAAGTTATAGATGGTATAGTAAATAAACAACAAACTGGATTCATTAAGGGAAGATATATAGGTGAGAATGTGCGAACTATTATAGAAACTATAGAACAAATGCAACAAAAACAAGAACCTGGTTTAATTTTCTTTTCTGATTTCCAGAAAGCATTTGATAGTTTAGATCATACATTTATGTTCAAATGTCTAAAATAATTAAATTTTAGCGACTCACTTATACGTGGGGTGATCAACAAATACGCGGAAAAGTGCTGTCATTTCGTTATTTGTCACTGTAAGTCGTTGAAACCTTATAAACATGAAGATATATTTATTTCAAATTGATTTATCGCTGACCATCTATATAAACCAAAGTCAGAACGAACGCGGTTTCCTATGGCAACGTCACTCGACGTCATGCGGCCCAAATTTTCATATTTTCCGACTTTGCACGTAGCAAACGATGACGTTTCATTCGTGCGTTTGTAATATTATAATTTTCTAAAGGGTGGGTTGTGAATATGCAATGATAAAACATTACATTCACTATTTCAAAAAAGTGTTTTAACGTCAAAATTCCGTGTAAGAGCTGTTTGCTTCGAAGCCTTTGTCTGAATATGGATGTGATACGGAAATCAGCGGCGAAAATTCGTGTTGCGAATGAAATGTCAAATAATGCCAATGGCAATATTGCAAATACAACAAATATGTAATAGCATACACAACATGTGTCTATTTTGCATATTCTCTCAAATGTAGCCATGTGAAATCAATGCCGACATGCGAATGGGCTATACGACGTCAATAACGTCAAATTACGTCATAAATATTAATGTTCTCCCGCAGCTAATTCTTCTAATTGACATGCAAGTTGCAAAGAAAAAAACTATGATTTTTGGTTGACAGGTCTATGAAGTGTATCTGGTTGTACAGCTATTTTTTGGGGATCATTCAATGCGTTATACATTATGAAGTGTGCCTCGAATGAGTATGGATAATGACGTATGTAACGACGTCGCGATGACGTTGGGCCGGTGTAGCCATAGTGACGTTACGGTTTCTATGTTTTTTCACTATATATTTCCTTGTGCCTCAATGTTTTTAAAGTTATGTATTTGTAATACTCCAATCTATTACCAGACCGATTTTCTTCAATATCGATAACGTAACAAAGATTTTAGAGCATTTTTCCGCGTATTTGTTGATCACCCCTCGTACAATGGGTTAAGGTCTTTTACGATAATGCAAAAGGATGTATAACTAATAATGGTCATTTTTCTGATTTTTTTTATATTAAGAATGGAGTACGACAAGGTTGTCCTTTATCACCTTACCTATTTATACTATGTATTGAATTTCTGTCCACATCGATAGAAAAGAACGAAGATATTCAAGGTATTTCTTTAAACAACAACTGTACCAAACAAACCTTATTCGCTGATGATGCTAGCTTTCTACTAAATGGAACTCAAAAATCATTTGAAACTCTAATAACAACCCTTGATGATTTTGGGAATACTTCGGGACTTAAACTTAACAGAACAAATGTTCAGTAATGCGCATCGGAAACATGAAAAACACAGACACATCCTATGATAACGAATTCAAATGGACTTCATCAGATACCACAACTTTAGGACTTACTTTAGCAACCAATTAAATACAATGTTTGACTCAAATTTAGCAAACAAGATAACAGAATGCAAACACGTTTTGAAACAATGGAAAAAATGGAATTTAACACTTATAGGAAAAATAACGGTTCTAAAAACTTTTGTCCTTCCAAAATTAATTTATCCTTCAACTGTTCTTCCAAATCCACCGCCAGATTTTGTAAAATCAATTAAAGATATATTCTTTGATTTTTTATGGAATTCCAAACCTGACAAAATAGCACGTAAATTAATAATTCAAGAATACAAAGACGGTGGTCTAAAAATGATTGACATTTAATGCTTTTTAGACTCACTAAAGATAAGTTGGATAAAAAGAATAATTGATTCAAATGCTAATTGGAGTTCTCAGTATAAGAATGAACTAGAAAAATATGGAGGACTATTATTATTTAAATGTAATATAACAGAACAAGACTGCAAATGTCTTGATATAAAATCTAAATTTTTAAAAGATATATTAATTTCATGGTCTAAGGTTAATACATTAAACACGGAAATCCAAATATCAAAACAAATCATTTGGAACAATTCGAATATAAAAAAATTAAGTAATAACAAATTATTATATTACAAACATTGGTACAGAAAAGGCATTCTCTTTCTAGAACTCATTTTTGACTTCAGACATAAAACATTCTATAGCTTCGAGCAAATGAAATTTTTATATGAGATTCCAAATGGCGATTATTTAAAAATGTACCAAAGGAATGGAAAACACAATTGGATAATTGTAATATGTCATACGATGCACCTAACTACTTGATTGATAAAGTAAATGGGAAACAAAAATGAATAGATTATCATATAAAACATTAATCAAACAAAAAATACCAACTAAACCAAAATACAAAATAAAATGGAGTATTAATCACCCAATTGAAGATAGAGAATGGGAAAAAATTCTCACACAATCATATAACATTACAATAGACACGAAACTAAGAGATTCCAGTACAACTATCTCATGAACATAATACCAGACAACTCATTCCTACATATATGTCATCTTGTCAAGTCAAGTCTTTGTGATTTTTGCACCATGCATCCAGATTCAATATATCATATGTTCTGGGAATGTCATATTGTACAAGGTTTTTGGTCGGAAGTAAAGTTATTTTTAGAAGACAAATTTTCAAAAATTATAAATCTTACATTTCAAAATATCTCATTTTGCAACATTATCAACATTAAAGATGAAGATGGACCTTTTGCTAACTACATTGTTCTACTTTCCAAATATTTTATATTTAAAAACAAATGCAATAAAAGTGTTCCGCTAATCCGGCAATTTAAAGAATATATTAACTATAGGAAGAAGCTTGAACACACTATAGCTATCTTCAAAGATAAAGTAGAAGTCTGTAATAGAAAATGGCAAAAGATAACTTAATTATATATTTCAAATATGTTGGTATTACCCCACCTATATTTTCTTTCCTTCTCTCTTCATCACTATCCTGCTCTCTTTCTTACTCTTTATACACTATAAATTCTCAAAAAATCATAACGACATACACAGATTATTACGTTATACTACGTAACCAATCTATATAGTTGTATGTGAATGTAATATTGTATGTATATATGTAATACTATGTATATGTCTTATGGAAATAAAAACGTTAAAGACAAAAAAATAGTTTGCGTGTAGGCCTAATGAAACACTTGAGATACATGTAACTGTTATTCCCAGTCAATGTTAAATATATACTACCCTGTACAACAAGGTAAACATTTGTTTATGTAATTTAAATTCTTGACACGAAATAAAATATATGGTTTATACATATGAAATCAATTACCGGGCCTCTAGCCTGTCCTACAAGCATTGTCTAGAGGTGAATAAACGTACTTCTATGATCATGGAAATTCAGCTTATGTCATTGAACGTTACTGGGGTATACACTGGTATACCATATATCAATTCGAAAACAAACACATTTCAATTTTGGGCCTGTCGGAACATTGGCTTTTAGAACGGAACTCGACAGTTCTAGACAATATCCATCGAAACTATGATTCACATGTCGTCTGCTGTAAACACCCATATACGTTAAATGGTCGACAGTTTGGTAAGGGTGGTGTCGCACTTATTTGGAATAAATCGCTCAGTCAAAACTTAACGCTAGTGGAAACGAACAGTGAACGTCGATATCGCTATGATAAAGCTTAGCTTTCCAACACAAACTTTGTACATTATTCAAGTCTACCTTCCGTTTGGATAACTTCAAAGAAGAAGTAAATCTAAGTGATTTAATCGCAACCGTTGAAAATGATGCCGGAATCGTCGTAATGGGCGACTTTAACGCTAAAATACTTATCGAAAGTGAACGTCAACGGGACAAATATATATCCAGTGTGATAAAATCAAACTCAAGAAAGTGGTCACCGGAAGTAGTTTGTGCACCGGTAGCAATTTCTCGTTTGTACCAGGAACTAACATGTCGCCGAGTTTAATCGACCACTATATTGTTTCTGATAACCTATATAACGACATTGACTGTTGTCACATCGACGACGATGCCCCACTAAATGTTTCGCGTCATCTACCGATATTAATGAAAATCAAATTTGGTTCCTCAACGAACTATACATTTACAACAGAAAAGTTCAGTAAAATTGTATGCAAATGGACTTCAGACAATCAAGTTACCGCATATCGCAATGAACTCGAGAAATCATTAGGGAACATCGTACTGAATTTTGAAAATGTTGAAGAAAGTTATGATACTATAATATCATGCATAAACTCTGCTTCAAATAAACACTTACCCAAACGTTCCTTTAAACCATACCTCAAACCATTTTGGTCAACTGCTGGCTTAAAGAAAATTCACCAGAAGATGAAAGTAGCGCGTGCGCAGTGGTTATCACACGGACGACCAAGTAATGGCGATGCTTTCCAAAAATATAAAGCAGAGAAAAGACAGTCTAGACGATCTCTAAGAAAGGCAGCACACGTTTACGAGAAAAATGAATGCAATCGAATTGACGAATTTGCGGAAATCGATCAAAAGTCATTTTGGAAAATAATTAATTCTAAAAAGGGAAAAACCCGTTACAACAACAGTACAGAACTTACGTTTAACGACATCAGTGTAACAGAGCCAGATAAAATCCTACAAGGATGGCAAAAATATTTCGCGGAGTTGTATTCATTTTCACATCACAAAAACTTTGATGATAAGTTCAGACACCACATTGATAAAGAGATAGAATCCTACTGCTATGAAAATCAGACTAATCTGCTATCAACAACACTCACCAAAGATGTAACTTTCACGGAACTACAGAATATCGTAAAAAGTACCCCGAATAGAAAGAGTCCATCATATGACAATGTAACATACGAACATATTAAAAACGGCGGGGAAGGACTTTTAAATTCATTGACTAAACTTTTCAACTCAATTCTCAGCCATGAACATGTGCCTTCTAAATTCAAACAAAGTTTAACAATACCATTGCACAAGGGTAGTGGTAAATCGACAAAAGACCCGAACAATTATAGGGCTATATCCCTCTTGCCTGTTGTGTCAAAATTATTTGAGAAAATGCTACTCAACCGATTTGAACAGTGTGAGTTTAATACCAGACTTAACCCTATGCAGTATGGATTTCAGAAAAGAAAATCTAACAAAATGGTTTCGCTGATCTACCAGGAAGCAGTCAACTATTGTCAGGAGCGTGGTGACCTTACATACACGTGTTTCATGGACGCAATGAAAGCATTCGATATGACGTGGATCAATGGTGTCTTGTACAAACTGTTTTATTTTGGTGTTAACGGAAAAGCCCTCAGAATATTTCAATCCTTACTTAAGGGAGCTTCAAGTCGTGTTATGGCATTCAACCACCTGTCAGAGCCATTAAGCATCCACCAAGGAACGAGACAAGGCAGCATATGTGCCCCATTCCTATACACCATGTTCTTAGACGGATTACTAAATCAATTAAGTAAATCGGACAGCGGTCTGAAAATAAACAATATACCATTCTGTGCACCAACTCAGGCTGATGACATTGTCCTGATATCACTAAGCAAAAAGGGTCTCTCTGATCTTCTAAACATTTGTTACACTTATGCAAGCAAGTGGCGATATATTTACAATCCAACGAAATGTGCCGTACTTGTATTTAACCATCAACGGCGGATCAAACCTCAAGATATCAGCATTATGTACGGGACTTCAAAATTAAATGTGGTAACGGAATACAAACATTTAGGAATCACTCAGTGCACATCATGTAAAACTCCTGCCAGCGTAGACCACGTCCGCCAAGTAGCGAGAGGAACTCTTTTTAGTGTCAACTGTATACACGACTAGGGTATCAATCCAATATCGACTGCTCGAATTTACAATTCAACGGTCCTACCAAGAGCATTTTATGGCTGCCACTTGTGGAGCAATATATCCCGAAGTGACATGCGCCACCTGGAGGCAACGCACCATTACTGTCTCAAACGTATGCAATCGCTACCATTTAGAACGCGGTCCGACATGGCGAAGGGTCTTCTTGGGTATACGTCTGTCGAAGCGTACATCGACCAACAGAAATTGAACTTTTTAGGAACTATTTGTAGAATGATGATGTTATTTTGATAATGTTCTTATATATATATATATGTATCTCAATTCAGACTTAATAGCTCCACTAAGCACTATGGCTTCATACCTGATATCATTCGTATTCTTATTAAGTACGACCTAGAACACCATATACTAGAGTTTGAGAAAACTTTGATATTTCCAACAAAGTGGTCATGGAAAAAGACATGTAAACATGCGATATTCTCATATGAGCAACGTAAATGGCTAGAACGTATGGACACGTGTCCAGATTTCAGCAGATTCTGTGAAATTCATTTTGACATTACACCTTCGAACCTTTGGCGAGTGGCGTTAATGAAGCCAAACAGTATCGAACTAATGACTTTTCTGGTGAGAACCTGCTGTACTCCGGTTACAAATACCGAAACGTTATGTGCAATATATGTGCATAAAATACAATGACTTCCTTACTCATGTAGTGTTTCAATGTAACAACAATGATATGAACGCAACACGAGACTCTTTTGTGAGAAAAATATGTGTTTTATCTCCAGATTTCTATCGTATACTTAATGAATGTGCAACCATGTCGTTACAACTAAAATATCTACTAGGTTTTGTTGACCAAAGACTTTCATACTTAGTAACTCCAGAGAAATATGCTGATATCATTTGCTGTGTCGCATCATACATGAGACAGTTACATAATGTACATGCAACATTACAATAGCTATCCGCAATATTGACTGTAAATCACACGGTTCTAAACTTTTGAATGCAATATGAGTACTAATAATATTCCTATACTTCAGCTTCCATTTCGTTCTTCTTTCGCGAAGCTATTGTAAATGGCGTATTATTAAATATATTTATCTGAAAGACGTTAACAGTACTCTACCTTAACGATACCAGCATTTAAGGGAGTACTGTTTGGCGCTTGTAAATATTTTATGTTTTGTATAAATGTAATTTGTATGTTTATTTGTTCTTGTGCTAATCATGTAACTGTATAGATGTGAAATTGTATGAATACTTAGTATCTCTATCTATCGAATATGCGCGCGTGTGTATGCGTGTGTATGTATGTGTGTGTGCGGGAAGCGTGTGTACGTGCGTGCGTGTGTGGGTGTGTCGTGTGCATTAATGTTGTGTGAATAATAGCATTCTTTTGTTTTTGCTGTTCTTTTTCTCTGTTGTTCTCATGTTTCTATGTATATGTCACTCTTCAGAAAATGGAGGAATAAAAGTTATATATATATACATAATTTTTATAAAGGTACTTTATATAAGACCTCATAATTTTACTATCTATTATCCGATTTTAAATATCTAAAGCTTGTAATGAAGCAGAGATACATGTCTGTCTATTTATACAACATTCATAATAGATAGTAAAATTATGAGGTCTTACATAAAGTAGGGTAGAATTTGACTAGTGCGTTTTACGCTTACCGCGGTAACATTGTTAATCGGCCGATCGATATGTGTAAGCGACAGCATATTTACGTGAATATAGAGTGTCATATACATTTAATTAACGTGCGTGTTTTCACGGAATTTTTTTTATGTGTTTTTACTTTTTATTCAGTTTTCAGATACATATAGATACATAAAAAAAACAGTACAATGCACACAACAACAACAACAATTAACACAAGATAAGTTATATTTGTTTGATTGAATTGTCATGTGGTTATTAGTATGTGTACTGAATTGTTTCTTAAAGAGGGTGATTTGATATTTGATCAGAGGAGAAAAAGAAGAAAGGAAAAAAAGGAAAAACGATAAGGGGGGGGGGGGGATAGAAGAAAAAAAGGAGTTTGAAGGAAAGATAAAGATCTTGTGAAAAAGATCTTGTGAGCCTTTAAATCAATTTAAGAAAAAAAATATTTATTTTTTCATTTTTGTTTTGTGTAAGTGTTAGGCATTAAATCTGTTCCATTTTGTTTCGAATATTTCTAGTTTATCTTTGTGTATTGCAATGATTTTTTCGATGGATATATGTCTTGCGAGGTAATGTTTGAATGGTTCTATGTTAGGAATTGTTTTATTGTATTTAGAAGAGCTGATGTAGTATTTTGCTAATATTAAAATAAAGTTGGTTATGTTTTTTATTTTGCTGTCTTTTTCGTTTTCCATTCCTAGTGTTATTGTTCTGTAGTTCATTAAGTTAACATTAATGTTTTTACTATTCAAATAGTCCTGTATGTTAAGCCAAAAATGTTGGATTGATTGGCATTCCCAAAAGAGATGTCTT
This sequence comes from Spisula solida, assembly GCA_947247005.1. Lineage (NCBI taxonomy): Eukaryota > Metazoa > Mollusca > Bivalvia > Venerida > Mactridae > Spisula > Spisula solida. Next base: position 38,397,944 of record OX365945.1, read on the forward strand.
TGTGTTTCTGTGTGCATCAAACAGAAGTCACACAATCTGGAACTTGTTATTTTGCATTTATAAAGATAATCGTTATTTGGTGTTAATTTCATTAAGAATTTATATTGATATTCTCTTAGTTTGGTATCTATGGTGCAGTTTAATTTTTTTATTACTTTGATTATTCTCGTACGCTGTTATTGGCCATATAAAACGTAATATAATCAGATACCTAATTTTCATTTTTTTGACACATTTTTTATCGGTTTATTGATACAACTGTATTATCTGAAAAAAACAGCATGGCACCCCAAAAAACGATTGCATTTCAGACATCCGAAACGTTTGTTTTTCGTCTGTATTCAAGCATCGTGACAATCCGGATTTCACAGGCTAAAACATTTACTGACAAGTGTGTGGGATTGTTTTAATTTTCCAACAAAAGATACCATTAGGGGTAATCATCCACTGTACGATTAGCATAGATGTATAAAATTGTTGTTGCACCAGTAATGTGTTGATAGACGCCTGTCTACTAAATGATTATCAGGTTGAATAAGGTGTGATAGATATATTGTTCAGCTTAAGGTGAGTCGCGCCCTTTGCGCGACGTCATATAAAAATTGTCGACTTCGCACCGATTTATATGAAATGTTGATGGCTAAAAGTACAAAATCTGTAGTTTCCGACGATATATTTTTTAAAAAAATATATGGAAGAATTTTATAGTTATTTAACGTCCTGTACGGGTATGGCGACGTTAGCGCGTTTTGAAGGTTTTGTCAAGCATCAAGTGTATACACTTATCGATCGCTTTATGAAGGTAATCAATGGAAAGCCCTGCTCATGGCCTTTAACTTGAATATAAATAAAACTGTCAATACAGCACGCCGCGATAACGCGGTGCATTTTTAATGCGACTGAGTGCCGTTTTTCGTTGTTTTTATAACGTCAGTACGCTGACGTTATATCAATGTCATGCAACATTTTCCACGGTGACCCTATAATTTTATTATATTAAAACACTGCTGAATTGTTTCTCTTTCCATCGACGTAAAAATATCAAGGGGTCTCACCGCAAAATGTTGACCAAAAATCGACTTGAAATGAGCGACGTCGTGATAAATATGCGTCGTTTTACGCTGTTTTAATAACGCCACCGGACTGACGTTATATCAATTTTATGCAACAATTTGTACGGTGACCCTTTAATTTTATTATATTAAAACACTTCTGGGTAATTTCCCCATCCATTGATGTACAATTATTAAGGGGTCTCACCGCGAAATGTTGACCCTATATGGTTATAAACAACGCATTAGGTGTAAAAAAGATACAGAATCAACAACAGCTACTGCTATATACATATATACTACTTTATTTACGTGAATTTCGATATTTGCTCTACCACCTTGTCAGCAAATTTCATTCTTAAAGTCTTCAGCACAGTATTAAGACCAGATTTACCAGATCTATCGAGGATTGCACAGATATGTTCATATGACAGACCTGCTCCAGCCATCGTTTTAGCCTGACTTTTAGTTAAGTGTTTGTTCGCTAGAACGTTTTCGTAGGTTCCCATCAATGTGCGTTCATTCATGGACCTAGTGACCTGATATTTGATAGTTTCGAAACTGCTAAAAAAGGCAGAAACCTCTGTATCAGCGGGAACTTTTTTGTACAAAGCGCGCAGAGCATAAACGTCATCGCTCGCATTGTGAGCATTATAGTTCATGCCAAGAATACTTTTTACAAGGGTACATTGTTTGTGATTTTCTTCGGTCGGAAACACCCGCTTAAATAACGGCAGAGTATCTATCACACCTAACACATGATTATTAATATCAATATTGTAGTTATTTAAACAGTTTATTAGCATTCTGCAGTCGAATCTTCCGTTATGTGCGACTAGAATACACGGAGGAAACTGTTCCAGCCATGTTTTCAGTGAGTTTAACGCATTATTGACAGTCGTTGCTTGTACATGATCCATGTTGCTGTACATTTTCCCGCCATGCATCTCCATACCAGTCAAATTTGTAATCGTTGGTGATATTTTCTTCTTGGCTGAAAACACATATTTGTTAAATACCTCTTCTGTACTATCGTGCACGGCTCCTATTTGAATAATATCATCATTGTAACCTGTAAATATGACAACAACGAAATATACATCAATTGATCTGTGATTTAACAATATGACACACATTCGTCTAATTTTTCGACAATCGGTACAGCGAGAAGCTTTCTGCAGGATTATGTAATGAGGTCTTCTTTGTTACAGTATAATTTAGTTACTTTAATGTTGAGCGTATAAAGATAAGTTGGGAATTAGTATCTAAAGTTACATGTTTATTCGTACATCCCTTACTAAAATTCTACTTGATGGTTCAATCCTTCTTTTCAGCATTTCAATATATACATGTAGTTGCACTTCTTATAATAATATTTTTCAACTCTAAAAGTAAAACTTGCTTGAGAAAATGACATGAAACTTTAGGCTCACATTATAAATTGAGCCAAGGGTATAAATTTGTTTTGATTGTGGTATGTTATATGCATATTTTCCTTAAACTACGTAGTACATTGTACTTATATTCCGCTTATTGAGCGGGTATAGGACACATAATGAATATAACACATTTGGAACTCATGTGTATGAATAGTACGGAGGTATTAACTTGATCTTCGCCCATATATTAGCATGATTTAATTGCTGATATTTGGCTATATTTATAAACCTGGTTGTACGTTTTTTTATGCAATGACACCCGAGGTATATTACAAACACAAATTTAAAGGACGGATATTGCACGATTTGTGTGCGGAAAATGATCATTGATTCACCGGGAATACATTGTAATATATTCAATCATAAAGGTTACGATCATGTCAATTTATCCATACTATAGCGTCATATGTGGTGTATGAGTACCGGAACAATTTGTCATTAAATAGATACGTCAGGTATTGAAGTTCATTTTTACAATTCATATTATAGAAGTGTACTGAATAAAACGTACCAAACCCTGTTGTTTCCAAATCAAAAAATACTATTTGTGAAGAATTGATATTTATATGTTGTTCTTGTGGTTGTACGAGGGGGTAGGGATCTCCGTTGTGTCAGACGTTTCATCCATGGGTTTAATATGTTCAATACCAGGTTCGTATGTCGGTCCTTCTAATACCTCTTGAACTGCCACGTTATCATTCCTTGAAAAATGTATAACATCGTGTTAGCATATATCATAACAAAGTTAAAATATAAAAGATCAATATTGTTATAGTTTAAGTGTTTTTTTTCAGATAAATTAATAACATATTTACAAACAACTAGTAAGTAGTCGGCCATTAACTCCAATTATGTTTCTTGCAAATAAACAAGTCGATATCAACACAAACCTTTCATTCTTCAGTTGTAATCTACGCCGCTTACTACTAACTAACATTTGTCTACTGCTTCTTGCACTGCGTTTCCGCTCTAGACTTTCTGCACGCACTTCCGTTAATTTTCCCGGTGACAAATGGCCCTTTTTATTGACCTAAAATAAAGTTAATTTTCAACCAATTACCTGAAATCTTTATTAATTACACTGTTTTGATTGAACAAGAGATGAATATAAAACACGTCTACCCCCATGTCAGCCAACTAGTCAGAAATGGTGAAGGTCACAGTGACCTTGACATTTGACCTACTGACCTCAAAATCAAAATTAAGGAGGCATCTACTGTTGATGACCAACCATTATGTAACGGGTGGACGGACAAAGATGGGGGCATAATAATGGAATTGAGATGTCACCACGATACAATATTTATAAACGGCACTCGATTACCTTTAACGTTTTGTACGTGTAACATCATGTCGCAGCCGTGGTCCTGTGTTTAGTTTGTACCCGTGCGCGGACTCGGATTCGAACTGGGCAAACAGGTCTATTATTCTAACAAGATATGGCAATTATGTCAAATTTCCTCCACGGAGACATTTCAGGACAACTGGTTACTAGGTGAATTTGCTGCCATATCTAAATGAATACTTGTTGAGAAACGGTGATATCCAAAAATAAGAGCAATAAATGCATACCTTGATCAAATACGACGATCGGTCGTTCTTCTGGGCTACAGCTGAGGACACTCTAAAGTCTAAACTCTCGGACCCGCTGTAATGTTGTGACTTGGGTGCTTTCCTAGCTATTATCTGGTTTAGATTTTCATTGGTATTGGAAGACTGTAGCTCTGACAGCTTATGTAGCATATCGTCTGTCGTATATTGGCCCATTAACTTTTGGAGAGAAATTCTGAGGGATTCACCGGAAAGGTCTTTTCCGGATGGAAGCCTTTTGTGTCTGTACTCTTCCTGTTTTTCTTCGTATCTACACCATGTCTTATCACTACATAAGCTATGGTCCCCAAAAGCATGTGGAATAATTGCTTGTAAATTATTTTTAAAGCTATTTTATCCGTAGAATTTTGCTTGACAGCATATGAAAAATCAGTCGATAATTTCACAGCAACTTGGTGGGAAACTTTGTGTTTTTTGTTTATTTCCATGAGGGTCGAGGTGAAATTTTTAAAAACATGATTTGAGTCACTACTTTTTTCTAAGTTAGGGTTGACATATTTTCTTGCACGTATTAGAGTGGTGGAGTCATCATCCATTGTGATTTTGTCTACATTAAGTCCTCGGTCTTTCAATTCTTTCAAACATTTTACCGCTAAAAATGGCTCCATGGCTTTTGCACTCCCTGACCAATTCAACCGACAGTCATGGCTTTTCATTGTTTTTCTAGATTTCACCTTTGATGCACATCGCCTGCACTGTTTCTTGGCCGTAGAAAAACCTACACACCTTTTTGTATATTTACCGACAACAGTAACGTGTCCTGAAATACAGCAATCCATAAGAAATATTTCAGTAGATGAAACAGAATATGTATTTAGTAAGGTGTAGACTATAGCATAGTATAGATGACAAGGCACTATTGTCCACGAACATAATACATGCGATGTACAAATATTATCATTAAAATGCATAGATGAAATAAAATAATCTTCCGTGCAAATGAACTCCATAAACAGTATAGCTTGTTAGACGTTTTGTCCGAACCCCATCAATCGGGTGAGGGTCCATAATCGACTATTAAACAAACAAATGAGGGTAGTTTTTGTACTAAATACCCGATTAGAGATTCCACTGTGTACATAAGACGAACACAGCGTATGAACGTACTCACTGTATCATTTCTTACAACGATATACATGTACATATCAACTTGAACGACTTTTTGCGAATAAAAGCACATTGATTCGTTTGTTCACTGACTGAAGTGGTGTGTATATTGCATCGTGTAATACACACTGCCAATTTCAAACTGTTACCTGATAAGCTATTCCTACTTCTACCATTCCCGCGCCTCTGCCAACCACCGTCAATTGAAACCTCCGCTTGAATATTATGTGTCGAGCTGTACAATTATAAAGGTTATTTGGTTGACTTATAATAAAACGCTGTCTCATGTATACATGTATCGCTGCAACTATGGGTAATGGTTTGTAGGGTTTTGTCGGTCAAAAGCTATACGTAGCTTATGTTTACTTTGTTATTATCGAATTCCGACAACAAATAAGTTTCGACTTGACGTGTACATTCAAACACATGCATAATTCACCGACATAAGTGTTATCATTATATAGTGGCATCCAATAATTAATACAAAAGTGTAATGTTAAAATATGTTTGGAGTAACCGTGACACGGTGGTCGAGTGGATAACGCACTTGACTACTGGTCGAGAAGTCCCTGGTTCAAATCTCGGCCGAGACACTTGGTCATTTCTGAAACGCTTTTCTAGAGACGAATTGGTTGGAAACCCAACTCGCGTTTATCGGTGCTATACAACGGGTTTGTTAAAGAACCAGTGAGTCTTTTCGGAACGTGCTAGGGTAATACACCCAGATTCCTTGTATCACAACTCTTTCTCTTCTACTTGCTGTCCCTTCAGCAAAAACACAGGTCCCCGCTGGAAATAAGTGCTTGCACTTTAATGGGTTATCCTTAACCAAAAGGCCTCACTAAGTACACTAACATGTGAAAAGAAAACGCACCAATAGCGGCGTATATTATTCGCCGTTGAGCTATACATAATACGATTCTGCGTTTCGATGGTTTCGCCTCGATAGTCTAGTGGTAGTGTGTCCGCTTCGAATGCGAAGGGAGGGTCATGGGTTTGCAGACTGCAATAAACCAATTGACTGGTCATTACCTCCGTTGCTAGGCGTGCACCATATAAAGTCACAGATAACAAGTATGATGTGACTGGGTAGTATCTGTATACTTGAATACTGTAGGCCCATGGTACTTAAATCAATAATTAAAAAAATACCTGGTTAAGTCGGAAACATGTTGTATACTTTCAATCTCATCAATAATAGCTTGATTACAAGATTCTGCTGCGACAGATTCAAATACATTGCCAATTTCCCGTTCTCTTCGTCTTAGCGTAGCATGATGAATAGGTGGTATATTCAGCTCGCCTAAAATATTGTTGATCTGGGTTTCTCCAATCCCGGCATTAATCATTGCTAAAAGAAATCAAGAAGTTAAATTATAACATTTCATTTTACAACTGCAATCAGGTACAATGAGTATGCCTGGTAAGATTGTACCTGTACCTTGAATGAAAAATACAAATGTATATCACAGTGAACATACCATATGAGCCGCGTCATGCGATTTTAGGCCTTCGGACAATGACGTTACAACGTCAGAAAAGACGGGAAAAGTCCAGCACTTTCGTAACCAAACCGGTCGCAGCGTGGCATCTGCAAAATCGTTTATTTTAGCACAATAATAAAGAAGTGGGACCAGAAATGATGAAATTCAAATAAAACACTATTTTTCCGAAGTTTTGATACCAAATTTATGTAAATTTACCGACTTTTTAGCGTTTTATTCGAGATAAAAAAATGAAGTCAGAGCCGACTTTTCGTCCCCAGGCAAGTTCACGGCTGTTTACAATATCTATATTAATAATTTGTCCAGATGCAGGTTTTAAATTTATAGATGCGATCTATGGGTAAAGCTATTTTTACTAGTCATTTTGCAAATAATTTGTGAACTGGCTTACCTCTAATTTCGGCCTAATTCAATAAAAACGAAAACTATGAATAGCCTCCCTTAGATTATTAGTCAATTTGATTAGTCTCCCTTGGAACTTATTATATTTAACTATTTATGAAACATTTTGTTTATAGCGTCATTGGTGTAATGGATGGTACGTCGGATTACCATCTAGAAGGTCCTGGTTCAATACTCTACTCGGGAGAACTTTTTTTTATTTTTTAGTTGACCGATCAAGATAACAAAAACGACCATGTTTGCTAATTGGATTTATGATTTTCCAGTTAAATTATTTCTGTATATGTATAGATCTATATTCTATATAGAATATATTATTAAAATTAATACCAGTATGGATATACCACGTGAAAGTTAAAAACCACCATAACAAAGTCGTGTTCGTGTCAGGGAATCAGATCATGACTATTTATTCTTCTTATATTTTTTCTTTTCGTGTCCAGAGGGGGACTGCGTCAAGAATTTAAGCCATTATATGTGGCTATGCTATACAATGTTGCTGTCTGCCCAATGATGAAGGAGACATAGTCTTCGATAGGTTGTCTATTTGTTAGAATAAATGTTGCAATATGCCATTATTTTAATGAACATTTTTCATGCCTAGGTTCCGTTCTAATAAAAAAAACTAACCGCACTAGGTAAAGGGGTTTGGGACAAAAATCACGGAGTTATATAACTCCATGCAAAAATATTTGAGACACTGTTGGCAACCGTAATTTTCCTTTAAAAGAAGAATATCTCTACAGACATTAAAATTATCAAACCAGCATGGCCGTATTGAATGTTCACGAATACCATTGACATAATTGCATTACGCAAATAAGCCTAGAGTTAAAAGAATATTGATCACAACAAAGTGAGGCTAAGTAGCGAATTTGGTAAGTATACATGGGTGTGTAGCTACTCGTTAATTCAACGAGTCAGTGCAGTAATGTTTCTCTGGCCTGGGAAAAAGTGTGAAATAGTCAAACAATAATACACACATTCTCGGTCAAGATCAGATATCAACCTCTTATATATTTCACCACAACAGACGACACCGGTCATTTAAACAACTCAAATCATGCGTCACATTGACTCGCGGCTTGCATAAAATAATCATATAATTATGCAGTTCGCTGTATCGTTTTGTTGAACTGTATTCATTTAAGACTTAAAGTGGTTGTAAGCTCTTTTATGACTTTAAACTCCAGCTCTTGAAATTGTTCCACGAGGCTGCTTCGTTTGTTTCATAAGGGCGTGTATGTTGATTGTTGCTTCATTAGTTTTCCTTGTTAGATGGAGTGGTCCTTGTGATTCATTCTTGTCATGTTTGACTGACTGTCTGATGTGACATAACGCTTTTGAATTAGCTAGTTCTAGAAGTTTGAACCATATGTCATATCAAGGCATCAATGTATGAATTATTTGAGAATATAAATGTTATATCGTACATGATGTAGGCGGCTTTGATTGCAGATCTACTAAGAATCACGCCGGTTTGTCCGAGCATTTGGAGACGGACAGTTCGTCGGTAAATCCACATTTGTGAAGTAATATAAGAGAAAACCCATGAAAGTAATTGCTCATATCATAATTAAGATCCGTTTTTCAGTAGTCCACTTAAGATAGGTCAAGTATGCGTCGTCCACATGCAGTTTTTTAGTAGCTGTTGCGCCATTATTTTATAACACAAAATAATCTACACAGGACATTATTCTGTACTTCACCTTTGAACGTATTCAGGTTAAGGCAGATCTATTATATAGAATTTCGAATATACGCATGTTGTAATTGTCATGTAGCGGCTACACTAAAAAATGCACTGAACATTTGAGTGTCCATAATTTCAGTTGCGTATGTTATGCGCAGCTTATCGGAAGCACTGAAGCACTGAATATCATAATCCAAATTGTCGGAACGTTGTTTCCAAGCGCAAACTAATTTAGCTTTTAAAATACATGTACTGTCATTAGGGAAAGTGTGGTATTTGTGCTGTTAGAATTTGAGTTCGTTTCATGAAACATGTAAAGTGTTACATTTCGTGACCATACATGTATCCCGTACAGTATATATCAGGGAAGGGGTTATTAGATACACTGGCAGTTACATGTGAGTTGATAAACAGTCGCATGTCGATTAACAAATGGTTATACAATGGACCGAGTGGATAACCTCATATTATTTTTAAGACGAAGTTTCATTGCGTTGGTATCTCACGTGGTCAAGAAAACATGTTATTATTGTTTTATAGTCTAACACAGTCTGTCATTCATGGTCGAACATCGGGAACTTCCTGAAGTATATTCATAATTGTAATGAACTGAAATAAGAACAAACCACGAGGGATGATCAATATAAAACGAGAAAATGCTTATAACTTTAATATTACGTGTTATTTTCTAAAAGTATTTTATGTGGTGGTTAATACATATATTTGTCCGTTACAAAATAGTTTTCAAATATATCGAAAAAAAAAGTTTGAAACATTTTTGCCGACCTACGAAACCGATAGACGGGGCAACGCCATTTACCGTAATTCAGAATTTAACTATGACCAATTTGACGACCACATTCCTAAGGCCTTATCGTATTAATTTTTAAAAAAACTTTTCAGACTATCCTCCTTCAACATGTATACGTCTTCGCCAATGCCATACCAAGTTGAAAATAGACTCACGATAGTCATTCTTAGGAATATCGTTCCAAACACCCAACATTTCTGTGCGTAGTACTGACGTCGACGTAACGTTACACCTACTTTGCGTTAGATCACTACCCTTTCGGTCCATTTTTAATATGTTATTATGTTCACAAATCGAAGCATTTGACATGGTATGATCACGAAATGATTACCGAATACCGTGCGCAATTCTATTATTACTACTAATTATTTTATTTCTAATCATTTGTCGTCCGTCAGTTTTGCTATCACGGAACGATAACACGTGCGTGACATAACAAATGGCAACACAACCCGTGTAAGACGTAACCATCAGTAAGGCGAGTCTTAGGTGAAGCATTGTACCAATTTTCGACACATTGCTATTGCTAACATGAAAACGGTTGGGTATGAATTTGCGTTAAAACGGTGAAAATTCCGCAAAATGACCCAACTCCGCATTTTTAGGGTTACCGGGGTACCTTACAAACCATAGAATTTAGCATGATGTCACTAAAATGATAAATATTCAGAGAAACAGTGCGAATGTGAATTATTACTTCCAGCTATAGTTTGAGTAACATCGAACTGATCATAACAAAAGTATAAGCGCGTTTTCTCGTTATATATTGATCATCCCTCGTACATCCGGACCTTTTAGTTCTATTATGTAAAGGCGTTTGGACAGTCTGAAATGCACAATGTTGCGTGTTATATTTTGATATTAAATGGAAACAAATAATTCATACATATTAACAGACTGGTGTCAACTAAATATGGCACCCAAAGTAGCGCACAACAATTATGCAAAATATAACGTTAAATCGACGTCAAAATGACGTCAAAAAGTTTTCTTTTTCATGTGCAGTTATGCGACGAAAATTGGCATAACTTCGTATCTGGTTGATAAAAATTGCCGAAATAAAGACTATTCAACCTAGAAAAGATTGTATTTTAAGTATACAACAAAAACTGAAAATGTCAAAATTTTGTCCGAAGGCCTAAAATCGCATGACGCGGCTCATATGAAGTTAGAGCTATAGTTCATTGAAACTGTCATACCAACCTTGTCAGTATTTGATAATATGTAATTATAAATATTGGACAGAACATGCATAAATATATAGTTTTATAATTATATATATATATATATATAAATTAGGTTTATTGATATACCTGCTGCCAACTTGGTATTGATGTCGAATACTCGTGATGATGATGCGTCGCCACCAGGTCCACTTGCCCCACTGTGTCGCTTCCCGGTCAGCACAGACTTTGTTGTAGAACAATTCTGACATTTCACGTAAAGTATTGACCCAAGACCTTGTTTCGTTTCCGAGGTAATGAAGCGAAGGTGCAATAATGACTGACACACATCACATATAAGCTCATCAGATAAAAGTCCCAGTTCAACCACTCTTCTTCCAACTCTCCATTGTCCGTCGGATAAATCTACAATTTTGAAGTTACTGTTATAGCTCGCAAATATAAGTATTGTATAGATCTACATATACTATTATTTTTCCAAAAAGGACATATTATAGGGGCGTCTGGTGGCTTGTTTAAATTCTATACTAGATCTAGTGACTGCGAAGATTGACTAACTAGCATCTGGCTAGTATTACCAGAAGTCGGATGAACCTTTTCCTTTTTTATCAACGCAATTAATTTATATCATGACATGCGAGTATGTTTTTTTGCATTCAAAGCTATGTTTGAGATAATATAATCAATGTGGTGACTATTGTTGTCGGAAAGTCAATTTTCTATCGATTGAAGCGATATACCAAATGCCGACGTAGATATTCAGAATTTTAGACAGAGTAGTAATGTGAAATATACAAATATGTATGTGTCCAAAATTGCCGCACGTGCTTCCAGTTGGGTGCCCATTTAAAGAGCTATCTCTGTATATTTGCTTGTTAGCTAATTTAAATGGTAGTATAAATGAATCTGCTGCTCTTACCTGGTATAGTGAAGCAACTGGATTCTCGTTTATGATTTGCTTGTTTCTGGTTTCCATTCATGAATCTTCCACGCTTAGATCGGTGCGACATTTTAAAACCGTTACACCCAGCTTATAGATGGATGCATTCATGACGTCACTGACGTCAAAGTATCGTGTACACGTGTTAGCGCCAAAAACAGAAAAATAAATGACACTTCATACAGGACTGATTGAATCGCAATGAAAATCCGTATAATATCAACATACTGGGTCATATCACAAATATGGCTATTAAACGCGTACATAAGGCAATGTAGAGTCAATCGACTATGCAGCATTAGTATTAACACGGTCTTGCACTAAAGACACAACTCAAATAAAAAATATATTTAACTGACGCGAACAAAATATTCGTTTAGAACAATCCGATTGGATCTTGTTCATTACATAACATAACATGACGTCGCGGCAAAAAAACGACTAAAATATAGCGTAAATTTTCATTTCACGTCGATTTTTGGTCAACATTTTGCGGTGAGACCCCTTGATACTTTTACGTCGATGGAAAGAGAAATAATTCAGCAGTGTTTTAATATAATAAAATTATAGGGTCACCGTGGAAAATGTTGCATGACATTGATATAACGTCAGCGTACTGACGTTATAAAAACAACGAAAAGCGGCACTCAGTCGCAATAAAAACGCCCGGCGTTATCGCGGCGTGCTGTATTGTCAGTTTAATTTATATTCACGTTAAAGGCCGTGAGCGGGGCTTTCCATTGATTACCTTCATAAAGCGATCGATAAGTGTATACACCTGACGCTTGACAAAACCTTCAAAACGCGCTAACGTCGCCATACCCGTACAGGACGTTAAATAATTATAAAATTCTTCCATATATTCTTTTAAAAAATATATCGTCGGAAACTACAGATTTTGTACTTTTAGCCATCAAAATTTCATATAAATCGGTGCGAAGTCGACAATTTTTATATGACATCGCGCAAAGGGCGCGACTCACCTTAATTGGCCTGTTGTGGGCTGAATAGGACCTTTTTCTTAATTTTATTTATTTCATGATCCAACATTATTGACATGTATATATAATGTTGTGCAATCATGTGTTAAATTGTCTAGCACTATGGAATTGTCCAAATTCTTTGAAGTAACCATAGGACTCAAACAGGGTGAACCTCTATCTCCCCTATTATTTTTGTTATTTATAAATGATGTTAGTAGTAATATAGATATTAACTTGCTAACAGACAAAGATATTGATTTGCTAACAATGTATATGATATTATTTGCCGATGACATTGTGATGTTTACGACTGATCCGAAAAGCTTGCAGTCTCAAATTGATAATATTTATCAATATTCTGAAACTATGGGCTTAAAAATTAATGTTAATAAAACTAAAATATGTGTTTTTGAAAAACGTAAACAAAATGTTTATCCTGATTTTACCATAAACGGAGAAATTATCGAGAGAGTAATTTTATATACTTAGGTGTAAAATTTACATATAACGGTAATATGTCAGGAGCTGTAAAATCCTTACATGATCAAGCCCTTAGAGCTTATTATAATCTTTTGTCTTTGTTTGATAAAGTAAAATTTGATATAAAAACGAAACTTTCATTGTTTGATAAAATGGTGGTACCTATATTGTTATACGGAGCTGAGGTGTGGGGAATTTATAACAACACTAGTTATAAATGTGTTGATAGATTACATATAAGGTTCTGTAAACATATTCTTGGAGTAAAAAATCAAACTCCAAACAGTGCTGTACTTGGAGAACTTGGTAGACTCCCTTTATCGGTCATCTGCAAAGAAAGATCGTTAAAGTATTGGACTAAAATTATGAAAAATACTGAATCATCTATGTATAAAATGTATAATGATCCTTGTCTTAATGTACCAACTAATTGTTGGGCAACTAGAATCAATTCTGTGATTGATCACCATGGTTTTGGATATGTAAGACACACTTTCGATGTAAATGTTAACTATTTCCCAACAATACAGCGTAGACTACGGAACCAATATTTGCAAGAATGGAGAGAATCTATAATCAATATGCCAAAATTAGAGTATTATTGTAAATACAAAACAGAATTTAAATTTGAAGAATATCTTAATAATATTACAAATGATAACCTAAGAAAACAGTTTTCCAGAATGAGATTATCTTCTCATAGCTTAGAAATTGAATCAGGACGTTTTAGAGGTATAGAAAGGGAAAATCGACTTTGTATTTTATGTAATCAGAAAGTAGTTGAATCCGAGTATCATTTTATGTTATGTTGTGACACTTACAGAGCCATAAGATCAAAATATTTTCATAATATATCATGGCCTTGTATACAAAAGTTTTTCTCTCTTATGTCAACAAAAAATAAACATTTGCAAATTAAAGTAGCCAAATATATTAAAGAATGCCTGCTTATAAGAAAAATACCCTGGACATTTTAGCTGTTCCTTAATTGTATGTTGTGTATACGTTATTTATATATTGATGTATTAATGTATGTGTATATCTGATATTCATTTACATTAATTTTGTATGTGTATGTATTTTGTCTTTGCCATAGTTTTTTGTGTTTGTAAATGGCCAAAGGCAATTTGTTTGCCGATTATGCCAATAAAATTGTATTGTATTGTATTGTATCGATCATGGAGAACACATTTCGTCATATTAAAAACACATTGTATACATGAACAGTGCGTGAAAAACACACATTGGATGATGACATTTACATAATTGTAGTCATACAACTTATACCATTTCTACTAAAAGTAACAACACAACAGTAACATATCAAAATGTATTTACAAACCGACCAGGAAAAGAAAAAAGAGTATTTATATTGCAAAAAACACGTTTGTATTACTGTAACAACAACGTTAAGTGTACACTTAACAAATCTTATAAGTGTGCACGTGTTTTTAACGTATAACTTTTTTGTTCAAGTATATTTCTGCATGAACTTTAGTGTACATGCTTATTGAATAACACAGGATTAGATTAATATGGTTTTTTCTTCAAAATTAAATACAGCTGATCACTGAACAATGAAACATCGAAACACGTAAATTGGACGAGAAATTTACGCGTAGGTGCAAATTATTTTTATTTATGGTCAATGAGAATTTAAGATATATTGTTACATTAAAAAAAAACATTATTCGATTTTTTACTCAACAAAATGTAGATTTTTAACTTTTAAAAATACAGTTCAAATTTTATGGTCAAAATTAAACTTCGTGAAAGAGGTAACTCTTTAAAATTGCATTTTAAAGAAAAAATGAGTAGTTACAAAAACATAAATTGGGCTTTAATTATTCTTATCATTGTTTCCTTTATTTCTATCTCTGTGATAAGTACATACACTTGAACACGAACTTGATCAGCAAAGAGGATACATAGCTGCATTAACAACTTGACAAACACAGCAAAAACGTGTGACATTAGCTTTTGCTGAAGTCATCATTTGTTTATTCTGTTTTTGACAATTGTTATCAGATTGTAAATCAATTGAATTGTAATTCCACATATCCAAAAAGATTATATTAAGTCAGACAGGGAAGGCAGCACTCAACCCAACCAGCCGAGCACAGAAAACATAAAAACACACAAAACTCAATGCCCAACTGAACCAACCGAGCACAGGAAACATAAAACACATAAAGACACAAAGCGCAGCTAAACAAGCGACGGTCCGCCCAAGTCCAAGCTGTCGAAAATTATAATAAAGTATAAGTAGCTAGCTGCATATGTTGAAAATTTCAAGAAAATCAAACACACTGACCAAGCTATGGGTAAATACTTTTGACTCAAACTGGTCATTACTTTAGGTTATTTCAAGGTTGATGCAAACTTACTATCAAATGATGATTAAATTATATTCATGTATGAAACACTGTATTACATTTGAGTCATGTTTTATGCGGTTTTACAGTTTATGGCGGCCATCTTGATTGTTTCTGAAGTATATTGCATCCACTGTGACGGTACATATTACTTCTTATTGTACTATATACATGCAGTATGTTCCTTAAGATAATACAAATAAATTATTGTCGATAAATCGTTTTAAAATTAATTTATTAATTGTAATGGTAGACACTGACACTAATTTCTAGCAAACAGATCGTAATAAAATGCCTTAAAAGTGACCTATCTTAAGTAATTTTTTCAGAAACTTCCACTCATTAGATTTTTTTAGAGTTTTGATAATGTATCCAGCATGGTTCCTAGTTTTCAAAACAGCAACTATTGTGTCTTTTGCAATTAGTTGTAAGTTAGCTGTATTTTTGTCATAGATTGACTGTACTATGCACACTTATAAGATTTGTTAAGTGTATATCAACGGTCCAGAAAATATTATCGAGTTAACGAATACCGTAAGAACGAACATTGAACTTGATTTCATTAGGGATATAAGAAAGTGATCGAATACATTACATCAGTAATCGAATATACGAATATATTCGAGTATGAATTTCGAATATTCGAATACTGATTCTGGTATTCGGTCCCATCTCTAATGATTATTATCGTCCCCTCTCAAAATCGTCAGAAAAGTTGCAGGTCCCACGGCGATTTTTGTGGTTGAGCATAAGGACCACGGTGTTCGCGAAGCCTGAGGGCCTAAACTCATTTCCCCGAAGACTGAATACCGGCAAAAGAAAAAATTTGTCTTTCGTAATCATTTTCTTTTCGTACTACAAAAAAAACGTACCAAAATATCGAAAAAAGTAAGGTCGGGCGGGAAAAAATAGGTTCGATCGGGTTTCCTGAACCAAACATTTTTTTGGCCTAACACAACATTGCTATCATATAATAATTCAAAGCACTGAGAGTGCTGGTGGGAGGCTTTCTGGTTGCTGCTATTAAAGCTCAAACCTAATTAACACGTTTTATGTTCGTTTTCTTACTGCCGATCTTGTCAAACATCAAAATAGGCTTATGTGACTTTATAGACATGTTGCATATATAAACAATTGCAAAAAGGGTACATTTTATTTGGCAAACATGTCTTTTATGCAAATATCAAAATCGGCAGTAAAAAAACATGCTGATTTGCAGAAACATATTTAATAATATTGAAAATGTTGACAGTTTCTGGAACTACTTGAATGCGGACTCACATAGCAGCCTGAAGGCGGTTCAGATTGTATTAAAAATGGGCAATGGTAGTAATGAGAGGCTTAAAGCCTCCCAAAAAGTGCCTTCGAGTATCTGTAACAGAAATTATGGGCCCCGTGCCAAAAAGTGTTATTGATATTAGCCCGCATTTATGGCAAATAAGTGATAAAAATATTTGCAGCTGAAAGTACAGTACATATATTAGAGAACATATTCTCCTTCATTAAAATTTATATTTGCCAATAGATATAATTTAACACCATTTCTCAACAATTTTCAGTCAATATAAATCTGTGGCCTGTGACCTATTCACCTACATGTAGACAGTTTTCCTGGACGGTGTCCTTAAACCACTGTAACTTGTACTCACTTACCCTTCCACAAGAATCCAGCAACATCTCCGCATGTGGAGGAAAATCAACATTATTTTCACATGCACGTGACCAAGAATGGAACCCTGATCGTTACAAATCAGTGCACTGACCACAGGATCACAGTTTTCACTAAATCATTGTAAATACAGATAACCACTTTTTTCCAAAGTTCCAAGGGATCCAGACCCGGTCTCCTCATACAAATAAGACTCTTGATCCACGCATATTTCATAAAAATAGTTGGTATTTAGTAAAACCTGTTTTTCCCAGTAGACCTATTTATACTCCGGACTGGGTATTAATACTTTTACACTTAAAACCACATTGCCAATAAACAACATGACCCTGAAGCCTGGGGGCTGTATGCTACACGAGTATTCATTTAGACGAGTAACAAACGATTCCAAAGAGTTGTTCACACGGGTGGTTGGTGTTATGCAATTATAAGTGATAGCATACGTCTGGTATAAATCTCCAATATTTTAATTACCAACCCCCCCCCCTCCGCTTTTGTTTCCCATAGTCACCTGCAAAAGCTGGCAAATAAAGCCCAAATTGCCATCGTCAGTTGGTAGGACGTCCATAGTACGATGTAACGATGCATATTGTACAAACATTTACTTTTTATGGATTTATCCCACCAACTTTGTACCCTTAGCAATAGCACAAAACCACTTTCATTGTACATGCTTATCAACTCAACGACTTCTGAAACAAAATTGAAATAAATAAAATCATTTTAATGTAAAATTTAGTGTTAAAAATGTACTTTTAAATATAAGAAAAACACCCTAAAATCACCACTATTGGGTCTATTTTTTGGTCATATTTTTTCAAAAATGTCAAAATGTGCTTCCAAATCAACTCAAATTACCTCTTTGGTTTGGCTTTCTTCTTACTAGCACAATACAAAACATATGTGAGAACAAAATAATACAATCCAGGTCTAAATAAACGTTTAGTACCAATTTCGCATAAAAATGGCGGCCATATCGGACTCCATCTTGGATTCTGAGGGGTTGTGAAAGAAAAAATTGTAAGAAATTGATTAATATATGAATGTTCGCACCATGTGCCCCAGTCGAAATGTACACCTTTACCTATATAAAGCAAATTTCTACCATTCAATTTGATGTATAACAAATGGGTAAATGAAAAGGTTTACGAAATGGAAGAAATACTCCACTGCCCAGCCACAAGTTTGAAGGATGGCATGCTGTTGTGCACAGAGCAATGAACCTCTACATGCAGCAGCTATTAACGCGACTTTCTGAAAAGCATAAATGTTCTGGAGCTTTCCAATCCTCCTTATTTGTCAAGCATTGTCCCTTGTGACCTTAATCTGTTTCCACGACTCTTAAAATGCATTGTCGGAAAGAAATAACTAGTACGTTAAGACCTCGGTTTGGCTCTTGTCCAGTATATGCACAGTGACCCTATGAATGATAATAAAATCTCATTAAAAAAAATAGATTATTATTAAAAACTTCGCATATATATCGGAGAGGAATACTACAAGGGGATCAAAAGCTTGTTTCATTAAAATATTCAAGGATACATTTTATGGACTTAGTTGCATCCAATTTGAACACCCCTTGTATACCAAACAAATATGTTTCTTTTTCCAAAGATGCGTTTGTACAGAAAGGGTAGCTGGAAATTCATGAATACATAGTATCAGTCCTATTGAAGTACCAGCCAATGAGATATCTACATTCTGTGCGAAATTACTTTCCACCTCATATCCCGTTTTAACTTTTTATCCCGGATACAAAATATGTATAAACTATATATCAGTTTCTGTAAAAAGAATATTCATTAATGACACATTTGCCTGTGCATGTTACCCCTCGTACTTTAATTATGTATGTGCATGTACTAAGTAATATGTTTTTTAGCTTTTTACCTATCAAGTGAATGGAAACAAGGTGTCTTGAGTAGATAGTGTGCAACAATGTCGAATTCGTGCTTGTTTATAAACTATCAAGCTAAACCACTTTCTGAACTATTATTCGAGTACGTTAATTTTGTATTTCATTAACGTCGCTATCTGGACCTATCTTCCAAACGACCATCTCAAGTAACCATTTGCAGGTTTGCATACACCATGTAAAATAAGTAAGTAAAAAGAAAATATTAAGTCAGACAGGGAAGGCAGCACTCGGCTTAACCAGCCGAGCACAGAAAACATAAAAACACACAAGGCACAATGCCCAACTGAACCAGCCGAGCACAGAAAACATAAAAAATACAAGGCACAATGCCCAACTAAATAAGCTATGATCCTCACATGTCCAAGCTGTCGAAATTCTAAATGAACCAGTTTCAGCAATCAAAAAGCTGAATGTCCAAGCGGAATGACCTAGTTCCAACAGTTAAATGGCTTAAATACCTAGTACCTAGTAAAAGAATTATGTTTAAAAAGAGAAAATAACAACTTAACTTTTTATCCCATATACAAATATTTAACTAGCTGACAGTTAACCGCTGGAAATGTCCACATTCTGTGTTCGTATACAGCGTCATTTCAATTTTGATTGGGCTTGATAGGTAATTTTGGTGAATCGAATAAATTCAAACAGCTAAAACGATTATAGAAAATCGGACAGGGAAGGCAGCTAAGATAGCAAGTTGAAATTGTCAGTTTGCTGAATTAGTATCATGGAACTACATAACTTAAAGTATCAGACTATTAAATATACTACTCAAAATTTGATAAGGGCCAAGAAATGTTCCATTTGAATATTTTGCAAATTGAATACGATTGTCTGGTAGAATTTTCAGAAACATAATGCTACATCTGCAATATTGTAAACCAATAAAGATTACTTCAAAATTTAATGTCTAAGTGCTGATAAGCCCGACCCCATTAAAATGTTTGTGCTGCATTCAAGCTTCTGTAGTAACGGAATGTGGTCATTTTCTTGGCATTTTGGGTCTAACACAATATGGTAATAAAAACGGGATAAAACTTTCCATGTTAATCTAGCCACTCTGATCTTCGCCAATAGGGATTATCAATTACCTGGAAAACGACGTCATTTTGGCAATCCGTATCAAATGCAAGACATCAAGTTTCGAAATTTAGCAGCAGATAAGATAATATTTACTAATTGCACAACGTTTTCTTCATCGGTTTGGTACATTTAAAGTGAGACGGACTTCAAAATCAATTCCTTGGCCCTTAGCAAAGTTTGAGTAGTATACGTATATACGTATTTGACATTCTGCGAATAATTAAAGTGAGTGTTCCCATTCTAATAACCCGATGGACATTCTCGACCTTTAAGTAAGACCATAGTTTTATTGTATTTCATTAACGCGCCTTCCTTAAATAATTAATTATTTACATCTTATTGAAGAAACTGCGCAAAACATATAAATTCCAATTAGCATCATGTTCCATTAGGTTACATTATGTTGTCGACGATATTTATTTGACTGTTTTATGGAAATCTTACCTGACTTTTGAACAAACATCTAGAATAGATAATTATAACTGGTACATACAATGAGAAATACGATTCCCATTAAAGAACAACATATAAATTTATTATATTTAACATGATATGTTTTGCGTTTAACAGGAAATGCATTTATTCCGTATTTATTTTGCCGTGGGTAATAAAACGTAATTATACATTTGATTCAGTGAGTTCTTGTGGGTTGGCATGTGACTTTTATAGACTGACAGTCATCATTAGGTTCTATAAATAAAGTAAGTAATTTGTTGTTTTACCATCTTGAGTTTCGACAATGTTTACAGTAGTTCAATAAGTATGTATCAAATGAACGTATGTAATTCTAACACAAGCAGAAACTGTACATATGTTAGGCACATAGAGGAAACGAATGTGTCTATGAATTAACGCTAAAGCACAGCTGAGACAAATTACCTAATAGCGTTCCGAGGACGAAAGTAGTGTAACGGCTATCGTATCTTGTTGTGTTGTCAATTACAGAAACTGGCAATGTTAGAATCGAAATAATAAATCTTTATTTGTGATTTATCTATAATTAGAATATAACCTACATTATGAGCCAATGAAAACGCCGCATTTTCTTTTCTTTTTTGTATCAATTGATTTTTACAAATAGTGAACTGTACTCGTATATCAAAGATCATTGTAGTAGCTTTAAATTGATTTCCTCACATTTTAAAATCCGTTCAGTGTAGCTGTTACAACAGGTCACTTTACACTGTCTACTCGTGTATACTAATGCTAAAATGATTAGGAAAATGCCACTTTTTCTGACCAAATTCGATCCCATTTAAGAATCGTTTGTTTTCTTAATGCGGGAGCAAATACAATATTTAAAATAACTTGTATAGTGACGTGGTGTCATGTAATGTCTTACTCATCAACTACTTGATAATTTAAGAAACTTAAAAGTGATGAAATTTGATTTGGAAATGAACCTCATGCATGCCATTCAAATACTACAACAAACTAGAAAAGGGTTGCGAAAATCAATCATTTTTGGATTTACAATTAGGCAAGTAGCTTAATATGTTGGCACATCATTATGAGTTATTCGTACAATTATCAAGCATATTACAAAAAATTGGACGACAAGTATAGTTTGGATACCCCTATCTGACTTGTGACGTCAGCACATAATTATGCCCTTGCAAACTGTCCAAAAATAGTTGAAACCAGTTTCTAGATAAAAGAAAGTCGACTGTTTGCAAATGTAATGACCATAAACGAGACACGGGTTCATTTTGTCGCCCATGCGGCAGATCCATAAACAAATATGGGCCAGCAAAGACAGAACAAAAGTATGCATTGCAAAACGCACCATGGACGCCAGTAGAAATGTACACCTATTTCGATATAAACCAAGTTTCTACCATTACATTTGATGTATAAAATGGACAATAAAACTCCGACAATCGCATGTTTAAAAGATGGCATGCTATTGCAGAGCAATGGGCCTCTACCTGCAGCAGCCATTAACGGGACTTTCTGAGAAGCGTGAAGGTTCTTGAGCTTTCCAACCCTCCTCATTTGTGAAGCATTGTCCTTTGTGATCTTTATTTGTTTCAAACGACTCTTAAATTGCATTGTCGGAAAAATATCAGGTATGTTAAAATCTCGTTTTGGCTCATGTCCAGAATATGCACAGGTTGCCTAGGAATGATAACGAAATGGATTATCAGATTGGAACTTCGCATATATATCGGAGATGGATACTGCAATAGGATCAAAGGCTTGTTTCATTAGAATCTATCAAGAATACATTTTTATGGGCTTAGTTGCATTTTACTTTGAACCACCCCCGTATGTACATGTAATATGTAATTTTCTAGCCTTTTGCCCATCTAGTGAACGGAAATTAGGAGTGTAGACATTTTGCAACAATGTCGAATTCGTGTTTGTTTATAAACTATCAAGCTAAACCACTTTCTGCCCAATATTTGTGTACGTTCATTTTGTATTTCATTAATGTCGCTATCTGGACATATCTTCCAAACGACCATCTCAAGTAACCATTGGCATACACCATGTGATATAAGTAAGTAAATTATGTTTAAAAGGAGAAAATAACAATGAAATACAATTATTGTTATCAAACATTTCAAGGATTCATGTGTCAATGCATCTGCTTTGGAAGCTTCAAGAACAATAAAAGGAGTAACACAAGTTCCAGGAAGTAAGTCTTAAATGTGTTCAATGTAATACTGCAGTTGGTTTCATGTTGCTCAATACTGATTGAACAAATAATTGGTAGGTTTCATATACAAGCATTATGGTTGTATCGAGTTCATTGACCTTTATTCACCTTGCATATTTTTTTATAAAAAAGTTCCTTTCATACGACACGCTCATTCCACCACAATAGTGTAGTATTTAAAGGGGTTTTCATCAGGAATGTTATTTTGAATGTGGTTTAGTGTTGAGACTAATACACCGGGAATAATGATACAAATATGGCATATAGACTGGTACATTGGGCAATTCCAAACAATGCTTATGAAACAAATATTTTAGAACATCAGGATGTCTAGGATGAGAACTAAAACTTTCCTTAAGGTATTATCATGACGTCATCGCTATTTGGTGTCGTTTTATGACACAGTCCCAGAATCAGACCGGACATTGACTATGACTACATTTTTTTTATTTGGACGCAGATTTTAAGTCTTTCAATTAAGTAATAATGCTCGATAAATTATCTTTCTGACAATATGACTTTATTACACTTGATCAACCACAAACAAATCTTGTATGCGGAAGTCGTGAAAAAGACGTCCAAATAGTCAACAAATTGCGACTAGATATTTTTAGATGGTTATTTTTTAAAGAACACAGTCGGTTGCTCTTTATACGAAGGACAGATTAAATGTTAAAAAAGCATATGTCACCGCGCAAAAATTTTCAGTAATTAACTTTGAAATACTGCCGTCGGCCTTTAAAATTGACGACGCTGCGTTTTTACCTACACATAAATTTAACAAATTCTCAACTATATCAAGTAGGAGATATCAGTAGCGAGTTACGGGTTTTGAATACCGTAAGCTACGAAATATTGGCAATCTCTTCATTCTGTCAGAACGTCAGGAGTAGACAAACATTTACATTGTTTACAGTTTTTTTGTGTTTTTAATATCATTTCATAACACAGGTGATGCCCATCAAGTTTGTTTCTGATCTATAAATAAATATTGTTGCCATGGCAACCGATTTGTCAAAAAACATGGCCGCCAGTGGGCGGGGCTCTATTTCCCCTATATATAAATAGTGAAGTCTTTAAAAATCTTCTTCTGGAAGAACTAAGATTTCATTATGAATTATTAACAATGTTCCTTGGTGATTTTCTATAAAATAGCTAAAAGAATTAAAATCTATAAAAAGTCTGTTTGCCATGGCAACCGATTGATGTTGTATCCTACGTGACGCCCATAAATCGCATATTTATTGAGGAATAGTCATTTAGTCCTTGTTATATGTCTGAGGTATTTTGAATTTAACTGCATGAAAAATTGCATCATCTGAAATTGACAATAAATGAGAAAAAAATGCACACAAGAGCTGTAAAAGTTTTACGTGACGGTATACTTACGTGCCGCTTTTTTAAAAAAGCGAGATGGCAGCAGTGACATGAACCATATCATATACTGTGTCATTTGATGTTAACAGTCGGTATGTACATGAAAAAACTTTGGAATTTGAATAAAAATAAAATTTAGGGTATGTTTATTTTGAATGACCTATTATTTGCTTTTCAACAGAAATTATTATTTATTGACATGTGGGTTATAACTTCAGTTTATTCTTGAAAGAAAATGGTGTAACGTAATTAAGATTCTAGAACTAAAGTCACACTGAGTGTCTACCGTATGGTCAGCATGTTTTTATTCGTCACGTAAAATACAATTTAGTGTCACGTAAAATTTAAGTTCAAAATTTGAAATTCCCTATTAATGTATGCTTGATTTTTTGCATTCGAGGACTTACAATGTTATTTTAGTTTTTGATATCTCTTAATGATTAGTATTTGCATAGTTTGCATGTTAATCAAACTGAATATTTGACATTGGAAGTTGGAAGAGTTAGGAAGTAAAATTTCCAGTTCATGTGTATACATTAAATGAAAAAGATTATTGCAGTTATAAATGATGAGAAGCAATGCTGCCTGAGACATGAATGTTATATACACTAGCCTAGTATCGTTCATTTATGACAAATTAATGCATATAATGAAAGCAAATGTGTGTACAATCACGTCATGTAAAATACAAAATAATTCCACAGTTGTTTGAGCCAATACAGCAATACATTGTTGGCATATTGGCATTGATGTATTGTCTTATAGGCTCAAGTAATGGTGATATGATATTGTCTTTCATTTAAATGTCATTGCATCAAAACGAAAGTAATATACAATGCAAATTTGATCAACCCGTGTCTACTGGGAAATGGATGCGATTCTTCGAACTTTCTGATGACTGAACAGGGCTCTTAGAATCATGTACAGTTATGGAAGGTATCTTTTTAAATAGTATTGGATATTAATATGTTATTTGCACAAGTTCTGCTTCCGGATTGAAGGTTTGGTGTGTGTTAATTGTTGTTAAGAACAGGTTTCAAAACTGGTATTTTACGTGACAGTCAATAGATGTTACATGGCAAAACTCTAAAGCATGTTTAGCGTGTTAAGCTTTTTTTGGTCTGTATTGACGGAAAATCATGTGTTTGTGTTTCAAAACCTATCAAATTATATTTCTTATGTTCTTGTTTCGTGTTTAATGTTCTTTTTACTTTATATTAGTTGTTTACGTAACAACATTTTGTTCAACGCGTTAACTAATCACAAGAAGCTATATCGTCGTGTATTTGATTTTTCTGGTTCACTCATGCAAATAGATCGAAAATGTGAGGCCAGACTCGTCACTTCAACAAAACACGTAGCGTTTTATTCTAGTATTGGTTGATGAATTTCTCTTGAATTTTACGTGACGATTACTTCAGTACAAAAACACGCACCTGTATATATGTACGTAGCCAGATTATTTTAGATACTGTCCAAAATTATTGAGTAGTGCCATAGGTTATGACTTATGTTTTTGAATATAACACTGAGACTTGTATGAATATGTACCACTAATCAAAACATATAAGAAACTAAATGAGTGTTAAAAAAGTGAAAACAAAATTGAATGTAATAATGTACATACCGGTTTCATAAATATACTGAGTTTATTGTTTTCATACAGTTGGTATGTGTAGATAAGTTGTATTTGAGTATTAAAAATAACCAACGCATTACTTAACAACAGTGTTGTGTTCTTTAGGTTAGTCAGTATATCATATATGCAGTCATAACGTAAAATACACTGATGAAAACACATGCTTGTTTCAAACAACAACATAGAAAAATGTATGTGTTTATTGATGAGGGCATGTATGAAAAATGTTGCTAAAGATGTTCGACTTTTATGTAAGATAGATGTTTTTGAAGGTCAGATTTTTCATTCCTGTACCATCCAGACTGGCCCAAATTTTGAGAATGCGTGACTGTGTAGGATATTATAAATATGGCTATGTTTTCTGTTCTTGTTATTGTCATTAGGAAAATGTTATTTTGTTTCATTAATAACGTCAGTCATTTACTAAGAGCCATATAAATACAGTTAACGGCTCCAATTATTTCCGTATCCATAGCAACCACAAGTATTGTCAGAATAAAAAAATATTTAGATGTGCACAATCTCCTTATTGGCACCTACCCACATATCAAGTTTCATAAACCTAGCTTGAAAACTGTTTGAGTTATGGCAAGATCCAGATTTGGGCATATTTTCTCTCTTTCTGTCGCCATGCTGAAGGTACAGACATTCTAGTAATTCCAGACTGAGAGATATATAACAAATTAACTTGGTCCTCAAACTTTCTATTTCATTGCATAATTGAACAGCTGATTGCTCAACTATAATTTAATGTCTGCCTTTGTTTTTATCAGCGATTAAGATAATGAATGTTATTGAGGTTTTATAAAACTACTTCTATACACCTTCAACAAGGCATGACTTTCTTGCAAAATTTGATTTATTCTGCACAAAAACCTTAATGTTTAAAGGTCGAGGACCAGGTTAATTTGTTTCGGGCTTGCAATTTCAATAACATAAGTTCTACCAATGGTTTTCTACCACAGCAGCTATTCTTTGATAACAGGCTGTCAGTTGGATTACAAACCAACCTGATCTGGTTAGAGAACCTAGATAAAAATGGTGGAGTGTAGAAATGTGCATTATTCTGATAGTGTTAAAGTAGGATATATATCAACAGACAGTAATTATACGTATTAAACGCAATATTTTATTATGGTTTAATAAGTGCATTTTATATACAAATATACTGTACTGTAATAACAAAACATACATACAAAAGTACATTGAATAAATAATACTTTCTAAGAGTGTTTAAATAGTGTTGTCTAAATGTCATTTACAGCAGCCGATTCACCTAACAAGTTTGCCTGGCATGTTTTTATATCTTTCCACAAGGTAACACCAACCTTTCCACCTGTGGAAGAAAATCAACATGATTGGAAAATTTTATGGAATGGTATGACTTGCCATTACCTTAAAGTCCTTTCCACAAGGAACCACCAACATCTCCACATGTGGATTAAAATCAACATTGACAATTTTCTGGTCAAATCTTGACAGAACAGGAAGAATATTAGCCGTTCCTACCTCTAAACATCTACATAGAGATTTCAACAGGTGTATAATGAAGTATCGGCAAAAATAAAGTACCACAATGTGTTCACACAGATTATTTGATTCAAAACGAATCGACTACGTCCCTTTTAACAAGTGACGGAAACTAGTCACAGAATATCACCAGGTCAACTGCAGGGGCGGATCCAGGATTTAGTGTTAGGGGGGCGTGAAATGAAAAATGAGCTGGTGGGTGCAGGGCAAAGCCCTGCTAGGGGGGCGAATCACCCCGGTAGCTCCTCGATTTTAGTGATTTTCGCTCGTTTTGGAGCTGGCGCATCCATCTTTGTTGTCATAAAATGCAGCGAAAAGAGAATCAATGTGCAATAAGAGCGATACTACAGAATCGCAAAGTTTGACCTGAATAACGGGGCGGCAGAGAGTCTATCGAACTGTCTGTGGTTAGTGGAAAATGTTAATTGCGCGCTGTGCAACAAATGAATTGACTTTACTTTTGCGATTTTAGGGGGGGCGTACGCCGGGTCCGCCCCCCTTGGATCCGCCTATGAACTGTTTCAACGTGAACACGACTTGATGGGCTTGGTATATTTCTTGACAATGCCGTGTGGTTTTTGAGGTAAATTATTCATAACCATCACACGTGCACCAAGTTTGAAAAACTGCGAATGTCTGCTTGTCCGCTGGGTGGCCAAATATGGGATGTTCATTATTTATCGTAGATTGGGGGTTGACACTGAAGCCCATGGAACTGTTAATATAGACTATTGGTTATGTTCAGACCATGTGTTGTCATCGAACTGTCAAGATGTGTGCTTGTACCAGCACTGTATACATAATGTTTGAGGCCATTCAATGGTGCTGGTGAAATTTTGATCAAGTCCACTTCTGGTGTTGATAAATCTTCCTACATGTTTTTGATCAACTACTGATGATCATGATCGATCTTAGGTAGGTACTGTATCAAAGGTTTCTAGAAGAAGTTCTGACTTGCAGAGCTGAAAATATATTATAACATGGTGTAAATAAACTAAAGCAAGATGATTTCGGTAAGTGTAGAGAATTATACCGCGAGCACGTTGACCCATGACATAAGACTCTAAATACCAAAGTTAGGGACAGGGGGTATCAACCTATTACCCATGCATTGATTCTATGGAAAGCATTTTCAATAATCTTACAATATGCAAATTAAGGTGCGCAGAATTACCCGATGCTCAGAATTAGCCGAAACGACTGTAGTTGTCAGATGTTCCGCTAGTGCATTTCGTCCCAATCTTATTCGTAATCCGATGCCGTTTTTGTGATGGTATGACTTTTCATAAGTAACAAACATGCACAAAAAAGAAAAACGATCCCTGGAATATGCAAATTAAGTTGCGCAGAATTCCCCAATGCGCAGAATTAGCCGAAACGACTGTAGTTGTCGGATGTTCCGTAAGTACATTTCTTCCCGATTTTATTCATACCCGCGGTTAACGCACCCATCGTCATGTTTAATTATGGTTATAACTCTAATGTTCGTGTACATCTGTTATTGTGTGCTTATATATGCCCAAGAGGGCTCGTAATTGGATGTAAAATTTATTTTATTCTAAAAACTTATTCTTTTACATTTTTGACAATGTGTATAATACACATGTATACATACATAAATAAAGTGACTCGCCCTTGTATATGCCTCATTTGAATGTTTATTACTCGCGTGTATTACGAAGAGAGATATAGATCTATAGAACCTTTGGGTATAAACTATATGAAAATTCAGTCATGACGCATTACTCGTTTTCGATCAACATCTATATAGTTCGATGATCACAAAATCCTTTGTTTTCTAACGAAATGACTATAAACCACAATACATTTTTATTTGTATTTATAAACAAAAGTAACTGTAGTGTTGTCGTCGGCAGACTATAGATATATCTTCTAGAAGTATTGATGTTTATAGATCGAAAACGAGTATTGAGTCGTGACTGCACTTTTAGCTATATACTTTATATAGTAAATATTCGAAGATTACGGCTAAGAGGTCAAATTCTATCTATAGATCTAGTGATGTTTATCTCACCATGTTATAATATTACACAATATTTTAACCGCTCTATATATACAGTCCACATTTCAAAGCAAAAAAATCCTCGAGTAGGCCTATTTGTTATTGCAAATATATGACTTCAAAAACTTTGTATTTGTGAATAAACAACATGTTTATGCGGGTATAGATTATTTGTTTGTATTCAGTCGGGCTTACCTATAAACTATTTATTAATCGACGAGTTAAATTGTAGTATTCAGTTCGATTGTTAGAAATGAAACATTTTACGTGTACGTTACCTTCAGAAATATGGCGAAGTGTACGTTACCAAACCCTTCGTATGATGATATTTCCAAAGTTTCTTAAGAGGCATATTTTATATTTCACACACTGCTTAGAATATTAACTAGCTTCCATTTAATCCATAATTTGACAGAATATTTGCCACAGAAGCTGTGCTAGATGCATAATTTGCGAACTGAAGTGTACGTTATCTAAACATTTCACAAATTTGGAATCGGTTGGGCAAGGATTACATAAAAACGGAGTAGAATTGCATCAAGATCCATAAAGCCAATGAAACCGCTTTCAATCGCGGGGTTTATGCGCGCTATCTGACTAAAAACAATGGTGTATCAAAGAAGTTAGAGTGAAAAAACCTACCTGAGTCGACGTTATTTTGGGTCGAAAATCGTGCACTGCACCGCTTTTGGTCACGTGGTTTCCCCACCGTGTGTATAAAAACCCTTTAAAAACATGAAATACCAATCAATTGCACGGTAGCTACAGATTACTAGAGTTATGTGTACTTACGAGGGGTGATCAACAAATACGCGGAAAAGTGCTGTCATTTCTTTATTTGTCGATGAAACTTTCTAAACTGAAGATAAATTTATTTCAAATTGATTTATCGCTGACCATCAATATTAACCAAAATCACAACGAACGCGGTTTCCTATGACAACGTCACTCGACGTCATGCGGCCCAAATTTTCATATTTTCCAACGTTGTACGTAGCAAACGATGACGTATCATTCGTGCGCTTGTAATATTATCATTTTAACGGGTGGGTTACGAATATGCAATGGTATAACATTAAATTCATTATTTCAAAAAAATGTTTTAACGTCAAAATTTCATTTTAGAGCCATTTGCATCGAAGTCATTGTCTAAGAATGAGTGTGATACAGAAATCGGCTGCGAAAATTTGTGTTGCGAACGAAATGTCATAAAATACCAATGACAATATCACAAAATGCAACACATATGTAATAGCATGCACAACTGGTGTCTGTTTTGCATATTCTCTCATATGTAGTCATGTGAAATCAATGCCGATATGCGAATGGGCTATACGACGTCAATAACGTCAAATTACGTAATCTGTATCAATGTTCTCCCGCAGCTATTTCTGATAATAATAATATAGTTGCAAAAGAAAAATAAATGAGTTTCGGTTGACATATCAAGGAAGTGTATCTGGTCTAAAAATTGTGTTGTGCAAACAATGGTGTAAATATCTAAAAGGCCAAGGTCACACAGACGTACAGCACAAAACATTAAGTCACCAACTACATGTGGCCTGAAGACATAACTTCTCAATGTAATTATTTCAGAGATATAAGTTTGAAATTAAAACACAATGATAACCATATTGTGCAGACAAGAGAAGTTAACTCTATGAAGAATATTTATAGAATTATTGATGCTTTTTCCAACTTAAAATTTTCTTATTGGTGACCAGTATTAGCAGAGTTATTCCCCTTGGAATTATGAAAGTTTAGCGTGTGTCATCTGTAACTTGAAAAGTAATTGAGCTACAGTCATCAAACTTCAGGGTTGTTACTCAGCATGTGTTGTTGTGCACCAGTATATTTTCATTCGATTTGACCTGTATTAGCACAAGGCTGCTTCCTATCTTGCACGATGTCTACCCGTGAATGGAACCCTTCTTGAAATACAGGTTAAGCCTATGTCCCACTGAGGAATTCCTCATCGGCGATACTAGTATGCAATTACACATAGTTTCTCCCGATTGTTCCCGATACTCCTCGAAGTTCCTAATGGGTGTCGGTGGTACATCCGCAGGTAAGTGGTGCGTATTACGTAAGGAACATCATATCGGGTGTTTCTCCCGATGCCCTCCGGTACTCCCGAATCATCCCCGATAAATATCAGCGAATAGTCGCGAATTAAATCCCGAGACCGCGAATGTGTCACCGATATATCGACGAAAGTTCGCCGAAAGTTTAAATATCCCCAAAGGTTCCTGACACTTTAGTGAAATATCGCCAATGTGTCGGGAAAGCCTCTGGGGTGCCTCGCGGAATAGAATTGATCGCGAAAGTATCCCCGGACATTTTCTGAGACTCTGTGTAAATCGGGATGCCTCCTAGGGATATTCCCTGACTTTGGGAATGCTTACCCGCGATATTCCCGATATGACATCGCGAGTACATTGGGTAAATTCAATACATGCACGATGTGTTCGCGATGTCACTTAATGTTTCAAGACTTCCCGAAGCTTCCCCGAGATCACTCGTGGATCACTCGTCAGACATCGGGGGACTCTCCTGATTTCCATCGGCAGTACATCCCAAAGGCAGTTGGACCGACGCGTAAAGTCGGGAACACATCGGGAGTTTTCCCGATGCCTCCCGATTCCTTCCGATTTCACATGTTGTCATATGATTTCCCCGAAGCATCACCTTGTTGCAATTGTTATAGCTTTTTGCAATGTGATACTAAAGACATACAGTGTATCTAGAATCAATCATTCTAGTCATAGTTGCAATTTGTGTATCAGTCATGATAATAACATAAGTTACTGGTTTATATATCTAGAATATCATTACATGTTCATCAAT
Organism: Spisula solida; assembly: GCA_947247005.1. NCBI lineage: Eukaryota > Metazoa > Mollusca > Bivalvia > Venerida > Mactridae > Spisula > Spisula solida. The sequence continues at coordinate 38,430,274 of OX365945.1, forward strand.
ATGATTACGTGTATTATGTTGCACGATCAACAGTGAAATGAAGATAATGGATTGACCTGTATAATGAACCAGAGTATCGTTTGCTAATAAATTAAATTTACATTTGGATGTGTCAATCATTGTGATAGTGTATTTTATTGTGCATCACTACAATAAAACCAGTCTAAAAGACCACACAGGTAACAACTAAAATGACCTTAGCTGACAGGTTACTCTTGATATAATCAATATAAATGAAAATAGTCTGTTGGAGGTCTTTGCAAACTAATTTAATAAGATTGGTCACCTGATTTGTTATCAGATATGGTCTTTAACACAGGTTTGACTGTACTTAAAAACACATGCAAGTACAGTTTATTATGAGTATTAATATCATAAAAGATTGCTTTTATAAATATATGTAAGTAAGAAGAAAACACAATAAATTTGTTTAACGTTTATTGGTGGTTTATTATTTTGTTATTAAAAAGTTAAGAGATCAAGTGTATCACACTATAATCACAAATAAAAACAAAAATCAGCGAACTTCGGATATAAAAAAATTTAAAAAACATCAAATAGTAGGATGACCAAAATGACACTGAATCGACCGATCGCGTGTATCAGAGTTTTCGAAAAAGTCCGGATTTCAAAGAGTTGACTTTGTCATTTTTTATTCAAAAATCATTTTTATCCATGATGGTACACATTTGTATACATGTACCAATTTCGCTATCGAACTAGTCTGTAATATTCAGTAATACACATTACATAGCACCAATCTTCAAACGAGTATCAGGAAAAACTTCTCTTGATTTATTCTCCTATAAGCTTTTAACGTGTATTTGGTTTGGATGGTTAAAAACCAAATAAGGTTTTCCTTGATCGCTGCTTCAAACGTAGATAAGTTCTCTGCAATATGTAAACAGAAGAATTACTATTTTTTAAATACGTGTTATTATGCATATCATCGACGTTTATGATCCCTCAATTATTGTCTGACACAGTAATGCAGCCACTTGATCTTTCATGTTATTTAGTTATTAAAACATCGTATATTTTGCTATTTAAGATTCGTTAACATATCAAACGAAACTATAATAGTCTTCGTTTTTAGTTTTATTATGTACGTTGCTGAGTACATGTGTGGAGCATAGGCCTATTCACTTGGATTTACGAAATATTTTTATACAACTTTTGATTTAATAATGAAAAAAAATGAACCAAAGTATAACTGTAAAGTTCGTTGTTTGGATGACATGTATATCCTCAGTAGGCTCACATTCGTCGTCTGTTGACTGTAAGTACAAACGTGTCATTTGTCATTTTACATAAATCTATTAGAAAGAGATGTAATATCAAAATAATTTCATGCGATGTTAATCAAATACCCATTTTATATGGAGCATAACTATGAAATTACATGTATATACGCTTTTGGTCCTTGCCATATCATTATTTTTAATCCCGTTTAGTGTTGATATGAAGATCACTAAAGTAATTAAATGAAACAAATGCTCACTTGTAACACGTATACCGATGACGTGCATTATTTTTTCTGATATGCGATCATGAGTCAAAGTACCGCCCCGATAGCATACTGGTAGAACGTCCACATTGAGTGCTGGAAGTTCCAAGTATATGTATAAGTATTTCCCTTGCAGGATGTCCACCATAATAAGCGAAAGCTGGCTTCTCTTCTCTTATGCAGATCAATATCATTGTGACGATGTATATAATCAGGCATGAGGTATCGAGAATGATGAATATTAGTTCAATGTTGTAAAAACTTGTTTCACAATCGACAAAATTAATGCATACATGCATAAGCTATGAAATGTACTATTTTTACTGGGGGAACCAGTAGAACTTCGATGCCTCGAACAGTACTTGCCTCGAACACCCTAGATGCCTCGAACTGGTTCTTCGGTCCCGGCAAATCTCTTCTTTATTCATAGAGTGAAACAATAGATCACTCGAACAATATCTAGGTCGAACACTCGAACTGATTGGGCGGTCCCTCGCTTTCATTTACCTGTAGATGGGTCGAACAGTGCAAGTTTTCGCACCTTTCATTAAGTGTTGAACTCCATTGTTCGACCGCGGGTAGTCGGCGACAGGTGTATTAACAAGTTGTGATAATTACTGTATAGATGTATACCTAATTGTTTGCACTGTATAACGAGTTTTTGAGAAACTTAAACACTTATATATCCATTTAATAGCTAACGAAGGCCAACCATGAAATTATAATTTAATTAATTTTTGTTAATAAAATTCAGAAGCAACAACATATCAGAATAATATAATCATTTTTTAAAGTTCTGATACGTCAAAAGTGTTTGTTTCAGTATCATTTATTTATTGGTAGTCAAACTTGACCTTGAACATGATAATAATTCGTGACTCGCTGCTTTATATAAATGCGCTGTATAACAAGTTACCGTAGTAAGACTGGTAAACATTCGAAGAGATTGCCGAAGATAAATCAGATTTCAGGTCAATTTTGTCTAAATAAATTATGTTTAATTATTATAATGAATAATGTTATAAAATGATACACGTGCATTATGCAAGTGAAGTAATTATGCAATGCACACACGGATTTCCATGCCGACATCAGTTCGAACTTATATTTGAATACCATAGATGCCTCGAACACCCTAGATGCCTCGAACTATTTTCCCGGTCCGAAGGTAGTTCGAGGCATCGAAGTTCTACTGCATTTGTATTACATACAATCCTGAAATCACTACGATTTTAACGATGTAATTTCTACACGACCAATTCATCCGAGCAAGAAAGAAGTGCCTGCAAATCTCAACCAATATCGTAATTTTCGACCATTTATCAGAACATTTGCTTTCAACAATTTAATATTTTTTTATTTGTTCGTATTGTGAGAACTTTTTGACAGCTTATTCGGATGAGAAAATGTATTTGTGCGAATAAATTCCTACGCGCTGGAGCTTGAGGAGCGATAAAAATGTCACTGTTAAAAGTAACCCGTTGAGCGAACGAACTTTTCACATTTCGTGGTTTTAACATTCATATTACAGTTAAGCTAGAAACTCCTAATCTAGCGTGTGCTTGTTCTTTACTATTTACAATATTTTGCATTTGTTGATAGTATTAATCCACGTTTCGTCCTTTAACTTACCAGAGATCTTCAGCTAAATAGTTTGGATCTACCGTTAAAACAACCCTTTTCCCAGCGCTGTTTACATAAATTTTCCCGCCGAAAGTCGAGACCATAATGAGTTATTTATGTTTCGTCCCCATTTTATTCGTTCGCGCTATTCGTATCATATCCAGTTCGTACCCAGGTATAATTATGGAATAAGTTTTTAGTTTCTAGTTTTTTTCTATTTTCTTGCGCCCGTGTTTATAGTATTGATCGACGTTTGGTCCATTGAATTGCCATAGATCATCAGCTAACTGAATAGTTTGCGTCTGTCGTTAGGCCAACCCTTGTCCGTGCGCTGCTGTGTATACAATTTCCCGTCGAAAATCCAGACCATATCTTATTCGTTCTCGCGAATCGTATCCTATCCGGATGGTTTATAATTTACATAATTATGCAGCTGAAGAGTTGTGGAATCATAACTTTGTGTAGTTTTTAGACGCTAGCTTATACTTTCTTGCGCCCATTGATGCGCTATCCCATTTCTTGCATTCTTTTGGTTTGCTACCATCAAAATAATTTGCACGGAAACGTTTAATCAAATGTTTTTTATTCTATTTATTACGCGAGTCTGACCTGCAAAAATATATATCAGGACTGGTACGTCTTGATGTCCGCAGGTACATTCGATGTTTGATAATTCATTTAACGAGCATCTTATGAAGCTATTTCAGTGCAAAACGAAAAACACGACGAAACACGTTGGAATCGAACACACATTGTGACATATTACTTAGAACTATAGCAGGTGCATTGCCTTCATGCGTTCTAGTATTGTGATGGGTCCGTTGAGGTGTGATTTGAATGATTCAGCTGCTATCGCGTCTCAGAAACCTTGTCACAATATTAACATTTGTTTTGAAATTCAGTACCATTAAATCTGAAACCCTATAATACCCAGATTTGCGACTTCCCCCAGTAACAATACTTCAGTACTTTGATTATACATGTCGCCCACTAAATGACATTCTATGAAATATAGATTTATAGTTGCTGGGCAGTGGAGCTGCTTATAAAAGTAAATTGAGTTTAGCTCCTCTGTCTTATTAATTATTAACATTACATTACCAGCTTGACGGTTGGTGGAATTCATATTGACGTGATATGTCCACACAGACAAAAATAATGTTTATGGTACGGTATCTTCTTCGGTATGCGCATCATTATCATTTAAAACTCGTATCCATTGTCTTGCATCAATGTTTTGTAGGAATATATCACATGTAAAATAATTATGTAGGTATACGTTCATTTAACGTTACTTACATCATAGTTTTTAGCTCACCTGTCACAAACAAAGTGACAGAGTGAGCTTTTGTGATCACTCTTCGTCCTTCAGTCGTTCCTGAGGGTCATGGGTTCAAACCCCACTGGGGGCATAATCTTTTCATTTTTTAAGTGTTTAGGTATTGTTTTGTCTTTAAAGCATGTATTTGTATAGTTACATGGAGGAAAATATTTTTTCCAAAATATTTTGTTTAAATTATAGGTAAAATCATAGAAAACCCTTGTATAGTCACCAGGCCACGTGTTCACAAAATGGCTTAAACCTGATTTCCAAGATCAGGATCAAATATTTGGATCAAGTTAAAGATCAAGATCAAAGTTGGTGTTCACAAAGGATTAACCTCCAACTTGAGCCGAAAATCGGGATCAACTTGATCTTGATATTGCTAGATTCTGATCCTGTTCAAGAGGAGGATCAGAATTAATCCCCATCCCATGATCCATTGTAAAACATGGCTGAAATAAACAAACAGTTAGCATATATTAGCCATATTTTATAAGATCTACGTCAATATTGATACCAAATGGAACCACTACCGCTTTGAATTAGATCATGGGTGATGGGCCCATTTTATCAACACTACACTAGTGTTTAAGGATTCCATACGAAATTCTAACGAACGTACAAGTAAGCGTTTTATCAACATTTAATACGAACGCATCGTTCGTAATTTGTTTATGACTGCTTTGACTTGTGAACCGACTTTTTAGCCGAGCTTACTGCTAAAACGGTTGATGTTGCTTTTATACTGTACCGGCGGTGTCGCCGTTTTAAACTTTCTGATTGTGCAGACGACAAAGATGAAAGGTGTGTGAAGTTGGCACTGAGATCGTTAATCGAAGATCGACATTCAATACAGACCTAGGTGCTAATACAGAGCTAGCTCTGAAATCGACATTGGCAATATAAGGTGAGCTAATACAGACCCAGTGGCCAATACAGATCCAGCTCTGAGATCGACATTCGCAAAATAAGGCCTGTGAATACAGATCTGAGTTTGAATACAGATCCAGGTCTGACATCGACATTCGATGCACATCGACGGCGAATACAGACTTGGGAGCGAATACCGACCCAGCTCTGAGATCGACATTCGCAAAATAAGGCCTGTGAATACAGATCTGAGTTTGAATACCGACCCAGCACTGACATCGACAATCGATGTATAGCGACGGCGAATACAGACCTAGGATCGAATACCGACCCAGCTCTGACATCGACATTCGAAATATAAGGCCTGTCAATACAGACCTGAGTTTGAATACAGGGCCAGGTCTGACATCGACATTCGATGTACACCTATGGCGAATACAGACCTACAATCGAATACCGACCCAGCACTGACATCGACAATCGATGTATACCGGCGGCGAATACAGACCTATGATCGAGTACCGACCCAGCTCTGACATCGACATTCGATGTATAGCGACGGCGAATACATACCTAGGATCGAATACCGACCCAACTCTGACATCGACATTCGAAATATAAGGCCTGTGAATACAGACCTGAGTTTGAATACAGACCCAGGTCTGACATCGACATTCGATGTACACCTACGGCGAATACAGACCTACAATCGAATACCGACCCAGCACTGACATCGACAATCGATGTATAACCACGGCGAATACAGACCTAGGATCGAATACCGACCCAGCTCTGACATCGACATTCGATGTATAGCGACGGCGAATACAGACCTAGGATCGAATACCGACCCAGCTCTGACATCGACATTCGAAATATAAGGCCTGTGAATACATACCTGAGTTTGAATACAGAGCCAAGTCTGACATCGACAGAGTTAAGAGTTTTTCATTGATTAATTAAAATTTATTTTAAAGGGAAGTAATAAAGCCTTAAAAATCAACGTCACTGCTACGTATCCACAGTTTGATGCATAGACCGATGGCGAATACATACCTAGGATCGAATACCGACCCAGCTCTGAGATCGACATTCACAAAATAAAGTGGGTGAATACAGATCTGAGTTTGAATACAGAGCCAGGTCTGACATCGACATTCGATGTAAACCGAGGGCGAATACAGACCTAGGATCCAATACCGGCCAAGCTCTGAGATCGACATTCGCAATATAAGGTGGGTGAATACATATCTGAGCTTGAATACAGAGCCAGGTATGTCATCAACATTCCATGTAAACCGACGGCGAATACATCCTAGGATCGAATACCCACCAAGCTCTGAGATCGACATTCGCAAAATAAGGCATGTAAATACAGAAATAGGGTGGGTGAATACAGATCTGAGTTCGAATACAGAGCCAGGTCTGACATCGACATTCAATGTATACCCACGGCGAATACAGACCTAGGTTCCAATACAGTGCCAGGTCTGACATCGACATTCGATGTATACCGACGGCCAATACAGACCTAGCATCGAATACCGACCCAGCTCTGAGATCGACATTCGCAAAATAAGGCATGTAAATACAGAAATGGGGTGGGTGAATACAGATCTGAGTTCGAATACAGAGCCAGCTCTGACATCGACTTTCGATCTAAAACGACGGCGAATACAGGCCTAGGATCGAATATCGATCCAGCTCTGAGATCGACATTCGATATAAACCGACAGCGAATACAGTTCTATGATCTAATACCTATCCAGCTCTGAGATCGATATACGCGAATTGAGCTGGGTCAATACAGATCTGAGCTTGAATACTGAGCCAGGTCTGACATCGACATTCGACGAATACCGACGGCGAATACAGACCTAGGATCGAATACCCACCAGCTCTGAGATCGACATTCGCGAAATTTGGTTAGTGAATACAGATCTGAGTTTGAATACAGATCCAAATCTGACATCGACATTCGATGTAAACCGACATCGAATACAGACCTAGGATCGAAAACCGATCCAGCTCTGAGATCGATATTCCCAATATACGGCCGGTGAATACCGAGCTGTGTATGAATACAGATCTAGGTCTGACATCGACATTCGATGTAAACCGACAGCGAATACAGACCTAGGACCGAATATCGACCTAGCTCTGAGATCGACGTTCGCGAAATGTGGTTAGTGAATACAGATCTGAGTTTGAATACAGATCCAAGTCTGACATCGACATTTGATGTAAACCGACAGCAAATACAGACCTAGGATCGAATACCGATCCAGCTCTGAGATCGACATTCGCTAAATAAGGTTGGTGAATACCGAGCTGAGTTTGTATAAAGAGCCAGCTCTGACATCGAGATTCGATGTATACTAACGTCGAATACAGACCCTCGGTCGAATACCGGTCCAGCTCTGAGATCAACTTTGCGAAATAAGGATGGTGAATACAGATCTAAGTTGGAATACTGATCCAGCTATGACATCGACATTCGAGGTATACAGACGGCTAATCCAGACCAAGGGGCGAATATCGATCCAGCTCTGAGATCGACATTTCCAATATAGGGCCGGTGAATACAGGTCTGGGGTTGAATACAGAGTCTGAGATCGACATTCGTTGTATACCGACGGCGAATACAGACCTACTATCGAATTCAGACCCAGCTCTGAGATCGACATTCGCAATATAAGACCGTTGAATACCCAGCTGAGTTTGAATACAGACCCGGCTCTGACATCGACATTCGCAATATATGGCCGTTGAATACCGAGCTGAGTTTGAATACGGAACTAGGTCTGTATTCGACATTCGATTTATCTCGAAGGCTAATGCAGACCAATGTTTGAATAATGATCCCGTTCTGAGATCGACATTCGATATATTCCGATGTCGATAGCACACCAAGGTCCGAATGCAGACAGAGTGCAGACCGAGTGCAGACCGAATGCAAATCAGCTCTGAGAGCGACATTTTTTGACATCGGGCATAGCCTCTATTTGCCAGTCTGCGTTCTGTTAAAATATGGAGTACAAATGAGTGCCTTCACCCGGGTCGCCAGATTAGAAAAAAAGTGTTTTAACCACTAAACCTCGGAAACAATAATTCGATATATACCTATATCGAATGCAAAGCCAGCTGCGAATGCAGACCTAGCTCTAACATTGACATTCGATATATACCTTCTGCACAAACAGGGCCTAGGTTGAATATAGCTCCGACTTATGCAGTATGCAGATCTTACTTTGAATCTTTGTGTTCCGTTTGAACAGTTTACGTTTTTCTTCTCTGACCGATTTGAACTAGACGCACTTGACACTCAAGCAGAGATTGACTGCTATCCATGCCACCTTCTGTCCAAACCCAACTAAGCTGCTATCCAGGCAATATAATATGTTGCGTGGATATTACTCCTTCTCGAATTGAGCTAAGAGAGTCGTTTTGAGCTTTGTGTTGACATATGTTTACTTGCGTTCTTAATAAAAAATAATACGTCAAATTCAACCGGGTATGTCCACATTGGATTTTGTAGATTAAATATTTGTACTTCTTCTCAGCCGTTCATTGAAACATTGTGTTGCAATTTTATACGTACGGTAAAACCAATACCTTTAAGATGCTTCACATGATCGAGTCGGTCTTTAGAGCGCAGTTGAATAATAAACACACTTGTGAAATATAACTGGGCCTGATTTGGAGGTGGTCCGAGGTTTAACTGTATGTGTGATGCTCACCTCCTTTATTTTAAAGAATGACAAATGATATCATAATTTATAATCTTAGACAGATTGATTTTATTTCCTGCATTTTTTGGAGATCATCAACAACATACACTGAGCGGCTTTGAAACGGAACACTAATGAAAATCAAGATAACCTTTTTTTTATTAATATTTCTCAACGAAATTTTGTGTGCGCGTTATCGGCCACCAATGGATTGTACCCCGATGTTCTGTCCATCTAAATTCGCTACAATGGTGCATTGAACCATGAAATGGATAAAACGAAACACGTAAGGGGAATTGATTGTACAAAAATGTACGATGCAATTATTATCTTTCGTAAGCTCAATTTGAATAGTCAATCAATCGACAAATTCGAAAAACACAAAATCAGACGATTTACCACTCCGCAACATAGCCGTCGTGAAGTTTCAAAAACGCTTTATAGCAATGTTTCAGATTTACCGAAAAATACCACCAATTTTAAGGGGAAGTAATTCTGGATAGAGATAGAGTGAATAAAATTATTTTTTTCTGAATCTAAATTGAACTTTATATTTATCTGTGTTCAACTTTATTTCTAATTCCATGATATGCACGGACAATTGTTCCCGAACTTTATACGAAGAATAGGTACATATCGGCATTAACAATCTGAAAAACGCAGAAGGACATAGGGCATAACATTTGCTTTTGTTTATGACGTCATTGTTTAATTGTGGCTGTAAAGGGTCGAATCAGATTGTCATGGAATAAAATGGATTGTAATGCCATATATCTTAGCTACAAACGCTGAAAATTTCAGCAACATTTAATGCATATTGGCCGAGTTATTGGTAAATACATACATGCATACATATAAGCTATGTAAGTGTAAGTGATGCGTTTTCAAAGCCGCTCAGTGTAATTGTGAACACATATTAAAGTGAACACTTAAAATACATACAATTAAACATTACGCGAACGGCGTAAACTGGCATTTTAACATATGCTATTACCATGTACTTTTGTACACGTAATTTTAAATCATTAATGTACATCTTTTTAATTTGCCATTAATGGAAAGTATACATGCAATATGATTTAGCTAAATATACATGAGGCAAAAAGGATTAAAATCGTCCGACGAAAGAACCATCATGTCATATTTTAGAAATGTTGACATATTCAGAATAAATTAGTGAATAATTAGCTAGTATGCATCCAGTATTAATTAGGATGTATGTGTGGTATTTTGGGTTTCGCGTTTGATTCATTTGTATAGCTATAGTTTAATAATAATTTAGCGTTTTCAAAATTACAGATTGCCATTCATGAGTACAATGGTACATATTCGAATAATATGAATTTAAATCCAATCCGCCTGAATGACATTTGAAAACAACGCTCAGAAACCGTATGGGCCCATATAACATAAGTGTCTTGCGTATTTATGAGACAAGTATTGTAAAGTGCTTTAAAACATGTCCTGTTTGAATATCAATGAACTGAAAACGCATTCAATTTTTACGAAAGCGTTTCCATCTCATTGATATTGACAAATGTCTAGCTGAGAGAAGTGAACCCTCGTAATGAATATCATCTCACACAGGGGTCAATAAAAATTATGTCAATAAAGTAATCATTGAAAAAGCACATGTGTTTAAACAATTACAAAAATCACCTTTGTCTATGCACAAAGTTACAATTTTAAAATGATGAGTTAACGTGTTATACATATAATGTTTACACGTCTGTGTCGCTGCATATATAGTACACTAAAGGAACCTTTAGTAACAATCCACAATCCACCCACAGCAAACTTAGGCTATGAGACCAAAGGGGGTCCTAATTTCCCCCGTATTAGGGAATTTTGCTGATAATTATTTTCTGACTGCCCTATGTCTGCAGATCACAAAACTACGCTGTTAGTCCTAGAAAATAGTACTTTGCATATTTGTTATTTTACGAGGTATACACCTTATTGAACGAAGAAGTATGATAAGGGTTAAATGAAAGATACTTTTAGATATGTTATTTCATGACTAGATGTATGTCAATGTTTTTCTGATTTAATCGTTTTTAATCGCAATGCTACATATTGCCGTATGATACCTTTACACAGTAAAATACGTTAACATCTAAATCATGATGTGATACAGACGGGATAAAATTACATAGTTTAGTAGATTTTATGCAATAAACATATTACTTCAAGGTTTAGTATTAAACATCACAAACATTACTGGAAAATACCAATGTAATTTACGTTACTAAAATTGTTACTTGGTGTATTCTGGGAAGTACATGTTACCATTATAACCATTCAGTTATTTCTACATTGTAATTACGTTGACGTTCTTATTCCCTTTCTGTAATAAACCACTGCTTTTCTCTATTATATCATTTTTTTCTGCCTACTCAAAATACTAAATTATGCACAATTGTGGCTGTTTTATTCTGTCTGTGTCACACCATTGATTCTCCGTGAAATGGACACATTGTGGTGAGTTAGAAATTAGAAATATTGGAACCATCTTAAATCAGTTAAATGTAATTAAAAAGGCTTGTTAATGTCAATACTAAACATATGATATCTTAATCAAAGAAATTAAGATAACTTTTGTTATCTTGTCAAGAAAGATAACTGTGTATCGGAACGAAGTAATCCAGCCAATCCCAAAAGAACCACCCTGAATAACGACAAGGTATTATTTTAATACAGAGACTACAGATATAGTCTTGATTAATACAAAACTCATCTTAGTTATATTATATGATAATTTGAACACCGTGATACTCTATTTAAATGTTTCGAAGCAAGGCTTGAATCACGCACATCCATCCACATAACAAGCAGAAGTTGGCTATGTTAGAGTAATTGTGATAATAATAATATTCCTGAAAGTCTGCGAGTGTGCCAAAAACAGACGCAGGCAATATGCAATGGACTCTTAAGAGTTCCTAGAGGCCAAAACTATCATTTTTCCGTTGGCACCGAAATTCCTGAAAGTCCGCAAGTGTGTCATTAACAGTCGCAGACAGATGCAGTTAGCTCCTAAGAGTTCCTAGAGGCCAAAAATGTCATTTTCTCAATTGGCAACAAAGTTCCTGAAAGTATGCGAGGGTGTCAGAAACAGTCGCAGATCGATGCAAAGGACTCATAAGGGTCTCTAAAGGTCAAATATACCATTCTCTAAAAGGCACGAACATTCTTGAAAGTCTAGGAGTGTGTCAGAAACAGTCGCTAGATGCCAAAAATGTGATTTGTTCAATTGGCACCAAAATGCCTGAAAGTCTGCGAAAATGTCAGAAACATTCGCAGACCGATGCAATGGACACCTTAGGGCCCCTAGATGTCAAAAATAATCATTTTCTGAATTTGCACAAACATTCATGAAAGTCTGCGAGAGTGTAAAAAACAGTCGCAGACCGATGCAATTGACTCCTAACGGTCCTTAAAGGTCACAAATATTTTTTTAAATGGCACCAAGATTCCTGAACGTCTGCGAGGGTGCCAGATATAGTCGCAGACTGATGCAATGAAATCCTAAATCTAATGTTGATGTCAGAGCTGGCTTTGTATTCAAACTCAGATCTGTATTCACCCACCTTATTTGCGAACGTCGATGTCAGAGTTGGGTCGGTATTTGAACTCGTACATTGCGAACATCGATCTCAGAGCTGAATCGGTATTCGATTCTAGGTCTGTATTCGCTGTCGGTTTACATCGAATGTCGATGTCAGACTTGGATCTGTATTCAAACTCAGATCTGTATTCACTAAGCTCCTTTCACGAATGTCGATCTCAGAGCTAGATCGGTATTCGACCCTATGTCTGTATTCGCCGTCGGTATTCGTCGAATGTCGATCTGGCTCTGTATTCAAGCTCAGATATGTATTGACCCAGCTCATTCCGCGAATATCGATCTCAGAGTTTGGTTGGTATTCTATCATAGGTATAGATTCGCTGTCGGCTCACATCGAAATTTGATGTAAGACCTGGATCTGTATTCAAGCTCGGTAGTCACTGGCCTTAATTTGCGAATGTCGAACTCAGAGTTTGGTCGGTATTGGAACATAGGTCTGTATTCGCCGTCCGTATACATTGAATGTCGATGTCAGACCTGGCACTGTATTGGAACCTGTAATATATTGTAAATATATCTTTGAGACTTTAGCAAGTCTATATCCCCACAGTTCTAAGTAATAATAACTTCCGCCCATATACTAATCCTGCCAGTTGTTATATGTTAATAAAGCAGTGAAGACACATCTTGTGCTTATCTTTATTTACCAAGACTTGATTGTCTTATACATATACCAAAACCCGAAAACGTTACAGAACCTAGGTCTGTATTCTTAGATCTCAGAGCTGGGTCGGTATTCGATCCTAGGTCTGTATTCGCCGTCGGTATACATCGATTGTCGATGTCAGGGCTGGGTCCGTATTCGATTATAGGTCTGTGTTCGCCGTCGCTATACATCGAATGTCGATGTGAGACCTGGGTCGGTATTCGGTCCTAGGTCTGTATTCGCCGTGGGTATACATCGAATGTTGATGTTAGACCTAGCTCGGTATTCAAACTCAGGTCTGTATTCACAGGCTTTACTTTGCAAATGTCGATGTCAGAGCTGGGTCGGTATTCGATCCTAGGTCTGTATTCGCCATCGGTCTATGCATCAAACTGTGGATACGTAGCAGTGACGTTGATTGTTAGGCTTTATTACTTCCCTTCAAAATAAATTTTAGTTAATTAATGAAAACCTAGCTAAAATTTGCATTGTATTTAATAGAACTATTGGTCATTTACTATAATTAAGAAAGAAATAAAACAGTATGTATTCATGTAGTTTTTACAGATTTCATGCATTTAACAACAAATAAAAAGCGTATAGAATATATTGTATTTTTGGTTTCCGTCTGTCAATAATATTGCATCCCAGCTCGGTATTCCCCCAACGTATTTTGCGAATGACGAACTCAGAGCTGGATCTGTATTCACACTTGGGTCTGTAAATAATGATTGTCGATGTCAGAGTTGTGTCGGTATTGAATCTGAGGTCTGTATTCGCCGTCGGTTTACATCGAATGTCGATGTCAGACCTGGCTCTGTATTCAACCTCAGGTCTGTATTCACAGGCCTTATATTTCGAATGTCGATGTCAGAGCTGGGTCGGTATTCGATCCTAGGTCTGTATTCGCCGTCGCTATACATCGAATGTCGATGTCAGAGCTGGGTCGGTATTCAAACTCAGGTCTGTATTCACATGCCTTATTTTGCGTATGTTGATGTCAGAGCTGGGTCGGTATTCGATCCTAGGTCTGTATTCGCCGTCGGTATAAATCGATTGTCGATGTCAGTGCTGCGTCGGTATTCGATTGTAGGTCTGTATTCGCCGTAGGTGTACATCGAATGTCGATGTCAGACCTGGCTCTGTATTCAAACTCAGGTCTTATAACCTAATTATATATTTCATAATAAAACTAATAAATGTAATATAGCTGTTACACCATGGACAATTTCTTTAAGAAAATCGTCCTGACTGTTAACACATGACATCCTTTTTGTTTTTGCATAGAGATATTAGGTAGAACTGAATACACCACACAAGTCTGCAATACCTTTGATCTTAAGTTTATTCCTAAATTTGATAAATTAGGTATATTAATGTGCCGTCGGTATAAATCGATTGTCGATGTCAGTGCTGCGTCGGTTTTCGATTGTAGGTCTGTATTCGCCGTAGGTGTACATCGAATGTCGATGTCAGACCTGGCTCTGTATTCAAACTCAGGTCTGTATTCACAGGCCTTATATTTTGAATGTCGATGCTGTCGAGTTGGGTCGGTATTCGATACTAGGTATGTATTCGCCGTCGCTATACATCGAATGTCGATGCCAGAGCGGGGACGGTATTCGATCCTAGGTCTGTATTCGCCGTCGGTATACATCGATTGTCGATGTCAGACCTAGCTCTGTATTCAAACTCAGGTCTTATAACTTAATTATATATTTCATAATTAAACTAATAAATGTAATATAGCTGTTACACCATGGACAATTTCTTTAAGAAAATCGACCTGACTGTTAACACATGACATCCTTTTTGTTTTTGCATAGAGATATTAGGTAGAACTGAATACACCACACAAGTCTGCAATACCTTTGATCTTAAGTTTATTCCTAAATTTGATAAATTAGGTATATTAATGTGTTTGTCCATGGTGTAACATATCTGTCCATGGTGTAACAATGTCCGTGGTGTAACAATGTAAATCAGGTTTAATGATGTAATTGAAATGAAAACAGTCTTTACAATAGATGTATCTTAAAGATAGCCTGTAGGAAATGCTACATATATGAAAGAAAAAAATAAACAAAACTGTTTTGTTTGTAATATATACAATACAAAGTAGTAGAAAATGTTCAGATTTGATATTGGTGAATTGTATTGCTATACAATTTCATGTGACTCATTCAATTTACAAGTTCAGCAAAATTTATTAAGATATGAGTATTTTCGTTACTATGTACTTGAAAATCAGCTGAATTCAGTTTGTTTAAAGAATTTATTGTTAAATTTTCTGATCGTTACACCAAAGGCAATTTACTTAAGTGACTTTGAAGTTTGAAGTTGAAAAACATATATACACTTGACGAATGTTCTAAGTACACACTTTTAGAACTAGAATAAATCAGGAACATAATTATCTAAACTCACTAAAACTGTATAGATATCATATGTAGGTGAATGTCAATAATACAGAAAAAGAAAAATCAAGATCTACGTAACAATCATTGATACGTGACGAAAATGATAAAATCACATTTTTCTAGTGCACACATCTCGAATATGTGTAAATTTGTTCAAAGCATTTCATACACGATCAATGTTTGACCCCCAAACATAAAGCCATAAAAATATTTCGTATTATATGACGTAAACGACGCTTGAGGAGTGCGCAAGTGCGATAGGAATGCTTGAAACCGGCATGTCAATAAGACGGGTAAGATTTAATCCATTAATTGTCTGTTTTGGGGTTTTTAACTCATGCACATAAGTATTATTATGGTAGCTGCATTTAATTCACGAAAAAATTGCATGTTTATATTGACTCGATTAAAAATTGAGACGTCACATGACGTCATTTACATTTAGTCGCTGAATGCGTCAAAACATGATTATGACAACATCTGACTGATAGTTGTATCACTTTAAGAGCGTGAAATAAGGTGGAAGCGTTGAACTGAACAGAATATGTCCATTCATTTGTATGGAGCAATTTGAGTTTGAGGCATTTATCATCCGAATTACTACTACAGTTTAACAAAACTCACTTATTTTCTATCAATCATGTCTTATGTAAGATACGAATACATTTTCATTACATGGACTTTGATTTTTTAATCAGGTTGCACGATGGTATGGCCGCCTTGTAGCCCGGAACTAAATCCGATAGAATACGTCTGCGATGAGTTTGGGCGTCGCATCGATCACGACGACAACACCAGACCGTATAGGAACTCATAACGCACCCTTTACTTGAACTGAATGCACTCACGTAGCAATTGGTACACATCTTTATCAATTCAAAGCCTCAAAGATGTCAGGCTATCAACAGGGCAGACTGTGGTCATACATGATATTGATGTGCGACTTCGTTGTTTTAAGCAGTGAACTAAATGGTGGTTTTCTAATATGTTGTTATTACATTTTAGAATGGTAATTAACTCAACGTGATAGACAATAGTTTCCTGATTCCAATGGTATGTTCGATTCACAGATAGGTCTAATATTTTTTCAATTAAATGAAAAATACAAAGTGTGTACTTAGAACATTCGACTAGTGTATTGTCTAAATTAAGGGTGCAAACTATACATACATGTCCAAGAAGAGTTTGGACAATAACATTGTACAATTAAAACCATTTTATTTGACAAAAAATATTTAAGAAATTGGGGAGGCTAAAAACCTGCGAATTTTGAAATTGACTCGTACATGACTTCAATATTATCAAATAATACGTGAAATGAAGTATATGCGATACGCTTACGTAGTACATGTACAGGGTGTGTCAAAATGCATGTCCGCTTGTTTAAGTTATACAATTCCTTAATATCTCCTTAACATATCTGATTTATATTATGACCAAATGTCGTTAAAATAAATGATAAAAGTATAACCGGATATGTCTTTTGAGACAACCTGTACATCCATTGATATTGCCAAAATGTTTCATCATAAGCCTCTGTCCCTGATCTTGTGAAGGGTCAGGTGTGTGAATGACCAGGTGGACAACATCCCCCCACGCGTTACAATTCATGAAACGTACGTGTCAAACATCATTTCATAATGGAGTTCTTTTATTATAATTCAGGTTATAAAAAGTATTACTTCATATCTGTTGATTGACCTGATGTTGCAATTGTTATAGCTTTCTGTAACGTGATACCTTGTATCTAGAATAAGAGATTCTAGTCATTGTTGCAAATTGTATAACAACTGTCATGAAAGTAACATAAGTTACGCGTTCGTGTATCCAGAATAACATTACATGTATATCTATAAAACATATTATACACGACACACGATCAACTGACCGCTCGTTATCATTGTAGATTTAAAGAGTATATAATTAAAAGGGAATTTGCTCAAGATCGAACAAAAATGAATATCGAAAATGCATTTAATTTTCAATTTTTATTTCTAAACAAAGGCTTGTGTTATCTCCGGCGAACTATAAACACTGCACAGTGAAATGTTGATAATAAATTGACCTGCATTAAGAACCGTAGAGTTCGTGACAAAAAATCTTATTTAAATTTGAACGTGTCATTCGTTGTGTTAGTGTGTTGTTATTGTGTATCAGTGCAGTGAAACCAGTCTAAAAGAACATCATTGGAACATCTCAAAATGACCTTAGATAAATCTTACCATATTCAATATAAATTAAAATGGTCGTATAATGTTTAATGTCTTTTCAAACTGATGTAGTAAGAGTGGCCATTGGTTTGTTATCAGAAATGGTCTTTAACACAGGTTTGACTGTACTTGGAAAACACATGCTAAACAATGTACTATGTGTCTTAATATATAATGAGAGATTATATGAGTATAAATATATATAAGTACAAACATGTATATAATGAAAACAATAAATTTGTTTCATGTATATTGGTAGTTTATTATTTTGTAATTATCCAGTTTTCAAGGTTATCACAAAAATAAAAAGTGAACATCGAGTTATATAAAATTACAGAACAGCATAAACTATTAGAATGACCTGAATGATTTCACTCGATTGCTCACATGTGCCAGAGATACATCTTCCCAATTCACACAAAATCGTTTGTGGACTTTTTGCACGACCATGCATTTGTGTATTTGGTTTGGATGGTTAAACACCAAATGATCAATGTTTTCCTGGAGGGCTGCTTCAAACGTAGTTTGGTTCTCTGCAATTTAAGCGAGCAGGTATATTGAATAGCATGAAGTAAAAAGTCCATGGAGGAGCACGTGACCTGTTATCGATGGTTTACGATTTCAAAAAGAAAATCCAAAAAAGATGCATTTTGTAAGAATGTCGTGAACCAGACTAATTCCATTATTACATGCGGATAACATCGGTCTTTGTCTTTGTTTGCAATAGTTTATTTACCGACGAAATCAGAACTGTCCGAAATTTCAGTGAGACCATGGAGCTAAACAGGTGACTGCATAAGTACAGCGCTTCCCAGTCAATTGTCATGGAATTATCGGAATTGGTTTATGGTCTTTGATATTGTTGAACACTGAAAACATGTCTTATGATAATACCTTTTATCATATGTTTGACGTCGCGGCAGCGTAATAAAGCCATTATTTATTTTTGATAATACACTAGTGTAATAAAGCTTTGACGTGACGTCACTCAAAGTATAGGCGACGTCGTCAAAGTTATTATAGGGAAAATAAGTAGCTAATTTTATGTTTCGGCTAGAAATGGCTAACATGTGATAAAAAGAACATTACATTGGTGACTTTCCACATTGGATTTATTAAACTCGTTGAATAAAATCGATAAAATGCTCGGCAGAGCCTCGCATTTTATTATTTTATTCAACTCGTTTAATAAATTCAATATGAAAAGACACTCATGTAATATTTATTGAACTGATAGATCTACGATATATATAAGCATATAAATATTATATGGAACCAGGGAGTCATAATATGCAATTAAGTGTCTTGAAAATTGGTTTGTTATACATGAAATTATTTAACAATTTGTTGATAAATTTCGTATGTCAAATTATCGTGCATATAGTTTCCCCAATTTGAAAGCTACCGGCCTATCTCGCTTATTTTTTTCTCACAATTTTGAGATTTTCATGTTTATTTTTATACATATCAGCTGTTGAATTATGCAGATAAAAGATCGAAAATCCTGTCAATTCTCTGTCAAATGAAGTCGGTACATCATTTGCTCGCAGAAACTATTTGACTTGTAAAATATAAGAATTACTATTTTTAATAAGAGTAACAATGCATATCATGGAAGTGTATGACCAAAACATATTACTTGACACAGTAATGCCATCTTTCTTTCATGTTTTTAGTTATTTGTACACCGTATACTTTGCAAATGTTCCAATAAGACACCTTCATTTTTCTTTTATCCCGTTGATGATATTAGAATCAGTAGAAGTCAATTACATTTTTTTAAAAAAAATATTTTTGTTTAATAAAACATTCACTGTACCCGGCAAATATCGTCATTCATAATTTAGAACTAATATTAAACTTTATATTCTTGAACAAACTAAATAATAGTATAGTTGGAACATTTGCACAGTATTTATTTTTTATTATTAAAGATAAGTTAATTTATTTAATGCTAACTGATGAGATATGGAGTTCTATCAGTGAAATAAAACCTATATCAGTCACTGGTTATCACCTACAATGTGACTGATATAAGCTCCGCCCCCTCACAGGGACTACTTTAATTTACCAAAATCTCAACACTAAAATGTCTGTAACTTTCTTATTACTGAACGGAAACATGTCATGTGGGGGTTTTTATTCTTAATTAGACCATTTCCTACAAGTTGGTGTATGATTTAATGCAAAATTCTCAAAAAAGTCGTTTTCACCTATTCACCATAATCCAAGATGGCGGATTTTGAAGTGAAACATATGAATGGAATAACATATTCATACGTAGCCTAACCACAGTGGTAATTTGGCATAAATAGTACCAGTTTTGACACCATAAAAGCATTAAATAAATAGAATATTTGTTTGTTTTGATTGAATATGGTTAATATCTCATCTTGTAGTGATAAAATTTTAATATTTTCACTCGCGCTACGCGCTCTTGAAAATATTGAATTTTATCACTACACGATGAGATATAAACCATATTCAATAAAACAAACAAATATCCTCTATATATGAGACGAAAATATTTATAATAAGCTTCGATTTCACTCCATGTGTATTTCCGTCTTATTGTGTTTGGTGCTCAGTCTGGAACATATGGGCATATTTTCGTAGATTTACGTTATTATAATTCAACGTGAAATTTTGATTAGAATATAAAAACAAAGTTGTACCATCCCAACAGTCTGTTGACTGTTAGTACAAGGAGTAAGTGCTTTGAATGGTTAACAACCAGTTAATCAACGGTTTCCTGAACGGCTGCTTCAAACGTAGCTCTCTGCAATATGAAACATGAAGAATTACTACCTCTGTACGAGTAACAATACCTATTATCGATGTTTAAGGACTTCAAATGAATTAACGCAATGCATATAATCTATGTCGGCATTAGTCTGCAAACAAAACAAAAGTGTGTATCAGCCGTGTCCAAATGAGCCAAAGTGTTCCAACCATTACTACTCAGTTAAAGTTGAAGCTAATATTCTCCAGAGAATTCTAACCGGCGCGTGGTTACACTGGTTATCCTACCGGCGCACACGCAAATATAAAAATTGCTATTTTTGACGTTTGTAAGCACAGGTTACTGTATCATTGATCAAAATATTTTTACTCTTAATCAATGATACAGTTACCTGTGTTTGTAAGCTGGTAATCGACAAAATAATATTATTATATAATGTGGCCAAGCGGATCTGATTCTAGGGCATTTAACAAAGTGAGTATTTATAGAACTCGTAATGTGCGTCATTATGACCGAATAGCTGCTGTGACCGACTGTTGCTCGAAGCAGTACAACCAAAGCAAAACAGCCGTCCAACCTTTCTTCAAAGGGGCTTCACACGAAAATTAAATGAGTTAGTAGCACAGTTCTCGCACCTCTTGACAGGTCATATAACGCGAAAGCGGGTCTTGCTGAGTCACGGCGCCATGTTGAGGTGATTACTTGTGCCAAGTTATTCAAAATCCAACAATCAGTGACAATGTAATTAGCCGCTAAAGCTATATATGCCGGAAGTGACTGGATAAATCAGATTACGTGGTGGTCATCCAAGATATCAAAATATGTATTTGTAACTTTTAACGTCATTAGTTGTTATGTTAAGAGGTGTTTCATCCTCCTGAAGAAAACCTTGTTAGGTCGAAATATTGAGAAATTAGAGTGATCTATCTACAAATATAGTGTCACTCTTTCATTAACTAGCGCGCAATGTCACGTTCGTTCCGTGACGTCATCATAAACAACGACGTCGGACATCTTGATAGACGTCATGTAGACGCAGGTAAGACGAAGAAAATAACCGATCAACCACCAGCTCATTTATGATAGGAAAACCTCACCCTCGGGAATTGCAACCGGCGACTCTCATATAAGAAGTCCGTCAGATCACGTGGCAAGGTGACGGATTATCACTAGTCACATGACCAGGTGACCGATTATCGCTAAGTTTATCAGGCACCCCGTTAACAGGCAGATTTTGCCGGAAGTGACTGGATTAATCAGATTACGTGGTGGTCATCCAAGATATCAAAATATGTATTTGTAACTTTTAACGTCTTTAGTTGTTATGTTAAGATTGTTTCCATTCAATAAATATTTATCGAAATCGACTTGTTGATGTATGATTCTGCAAAACGATAACACACGCATATTATAACCAAATTTCATTGAGATATATTGAAGGTTGACAAAGTTATCATCAAAATTATACGTGAGGACTCAGAAAAGTTGCATAGTATATATATAGAGGATATTACATGAGTGTCTTTTAATAAAATCGATAAGATGCTCGGCAGAGCCTCGCATTTTATTATTTTATTATTTTATTCAACTCGTTTAATAAATTCAATATGGAAAGTCACAAATGTAATGTTCTTTTTATCACATGTTAGCTTTTTTCTTGCCGAAACATAAAATAGCTACTTTTTTCACTATAATAAACGCGCAACTTTGACGACGTCGCCCATGCTTTGAGTGACGTCACGTGAAGGCTTTATTACACTAGTGTATTATCAAAAATAAATAATGGCTTTATTACGGTACCGCGACGTCACACATGTGATAAAATAGAGGGTAAACGCTTCACAACATGTTACTTGCCTTCGCAGACGACTATCTCTCGGACTAGTACCGAGATACCCTCGACGCTCAAGTCGAGAAAGAGGACACTTTATGCACGATGCCGTCTCAACTGCTATCGGGGATGTCTCATTAAAATCGGTCAAATAATAAAATAATTACGGTTGTTTTTAACATGTGTTGATAGATTTCTCAATGACGCTACCCGTTCATATTCCAAGGTTAGAAATTCCAAGCCGTCGCTTGCAGTGAGTCCACTTGCACATACACAGTGTCTTCAAATTACTTCTGGGTGTAGACTTGTTCCGTATTAAATACACTTGTATTCAACATCCAAATGTCTAATGCAGCCATCTTTGATATTTGACCTGGCATTATATTGAAAACATGGTGTTCGTCAGACAACTGTCCTCTACATGCTTCCCATTATTCCTTTGCCTCAACACATGCGCTAGATGGAGAAATGTTAGTACCAACTAGTAATAATATTAATAGGAAATATCATATACTGGATGATTGTTTCTGACAACTCTAGTGCATGTTGAGTGGACGATATCACAACACGAACACATCGTACAAGGCTAACTTCAACGTGTATCCAGAACTATTTACTCATTGCACTAACTCTTACTTACATAATAATGAACACAAAAACAAGTCGTTCAAACTAAAATATTTATTCTCATTTATAACACATAATATATACTTTAATTATCAACAAAGTTAACAACATTAGGAAAGGATCACTTTGTACAAAAACAAATATTTCAATCACCACCGTACATACTGTATCAACATATTGAAGCCTATGGTTATTTGAAGTTATCTTGTTTGGTATTTCAGACCAATATGATACTATATAATAAATAACACTCGTTTCTCGTTATGGTAGCGCTGTACATTATTCAGTGGGTGGGGTATGTCCTAGCTTACATTTCATTATTTTCTCAATATAAAATTTATGTTAAGACTTGCCGTCAACTAGACGCCGATGTTATACGGAAGGGTAGCCGATTACAGTTTGCTAGTTTCGGGAACCTTTTGAGATCATTTATAAATAAAAATGGGGGGGGGGCTTTGCTATCGTGCTCGCTCGGGATGTATTCGCGGATCGGTATACGAAATGTTGCAGCATTTTCGGGAAGCCTTCTGAGAGGCTTCGTAATCATTCGTAATATTGAGCGGTTCCAGAAGGAAGCTGAATCGATGCCGAATACTCCCCAAATACGTCGAACGGATGAGTTATACACACAAAAGCTATGCCGATCATGTTAAGAAACATGCCGAATAGTTTCCGAAGGCGCCGATTGTGAACGGAAAGGATGCCGAGTCTTAACCGTATTTCCCGAACTATACACGAGCGACTGCAGAAGCGACGAGGTAAGTTTGCAAATCATGAATATGTTGCTTTCATCATGGTCCTACAAATCAAGGGCAAGCTGCCAAATAGGGTTGTGTCAGTCCCTATAGAAAACGATGACACAACCAGTGCCCAACGGTTTTCAGCTATAAAGACAAACACCGGAAAGAGACTGTATATCTACCAAGCATTTATGTCTTTTTCATGAGCTCAATATGTCTGTCAGGGTTTTTATACCTAAAATTAGGTCATTCAACTTTGGTGTAGCTGAAACAATGTCTTTTATTTTTTTGTAGCTTAAACTAGCTTAACAATCTTCAACTGATAACAAGATACGTGTAGTAGTTCGGCACTGATATATATATATATATATATATATCGGCAATCTTTCGGCATTCCATCGGCGTCGATTCGAAAAAACACTTCCGCATATGAAACCGCAACCTTTCCGCACGATCGGGAAACATTCGGGGTAAAATCCTGAACTGTCGGCATTCCTTCGCGTTGCAGCGATCGGCTACTTCGGAAAGGTTTCGCTGTTAATACTGCAACAGTTCGTATACCATTCTGCGAATACATCCCGAATGTGCCAGATGGCAAAGATCCGCCAATTTTTATTGATAAACGCTCCCGAAAGGATCCCGAAACTAGCAAACTGTAATCGGCTACCCTTCCGCAAAGCATCGGGATCTAGTGGACGGCAGATCTAAGACAGTTGGCGGTCCATAAGTAAGTACTTCATGAAAGGAAATTCTTTCAATATAACAATTTGCAAACAAAAATTTCAAGATGAGATAATTACAGAATTTCAACATATACGAGGTTGGATTGTAAAGTAGTTTAATTGGTGACATTAAATCGTACATACTATAAGTAATGTAATACGGCAGTTTTAGACCGAGTATCACAAATATATTACCAATATGACAGCAGAGTTTTATAACAATTCGCTGACATTAACTCCTTCATTGAAACATATATCAGCCTATTGGAGACTTAAATACAAATGGATGGCGAAGAAAAACTAAATGAGTAAGGTAATTCAAGTGAGACCACAAGGACATGGAACCTTTTGTTAAGATGTCGTGTTAACAAAACCATTTCAAAACGAATTACTGAAATATTGCCGGTGGTAACTTAGTGAAGATGTCGTTTACTTTCCTGACTGGGAATAAAATCTACTTTCATCTGTTACAAAACTCTCAGTCCATACAAAATAGATAGCCTCAGCTTATTTTGCGTTAGTGTTGGCATGGTAATACCCTACCTCTGACAAATTAAAAGCTAAATCAACGAATATGATTGGTCAATTGCGATCACTTGGTGACACAATATCACCCCATACTGGGTCACTTAATTCAATATCGGGTCACTAAATTAAATACCGGGTCCCCACGTGACCAGGCATATTTCAATATCGGGTCACTAGCGCTAAGAGGAGAATTTCTAGCTGTTACTGTTTACATCCGTCAAGGTCGCTCGATTCACAGACACTTGCTTAAATAACACAAAGATAGACATGTTTCGCTGAAATTTCTCGCATACGGACCTCAAAAAGTTGGTTGTGTAATATTTGTTTTGCAACGCTCCCGTATCTGGTGTGCTTTGGTCGAGCAAACATTATTTTTCATGATAGATATACTGACGGTACTCAATCGTCGCTCCTGCTTTCATAATATTAGAACGATTTGAACGATGGTTCCCAGCCTGATATGTAAATACCGCGTCGCGCGTTGAACGTTTGGAACCAAACCAGTTCAAACCAGTTGATATTTTTAACATAAGTCACCGGTATGTAAAAGTTTGGTTTCAATCCCATGAGGAAATGTTTGAGTTGCATAAAAGAGTTTTCTTCTACATCCAAATACATTGCATACAAAATAAACAAAATCAAGCAGACATTATACGAAAAATCAGGTTAACGGTGACCTTGATCCAACCAGTCCCACTTTCAATCCCAATTGTTGTCTTCACAAAAGCTACCAACATAGCAAGACTCATGATATCTCGTTCCTAACTACTGTTATTGAGCAAAAACAATCTATCTATTTTTATTAACTGAGCTTGACACCCATCAGCCCACTATCAATTGCAAGTGACATATTCATTTAAGCTATATACACTGCAAGTTTCACAATGATATCTCATTCCTAACAAAAGTCATGGAGTGATAACTTTTTTGTATTTTTAGTGACATTGAACTTTCAACCCCAAATGTCGTCTCTTGACCCACAAACTAGCAAGTTTCATGATTTATCTCAATCCTTACAAAAGATGAGCATAAATGCTCTATTTTTAGTAACGATGACCTTGCCCTTGACACCATGGTCCCTATTTTCCATTACTAGTGCCGTCTGCACACAAGCACCTACACAGCAAGTTTCATTGTGATATCTCATTCCGAACTTCAGTTATCCATCAGAAACAAATTGTTTTCTCTACAGCTTATACATGTACATAATAAATAAAGGGTAATAATACTGTCAAACATGCGCTAGAGCACCTCCTAACTGTAGTTGTGTAAAAGTTTTGGGGAATGAATCAGATTTCTCGTCATCAAAGTCAAGTACTCACGCATATATAAAAATGGCGTCACCAAAATAAATACTATAAAACGGGACGCTATATCATTCATTCATCATTTAACGCCAGCCGTAACATGGATAACATTAGTTTCGCTCACGACAACGACAGATACGCCAACGTGGGAGAACGGAAAGGAGAAAAACGCGTGGATCTCAGAGAGTGGGACAACGCCAAACCTACCAAGAAAGAAATTAGTTTGACCTAAGAAGAGTCTTGTAGACAATATCGACCATGCTGAGAAAGCGTTGAAAAACAAAACCGCTTATCAATGTCATTTAGGCGGTAACGTGTATTTGTGAATATCCGCAGTTCTGGAAACCAACAGAGGAAGTCCTGCAGAATATCAACGTTTGGAAGAGGTCATTCCAGACATCGGAGTCTCTACTCCCGAACTCAGTTCGAAAGTTCCCTGCGCCTTTCAAAGTGACCACGCCAATCAACTAGGGATTTTGAGGTGTTCTGAGTGTAAGCCTAATGACATTACGAACTGTTATAATGATAACGAAGCTCGTGTGCACGAGCGGTTTAAAGTGTGACATTGATTTGATAACTTTGGTAAATAAAACCTCCAACATTATTATCAATGGGAAAGCGAAGTCTGTTTCAGAAGCTAAGACGAGACTCAGGCGTTACGCTATATTGATTCAACGACTTGGCTGGGCAGTGACATTATCTGACGTAAAAGTGGTAACAGTGTCGGCTTCGTTCAAAACCGAAGGATTTATACAACGTTGTTCGTTACTACGGAGGACGATACGACCCGGAATCGTTTCCGGCAGCCATGTCACGTTTTGCTAGAATTGACTTTGTTGTAAAACGCTACCGGGGGACGGTCCTAATACCCGGCGCGTTATGTTGAGAGGGGCGAAAACAAATACGTTACTATACGACAATTTTGTTTTTGTATATATATATCGATAATTAACCGGACGTGACGCTTGACCCTCGTTAGCGTTACGAACTTGTATAAGATAAACCCGTGTGAAGAAAACGACTCATTTTTTCTACATTTTATTGAATTCGATATATGGCGTCGAGCGCAGGAAAACGTCCCTTACGACGTCACGACGATAACGTCATAAAATGCGTAGTCTGGACCGGGCGTATTGTTTTTAACAATCAACGTGCGCTTTTATAGTTCACGTTATATTTCTCTAATTTTGTCGGAGTTCTTTTCTCTGTGGTAGGTAACTTTCATTCGAACGTGGGTATTCCCGGTGGCCTGATAGACCAATCTTTTCCAGGCTTCATCGATCTTATAGCTCTTCTTCCGACGTTTCGTAGTCGTTTCGAAATCCGAGAAAGCGTTCTGTTGTATGAGTTCCGACTTGACCAGTTATATGTCTCGAGCAACGGGTGTGATCAAATTACGTATAATCCGGTCGGCCTCCCCCCTTGCGCCGGTATATTTTCTACTATCCAATATGACCCGTTTGACCGAGACGTAATTTTCCTTCGGTCATTCTTTGAAAATGTCTCCTCCATTTTTCGACTTCCAATTTTCCTCTTACAACCGTTACTAGTCTCGCTAGTCTCAGATTCGCCGTTTAATTCGCCGTTATTTACGAGATTATCGAACCAATGAGCGTATTTTTAGTACCTTTCTAATCGTTTTACGGTCGTGGTTCCCCGAGTCGACGATTTCGCTGAGTAGTCCAGGAGCCAACTTTCAAAAGGGCCTCAAAATGGATTTTCATTTACCCCATCTGGTAGAAAAAGTCCGTTGGTATTTTCG
This sequence comes from Spisula solida, assembly GCA_947247005.1. Taxonomy (NCBI): domain Eukaryota; kingdom Metazoa; phylum Mollusca; class Bivalvia; order Venerida; family Mactridae; genus Spisula; species Spisula solida. Next base: position 38,458,490 of record OX365945.1, read on the forward strand.
AATTAATTAGACATTCAGGCTTTGGAAAAAGGTGGATGTCAGATCTGAAAGTGGTGCAGATTTTTTTGACAGGGGCAACAACTCTTGCTTCCGAACAAATTTACGAAAACTACCGATAGCCTATGTTCAGGTGTGAATATTTTGTTTATTTATGTATTGTCACATATTTGCATGGATATTGTTCATTTGATAGTGTGCATCAAATGGACATAAACTGCTAACCGGTTTGAGGTCAAAGTCAAGGTCAGTTCAAGGTCAAAGTGAGAAAAATAGCTAAAAATAAAAATTTGCTCGCTTTTTTTCTCGATATAGCATGTGATTTGAATTCTATTTGATTATAAAAATGATATTTGTGTTGGTCAGTATATATTCTCTCATAATAAGCCATTTATTTGATTAAATATATAAAAAATATTGTCAAAATAGCCGTTTTATGCATGCATATGCATGTTGACATTACGAATTACGAATACCTCTGGCATTCTATGATCTAATTAGTTGTTTGTTTACGAATGGAGTGTCTCATATTGACATGGATATATTGGCATGGATATTATTCATATGAATATATAAATCAAATGGGCATATACCTAAGACAAATTTGAGGTCAAGGTCATTTCAAGGTCAAAGTGAACAAAATAGCTGAAAAACGTTTTTCGTAATATAGCAAATTGTTTAACTCATTTCGGTTATGGAAATGATAGTTGTTTTGGTTAGTACATATTTTCTTGTGATAAGTCATTTTATGCTTGCCGATATGGCATATTATGATCTAATGTGTTTTGTTTGTTTACGTATGTAGTGTCTCATATTAGCATGAATATTATCAATTGGATTGTATACATCAAATAAACATACACATATGACCAATTTGAGGCCAAGGTCAAGGCCATTTCAAGGTCAATGTGAAAATAATAGATAAAAGTAAAGATTTCCTCTCAAATTTCCATATTCTCCAATTTGCACCACTTTAAGATCTGACATCCACCTTTTTCCAAAGCCTGAATTATTCGAAAATACCAAATTCATAAATCCTCGCCGGTCGTCCTCGAGCATAAATTCGTAAGCCTTGGCACTGGCTGCCTTATCGGTGAGTCCTCCGTCCAATTCCTCTTTGTACGCCCGCTTCCTTTTGGGTATTGTTTTATCGCTCGCTTTCTTGGACAAGGGCTCGAAATGTTCGTCGATATCATCGTCGTAATCCCCGTCAACGTTCTCGATCCATTTAAAATTGAGCGATTTAGCTATCGTCGCTGGTGTCGGCTTTCCGTTTCGATCCCGAAGGACATCCTTCATTGACGTGTTTTTGCAAATGACCCGCAGTAGTCGCATGCGATCATATCGACCTTGGCGTCTTGGTTCCGTTCCGTTCCTAGTTGACGCGGTAGTATTAAGGGGTCTTCCCGTCCGCGCTCTGGTTTTGGTGCGGTGTTACCAAAGTCTCCTGTACGCGTTGATCGACTTCGTCGCCTCTTATAATCTCTTCCAGTCGTCCCACGCTTCGCTCGAAGTTCTTGAGCAGCGTTCGCGGATTCTTGGGATCATTTGTCTGGCCAGGATCATCGTTTGTTGTCTGTCCACCGGATTGTTAAACAGGACCAGGTTATGACAATTCTTCTCTGCGTGGGATCAGGTTCCGGTTGAGAGCGATGACAAACAGATTTCTGGTGATGACTGCCTTCCGTGAATAATCCTTGAATCTTTGGCGGCTTCGGTGGCCATGTCGTCGAACTCAATCACGCTACTCGTTCTAGCGACTTATTTTAAATTCCACGCCCTTCATAAACTCGACCCTCGGATAAACCATGTCCGTACGACGTCGTAGATGTGTTGCCATCACTTATAAATCCATATAACAGGTTGTGGTGACGGACTAATTTTTTCGCCGGCTCTTCGTAGCAACCGCGACAGAAAGTACGTTTTTCCGCTAGACTTGGATCCGCTGACTACGCAGCTGAACGGATGACGAAACGTATAATGTTGAGGTGGTGGTGGTTGTAGTGGTGTTGTCATCGCGTATCGTAGTCGTGTTTGTTTCGCCGGTGTCTCAGCATAGCGTCTTTCCTAGAAAACTCTGGTCCGTAAACGTTACATTTCGTCAGTCATGTTGTAGTACGTTCGTTCCTAAAATGTCTCGTGTTCTCTTATAAACTAGTTCCACGAAAATGTAAGCCAAATGTATAACGCTGCGCCGCGTAGAATACTCGGAACGTTTATGTTTGAATATAAAAAAGTTATATATCATATCACCGTGAATTTTGATTGATCAGTTAATTGTCACAAATATATTTGAAATGATGACTGATGTACACTGTTCCTTTTCATTATGGGGGTTTGTTACCCTCTGATGATTCTGTGTTGTGACACTGATATTAGACAAAAGAACTGTTACGATGAGATTTAATTCGTTCTGTTAGAAAATTCCGAAAGCGTGAGGATCTCTCCTTTGTATAATATCGAGCATTTTCCTGTTTATTGCCGATGTTATGTTGTTATGTTGTGTTTATATAGTGACTTATCTGCTATATAGAGGATATTACATGAGTGTCTTTTCATATTGAATTTATTAAACGAGTTGAATAAAATAATAAAATGCGAGGCTCTGCCGAGCATTTTATCGATTTTATTAAACGAGTTTGATAAATTCAATGTGGAAAGTCACAAATGTAATGTTCTTTTTATCACATGTTAGCTTTTTTCCGGCCGAAACATAAAATAGCTACTTTTTTCACTATAATAAACGCGTAACTTTGACGACGTCGCCCATGCTTTGAGTGACGTCACGTGAAGGCTTTATTACACTAGTGTATTATCAAAAATAAATAATGGCTTTATTACGCTACCGCGACGTCAAACATGTGATAAAAACTAAGTTGTATGGAACTGAACTCTGAAAGAGTAAAATTATCAGATATTATTTCACTCGTGAGTGATCACAGAAAATTAAATTTTGATTTGATTTAAAATATTGATTTTCTGTGATCACTCGGTGAAATAAAATTCGATCAACAAATATCCTCTTTTTATTTACATCGCTTAAAAATATAAACCTAGTAACTCTGTAATGTCATTACTACGAAATAAGTGTTACGCGGCTAATAATCATTTTTTCCAGATTGGGACTCACATCCCGGAGAATGTACCTTCTCGGGATTGACATGTATATAAAGTGACCGGATTGGTGTCATTGATTTGAACTCAGGAAATCCTTAAAATGACCATTTAAATTCAATCACAGTTTCACTATGAGTAAGGTTGATTCTATATCAATATAAAGGCAATCATGGCTACTGTAAGTTTTTTTTATATAAGTTCGTATAATTTTGTTGTGAATCATGTTGTTTTGCTCAAAAGGAATAATAAATAATACCATCACAATCTTCTATGCATTATCAAATTCTCTTTAAAAAATGAGAAAAATACACCAAACAGTTACATAGTTACGACGATTCCGACAGTCACTATACATAGACGCCGCACACCAGAAAACTAAACGACGTCACATAACGTCAAACGCAATGTAGGTCCAATGTATGTAGCAAACCCAACGATGTCACAACACAAGGCTACGCATGTCTGATTTTTGGCATACATAGTTCTTTCGTACAGAACACATACATAGTTAAAGGAGATTTCTCGAGTTTGCTGGCTATCAGTCTGATGGTTTTATGTCTGTCTTTTCGGATGATTCCTGTCTCTTTTCGTACGTGAAATCACACGGAATCACTGTCGATGGCAACCTTTCTCTATTGTTGACTTTAATTGATCTGCTGTGTACTTTGAATAGTCTGTGTTGTTTGTTGGTAATTGCCTGACTATACGCTTTTAAATTATCGCACATTTTCATTTTTTCATTGGTTTCAGTCATTTTGTTTCATATTCCCACGCAATTTCTGTAACGCGCCTTAACTCAATGTCACGTACCCGTTGACGTCATGACGTTGTTTTCGTTTCATTATCTGTTCAGTGCTAATACAGTGCTAATTTGATAGTGGATGTAATAAAAAACATTGTATTTTATGGAAATTACCCCAGGACGTTGAATTATGATGTGTTATGTTTGCGTGAGTTTTAGTAGGACTTTAAAAACGGCATTGTTTCAGGAGAACGAAAGATGAAAAATATAGCAAGTTTGTGTTCGACAACCACGTGTAGCAGCGTTGCCCAAGGGTTCCGTTAATTGTCGCATAAGTTGGCGGATTTTTATTCCGTTATATGTTTCAGGTTCAATCATGTTGATCATCCTGATAGTAAAGTTTCATCAATATTTAACAAAAAATAAATCATTTATAAACAAATTATACGAACTTCGCGCGATCACCCCTCGTATTTATTACTTTATTATATTGTGTTTGTATTTTAAAGGGACTGCCTCACATATCAAAAATAAAATAAAATGGTCAAATTTTCGCGTAATTTTGGTATAGTTTCACTATGAGTAAGGTGTAAACAACCACACTGACATCTAAAATAACTTGAGAAACTTCGGCATTTTGTAGTAATTTAGTATCTTTACATCAAAAATTAACACTACTATTACTTAAATTGTCTGAAATTTGTTCGCACTTGATAAAAACGAATCGAAAAACGAACCAAATACCTCACTGATGTTTGTTGATGTTACAGGTCAATCATGTGTGAATTACATAATTCACAAAGCATATTGGAAGGAAACTTAGCGATTGTTTCAAGAAATAAAATACACAGTGGGCGATATTGAGAGTGGTTAAAAGTGCTTAACTGCACCAAATATTTTATAAAACAACTGTCAGTGGCTTTCTATTACATCAATACTTGGTAAGGTTGGACAATTACGATATACAAAATTTTTAGCCCAATCTGTGAGGCAGCACCTTTAAAAAATCGTTTTGTGTTGTAAATGTGTATATTCATTCAGGAGTAATAACGTGTCATGGTATTGTTGTGTACTTTATTATAAAGTATTTATACTTTGTTCCTGTTCTATATGTACAGAACTGGATGCGTTTTTATATATTTCCCTTATATCATTTATGTAAGTCTCCAGACCCTACTTTATAAAATTATACTTAACAACTTTCCTAAGTCCTCGTCTCGTCTGTGATTGTCAGTAATGATATCAAAATCTGTTTTTATGACTTTTACCTTCTTCAGTACATGTATTTATGTTTTGATTGTTTCCATTCAATAAATGTATATCAAATTCGACTTTTTATATACAATTCAGTCAAACTATAACACAAGAATATTATAGCCAAATTTTATTGGGATATATAGATCTACATGGTTGACAAATTCACTATCAAAAATGTATGTGTATAATTGATACTGTGTCACGCACGCACGCATTGTCCCTATGGCGCTCACCTGACGACCAGCAGTTTACGCAGAATCAGTGACCTCGTGACCTAGTTTTTGACCCCAGATGACCCAGTTGCGAACTTGTCCTAGATTTCATAGAGACACACATTGTGGCCAAGTGTCATTAACATTACATCAAAAATGTGATCTCCAGAGTGTTAACAAGGTTTTCTTTGACCTAGTGATTTAGTTTTTGACCCCATGTGACCCATTTACCCACTTGAAGACGTTTCCTGTTTTGACTTCAAAGAGACACATCTGTAGTCTCCATAAAAATAGTCGATTAACAAAATCCTGACTTTTTGCGATAGGGCACCTCATAGCAGTAATTCTTTGAAAGTTACATCAAAATTCCTTAAGAAATGTAGGAGGAATTGCACACAGATGAGTCGGACGGACGAAAGGACGAACGGAAAGACACCTACCATTCTCATATCCCCTTAACCTTAGGCAGGGATTATAAACATACTAATACATGCAACATATCATCGGGCATTCAGTACCCATGTGTTACACATTCTATACATACATACGAATACAACAATACCATATAATTACATAAATAACTGGTTTATAAAACAGATGACAATCATATGGTCAGTAAAGCAACGTCTGTTCAACAATATCAACATGCGCATTTAACTTGAAACTAACCACACACTCAATTTGAAATCAACTTCAAATTAACGGCGCATTCAACATAAAAATTAACCGCGCATCCAACATGAAGGAGTCCGCGCATTCAACGGGAACATTAACCGCGCATTCAACTTGAAAAGTAACCATGCATTCTGCTTTAAAACAAAACGCGCATTCACGCATTCTACCTTTAAACAAACCGCACATTCAACTTCGAATTACCTGCCGATTGAACTTGAAATCGACCGCGTATTCAACTTTAAAGTAACCGCGCAATCACTTTCAAATTTATTACCCATTGAACTTGAAATCATCATACATAGGTGATATATAACTCAGATACATCTCGCAATGTCCATTGTAGCAATACCACGTGACTTTTTGCTACATGTCTTAGACGAAATTTACTTCATTTTGAAAACAAAACTAGCCAAAACTGCTCAATGTGACAGGCAAATAGTTTTACTACATGTACTGCAATCAGGCCAAGAAAACATTTAAGCACGTACATACACTTACACTTAAACATATACGAGTAGTTATACATTATATTTTATATTACATCATGTGTTATATACATTTTTTGTACATGCGCATAAATAGTTTTTGAAACAAGTTTCTACATTTTCTACCAATCATCCTAAATTACTGGTAACATATTTCTAACCTGTACGCGACGGCACATCATTGGATACCCATGTTTGACTGTTTATGTTTTACAACATCAGTCAACCATCATCGTGATTACTCTACTCCCCATTGGCGGATGTAGGGAAACACTATAGTCAAAGGTATCCGACGTCGGAGGGAAAGTATAGTTCGATTTCGAGCACTGAGCCGTGATTGCACTTTTAAGGTTTTATCCGTTAATCGATATAGGTAGGTATAGGTTTAAACAGAAAGATAAGTAATACAATAAAGGCCAAATATTTCATGTGTCTGAATTGTCGTGACGGTAAAGCGCTTTGATACATTGTAAAATAACTTTCGTCAGACCAGGTTCGAATCCCACTTTTTCCCCCATTTTATATTTTTTAAATGCCAACAACTTGCAAAATCCGTGAACTACTAGTATATGTGACAAAACCATATTTGTTACATGTATATTGACGAACGTTATGACGGCTAATCAACATAATATGATATAAATATTGTCAGTTAGCTCGGAATACACAAAAGTAATTCAATTACAAACATATACCTGTAACAATCATATCATTAAATGACCTCCCAACGTAATAAGTCATAGTCTTCCTGCCAAAATGGACTAGTCGGATAGGTCATGGCTCAGGGTTCGAAACTGAACTACACTGTTTGTGTAAAAGCTGTCAAAAATATTTCAAAGCTCACAAATATCTCGAGAAGACGTTTCAACGTGCTCGGTAAGTTAATGTATGGTGTCAGGTTACTGTCATGCTAGTTTATCGTCTGCAATTGGTGATTTCAGTAATATGTAACCATTTTGACTCACACACAGATAAAATACAGGAACTTTCCCTTGTCAAAAGAAACGGGCAAACGGACACACAACAACTATCAGGGACCAGTACGACTATATCATAACGATAAAGAAACCATATTATGTTGTGTATAAACGAAGTAAATAAAAGAAAATAGAGGATCTTGCATGAGTGCTCATTACATACGAATTTTATCAAACGAGTGGACAAAATGATATGACACGATTGTCATATTGTTTTTGTCGACGAGTTTAATAAAACTCGTATGTAATGAGCACGAATGTAGGATTCTATTCATCACATAACCTTAGTGAACGCTCGTTATTATTCAAAATGATGATGTACGCTGCATAGGTTTCAGACATAATTAAGCGGTACAAAGAGCGCGGCGTCATGGCGACGTTGTTATTATCCTGACGTCATGGGCCGATCAAGGCATGGATTGGCTTGCGTCGCGTCAGACTAATTTAAATATTTATTGCACGGTCTGGGAGTGCCGAACGATATTTACGGCACGGCTTTACGGCACTGCTGGAACGCGGGTTATGTGATAAAAGGAAATCTGATTAAAATATTTATCAAATAACACTGTTCAATATTCCACTCGTTCTTTAATATTTCGCCTTACAGGCTTTATCAAACTTGACAGTTACCACTGTACCCTCTTTTTTGTTTTGGCCTCAAAATGTTATTACTTCATATATTTTCAAATTTGGAGCAATATTGTATGACAATGTTTGACGTCAATAATGACGTCATGACGTCATATCCTGTTTATTAAAATTGCGCCATTTTATTAATGCTTTTGAAAAACAAGCTGACCATGTAGTGAAGAAAAGTATCTTTGTAATTTTTTATAAAGCCTGTAAGGCGAAATATTACAGAACGAGTGGAATATTGAACAGAGTTATTTGTGAAATATTTGTCCCTAAATTGGACTTTATTCTGAGACAAAATATTAATGTTTGTTTTTTACTACGCTCAAATTAATTTTCCATCAATCTGTTGTTTTCTTCTCAACTTAAAAAATTATTCAAATAATCAAGTTTTAAGTCATATAGATCCAATAAAATCGGATATGTACCATATTGATTACAAACCAACAACTATCTGGTCCATAAATACACATTTTCGCCTCTTAGAATGAACCTTAAGAAATTTTGACCCCAAAGACAACGAGTGGTGGATTCCTTTCATCACATTATGATAGTTACCGAGTTAAAACAACGTCAGAAATAACGAATTAAAGCCAACGACGTCGAAAAGCTGGTGACGTCACGTATTGGTTATCACACGTGTTAGAGAAGATTGTTCCGTCATTTGTTCTCACATGGAATATCGCGGTATTTATGTCAACAGCTACTCATGTTCTATCCTATACAAATATCGCGAAGGATATATATAGGATCCGTCATGAGTTGTCTTTGGAGATCAACATTTCTCCCACTTTAACTGGTGTAAGATAGGTTTTCAGCTCATGTAAGAAACTTCTTTATCACATAACCTGCGGTCCAGGAGTGCCGTAAAGCCGTGCCGTAAATATCGTTCGGCACTCCCAGACTGTGCAATAAATATGTAAATTAGCTTGACGTGACGTTAGCCAATCCATGCATTGGTCCGTCAATGACGTCACGATAATATCAACGTCGCCATGACGTCGCGCTCAATGTACCGCTGAATTTTGGCTGAAACATATGCAGCGTACATTATCCTTTTGAAGAATAATAAGCGTTTTCTAAGGTTATGTGATAAATAGAATCTTACATTCGTGCTCATTACATACGAGTTTTATTAAACTCGTCGACAAAAACAATATGACACTCGGCAAAGCCTCGTGTCCACTCGTTTAATAAAACTCGTATGTAATGAGCACTCATGCAAGATCCTCTATATCTTACATGAGCGACCAGCGCGTGATTTTATTCCGACGTTAGTTTCGGGATTTAGGGGCGAGTTCATGGCGATATAAAGCTAATGAAGAGGAACATCAATAGGCTCTATACCATTTAAAAAGCATATTCTTGAGCATAACACAACAGCGTACGCTTTATAACGTTATTTTAGAATATAACCTACATTATGAGCCAATGAAAACGACGCATTTTCGCGGTTAAATGAAAATTTAATCAGTAAAATTTTCTCTTAACAGACTTGACGTCTTGCGTTGGCGCTAATTTCTATCGGCCAATCAGAATGCAGAATGTTATATTCTAAGTTAGTTAGAACATATTAAGTAAATTTTAATGACTAAAAAGGCCTCGCTTCGCTTCGCTCGCTCCGCCCTTTTTAATCATTAAAATTTACTTAATATATTCTAACTATAACATAAATGATTGTTTTGATTGAGAATGAACGGCAAACAGCACGTACTGATGACGTTATGATGACGTCATGTTGACGCCATGAAAGCTAAATAGTGTTAGAAAGTCCCATTTTCTCAAATTACGTCGGAGAAAAATAATCCATCATGAGACAGTCGATGAAGGATTAGGATATCTCACCCTCGGGGTCGAATTTTAACCAGGGACTCGGCAAGCCTCGTCCCTGGTTAAAATCCGATCCCTCGGGTGAGATATCCTTATCCTACATAGAAGCTCATGATGGATTCTTATATTCTTAAACGAGTCTAGAAAACTCAGCTTAATAATTTGTTTTCGTGACGAGTTTAAGAAATGTTGACATCAAAGACAACGAATGACGGATTCTTTATATCACATTACCATAGATACCGAGTGAATACAACGTTTTCGCAACGAAAGCTGGTGACGTCACGTATTGTTATCACACGTGTTGGAGAACATTGTTCTGTCATTAATTCTCACATGGAATATCACGGTATTTATGTGATAAAAGGAATATATCTTGTAATATCAGGCGAAAGTGAATATCTTTGATATAAATTATTTTTTTCATCGAACTTGATCGCTTGTATATTTGTTAGCACTGGCTACGGGATTCGTTTTTGGAGGGGGGAATGGGTTGCGTTCCTTCAGTATAATAAATGTATAGAGCCAACTGCTATGCTATTATATGGATATAATTTCAATTTCCTGTGGTTAAACCAAATGTTTGGTTCCAATAGCAATCAACATGCTTTTTATGCTTAGACCCTAAAGTTTGTGAGAATATCATCACAATTACATGTTCATACAAATAAAGTAATTTTGTTTTTATGCGTACGAGATAAACGTTATAGTGCATAACTCGTCACTAAAATACATGTTCATCTCTTTCTCAATGCATTGTCTGTTACAATATGTTTTATAACAAGAACTAAACTAAACTGTGTTATATAAAAAATACGGAAGCGTAGAACGGCCACGTGTTAACAGATGTTTTGCACTAAATCGACTGTCTTTTGCGTCAAGTCAACTTGTTTCTTCTCGATTTGCCAAAATCCGATCAACACATAATGATTAATACGTAATAACGTAAAAGTTTTTAATAAATGTGTATACATTTTTGTTGAATTGCCGGAAATATTTGTGCGTCATGTAATTTTAAGATCCATAAGAAATGACGACACGATTGTGCTAACAGACCAACAGACCAACCGACCAACCAAAACAACCAACATATACTCATTATTTGTTCGTCCTATTTCTTGAATATCTCGTTGGACGTAAAAGCGCAATTCAACAAAAATGTATACAGATTGATTAAAAACTTTTGCGTTATTACGTATTAATCATTACGTGTTCATCGGATTTTTTAGTTAAAACGAGAAGAAACAAGTTGACTTGATGCAAAACATTTAGTTAAGTGTTGGCCCCGATACGCTTCCGTAAAAGTAGCAATTAACCATGATGAATTGATAAAACAAAACATGATATATCTGAACATATCCAAAGGATTCTTATACAGGAATGATTTAAGTACAGATATTACAGATACGAGTATAGGTGTAAACTATATCACTCAAATAATGAAACTTTTCCCAATGATGATACACTTTAAGTATATAGTAATGTCATCTTTATACACTAAGTGTAAACGCTGTTTTGCGTTATTTCTCGGCACGGACAACGTCCAAACATTCCTATTTGGGAGAAAAAAAACGTAGGCGATGTGGAGAGATTATTGTCCAATAGATGTTAACGTTATATTATTGCTGATGAGAGGTATTTGCTCTACATAAGATATGTTGATGCTAAATTCTTACAGTACGAATAAATGCTATTGTTGTTCAAGAGAAACTGTTACTAATCGATTTATTATTATGAGTGGGGTCACTCTGCATACGTAGCAACCTGGGGACAAGCTGTTAGTCATCTTCAGAAGTTTAATGGCCTAAATCAATTAGATCCGTATCTTCTAGCACACACAGGACACATATAACACTATAACGTTGAATTCTTTACTAGGTCATGATGTAATTTTGCTAGTTTTTATTATCGGATGCCAATAGTCAGTAGGTCTGTGAGGGTGTTCCATAATCTCATACCAGTGATCCAGCTGTTCTCCGTGACTATACCAACCAAGTTCCACCTAAATATATACAATCATAGATAGTTCGTTTGTTGCTGCAAACACCCTACTTAGTACTAGTATATTCTGCCATACTTCCAACCATAGGCGATCGGCACGTACAATCAATCCCCCAGCCAATCATAGTTTACCATTGTTTACCTAATTATACGAGGGTGAATAACAAATACGCGGGAAAATGTTCTGAAATCTTTGTTAGCTACCAATATCGGTCAGATGATGGATTGACGTAAAGAACTACAAATACATACATGTAATACTATAAAAATAATGAACTCAAGGAAACATTTGGTCTAACTTATTGAGATATATCCGTCTATGAAGTTTCATGATGATACCTCACATACTTTTTGAGTTAGGCTCCGGACAAATAGCTAGGTATGAAATAATAACTCCAAAAAAAAGGTTATGTAGAGTTGTGGTTCTAGAGCACGGCACTTTTACTCATTGATATCTATCAGCCTATAAAGTTTCATGATGATAACTCACAAACTTTTTTGAACTCAAAATTTTTGAGGCTCCGGACAAAAATATCGGACGGAACGACGGACGGACGGACAAAGCGGCAACTATATGCTCCCCGAAAAAGCTGTACAACCAGATGCAGTCAACCGAAAATCATTCAATGTTTTCCTTTGAAACTTGCATGTAAATTATAAGAATAAGCTGCTAGAGATCATTAATATTGATGACGTAATTTGACATTATGAGCCCTCATTTTCTGACAACGACTTCAAAGCAAATAATTCTAAAACGAAATTTTGGCATATAATATTTCTAACATAAAGCATTTTTTTAGTATAAGACCTATGTGGCCGAGCAAAAGGATCCTCCAAGAGGTGGTAGACGGTTAACTGAGTACCCTGCGGTCCCAGACAGAAGCACAATGTCTCGGAGGAGTCTAGGCCCCTTGATGTATGACATGCATGACCCACCGGCTTTTGGATATGCTCTGCATTCAGCAAACCTAGTCCCCAGCTCCACTACCTTGTTGATGGCTCGGAAAGTCAAAGGCTATTGGAGACAACTAAGACAAACAAGAAATTATGCTCCCCGAAGCCAGTGCTTGTCCCAATATGGGAAATAATGTGTTACAGATACACAGAAACAGGTTAAAAAAGAAAATAATGTAGAGTTATGGACCTTTGACACAGTATTTCACCTTGAAGGTCTCTATCATTATGTGAAGTTCCAATCAAATTGCGTCAATACTGTTCAAGTTATGGGCCAGACAAACATTAATTTATATACAAAAGGGAGATAATTAAAAAAAACTAAGCAAGGTAGTGTAACGGTTTTTTGACACTGCACTTCCCCTTGATGAGATCTATTCACCTAAAAAGTTTTAAATTGATATCTCTTATACTGTATGAGCTATGGCTTTGAAAAGAATTAAGTATGAAAACTTACGAAGGGGAATAACTAAAAAATATCCAATGAAGAGTTATTGTTCTTGTGCACTGCGCTTCCCCTAAATGAGCTATATTTACCTATGAAGTTTCAAATTGATATCCCTGATACTGTATGAGTTATGGCCCGGACAAGAATTAAGTATAAAAAATCACAAAGGGAAATAACTAAACAAGTATGCAATGATGAGTTATTATTCTTGTGCACTGCACTTCCCCTCAATAAGCTAAACTTGATATCTCTTATACTTTTCAAATTATGGCCCGGACAAAAATATCTGACGGAACGACGGAACTACGGAAGGACGGACGGATGAATAAAGCGACAACTATATGCTCCCCGAGAATTCCGGGTAGATGGAACTCGCTAGCATTGTAAATGCAATCATCTACTGGAAGGAAAACCCAGAGAGGTTATGCGTTGCATTAGCAATTCAACCATTTAAACAAGAGGGCCCAAAGGGCCCTAGGTCGCTCACCTGTTATAGCAGTACATGCAAGACCTGTGATTTGTGACCCTGATGCAATATCGCACTTGACCTAGATTTCGTTGAGATGATCACTCTGACCAAGTTTCATAAGGATTAGGCCAAAATTGTGACCTCTAGTGACTATACAAGGTTTTTCTATGATTTGACCTTGTGACCTAGTTTTTGACCCCGGATGACCCAATATCGAACTTGATCTAGATTTTGTTTAGATGATCATTGTGGCCAAGTTTCATAAATATTTAGTCAAAATTGTGACCTTTAGTGTATACACAAGGTTTTTCTATGATTTGACCTTGTGACCTAGTTTTTGACCCCGGATGACCCAATATCGAACTTGACCTAAATTTTGTTGAGATGATCATTGTGACCAAGTTTCATAAAGATTAGGTCAAAATTGTGACCTCTAGTGACTACACAAGGTTTTTCTATGATTTGACCTTGTAACCTAGTTTTTGACCCCGGATGACCCAATATCGAACTTGACCTAGATTTTGTTGAGATGATCATTGTGACCAAGTTTCATAAAGATTAAGACAAAATTGTGACCTCTAGAGTCTACATAAGGTTTTTCTATGATTTGACCTTGTGACCTAGTTTTTGACCCCGTATGACCCAATATCGAACTTGACCTAGATTTTGTTGTGATGATCATTGTGACCAAATTTCATAAAGATTAGGTCAAAATTGTGACCTCTAGTGACTACACAAGGTTTTTCTATGATTTGACCTTGTGACCTAGTTTTTGACCCCGGATGACCCAATATCGAACTTGACCTAGATTTTGTTGAGATGATCATTGTGACCAAGTTTCATAAAGATTAAGTCAAAATTGTGACCTCTAGTGACTACACAAGGTTTTTCTATAATATGACCTTGTGACCTAGTTTTTGACCCAGGATGACCCAATATCGAACTTGACCTAGTCAAAATTGTGACCTCTAGTGTCTACACAAGCCAATTGTTGACGGACGGACGGACGGACGACGGACGGACGGACGACGGACGGACGACGGACGACGGACGAAGAGTGATCACAAAAGCTCACTCTGTCACTTTGTGACAGGTGAGCTAAAAACCAAACTGCTGCGGAAACTGATACAGCAATACTCAATACAACTCAATGAATGACGGAAGCCGGTTAACCAGAAATGGATTTAACTACAGGAATAATACGTAGGAGCGTGGAATGTGCGCACCATGTATGAGGCCTGGGAAAACAGCACAGGTTGTTAAAGAGATGAGGAAATACAATTTTGACATTCTTTGTGTGAGCGAATGTAGGTGGACAGATTCAGGATCAACGAGAACATCAATATGTAAGAAAATTATTTACTCCGGCAGACATGACAACCATCACTCTAGAGGATTAGCAATTATTATGAACAGAAAAGCATAACAGCTAGATTCATCATTCAATGCTATGCACCTACCAATGATTCCATTGAGGAAGAAAAGAAAACCTTCTATTAGAAACTACAAAGCGTAATTAGCAAAACATCATTACTTGACCTTCTTCTACTATGTGGAGACTTAAATGCTAAAGTTGGTAATACCAATGCAGGAAGAGAGAAGATAATGGGGAAAATGTAGTAAGAACTATAGATCAGAATGGTGAATTATTTTGTAACCTGTGTGAATTAAATGATCTAGTGGCATTCTATTCCAACGTAAGGATATCCATAAAATTACATGATTTTCTGCAAACAGAAGAGATTCAAATTGTTGCTGCAAACACCCTACTTAGTACTAGTATATTCTGCCATACTTCCAACCATAGGCGATCGGCACGTACAATCAATCCCCCAGCCAATCATAGTTTACCATTGTTTACCTATTTATACGAGGGTGAATAACAAATACGCGGGAAAATGTTCTGAAATCTTTGTTAGCTACCAATATCGGTCAGATGATGGATTCAAATCAAATACATTGTAGACCACATTGCAATAAATGGTAAATGGAGGCACTCCCTGCTGGATGTGAAAGTGAAAACGGTTGCAGATTGTGGATCAGATCACCACCTAGTAGTGAGTAAGATCAGACTGAGTTTGAAAAAGACCCAAAAAGCCAGACTAATCGAAAGTTATAACTTTCAGAAACACACAGAAACTCAAAGAACCTGACGTCCGACAAAAACTCAGAATACAGCTAAGGAACAGGTTTGCAGCTTTGAACACAATTGAAGATATTGAAAACAGCACTGGTGAGAACATTGAAAATGAGTGGGATGCCATCAAGGTCATTTATAAGGAGACTGCCGAAACTGTACTTGGTTCAAAAGATCATAAAAGGAAAAAGTGGATGAGTGATGCAACCTGGAAAACTAGAAAAAAGGAAAATCATAAAACAGAAATTAATTCAAGCAAAGTCAGAGATGTAAAAAGAAAAACACCAGAATGAATATTCACAGAAAGACAAAGCAGTAAAAACCTAAGCAAAAGCAGATAAACAGAAATATATTGATGGAGGTAGCGAGGCAGAAGAGGCTGCGCTTTGAGGAGGTGAGCATGTTGAAAGCTGTGTGGGAAACAACAAAACACTGACAAACCCGTTAAAAGTAAAGAAGGACATCACAAAAAGAACAAGTAGAAAGATGGACAGAACACTTCAAGGAAATATTGAAGAAAGATAATAGAGACGAAATGTTTAACATACAACCATTTGGTGAAGAGTTGAACATAATCAAATTATTGCTAAAATTAAAAAATGGCAAATCGCCGGGAATAGATTCCATCACATCAGAAGAACTAAAAGCGGACACAGAAACTACCACAAAGGTACTGTATTCTCTGTATGTCAAATATGGGAAAGTGAGAAGATTCGAGATGACTGGACCAAAGGAATAATTACCAAATTGCCAAATAAGGTTGATCTTACACAATGCGATAATTGGAGAGGAGTTACTCTGCTATCATACCAGGGAATGTCTTCCTCAGAATTGACGAAAAGCTAAGAGAGGAAAAATCTGGGTCTAGAAGAAACAAAGGTTGTATAGATCACATCTTCACCATCAGAAATAGTATAAAACAAACTTCAGAATGGCAAAGCAAATCATCTTAAACTTCATTGATTTCAGAAAAGCATTTAATAGCATAAATAGAGCTCCATGTGGAAAATTCTTAAAACATATGGACTACCTGATAAAATCATAACACTGATCAAAACATTCTATACTAGCTATAAATGTAGTGTTATACACAAAAGAGTACAGACTGAATGGTTCAAAGTTAATACAGAAGTACGACCGGGATGCATTATATATCCTTTTCTCTTCATCACTGCAACAGACCATGATAGGATGGGGTACTACGTGGTTTGAATGATAGGACGCACTTCAAAATTGTTCCGTAAACAACTAAATTTTAGCGGGTTAGGCACCATGACTAAGACCATTTAATGACTATTTTCACCCTTATATCATGTGTATTCCAACGGTTCAAGTGTGCGAACCTTTCGCCCACAGAAGCGAATACGACGAACATCATAATTAGTCTGGCCAAGGTAGACTGGATACCTGGATTTTTGGTATATAGTTTTTTTCTCTTTTGATTATGCTTTAGCACATATTCACTAAATAAAATCAGGTGGGTGCATCGGGTTTACCCTTGGGCAACTTTTTTATTGACGTTTATTGATCTAATGGTCAAACGGCTTAAAATGCCTGAAATACAACACATTTAAAAGGGGAAACTTTAGCCATGTTTTGTTCTCGAATAAATAGATAAACAAGGATATGAAGTACATGTTTGCAACAAATTAATTACTGTAGCCTATGTTTCTCTTACTAGTTGTGGTATTTTATGTTACCAATGTGTATTTGGTAACAAGGCGTATTGTATTTTCTCATTACTAATCTGTTTTACTTTTTAAACATAATTTTTTGTGTTTTCTTTATAACATATTGGTACATGATCACGTTTTGGACATCACTATAATAAAAGAAACCTCCATTACTACCCTTAAAATTTTCATAAAACAACCGAATAACAAATGACACAACTATTTGTTGTAATCTGATACACTTTATGTTATTTCCAAAAGGGAAAAGCACATAGAACTAATGTTTACAAGCAATTATAATTTTTCAAATTTACTGAACCAGACAAACCTTTATCACTTCCCAACGTTCGTGCATTTATAACGTTATCAATTGCGTAGATGTGGGTTTAAATATACAAAGGTACACTAATAAGGCTTGATTCTATGGGGGTTTTTAAATCAAACTTCTGTTGAAAATTGAATTTAAGATTTTTAGATTCTGAATTCTCATTCTTTTTTTATATTGAAAATTGAATTTCAGTTTTTGCTTTTTGTTATTAAAATGTGTTTAGTAAGGATGGTAACGGAGGTTTTGCTATACCGGTAACGTTTTTGTCTCTGCGATGTACTCCCGATGGAAATTAATTTGGGTCCTAATTTTCGGCCCACAATATTCCTTGACATCCATGTTACGTGTGCCTTGAGATAGTGTGGGCTTCCAAATAGATGTATGCATATGTACATGGTTAAGATTTTAATGAATACCTCTATTGTTGGCAGGAATGTGGGTGACTTTGAAGTTTGTACGTTAGTTTTACCAACCTACGTGTATATAACCAAAACGTTGTGATGGAATTCAGTCATTTCACTCAATAAATTTGTCCATAACCGGCCCAAATGCATTGGATACTTTCCTCTAAGTATCTGGCTCTCCAAAACATTAAAGGCTTAGTCTTGTATTTCTCCACTTCCAAACAATGTTTATTTACCAATACCAAAACTGTACATTGGCAACGGTACATGAACGTGCATGAGTCCGCAATAAGTCAAGTATTTTACCATTGAATGTTTCAACTCGATGTTTAATGTCAATTAAATAACGTTCTACTAGCTCCGCCCAACCCAATATGGATTTAGATGCAGTTATGTTCTCACAAAGTATTTGTTATTGATATAAATACTAGTATTAGGTGCAGGTGTAATATATTTATACAAACTTGTGCAATGCTATGGGCTTGCGGGTGATTATTCTCTGTTATTTATTGTTTCAAAATCAATGGTTATACGTTATTTGTTATCAAGATTTGTTTAGTAATGATGGTAACAGAGGTTTTGTTATAACTAAGCATTTTTGCCTGTCCGATGTACTCCCGTTGGAAATTAATAAGCTTCAGGAGGCGCACCGGGACAATCGTGATTAATTTGGGGGAAGGGGTATCAAGAGACATCGGTAGTACTTCTGATATGTTCCTGGCGTTATTGTTTCTGTCCCACTGTCTCGGTGTTGTACTACTGATGGTTATTAGGAGCCTCTGAAGGCGTTAGTAACAAGATTCCCCGAGAAATCCCAGAAACACCCGGAGTCTCGGGGAACGATTGTGGATGCTTCGCTAAAGTGTCAGGAACCCTCGGGGATATTTAAATGTTCGCGAGCATTCGGCTATATTTCGGTGACGCGGTCCCAGAATTTATTCCTCGAGTATTCGCTGATATTTAACAAGGATGATTCGGGATGTAGTATATTTGGTACTGGGAGAACTCACGAAGTGTTCCCGGCGGTGTACGTCGGTCCCATTGACTCAGGGATTTACTCCCTATGCCAATATGGAGCTTTAGGGAAGTTTGTGCAAAAGCATCGGTAGTAGCGGGAGCCATCGGGAGAAACTAAGTGTAATTCCACATTGCTGATGAGGATTCTTTAGTTGGACATAGGCTTAAGCACGTAAAAATGTATTCAAGGTATTATACAAAACACAAAGATAAATTGTAATAGTCAAACACACCTTTACGAGCAAATTCAAATCTAGCATACCAAAATAAGTTTGGTAACGAAAAATAGCGCAACTAGTAAGAAAACGAAGATTACATCAATGTTTTGCAAACATGAACTAAATATAAAAAATAATTCAAATTCCTTTGTATAATAAATCTGTTCTTGTTATGGAGGTATTGACTGTAATAGGGAGAAGTCAAAGTCAGTATTCATGTTGTAACCATTCATTGAATATAGTGCAACATGAAGAGAATAATTATTACAGTAACGGACATTACAAATCAGTCTAAATGAATTAGAATGTATTAGAATAGTCTTTGCTTGAGTTCTGTATGGTAATAGTTTTGGAAAATAACATTATGTTTGAGAATACAACACAATTATTTGTGTCGTTTCCTATATGGTTGTTTTAAAGAAAGTTTTAGGGTGGTGACGGAGGTTTTTTTATATTATGGTGATGTCAGAAACATGATCATGTACCAATATGTTCTAAAGGATAACATGTATATATACACAAGATAATAAGATACATTTTAATAGTAAAACAGATTAGTAATGAGAAATACAAATTTGCCTTACAACCAAATGCACTTTGGTAACGTAAAATACAATAGCTATTAAGAGAAACATAGGCTATAGAAATTAATTTGTTGCAAACAAGTACATTATATCCTTTTCTATCCATTTGTACAAGAAATAAACATAATTATATGATATAGTGATTATAAATTATGAGTTTTCACAATTAATATGTGTTATATTTCAGGCATTGTAGGCCGTTTGACCATTAGATTAATAAACGTCAATAAAAAAAGTTGCCCAATGGTAATCCCGATGCACTTACCTGTATCAACAGTGAATATGTGTTAAATCATAATGAAAAGAGAAAAAAACTATATACCTCAAAGCACAGATCATCAAAAAATTGCCATTTCTGAACAGACAATTTGCACAATTATATTTGTTTCATTGAAATGGGATAGGGCGCACGATACATTTCAGTCAGCATAGCTTTCATCACTGTTTATATAATTTCATATATTTATACAATATTTCTAAAGTACCGGCACAGCATGAAAAGTTACGTTTAATTTACTATTAAACGTAATTAAATGTACAATGTAATTATATTCGTAATTTAGATACATTTAACAGAAAAAGTAGCTATTAAATTCCATATTTAAGTTCAGTTTAATACTAGATCTACATTTAAGTCAAATTATTCCTACAAGTTTAAGTGTCATTTAAGTTGCATTTAAAAGTGATTAAATATAGAATATAAATGGGATTAAATGCACATTTATGCAATATAAACGCAAACTTAAATGCGTTTAAAGTTTAACTTAAATTTGAAATTTAAATTGCATTTAAAGGTGATTAAAATATCTTCTTTTTTTGTTTTTTATAAAATTTACCCTGCACATATAGTACAAATAAGACAACAAACCGCACAGCAGTAAACAATAAAAATATTTCTGTACTGTACGATTTGTAAAGTTATATCATATGTTTTTATGTTACGTATATGTACTGCTTTTAATTTCAATGTTCATGAGCAAATATGAATACAGAATTTAAAGATGTTACACATACACTAGTTCACTATGAAACTACTTAACAGTATAATTTGTATTTATAGTATATTTAACGGCAAGGAAAAGATATATACAAATTGTACTCATATTTTTATTCAAGGGAGGTAATAAAACCTAAAATTCTTCTAATTTTAAAATTTGTGAAATAAAATTTGGAGATCTACATGTGAACTAAACGCGAATCTAGTTGTATGCCTGTACTAGTATTATTTGTGATTATATATATAAATAAAATTTAATTAATATACGGAGAATAAATAGAGGATATTTGTTGATTTTGGTGTAAGATAGAATTTTATTTCACCGAGTGATCACAGAAAATCAATATTTTCACGAGTGGCGTAGCCACGAGTGAAAATGTAATTTTCTGTGATCACGAGTGAAATAAAATTGATCTTACACCCAAAATCAACAAATTTTCTGTTTATTATAATAAATATGTGCCGTAATTGGCTTAATTGGAAAAATCACGTCGAAATTAGAACGTCACGACGCGATAATTATGACGTCATGATGACGTAACGCATATTTTAAAGCCCGGCGCCGTTGACGTTACGTTTCTTTTTCTGCATGATACTGGAACCAGCTTCTAAAACAGTGAAAATAACAAAGTGGTAATTTCACTGTTATTTTCACTGTTTATTTCACTGAAAAATCTCCATAATCCATTGAAAGCAAATAATAAATAGAGGATATTTGTTTGTTTTGATTGAATATGGTTTATATCTCATCGTGTAGTGATAAAATTCAATATTTTCAAGAGCGCGTAGCGCGAGTGAAAATATTAAAATTTTATCACTACAAGATGAGATATTACCCATATTCAATCAAAACAAACAAATATTCTATTTATTTAATGCTTTTATGGTGTCAAAACTGGTACTATTTATGCCAAATTACCACTGTGGTTAGGCTACGTATGAATATGATATTCCATTCATATTATTCACTTCAAAATCCGCCATCTTGGATTATGGTGAATAGGTGAAAAAGACTTTTTTGAGAATTTTGCATTAAATCATACACCAACTTGTAGGAAATGGTCTAACTAAGAATAAAAACCCCCACATGACACGTTTCCGTTCAGTAATAAAAAAGTTACAGACATTTTAGTGTTGAGATTTTTGTAAATTAAAGTAGTCCCTGTGAGGGGGCGGAGCTTATATCAGTCACATTGTAGGTGATAACCAGTGACTGATATAGGTTTTATTTCACTGATAGAACTCCGTATCTCATCAGTTAGCATTAAATAAAACAAAATATCATTGGCACTTAAACCCGTTTTTTTCATGCTGTGCGGTATCCGGTATTTACTGCTTTACATACAATCGCTATCATCAGTATACCTTTTCAATCTTATTATATCGTGTGTCTCAAAAATTTAAATTATTGTAATTATGTCCATCCTTATTATAGAATCCATTGAATGTAAATTGTGAGAATTTCATAGGAAGCAATTGTCAAAGAAGTGTTGCATTAGTCTATAAAACAAGTAATTATTAATTTTATGATTCCCCGACATTGAATAAAACATATATATAATATAACGATACAAAATACCTTGGCATAACTTCCTCCGGTAAGTTTTAAAATAATCGTTACACGACATGTACATTTTTGTGTTTACTTTCTTCACACAGATGAGTAGAATGAAGTAAAGAACCATAAAATGTTATAAAATGAGACAAAATGATATTTCAATGCAGAGTTAATCATGCCCGTTCGTGTTATGACATCTGTAGGAACCGGAGGGACGGTTGGTGCACAAGCCAGATACGCACCAACGCTCCAGTCATGGCAATGTTATGACACGAAAACAATGCGTAAATGCTATTATAGCATAAACACATCAATTTATGCCCATATTTTTACAAAATAATGTGTTTTAGTTCGAGATTATATGTCGTCTTTGTCTAAACAAATGTTACGTCATACCGCATTTAGAAATAAGCTCCTTCTTCCAGGACCTTTAAATACCCAGACAGCGTGTGAACTCGTGTTTCTTTTTATTTCATTACAGAAACTCCATTTGAAATCCCCAAAATAAAATTTGGAATTACAGTTCATAGGACTCGTAAACCGTTTATTGGCGTTGGCGGAGCCCGACATGCACATACGCAAATCTGGACGTCAACAGCGCGCGTGAATCGTTATGGTTTATGGTTTTCTTCCCGTTCTGACCTACCATCCACTACAACCCAGAACGGTTCCCTAAACCGACATTTGCCAAATCGGGATGGTTCGTTATATTTTCGCGATGTTCTGGAACCATTCGGGACCTAAACATTTTCGGCGTTCAACTTTTAAAACTTTGAAATGCCTTGTTCTTCTGGGAAATCGGAAAACCATCGGCAACAGTTCAGGGTGTTCGTCATTCACTCGGCATCTTCTTGAAGCCTTCTGAGAGGCTTCGTAATCCTTTAGCCATCCCGAGCGGTTCCTGAAGGAATTGGTTTCGAAGGCGACGAATGGATCAGTTCTACACACGGAAGCTATGATGATCATGCTAAGAAACATGCCGAATAGTTGCCAAAGGCGCCAGTTGTTAACGGAAAGTATGCGGAGTTGTAGCCGTATTTACTTCAAACTATACAAGAGTGACAACGAAGCGATGGGGTCAGCTTTAATCTTAAATACATCGCATTCATCATGGTCCGAAAATGCAAGGACAAGCAAACAAATAGGGTTTGAAGACCCTATAGAAAACGATGACATAACCAGTGCCCGACAGTTTTCAGCCAACGAAGGCGCAAACAGGAAAAAGACTACCGGTATATCTACCAAGGGTCGTAATCCTTTTAATTAACTTAATATGTATTTTTATAGCTGAAACTAGATAATTCAACTTTTTTATTGCTGAAACAATGTCTTTTACTTTTTATAGCTTAAACTAGTAAGATGAAGGCGTCTTCCATCCTTTGTGTTCAACTTTAGCAACTGATAACAAGATTTTAGTCCGACATTGTTTACATCGGCAACATTTCGACATTCTATCGGCATCGATTCGAAACATTTCTGTATATTCTGCAATTAAACCGCAACCTTTCCGCACGATCGAGAAACATTCGAACCAAATCCTGAACTGTTTCGGCGTTTGTATTGCAACATTCCGAATGCAAATTTGCAAATATTTCAGAAAATGGGCTCGATGCCAAAGCTCCCCAACATTTTAATTGATAATTGACTGAAGCAGTAATCGGCTACCCTTCCTCATGACATTGGGGTCTAGTCGGTGGCATGTCTAAAGCTTATGTTTCATTAAATATTTTCTGCCTCGGCGATGTACTCCCAAAAACATTAATGAGCTTTCAGGGGCATCGGGAGCAGGGACCTAGTGGTATAAAGCGAGTTTCATGAGACAATCTGTGAAATCGGGAGAAATCATGATCAATCTGGAGGGATCCGGAGAACTCCCGATGATTTCTCGACTTTATGCGACGGTCCAACTGCCTCGGGGATGTACAATGGATTGAAATTAGGAAGTTCCCCCGATATATGAGGGAGGTTCCCCGATGTCTTGAGACAGTTAGTGACATTGCGATTTTATTTCGGGAATATTTCGGGCATCCCCAAAGCACCCAGATCCTCAAGGAATGATCGGGGATGCTTCCGAGATAAAAACCTATTCAAAAAGGTATATCACAGGCTTCTCAGACTAAAGTGTCCGGAACCTTCTGGGGTTTGTAAATATTTGGCGAACATTCAGCGAACATTCGCGGTCTTGGGATCTAATCGCCGAATATTTCGTATTATGGCACAGCTTGATAATTGTAAGTTTATTTTACTGTTACTATTGCAATCTTTCGTGGACACAACATTTCTAAATTGAGTTTAAATGTAGAATCTGTCTCAAGTTATGATGTCCTAGTCATTTCATTCAATATTTCTCGCCTAACTGAGATGCTATTTCATTGAATGGTCCTTAGTTCTTTAAATAACTGCTTCCTTTCGTAATTGCATCGTGCGTCCTTTCCCGTTTCAATGAAAAAGTATAATCGTGCACCCTATCTTTCATGCAAATAATCTGTTATTTTGTACAAAAACGCACCAAATATCAGATTCTGGTGTTCGTTGTATTCGATTCTAAGAGCGAAATGTTCACACAATTGAATCGTTGGAATACGCATGATATAAGGATGAAAATAGTCATAAAATGGTCGTTGTCATGGTGCCTACCCCGCTAAAAGTTTATTTTTACGGAGCAATTTTGAAGTGTTTGATAAAATGACACAATCAATCATGGAAAGCAAGGTACCAAAAGATTCAGCGGAGAAGCCATTGCTTGCTGGTCGGGGTGTCCAGAACTTAACAGAACTCGATGATAAAAATTTACCTCAAAGAAAAGGTTCATCCAACGCCGATTGGCAGGCATTTTTTAGTGCGTCCTATTATTCGAACCACGA
The DNA here is from genome assembly GCA_947247005.1 of Spisula solida. Lineage (NCBI taxonomy): Eukaryota > Metazoa > Mollusca > Bivalvia > Venerida > Mactridae > Spisula > Spisula solida. Next base: position 38,484,067 of record OX365945.1, read on the forward strand.
GATTCCCCACCGTGATAGATTGGTGTATGAGAACAGCACTGGGAAACAAGAAGACTGGTATACGATGGACTTGACAGTCCTTTTAAGAAGATCGGGATTTGCAGATGACATCTTTTTACTATCAGGCAGCAAACAGTATATGCAACAAAAAACGTCATCGCTTGAAAATACTGCGAAATCAATAGGCCTTGAAATAAATGTAAAAAATACCAAAGTTATTGCAAGAAATAAAGGAAGTTGAAGAATATACATATTTGGGAGCCATCGTCAGCAAAGAAAATAGAACATCAAAAAAGCAAGAATTAGTAAAGCAAGAGCAGCATTTTGTCAACAAGACCTCTCTGGAGATCCAGCAGTTCTGCGAAATCCATCCTACTATGAATGTTTGAGACTCATTTTGACTGACACCAGAAAACTTAAAGCTTAAATACCTGCCTAAGAAAAATCTGTAAGATATTTTGGCCAAAAAGATAATAAACGAAGAACTATGGAAGAAAACATCCCAAAAAGACATTGAGCAAATCAAGCAAAGAAGATGGAGATGGATTGGCCATGTAATGAGAATGAAAAAGACCAATCCAACAAATGTCGCTCTTCGAGATTTAAGCTATGGTGTGATCTGATTGGTTTTCCTAATCCTTAAGTCAAGTAAGATCAATATTGAATACCACCCATAGGCCTGGAATGATGTTCGTGATTCTGGCGTTCGTTGTGTAAAGTGTAAAATTGAAGAACTGAAGTTTTAATATATCCTGAAAGTAAAATGTATTACCTGCAGGATGGTGTCCGTAACATTGCGTTTGAATAAATAGAAACAAGAGGGCCAAAAAAGCCATAGGTCGCTCACCTAGTCGTAGTAGTGGATGCAATCCCCTATGGTGACCTAAGTTACCATTTACATTTTCTGAATAAGATTCAAGAAAATCCAACCTCTATTACAAGATGTTTTACAATTTGATCTTGTGACCTAGTTTTTGACCTCAGATAACGCCATATTTGATCAATGTGACCGAGTTTCATAAAGATTAGGTAAAAAATGTGACCTCTGGTGACTACACAATGTTTTCCATGATTTTACAAAGTGACCTAGTTTTTGCCCCGTATGACCCACTATCTCACTTGACCTAGATGTTGTTGCGATGATCGGTGTGACCAAGTTTCATAATGAATAGGCCAAAATTGTGACCTCTATTGTCTACACAAGCAAATTGTTGACGGACGACGTGTTCACTTTGTGACAGGTGAGCTAAAATATACTGCAACTGATGTGTCAGGCACATGAATGGTCGGCAATTTTCGTTCTTCGCCTTTCTTAAATAGGTAAAAATGATCAGGTTGAATCGACTGGAGGAGCAGCAGGATACGTGCTGACTGCCTATGCTTCCTGGTCGGAGTTAGTCAGATACTTTCTTAGAATTACAGGATAACATGATGTTTGTTAAAATAACAAATATAACCAAATTGTGTGTACTAGATTTTGGCATATCATACGAGGGATGATCAACAAATGCGCGGAAAAGTTGTCATTGCAAGTCGTTGAAACTTTCTAAAGATGAAGATAAAATTTACCGCTGATCATCAATATCAACCAATGTCAGAACGAACTTCGTTTCCTATGACAACGTCAATCGACGTCATGCTGCCCAAATTTTCATTTTTTCCAACGTTGCACGTAGCAAACGATGACGTATAATTCGTGCGTTTGTAATATAATTTTCTTAAGGGTGAATTACGAATATGCAATTATTTAACATTACATTCATTATTTCAAAACAATGTTTAACGTCAAAATTGCATTTTAGAGCTATTTGCTTCGAAGTAGTAGTCTGAAAATGAATGCGATAAAGAAATCGGCAATGAAATATCGTGTTGCGAATCAAATGTCATTAAATACCAATGACAATATTGCAAAATGCTACAGATATGCAATAGCATAGTAAACAGGCGTCTGTTTTTCATATTCTCTCATATGTAGCCATGTGAAGTCAATGTCGACAAATGAATGGGCTATAAGACGTCAATAACGTCAAATAACGTCATGACTATTAATTATTTCGAGTTGTTAATTCTTATTATTTCAATGCAAGTCACAAAGGAAAAAATATGATTTTCGGTTGACAGGTCTATGAAGTGTATCTGATTGACTATTTAAAAACTGTGCAAAACTTCGTTCTAGCTCTCTATTTCACTAATATACTGAAGGCAAAAATGTAACTTCGTAATTGATTTCAAATGTTATCATCAAAATTCCATTTTCCAGAATAGCAAATTCCAAGTGAACGTTGATACAAAATAAAAATAATCCCTCCTTTTAAACTCACATGTTTTATCTTTCAATGTTAAACATTTGTTAAACATTGAATACATAAATAGAGGATATTACATGAGTGTCTTTCCATATTGAATTCATTAAACGAGTTGGAAAAAATAATAAAATGCGAGGCTCTGCCGAGCATTTTATCGATTTTTTTCAGCGAGTTTAATAAATTCAAAGTGAAAAGTCACAAGTGTAATGTTCTTTTTATCACATGTTAGCCTTTTCCGGCCGAAACATAAAATAGCTACTTATTTTTCACTATAATAAACGCGCAACTTTGACGACGTCGCCTATCCTTTGCATGACGTCGCGTGATAGCTTTATTACACTTGTGTATTATCATAAATAAATAATGGAATTATAACGCTACCGCGACGTCAAACATGTGATAAAATTATATATTTGATATCTGGGGTCCACTGCCTAAGGAAAGCACTCCCGAGAGCAGAGCTAGATAGCACTTTACTTTGAAACGGTTTACGACAAATAATTGTGAGGTGGCGGACGAAGCGAAACATTCATAGTATAGGCTACGGACAAGGCGATTGCTCGATTGCATAATATTGTATATGGCTTGCTGGCATACTGCCTTTTTTGCATAGCAATAGGAAAACGCTCGCTATCGCTTTTCGGTAGCGGTTTGATTAGGCACCGGTTCCTCCTGAACTGCTGGTAGTTTACCTGTCCAATTTTCTGTACACCCATCATCATATCCTTGTGTATTATATGGAACACAAACACGTGACCAAGTAGTTTCGGATTCTCTCGGTTGATATCGAATACGCATGCTTGGTTCCAAATAGGATCCTGTGTGTTTTGACGCACTTTTGTTTTGTGTTTCGCTTCCCTTATTCCGTTTATGTACATTTCAACTTTGACGTATGGATCTGCAAATATATAGATAGTGTACATCGATTATTATATGTTGATATGTGGACGAGTGGTCGAAGCTACTGACTGCTTATCCAAAGTTCTTGGTTCGATACCACCTCAAACCGGATGAAACCCAGCTGTCTTCCGAGCGATACAAGAGGGCCATGATAGCCATATAACGCTCACCTGAGAAACATTGCTTTTGCTGCATACCAAATGCAGCAAATGGACCAAGACTGTTCCACATCGCTTAAAAAAGCTCATAGATGATAGATACTAGTAGTACTGCTTAAGCTTTGTCTTTATTTTATAGAGACACACATTGTAACAAAGTTTCATGACCGGATCATGAGAGTGGCCTCTAATGAGCACACAAGCTTTTTCTAAGATTTGACATAATGACCTAGTTTTTTACCCCAAATGACACAGTTTCGAACTAGATGTTATTGAGACAAATAATCTGACCACGTTTCATGAAGATTGGGCTATAATTGTGACCTTAAATGTGTTCACAAGACGGACGGACGACGGACGAAGAGCGATCACAAAAGTTTACCTTGTCATATGAGGTAAAAATAAAGCCCCATTTACATTAGTCACGTAAAAGAATTTGGGAATTTCTGAAACTCTGATTACAATCCGACAGAGTTGGCCCGAGTCTGATTATACTTCGACAAATGCTTCGTGAGTAACCGTCTTTGTTATCATAATGTATATTGCTTTGCACATGTCGGTCTGTCGGTAGACCAAATAGTTTCCGTTCAATAACTCAAGAGCTTCAACCTAGGATCTTAAAACTTTACATGGAGGTTGGCCATCAACAGTAAATAACCCCTATTGATTTTGGGGTCAGTAGGTCAAAGTCACTGTGACCTTCCCCATTTCTGAATATTCAAATGGTTTCCGTTCAATAACTCTAGAACGCTTTGCCCTAGGATCTTCAAACTTTACACGGAGGCTGGTCATCAACAGGAAAAGTCACCGTGACCTTCACCAGTTTGGAATTAAAATGGTCGTTTAATCCTATAGTAACATCAGCTTTAGAAATAAACTATATATAGAGGATCTTGCATGAGTGCTCATTACATACGAGTTTTATTAAACGAGTGGACAAAATGATATGACACGAGGCTTTGCCAAAAGATTGATTATTATTGTTCAAAAGAATGATGTACGCTGCATAAGTTTCAGCCAAAATTCAGCGATACAATTAGCGCGACGTCATGGCGACGTTGATATTATCCTGACGCCATTGACGGATCAATGCATGGATTGGCTTACGTCACGTCAAGCTAATTTAAATATTTATTGCACGGTCTGGGAGTGCCGAACGATATTTACGGCACGGCTTTACGGCACTCCTGAACCGCAGGTTATGTGATCAATAAAGGATATTACATGAGTGTCTTTTCATATTGAATTTATTAAACGAGTTGAATAAATCCAATGTGGAAAGTCACAAATGTAATGTTCTTTTTATCATATGTTAGCCATTTCTGGCCGAAACATAAAAAGCTACTTTCACTATTATAAACGCGCAACTTTGACGACGTCGCCTATACTTTGCGTGACGTCACGTCAAAGCTTTATTACACTAGTGTATTATCAAAAATAAATAATGGCTTTATTACGCTGCCGCGACGTCAAAAATATGATAAATATAAATAAATGATGGTGAGGAATAGTACCAACAAATAAATGTAATCAGGGGTGGATTCAAGATTTGGTGTTGGGGGGCGTAAATATTAACACGCACAAAATACATGTAGAGCGATCGAATTGGGTAGGAAAAAAACATGAATTAAGTGTTTATATATGAGCAGCATGTCCAGAATTTGTTTTGCGAGCTATGCGAGTTGGACAAAATGCATTCAATTTTTCATCCGGAACAAAATACAAATTACGTATGCTACGTTATAGATATATAAAACAATTCTAACACGATATGCGGATTAATACACATAGAGGAAGTCAAGCTGTTTATTATAACAGCATCAAAATACACCTGACAAATTGGCTGGTTCTATTTAGGCCCCGCAAACAAGCAAGTTTGTCTTATTTGTTTGTGCGTTAAAAAATGACAAAACAACTCAATGATAAATATAATAAGCATTGATTGAATATAGATCTACTGTTACAGTTGTTTCTGCAAATAAACAAATTAAACTCCAAAAATAAGTTTTGTTCCTTCACAAAACATCGAACATCAGCATATGCTATTTAAAATTAGTTCCGGGAAAATAAATATCACGTGACATATTTACGAATGAATAAACGTAAACTTTGTAGTTAAAACTTGAACGAGTTGCAAATAAGGCAAGTTGCACGAGTATCCAGTGTTACAGCAATGACGCATCTATTTTTTAGAAAACTCCATTATACTCTCGACACAGTTTCATAAAAAAATTCTCATAATCAATTCATTTATATTTTTCATTTCAAGCAATAAATAGAGGATATTACATGAGTGTCTTTTCATATTGAATTCATTAAACGAGTTGAATAAAATAATAAAATGCGAGGCTCTGCTTTTTATGATATGTTAGCTATTTCCGGCCGAAACATAAAATAACTACTTATTTTCACTATAATAAACGCGCAAATTTGACGACGTCGCTTATACTTTGAGTGACGTCACGTCAAAGCTTTATTACACTAGTGTATTATCAAAAATAAATTATGGCTTTATTACGCTGCCGCGACGTCAAACATATGATAAATACCTTATACTCGTGTTATTACAATTGTTTCAATGTTTAACATGTGTTCCTTTCCTTCAGAAAATTACGAAGCTCGTTTTCATTAACGAGCGAGGTAATTGTACCAGCTAATAGCCACTCAGTTTCAGCGTGGAATTATGTTCAATGTAAAATGAGTGAAAATGGAATGCGCGCAGTTAAATAGTACGGGATATTATCGTGTTTTGAATCGAAATAATAACTCTGTTCTTGTATTTTGTCGGTGGATAAAACATAGGCACTCGTTTGGACGCGGAAAAAATAAATCACTCTTGCTACGCACTCGTGATTTAATTTTTCCGCATCCGAACTTCTTTCGGTGTTTTATTCACGGACAAAATAGAAGAAAAAAAATTCTTAAACAATGAGTAATAATGATAGATCTACGCGAACAGTTCCAAGTTTGACAATTTTTTAAAACGACGATTGGTTTCTCTATCAATTTTCTTAAATGAGTAGTTTTAATGAAAACACAACAACATAAGTATTATACAAAACAATGAATGGCTGAGCAGTGCCATTGAGTGATAATCGTCCGGTAAACTATAATTGCCAGAGGGCTAGCGCCCTATGGCAATTATCAACCTACCGGGCGATTATCATTCAAAGGCACTGCTTAGCCATGTATTATTTTATAAATACTTACGAACAATGTTTTATATATGAAATTGTAAAGAAGAACAATAATAATACAAATGCAGTTCACGTACAACCTCTGTACAGCAACACCAAATAGGAGCTACAAAAGATCGTAATTAAGAAGTAGTAGCTCTACAAAGGTAAGATTTGAAGGAAAAAAGGCTAGTAAAAAATGAATGTTTATATATAGAGAGGTAGTTGCTTTACAGGGGCTCTTAAGAGAGGTCATACAGCACTGCAATTACAAAACTTGATCATACAAGAATTCCTATTGGTAGAATATATTAAAACAGAGTAATAGAAACTGACAATTTTTATTAATTGGCATTTAATAAACATGCGTGAAAGACGCCAAAATCTATGTGTCATAATTGACCTTTGCGTTCATTTCATCTGGATACAAAGTCTTATGTCTATGTATCCAGAATGTTTCTTTACAAAGACGCTGCATAGTATCATGCACAATGTCAATTGGCGTGAATGAAATAGAGTGTCTTTCCATATTAAATTTATTAAACGAGTTGAATAAAATAATAAAATGCGAGGCTCTGTCGAGCATTTTATCGATTTTTTTTCAACGACGCGTAATTCAGCTAAAGACTTTTGATAGGAATCGTCAATAGATATAAATATGCACAACAGTGGACTTGACTCGAAACCCAAGTTGGTTGTAAAGTTTCATAATGGAAATTCAACTAGTAGTCCCACATACTACATCAAGCATGTTGTATATAGTTTATTTCCAAAACATTATGCATTATGCCCATGAGTTCACAAATATACACATACATTATCCAAGTGTAATAATTTACTCTCTTACTAACATCGTGCACACATCAAACATGCACATATACATACACGCACGCACTCAAACTCGCACACTTCACACGCACACACATAAACAATAATACATGCATGTTTATTCATATATAAATGCAACACATTTCATGAATGTAAGTCATGTCATTATTGTTAATAATGTTGTTGTAAATATTTTTGATTATGGTTAATGGAAACAACTATTTTGACAATTAATGTAAAAGGTTTAGGCGACACTAAAAAGCGAAAAAGGGTATTCCAATGGCTTAAAGATCAAACGTTTTCTATCTATTTATTACAAGAAACACACTTAAATGAACAAAATAATGATAAATTTAAGTCTGAGTGGGGTGGTCAAATGATATGCATCGGTAACAAATCCAATGCGGAAGGGGTAGCGATTTTAACCCATCCTGATATAGACTGCAATATTTTAGAAACACAATGTATCCTTAAAGGAAGAATATTATCTGTGAAAGTAGAAATAAATGGGAATACTTTAAATGTAGTTAATGTATATGGACCGAATGAAGATAATGTTTGCTTCTTTGAACAACTTTCTAAACACATTGCATCGTTAGATGGAGAAAATATGGTTATAGGGGGTGATTTTAATACAATAATGGATGTTAATCTTGATAAACGAAACGGAAGACAAAATACTCATAAAAAATGCAGATCAATTTTCACTTATGGACATATGGAGAAACATGCATATAAATAAAAAACAATTCACTTGGCATTCCAATCACAGTCCACCAATATCTTGTAGATTAGACTATTACATTATATCCAAAGAACTAGAAAGACATGCGACTAAATGTGTTGTCAAGTATGGTTATCGGACAGATCACTCATCCGTATTATTAAAGCTTGAATTAATTAATAAAAAACGAGGCCCTGGATACTTTAAAGTAAATAACAGTCTTCTACAAATCGAAGAAATAAAATATCAAACGAAATTAAAGAAGTAATATACATCAATAACGATGCAAACCCAAATACTAAATGGGAATTAATAAAAAGTACCATCCGGAATGAAACTATAAAGTATGCCTGTCAGAAGAAGAAAAAAGAAAACATAAGAGAAAAGGAATTAATAGAAAACATATCAAAGTTGGAAAAGGAGCTTAATGAAAATAATAATGCACATACATATACAGAACTACAAGGAACGAAATTAGAATTAGACAACTTGTTAGATATAAAAATGAACGGGATATTAACACGATCCAAAGCAAATCATGTAGAAGGCAATGAAAAAATACTAAATATTTTGCAAACTTGGAACGCTCAGAAAAAAATTGTTGGAAAATTAAAAATTAAAGATACATTTATAACGGATGAAAAAGAAATACCTAAAGAAGAAGTTAACTTTTTCAAAAACATTTATCAAAATATTAGTAACAATAAACTACCTAATATTGACTTCTTCAGTGAGCCAATAGAAACACTAAAAACGGAAGATAAGGAAGTATGTGAAGGTTTGCTGACTATAGATGAATGTTTTAAAGCTCTCATGGAAATGAAAAATAACAAAAGTCCCGGCTCAGATGGTATTACGGTAGAATTATATAAAGTATTTTGAAATGACATAAAATCATATTATATTGATTCAATTAACTACTCTTTTGATATTGGACATTTAAGAGACCTTCAAAAGCAAGGGGTAATATCATTAATACCAAAGTCCGATAAAGATACTACTGTTCTATCAAATTGGCGCCCTATTACATTGCTAAATGTGGATTATAAGATTGCTACCAAGACCATAGCTAACAGAATAAGAAAAGTTATAGGTGCTATTATAGCAAACGCACAAACCGGTTTCATGAAAGGAAGATACATAGGAGAAAACGTTAGGCTCATCTTTGAAATTTTAGACTACTTAAATGAAAACGATAAACCAGGATTACTCTTCTTTTCTGACTTTGAAAAAGCATATGATACCCTTAAACATAGTTTTATATTCAAATGCCTAGAACATTTCAATTTTGGAAACGGTTTAATTTGTTGGGTTCAAGTAGCGTGATACTTAACAATGGATATATGTCTGAAAGTTTTACAATACTAAATGGGGTTAGACAAGGATGTCCCTTGTCTTCCTCGTTATTTATAATATGCATGGAAGTTTTATCACATTATATAGCATGTGATAATTCAATAAAAGGTATCACGACGCACGACAATGAAGTTAAACAAACCTTATTCGCGGATGACGCAACATATTTTAATGACGGTTCAAAAGATTCTTTTGAAAGGCTCGTATATGTTATTAGCCAGTTTGGAGTCATATCTGGCCTAAACCTGAATAATACTAAATCGGTCATTTTGAGGGCAGGCTCCTTAAAAACCTCAAACATTGAATACTGCAAGAATAAGAAGTTCAAATGGAACTCAGAATCTGCAAAAACCCTAGGTATTAATTTCTACAATGATAACAATCTCAACTTTAAAAATAATTTTGATGCAAAAATTGAGGGTTTTAATAATTGTTTAAAACAATGGCAACACAGAAAACTAACAATGATGGGAAAAGTGACTGTGATAAAAACCCTTGCCTTACCAAAGCTAGTCTACCTTCTCCCTCGGATAACATATTAGACTCAATAACTAAAAACATATTCTCCTTCCTATGGGATGGAAAACCCGAAAAGATTAAACGAATAGAATTAGTACAGAATTATGATATAGGAGGTTTGAAACTAACAGACATTCGAAAATTTCTATACTCAATAAAAGCCTCATGGGTTAAACGTATTATAGATGAAGAAAATACCGGACAATGGAAACATATTTACAAGTCAATACTCAAACCATATGGTTGTAATTTAATATTCGAAGGGGAACTCTCACAAATTGAAATACGTAAACTATGTATAAAAAATTCATTTTTAGAAGACATTCTCACAAGTTGGTATACAGTAAAAGACAGTTTTGAAGATAAACTAAACCACATACTCTGGAATAATAGACATATGCAAGTAAATAACATACCAATATTTTGGAAAACTTGGCATGACAATGTAGGGTTAACGCATGCTTTTTCGGGCTATAACATCTGCAGAGTCCCGAGGGACGGTTGGTGCACAAGCCCGCCAGGGCGAGGGCACCAACGCTCCCGAGGGACTCTGCATATGTTATAAAGCGAAGAAAACATGCGTAAATAGAGGATATTACATGAGTGTCTTTCCATATTGAATTTATTAAACGAGTTGAACAAAATAATAAAATGAGAGGCTCTGCCGAGCATTTTATCGATTTTTTTCAGCAAGTTTAATAAATTCAATGTGGAAAGTCACAAATGTAATGTTCTTTTTATCACATGTTAACATTTTCCGACCGAAACATAAAAAAGCTACTTATTTTTAACTATAATAAACGCGCAACTTTGACGACGTCGCCTATCCTTTGAATGACGTCGCGTGATTGCTTTATTACACTAGTGTATTATCAATAATAAATAATTGCTTTATTACGCTACCGCGACGTCAAACATGTGATAAACGCTATTATAGCATACAAAACATCAATTTATGCGTTTGTATTTCAAAACAATGATATTTTGGCGGGAGATTTTGTGACGACGTCGCGAAAACAAACGTAACGTCATACCAGTTATTGTTATGCACGTCGACTTCCGGTATCGGCAAATACCAAGAAAACATGGATACTGCGGGTTTATTTAAATGTATTATTTAAATATTATAGAAAACTAATTAGTACTTATTAGTACTTAGAAATAAAATGGGAATAACTGTTCATATGAAGCTGTATAACCTTTATAGTCGCCGGTGCGGCCCTGAAATGAGCATACGTAAAACTGGACGTTAACAGCGCGTGAATCTTTATGTTTACGCATGGTTTTCGTCCCGTTAACGTATGGGCAAAATCACTGTTTTTATGCTATAATGGAGTAAAATACTTGGAACATTTATATGACTTTCGCATAAATAAGTTCTATACATTTCAACAGTTCGCATTTACCTACAATATTCCAGCAACCGAGTTCTTAAAATTCCACCAGCTTATTGCGAATAATACCAGCAACGCACAAAAATATAATGAACATGGAAACATTAACACGCAACAGACCAGCAACGCTTCTGGAAATAACATCAAAAATACAAAAACCGTGTAAACAATACTATAAGTTTCAAATATCAAATATTGGTGAACAAAATGCTAAATGGAAATACGAATTAAATAACAATGATAGTATATGAAAACTTGTTTACAGAAATACTTTCAGCGCAACTATAGATACCAAACTGCGTGATTTCCAGTACAAATACTTAAAACGCGTAGTTGCTACAAATAAACTTCTATTAAAATGTCATATAGTAGAATCAAGTATGTGTTATTTCTGTAATAGTTATGAAGAAAGTATAGAGCACTTGTTTTGGTCATGCTCTCACTCGCAGAATATGTGGAATAGGTTATCCCGATACTTAAGGGGAAAATATATTGATATTATGTTTTATTTAATGCTAACTGATGAGATATGGAGTTCTATCAGTGAAATAAAACCTATATCAGTCACTGGTTATCACCTACAATGTGACTGATATAAGCCCCGCCCCCTCACAGGGACTACTTTAATTTACCAAAATCTCAACACTAAAATGTCTGTAACTTTTTTATTACTGAACGGAAACATGTCATGTGGGGGTTTTTATTCTTAGTAAGACCATTTCCTACAAGTTGGTGTATGATTTAATGCAAAATTCTAAAAAAAGTCATTTTCACCTATTCACCATAATCCAAGATGGCGGATTTTGAAGTGAAAAATATGAATGGAATAACGTATTCATACGTAGCCTAACCACAGTGGTAATTTCCCATAAATAGTACCAGTTTTGACACCATAAAAGCATTAAATAAATAGAATATTTGTTTGTTTTTATTGAATATGGTTAATATCTCATCTTGTAGTGATAAAATTTTAATATTTTCACTCGCGCTACGCGCTCTTGAAAATATTGAATTTTATCACTACACGATGAGATATAAACCATATTCAATCAAAACAAACAAATATCCTCTATTGATTATACGATAGTAAGTTTTGGTATTACGAAAAAACATGTACACTATAACTTGATTAATTATATTATCATTTTAATGAAGTATTATATTTTTATACGAAACAAAAACTAGGGATATTATGTTTTGAACACTTCTTAAACTACCTTAAAACAAGAATAACTATTGAACGGGAAATAGCCTTAAAAAATGACAAAATGGATATTTTTGTTAACAGATACAGAGTTTTATACAATTAGAACCAGAGGTCACGGTTGATTTTGTATTGTTTTATTTTTTTAAGTTACTTTTGTTGAAGTATTAACAACCAACTTCGGCAATATTACATATTTTATTCGACAAACAACCATAATTGTAAAGTGGGGATAAATTGTATAAGGAAATTATGTATATAATATTATGAGTGTTGTATACAATGCATACATATGACGTTTTATATTCTTGATGTAGCTATGTAATCTTTTTGTACAAATATATGTTTAAATTGAATAAAAAAAAAAAGTCATGTCATTATATAATATCAAGATTATATTAAACAATTAAGTTGCACTGATTTAAATCAGAACGCATAAGTACATTACATTGATTTAGATTAGGACAGATCTTTTCTTAATTTCGAAACCCTTTTCAACGAAGGTGGCGAGATTGCGGAGCATTTTACAATTGGTTGAAGTTAAAAGTGATATGGTCTTATACATATTCGGTCTCACTCTAAAATAAGGTGTTAAATACTTGTGTCTTAAAGCGTTATACAATGAACATTCAAAAAGAAAATGGAACTCATCATCTAGCTTGTCACATACAGAGCAGAGTCTTAGTTCCCTCGGAGTATAATTCCAACGGCCAGTTTCTATGTGTTACCTATGAGAAGACAATCTTAGTCTGGTTAATACGACATTAAATTTAAAAGTTGTAAATAAGGTTGGAATTGAAAGCTACAAAATGTTCGATAAAAATTAGCCCTAGTTGATTCGTTTATTCTAGTATTCCATTATTATACAAATATATCATTAATTCTTTGTTTAAATAAATTTAAAAACGCATTTGTATACCCAACACCCTGTGCTAGCCATGCTGCATAAAATCCTAATCTGCTTAATGTATCTTTAACAAGAGATGCCCAATTTGATTTACCCGGTGTTCTTTCGATATCCTTCAACATAGTTTTGTACATACAATGAACATACTTTCTTTAATTTTTGTTAACAATTTTTAACCAAAATTTAATAATATAAATAAAACGTGGCGTTTGACAGTTAATGCGTCCTAATTCTCCGTATATAAAATCATTTTGCGTATTAACTTTAACGCCTAAAACAGACTAACAAAATAATGTTTGTATTCTTTCAATTGGGGTTGCTTGTGCAAAACCCCAGACTTCAGAACCATAGAATAAAATCGGTTTCACTAATTTATCAAATAAACTCATTGTGTGTTCGACTGATATATTAATAAAACTATAAATATAACGCCGTACTCTAAAAATTGCTTTTTGTGCTTGACCAGCTAAAGTCTTATGGGTTTCACTGAAAGAACCACCTGATGTAAATATAATTCCGAGGTAGGTGTACCTACTAACTATTTCTATTGGATGACCGTCGTAGTAAAATGTAAGATTATTTGGTAAACGTCCCCCTTTTCTAAAAATAACAATTTTAGTTTTATCCTTATTTACACTTAATTTCCATCTGTTGCAGTAGTTCTGTAAAATATGTAAATTGTGCTGTAGTTCTTCTGCTGTATTCGCAAAGATAACAATGTCATCCGCGTACATTAATAAAAATAGTTTCAAAGATTCAATATCAATACCTTTAGCACCGTTCAGAAACAGTTCGTCTTCTAAGTCATTTAAGTACATCGCAAAAATAAAGGGACTTAAGCTTTCCCCTTGACGTACCCCGAGAAAGCTTTCAAACATTTCACCAGTGCTACCATTTATTAGTTTTACTCTTGAACGGACATGATTGTACATAGATTTTATTACATTAAATATATTTCCTCGTATACCGAGTTTGTATAATTTATACCAAATATTAGGCCTGACTAAATAATCAAATGCTTTTGAATAATCGACAAATACACAAAATAATTGTTTATTTTGGTTAAGTACATGATTAATTAAACCGTGAAGGACAAAAATGTTATCAGATGTGCCAATTTTGGACCTGAAGCCAGCTTGAGCTTCTATATAAATATAATAAGTTTCTGCCCAAGTTGACAACCTGGTATTAACAATACTAGTAAATAACTTGCCTATAACACCGAGAAGCGTGATGCCTCGACAATTCTTAACATCAGACAAGCTGCCTTTTTTATGAATTGGTACTATAAAACCCTCCCCCCAGGAGTTCGGGAAATAGCCAAGTTGCATAATTTTGTTAAAAATGTTAACAAGAAATGGTGCCAAGACGTTTTTTCCATGTACTAGAAATTCATTTAATAAACAGTCTGGACCCGCACTCCGCCCCAAGTAGACTGATATACCTTTATTAATATCATCTAGTGTAACGATCTTTTTGATAATAAATGGCCTGACACTTTTTTTATAAATACTACGTGCTTGTACCATATTTATTCTATTTTCTTCACAATTATTTTTTCTATAAATATTCAATTTCCTATAAAAATATACTGTTTTCGTTTTACATACATTGTCGTATAAACTATTATCATCATTATTTGTTTTAATACTACTTATTCCCGTAAAATTCTTTTTACCGAATAGAGGCTTACAAACAACGTCTATAGATGTAACAAAATTATTAATACACAACATGCTCCCAATATAATTCCAATATAAATAGAGGATATTACATGAGTGTCTTTCCATATTGAATTTATTAAACGAGTTGAATAAAATAATAAAATGCGAGGCTCTGTCGAGCATTTTATCGATTTTTTTCAACGAGTGGGTTATATTTTTAGTGGGTTATTAAACAGTTCAAACTAGAAGGATTTTAACTAGTCCAGGAGCCAGATTTCAAAAATGCCTTAAATGGATTTTCATTTACCCCATCTGGTAGAAAAAGTCTGTTGATATTTTCGAATAATATAGACATTCAGGCTTTGAAAAAAGGTGGATGCCAGATCTGAAAGTGGTGCAGATTTTTTTAACGGGGGCAACAACTCTTGCTTCTGAACAAATTTACGAAAACACCCGATGTCCTAAGTTCTGGTGTTAATTTTTTGTTTATATATGTATTGCAACATAATAACATGGATATTGTTCATTTGATAATGTGCTTCAAAAAGACATACAACATGGACCAGTTTGAGGTCAAGGTCAATTCAAGGTCAAAGTCAGAAAAAAGCTAAAAATGAATATTTGCTCTCTATCTTCCTTAGTATAGCATGTGTTTTGAATTGAATTAGGTTATAAAAATGATAGTTGTGTTTGATAGTATATATAGAGGATATTTGTTTGTTTTGATTGAATATGGTTTATATCTCATCGTGTAGTGATAAAATTCAATATTTTCAAGAGCGCGTAGCGCGAGTGAAAATATTAAAATTTTATCACTACAAGATGAGATATTAACCATATTCAATCAAAACAAACAAATATTCTATTTATTTAATGCTTTTATGGTGTCAAAACTGGTACTATGTATGCCAAATTACCACTGTGGTTAGGCTACGTATGAATATGTTATTCCATTCATATTTTTCACTTCAAAATCCGCCATCTTAGATTATGGAGAATAGGTGAAAACGACTTTTTTGAGAATTTTGCATTAAATCATACACTTACTTGTAGGAAATGGTCTAACTAAGAATAAAAACCCCCACATGACATGTTTCCGTTCAGTAATAAAAAAGTTACAGACATTTTAGTGTTGAGATTTTGATAAATTAAAGTAGTCCCTGTGAGGGGGCGGAGCTTATATCAGTCACATTGTAGGTGATAACCAGTGACTGATATAGGTTTTATTTCACTGATAGAACTCCATATCTCATTAAATAAATTCTCTCATTATAAGCGATTTATTTGATTAAATGTATAAAAAATTGTCATAACAGCCATTTGATGCATTTGCATGTTGGCCGAGATGGCATTTTTACGAAGGCCCCTATCATTCTATGATCTAATGTGATTTGTTTATTTAAGTATGTAGTGTCTCATATTTACATGGATATTATTCATATGATTATAAAGATCAATTGGGCATGCACCTAAAAAAAATTTGAGGTCAATGTCACGGTCATTTCAAGGTCAAAGTGAATAAAATAGCTGAAAAAAGTAAAAATGATATTTCCTCTCAAATGTTCTTAATATGGCTAATTTTTAATTAAATTTGGTTATGAAAATGATAGTTGTGTTGGTTAGTTCATATTCCCTCATGATAAGCCATTTGTTTAATTAAAAATGTATCATTTTTTTAATTAAACAGCCATTTTATGCTTGGCGAGATGGCATTTGTACGAAAACCCCATGGCATAATATGATCTGACGTGATTAGTTTGTTAACGCATGAAGTGTCTCCTATTTGCATGGATATTATTAATTTGATCATATACACCAAATGGACATACACATAAAACTAATTGAATGTCAAGGTCATTTCAAGGTCAATGTGAAAATGATAGCTAAAAAGTAAAACTAGATACATTGTATTTCCTCTCTGCTTTGCTTATTCTCTCGTATGTTTTGAATTCAACTTTGGTTATGAAAGTCATAGATGTAGTGGTGAGCACATATTTTCTCATTATAAGTGATTGGTTTAATAAAAAATACTAATAATTGGTAAAACTGCCATTTTACGCAAATGCATGATGGCCGAGATGGGATTCTTAAATTGCTAGCTGCCATCAATAATACTAGTATTCAGATATGAGTTTAATAACTTTAATTTCTTTCAGAATTATTGAATATTTAAACATATGAACATTGTTAACTCAATGTCTTTCTCTAAGTGGAATAAAAAGCTGACCACTTCGAGGTCAATGACATTTTAACTAACTAATCAAAGTCTGTCGATCTACGTGTCGGTTTGTCGGTAGATCACACGGTCTTCAAGGAATACCCTACCAATGCTTAGTACTAGAATCCCCACTCTTGACACTCAGGTTTTTCTTGAACTAGGATCTTCAAATTTTATAAAAAGTGTGGTCACCGTCAGTAGTTGAATTCCATTGATTATGAGGTCAAGGGGTCAAAGTAATGGTGTCTGTACCAGGAATTAGGAATGGCTGTGCCAAGAAATATTAGTCACCCTATTGGGACTGAGGTGGATGTACTCTGTTGTGACGAGAAGCCCTTAAGGCCTGGAATGGATTTGTCGGTTCTAGATGGTGGTGTGTATCCGATGGGGCTGACTATAATCGATGGTAGTGAGCATCTCATAGGGTATGGAATATCTCAATTTAGTGGCGATAAGTTACCCTTAGGATCTATTATATTTGGCTGTACTGGTTGGTGAGCCTTGGTTGCAGTAGTGAACCCCCATTAGGACATGGGATAGTTCTACCCAGGTATTGTGAAAACCATCATAGGACATAAGTGCCTGTACTTTGCAGTGATGCATCTCCGCAAATACCAGATATTACGGTACTAATTGGTGGTGAGTATCCCATTTGACATTCCATAGCTGAACAAAGTGGTGGAACGTAAAATTCAGAATGACTGTACCAGTGATAGGTAGGTACCCTTACTTTCAAGTAAAGTTTTCATTGTTAAAGGAGGTCGTAGTAATTTGATAACGTACATGTTGACACCCTGTATATACCAGGCTATGTTTACGTTTACACAGTATCAAACCATATTAGGCTCTAGGCCTGGCGATGAAAGGCAATACCAGTCCATTTTTAGTACCCGACATGACTTTGGATATCTGTACTTGAAAATTGTGAGTACCAAACATGACATGTAATTGACTCTACTCCGAGTTGGGAACCACCCCTTACGGCCTGGTTGTGGTATTTATAGCGCATGGCCTTGAGTATCTGTACCTTGTGGTACAGTATAATGGTCTGGGATGGCTGAACTTGATAGTGATAAGTATCGCGTAAGACCAGGGATGGCATAATTATGTGGTATATGTGCCCCACTTACGATGTTAGATGGCTTTTAGAATATTATGTCTTTGTGAATGCCCCATAAAGCCTGAGATGCTTATACTCAGCTTTACTGGGATGACTATATTCCGTTGCATCGAATAATCATAGTGTCTTGGACATCGTTTATACATTGCAGTGGTTAGTAGTGGTTAGGAACCGGGTTGTACGAGTAATCCCAAAGGACCTGGATGGTATGTACTTGGTTGTGATGAGTAAGACAAAATCGTGGTGTTGTATTCACAGGTAGTGCGAGCATTGTAGTATATATGACTGCTCAGCGTGGCAGTGAGTTCATCATAGGGCCATGGTTGGCTGTACTCTATGATGTTGCTTACCAAACATGGACTGAGATGCAATCACTGCAAAATTAATGTTATATGTGGTGTGTATCCGTTGAGCATGTGATAGCTGCATTCAGTGATGGTTAAGTGTCCGGCATGAGATGACTGAATTATATGGTGGTGAGTACCTTATGGCTGTACTCTGTTGTGTTTAATGAGTATCTTATTTCTCTTCGGTGCCTTTACATTACAGTGATATGTTGTATTTTACATATAGGGTATAGCTGTATTCTAAGGTGTTACTGAATACATTACAGTCTGTGAATATTATATTCTCATGTGGTAAATACCTTCTTTGGTATAGGATACATATAGCAGTGATGTGTACCCACATAGGGCTTCTGATACATGTACCTTGTAATGATGTATATCACATAGAACCTGTGATGCCTGTACGTTGCAGTGATGCGTACAGCATAGTGTCGTTGATGCCTGTACCCAGCAGTGATGTGTACCACATATGCACTGGGATGTCGGTACCTGGCAGAGAATTGTAACGCACAGATGTACTTGACATTGACGTTAACCTCATTAGGCATATGACTTACATACTCACCAGTGATACCCTGTATGGCATGGGTGGCTGAATTATGTTGTAGTGAGTACCACATAATGTCTGATATTTCTGCACATTGCAACGATGAATATACCATAGCGCAAAGGAATTGCTGTTTTATGTGGAGTACGCCACGGGGTCTATGTGAATGTTTCTAATAGCAACCCTTTTTTAGAGAGCTACGAATAGTAGATGATGATGGGTTTCTCAAGGGACTAGGAATCCTATTATTGATACGTGTAGTTTGCATCATCACGTATGAGACCCCTTAAAACAAAATTGCCCCTCTGAGGCAATGGTGCATATAAATGATCAACGGCTGTTACGAAAACAGACATTTTGTTGTCTTAACATGTATACATAGTTTATACATTCGAGAACTTCGTCAAATGGTCGATTAGTCAGGTTAATGTAAAGCCAATTTCATACAAAGTGAGACAAATCAAAATTGCACATACAATAAATGTACTGTTGACCTTAGATGACCAATGTCAATGCCAATACTTTAAGGGACTATTCTACATATAATATAGTCCCTAATACAAATATTTATCATTATAAATACATGTCAATTTTGAATAAAAACTGTTAATTTTACGAAGCAGCAATGTCATCCCTGCCAACACCCTGATACATAACAATAGTTTTTCATAACATTTCTATTAAATAACTTATAATAAGAGGAGGATATGTTCTAACCAAATATATTTATCATTTTAATAACCACTCAAAATTCAAAACATATGTCAGAATAATAAAAAATATAGAAACAATATCATTTTTAGCTATTTTCTCACATTGACCTTGAATTGACCTTGATCCTGACCTCAAATTGGTCTTAAGTGTATGTCTATGCGATGTATATTACCAAATTAATAATATCCATACAAATATGAGACACTGGATACGAAAACAAGCTAATCATATTAGAAAATAATATTCCAGGGATTTTAGTACGAATGTCATCTTGGCAAGTATAAAATGGGTGATTTTTTCTCAAAAATGATACATTTTTAATTAAACAAATAGCTTATCATGAGAGAATATGTACTAACCAACACAACTATCATTTTCATAACCAAATTTAATTAAAAATATATGCTATATTAAGAAAAATTGAGATGAAATATCATGTTTTACTTTTTTCAGCTATTTTGTCACTTTGACCTTAAAATGACCTTGACCTTGACCTCAAATTTGTCTGTAGTGACCTTGACCTTGACCTCAAACTGGTCCATGTTGTATGTCTTTTTGAAGCACATTATCAAATGAACAATATCCATGTTATTATGTTGCAATACATATATAAACAAAAAGTTAACACCAGAACTTAGGACATCGGGTGTTTTCGTAAATTTGTTCAGAAGCAAAAGTTGTTGCCCCTGTTAAAAAAATCTGCACCACTTTCAGATCTGGCATCCACCTTTTTCCAAAGCCTGAATGTCTATATTATTCAAAAATACCAACATACTTTTTCTACTAGATGGGGTAAATGAAATTTGAAATTCTGGTCACCAGCTCCTAGACTAAACACAAAAAGTAGATCTCCCACGAATGGCCATACCTCCTGAAACGAGAGTTTTGAAAGTTTAAAAGTGCCAAGTTTATATGTGATGGTCCGGGTTGATGACAGCACCCGGACAGGGCCTTGACGCTGTCGTATATGGTCATCCTTTGATGGTACAGGGTCATCCATATCTATGCGTTGATGCTCTATGTGCTTCTTTGTCAGGCTGGTAACGAACTTCTGGTCACGGAACATCAGGTATTATGACAACAGAAATATGGTTGGTCCCGGACCCTTCACAGTTATAACACAGTTGTGCCCTGGTCACAATGTCAAGGGCAGATATCTCCAATTGCCACGGATTCGATCCGGCAATGTCAGTTTTTCCAGAGTCTTAAAATACTTACAATAAGTCCTAGTCCTTCCTTACCCGTACTTTATCCGTACCAATCTGTATTTATCAGTAGTAACCCGTTTTCAACCCTGCTTATACCGTACTACTGTACAAAACCTGCGAAAGTACAGATGCCACTTGCTGGTACGGTAAAATACGGACAGTCAACGGATCTCATTGTTCTACGGACAAGACAGTGGATCAATACGGACAACAAAGGAAATCTTGCAGAGCGCTTTGCTGGGCACAGAGAGTAATGTTATGCCACGCCAGTTTGAGCATTCTGTCTTGTCGCCTTTCTTTGGTATGTTGACTATAAGGCCTTTGCACCAGTCTTCGGGGAGTTTTTATGGTCCAAATCTAGGTGAATGGTGTATATACTGAGCAGAACTTCTAACCGAACACTATTTAAACTTGAATATTATCGTAACATGTTTACTTACCGACTTCAAATTTTGCAGTCTTAGAATTATAGATTATTATAATAAAGACTTCATTTAAAGAGGCAACACAGTTGGGTAAACCAAGTCTTCCCTGTGAGCCTCATTCATATAACATTGACATAGTATGTGTACAAAGGCAAAGTAATATTAATATATACATATTTACACAGCTGAAAGAAAGTCAAAAATGAAATGTTATGAATTGTTATTAAGCAGACTATATAACCTGCTATATAACACATTTAATGGTTGCATAAATTGCATTGAACATTTTTAATAGGTAATAATTAATGTATCTCGTCATGCAGTGTGAGAGAAGTTTGTTTGATCGTCCGAGAACCACCACTTCAAGTAATTGCTTTTAAATGAGTTAACATTTGCAGATGTTCTTACATGGTAAGGAAGAAAGTTCCATAAACATATCAGACACAGAATTGGATAGGTGTAAGGGCATATCATTAATATAAATGATGAATAGGAGAGGTCTCAACACAGAGCCTTGTGGCACACCAGCTGGTATGTGTTCAACACTGGAAGTTTTTCCGGATACACATACCTGCTGTGAGCGATTTGTTAGATATGACCGGAACCAAGCAATTGTATTTTCATCAATTTTATCTGGATAAATCTGGATAAATACGTTGTAGGGCTTTATATAACTGTAGTTTTTCAAGAAGTAACTTGTGATTTATGAGGTCAAATGCCTTTGTTAGATCCAGAAAAATTGTTCCAACAAGAATTCATTCATTTATTGCTTTTATCCAGTTATCAATAATGGCAGTCAGGGCAGTTTCACATGAGTGGTGAGCTCGATACCCAGATTGATTTGGGTGAAGGAGAGAATTGTTTTCAAGAAAGATTTTTAAGTTATTACTGACATGTTTTTCTAATACCTTCGATAGAATTGGTAATATTGAAATTGGTCTGTAATTACTTTTCTCACTTTAAGACGCCTTTTTATAAATAGGTGTAACTCTCTTAAACATTTTGGAATTTGGGTCCTATACCATCTAGTCCAGTTGATTTACTTATACATGTATCAAGGTTTTCTAGCTCTTTTTCTATGAATGTGCTTGTTACAGTAGGTAATGTAAATGAAGTGTCCTGTTCACAATGCATTTCAATGAATTTACATAGTTTTAGCGCATTCTGAGGAGAAACAATTTTGGGGAGCAGATTTGAAAATGTAAATGAAATAGTTACTGTTTCAAGTGGGTCTAAAATTTGAGTTCCCTCATCATCATGAATGAAGTTTGTTTGTGATTTGTGGCTTTACCTGATAAAAATTTATTTCATTACAATATGCAAATTATGTTAATTTGATGCAAATTTATTCACAATTAGTACTTTTTGATGAATAGCTCCCAAAAGAGGCTGGTGACCACTATTTTTTAGTTGACTAAACCGGTGTTCTAGTTGATACTCAACTTATGTCCAATTTTAAAAACATTTCGATCGTTAGATATTTTTTGACGTTCATTTGAAAATGACACTTTTGTGCAAGTGGGTGTGGTAACTATTTATCATGTACAAATACTGAATTTGTTCACCAGGCAGCCTGAATTGTGACTAAAGTCAATAGGAAAGACGATTGAACAAATAAAATATCATGCATTGTTTAAAAGTGGTTTCATATAATAAAAATCTTAAAAAGAACATAATGGTGCCATAAATGCAGGAAATATAAAAATGAACAAAATACAATGGTAGGTCATTAGAAAGCCATGTATCTCGAAAACGAGCCTGGTGACATATCATTTTAATGATTTTAATGTTGTTTTAGAAGATTGTTCTGTCATTTTAAAATGTTTCAAGGAAAATTCGATCGTTAGATCAAAGATGCACGTACCTCCTTAACACGCTTCTGTTTCAATGGAGCATGTCTATTTAAAGCATCACTGAATAATGATTGAAAACAGTCTTAAGCATCATTTGGATCTTCATATATATCTAGGATAGACCAAGGTTGTTCCTCGAGTGATTTAAGAAACTCTGCTTCAATAAACTGCTTCATGTTACGATATTGTATCATTTGATGTAAGGGGACTTTTGGCGCTGTATTTGAAACTTTACGTGTAAAACACACAGGAAAATGGTCACTAATACTGGAACATTAAAAACTTCAGTAATATTTTGAGAAATATTTGTATAGAGATGGTCAATTATTGTTTTTGTAGTGCTAGTTACTCTGGTGGGCATGTCAACAAGTTGTTTTAAATTGAAGTTGTTAGTAATATTATTCCATGATTTGTTGTTAGTAGATTGAGCAGTGGGATCAAAGTTGTAGTTTAAATCTCTAGTTAATAAAATGTCTTTGTTTTCAATGAATAATTTCTCAAAAGTGTGTTCTAAATTTAAATTCCAGTCCGCTTTGGAACAAGGGGGCCGATAAATGTAACCCAATATAACTGGTTTTTGCTTGTTATTTTAATTCTCAAGCCAGATAATTTCAGTATTATCATTTTCTAAATCAAACATGAATGAGACATGAATAGTTTTTTGTTTTACATAGACAATGATCCCACCACCATTTGTTTTACGGTCTTTACGAAACATTTGAAATTCACTGTCCGAGAAGTTGCTATTCAACAAAGTTTCACAAAGTGCAACGATATCTAGATACGGATGGTTATGAAGTAAAATTTTGAATTCATCAAGTTTAGGATATAGATTATGTATATCTAAATGAAAGTAATGAATTCCTTTTTCACATAGAAAATTAGTTTCGTCCAGTTCGAATTTTAGTTGCACTATTCATGTCAGGTTGAATTAAGCATTCGTCTGGAACCCACATCATTGGATTCTGTCTCATCCATCGCTGGTGTGACGTAATGCAGTTTTGATTCCTGTTGGGTTGATATCCCATTTGGTAAATCCGATGATTTGTAAATTTGTCCATTCGAAAATTTCCTGTTGATTTGGAAGCACTGGTATCATTTTTTATTTGTCCAAATATTGTTTGTTTCATGTTTTTCGCTAGATATGATGCGCCGCGTGGATTGAGGTGTACCTCGTCTCTATAAAGTGTTTTGTTTACACCTCCTTTTGTCATAAAGCTTTGTGTGTTGTCCAGAAAAATTATGCTGTTGTTCTTGCAGTATGCTGCTAAAGCTTTGTTAAGCTCATTGATCGGTTTAGAGGAAAGTTTATCATGTTTTTTCGGCAGAATCGAGGATAACACTATTTTAACATTTTTGTTGATTGCCAGAATTGTGCTTATCAAGCTTTTGAATTGATCAAGGGTTGCGTCACATGTTTCGGCATCAGATATATTGTTGATGCCTACATGTGCTATTATAATTTCACTATTTAGCACGTCCTGTTTTTTGGATGGTGTATCAATCTTTATCTTTATCAATCTCGATTATGGACAGATTACAGCTTTCCTGGAATCGCGGTTTTCACGTTTATTGTGTATATTTATCATAGAATGGGGATACGTAAGTCTGAAAAACAGCATAATTAGTCGAAAACACGTCGTCTTTGTCAATGGTAGACCGCGGAAGAGCGGTCAGTATGCTCACTTCTGGGGGGTATAGATACGACAAGTCAATGATATAAACCATAAAACTCAATATTTTGTTTCATTTTACACGTGTATGAATACAAATACACCGTATCCTGATGCTGAAAGTGTTGTGTCATCAGCAAAGATGTTTGTTGTCGAAGACTTAACATGGTATGGTAAATCATTTAAAAAATATTTTCCACCATATAACTGTATAAATGCATGATTACATATTATTAAAAAAAGAAAAAAGACATGCTCCCAGTGGGGTTCGGACCCATGACCCTCAGGAATACGTCAAAATTATTTCAAAGGTAGATAATTTCAAAACTGGGCCATATAGTTATGGTTCTTGGCCACTAGACTTCTGCTAGTTGCCATCTATTCACATACCAAAAAATAGGCTTGTGCTTGTTTATAGTTTAATATATACTGAAGCAATATGTGAAATAAAAAAGGTATGTCGCGGTACTATTTAAGGGGTCATGGGCCCTTTTGCAACATCACTTTTCAAGAAAATGACCAAAATTTCTGAAACATTATTGTATTTCGCAATGTATTCATTTTTGCAATAAAATCGATATTTTTTCTTGTTAAAATCATTTCCATGGGTTTGTATGAACAAATAGAGGATATTTGTTGATTTTGGTGTATGATCGTATTTTATTTCATCGAGTGATCACAGAAAATCAATATTTTCACGAGTGGCGAAGCCACGAGTGAAAATATAATTTTATGTGATCACGAGTGAAATAAAATTGATCTTTCACCGAAAATCAACAAATTTTCTGTTTATTATATGCTTCAATTTCTCTTAAAATGGTACCGCAATTGGCTTAATTGGAAAAATCACGTCGAAATTGGAACGTCAAGCCGTGACAATTGTGACGTCATAATGACGTGACGTACATTTTAAAGCCCGGCGCCGTTGACGTTACATTCTTTTTCTGAACGATACTGGAACCAGCTTCTAAACAGTGAAAATAACAAAGTGGTATTTTCACTGTTATTTTCACTGTTATTTTCACTGAGAAATCTCCGTAATCCATTGAAAGCAAATAATAAACACATATAATTCAAACATTCCTATACACTTTTGGTATTGATAAGAAAATTTACAAATTTTTGACAAAAAAAGGATTGTCAAAATATCCGAAAAATGACTGCTAAAAAAGAAAAAAAAATACACAAAATCGGCCGTAGCTCAAAAACGACATCGATGACCAATATATTTTTTATTGCTAAGTGTACTTCATCTAAAAAATAAAATAAAACATAGGTTTTCACGCTACACGTTGTGCTATTATGACTGAATTATCTCCCCTTTTCCCCAATTTGTCAGTGACGTCGCATTCCATATACCAATTGGGCACAGATGGGCCCTGAATCGCTCAATTTAATAATCTTCACAATTTTAGTCAAGAGATCATTAATTCATTCCCTATATATCAGTAGAAGGGGATCTGTGTAGTCCCAGGCAATACAAACACTCATTATAAATTGGTACAGGTAACCCAAGTAATAATTTCTAATTTCACAAAAAATGAATGAAAATGTAACCACTATTTCACGCAGAGTGTTTTCATATTATTTGCTCAGTGAAATTATTTTTTTACCCCAAAATATCCATATTTATACTAAACCTAGATAATATCACGACAAACATTTAGCCCAATTTTCATGACGATCCAGTGCCAAACGCGGTCTCTATTTCCTTTTAAGGTATATGCGCAGAAATGATGCGCATAAACAACTGTATCAAACGTCCTTAAGAGTTATGCTCCGGACAAAATATTGGACGAACGGACCGAAGGACGCACGGACGTACTCATGAGACGGTATTTGTGGGGTTTTCTTTTGTTCTTTCTTTTGTTTGGTTGCAACCCACAAGTAGCATTTTGCACCCCACAAGTGACGGAATGAATGGAATCTAAAAATAGCCTATTGTTCCACACCCCACAACTACCGGTGCATTCGTACGGACAGACGGACGATTACTACTACTATATCCCTTCGCCTACACATGTACTGAAAACGAAGAATATTATAAATAGTTTCGTTCGATATATACAAATATAAACGAATTTTTAATAGCAAAATATTCAATGGTCTAACAAATAATTAAGAATTGCAGGCAATACAGAAGTCCCCTGCCGGTTTGAAGCCATTTTCAATGTTTCTGTTGCCATAGCAACCACAATTTTTGTCAGAATCAAAATATGCATAATCACTAACCACATACAAAGTTTCATAAACCTAGCATGGAAACTGTTTAAGTTATGTCAGGATCCAGATTTTTTGACGGACGGACTGACTGACGGACGGACCTATAGTCCCCTCCGGTCAAAAACCAAACTTAATAACTTGAAAGATCAAGTGGCTGTATTACTGTGTCAGACAATATCCGAGGGATCATAAACGTCGATGATATGCATAGTTACACGTATTTCAAAAAAAGCAATTCTTCTTTTTACTTATTTCAGAGAACTTATCTACGTTTGAAGCAGCGATCCAGGAAAACCTTATTTGGTTTTTAACCATCCAACCAAATACACGGTTAAAACTCATGGCAGAATAAATCATTGGACATTGTGTAACAAGAGAAATTTTTCCTGATATTCGCCTGAAGATCGGTGCTATGCATTGTGTATTAACTAAGTATTACAGACTAGTTCGATGGCGAAATCGGACGGTATACAAACATATATCATCATTGATAAAAATGATTTTTGAATAACAAATGACAAATTCAACTGTTTGACATTCGGATCTCTCCAATAACTCTGAAACACGCGAGCAGTTAATTCAGTGTTGTTCTGGTCATCCTAATATTTGATGTTGTTCTGTAATTTTTTTGACCCGAAGTTCACCGATTTCTGTTTATTATTTGACTGTGATTATTGTGTGATAACCTTTATTTCTTAACTTTTGAATTGCAAAATAATAAACCACTAATAAACGTTAATTTATCGTGTTTTCTTCTCACTTTCATATGGTTATACTTATACAATCTTTCTTTATATTAATGCACAAAGTACACAGTACGTGCATGTGTTTTTGCAAGTACAGTCAAACCAGTGTTGAAGACCATATCTGATAGCAAAGCCGGTGACCACTCTTACTACAGTAGTTTGCAAAGATCATTTTATATGTTCCCTGAGTGTTTTGTTAGACTGGTTTCACTGTACTGATACACAATAAAAATGCACACAAACACAATGAATGTCACATTCAAACAGGTATTATATTCTTATGATCATTATTGTGCGCCAAGCACACAACCATTGTTAAACGTATTAATAAGAGTTATATCTAAATAAGTTAATAAACTCAGTACAAAAAGAAACGTAAGTTGTAATGCATTGGGCGTTTTCTAGGGTTATCAATAAATACGCGGAAAAGTGCTGTAATATCTTTATATGTCATTGTACGTGGTTGAAACTTTCTAAACATGAAGATAAATCCATTTTAAATAGATTCACAGCTGACCATCAATAATTACCAAAGTCAGAACGAACGCAGTTTCCTATGGCAACGTCACTCGATGTCATGCGGCCCAAATTTTCATATTTATCAACGTTGCACGTATCAAACGATGACGTACCATGCGTACGTTTGTAGTATTATAATTTTCTAAAGGGTGGGTTATGAGTATGCAATGATATAACATTACATTCATTATTTCAAAAATTGTTCCAACGTCAAAATTCCGTTTAAGAGCTGTTTCCTTTGTAAATGAGTGCAATACAGAAATCGGCGACGAAAAGTCGTTTTACGAATGAAATGTCATAAATTACCAATGCCAATATTGCGAAATGCAACACATATGTAATAGCATACAAACAGGCATCTGTTTTGCATACTCTCTCACATGTAGTCATGTGAAATCAATGCCGACATGCAAATGAGCTATACGACGTCAATAACGTCAAGTTACGCGATCAATATGCATATTCTCCTGCAGCTAATTCTTATCATTTACATGCAAGCTGTAAAGGAAAAAATAGATTTTCGGTTGACAGGACTATGAAGTTTATTTACAGTAATTGTTTGCAAGTATTCGAGGGTCATTCAATAAATTCATAGACTGTGTTAATCATTTTAACATCCGACGACACAGAGAAAAACAAACTACATCACGTTAAACTACAGCCTTTCGGACACAAGTGCTCAAAATATTGGGTTAAACAACGCATTTTTAAAGAAAATATCGCTAAAATATAAATATCACCATACCGGCCACCACACACCGCAATTTATGATCTGACGTCAGCGACGTTATTGACGTTTTACTGATTCTTAAATTGTAGCCCGAATAAAATTATGTTATTAACATAGAAATAAACATAAACAGTCTGTATATGATTTAATATATATTCCACAATATCTTATATAGTATCAGTTAAATTTAAGGCTTGGCATAATGGTTGTATATTATCATGAAAACACATTACATCGCACATTTCGACAGACGTTGCGTGAAACGTCACTACGTTTGTCTATCTGCACATCCCTGTATCGTTCTAAATACCATGCTGCGTTTCAAAAATTTGTTTTTACCACTTAAACTTAAACACTGTATATGCTCCTTTTGGTCTCGGTAGCAGCTATTGTGTGCCTGCTGTGTTTTCCCAAGCCCCATGCACAATTCTATAGTCGTATGAATTTCCTTGCGTAAAGAATTAGACATTTTGACGTTATGGGAAAACGCGACTAGCCTTGATAAAACAGTTTTTATTTCACACTCCTACGTCCAAATAACTTCATAATTTCATGAAATCCCATGATAATTATTCGCAATTATCTGGCAGAAACATTGGAATGTATATTAACCTTAATCGGATTTTTTTCTTTTTTCAGCTATGTCACATAGCCCATTTAATTTCCACGTCATAGGTGAGAGAGGGTCGGGGAACCATCCCTCATCTCATCTTACAAATATGCATAAATATATGTATTAGTAAAGTAAATCAGAGATAGTCAACAGTTAAGCTTAGAGAGAAAAACAGAATATATAGGAAATGAGTTGGAATTTAAACACAAATGCAGTCAATGGTGTATTAATGACGGAAAAAAAACTGTTACACAGTTATGTGATCCAGGAAATGTCTGATTAAAGTGTGTGGTTTATTTTGTGTTATAAGTATTTGTATGGCCAGTTTCAGTTTATTTGTAAGGATGCATTTTATGTTGTGTTGTTTTGTTCTTCTTTCGGCTATAATGTATGTTTTATAGATGCTGAACGCTATTAGGTTGATGATGTTAATATTGGTATATTCTCTCAGTTCTGCTTCGTATCCCAAAACTATGTATTTTAAATTTCTGATATTATGATTGTAGCCAAGATGTTCAAAGGCTGTATTAACCTGTGTCCATAGTAATGTTGTACAAGGACATTACATGAAAAAGTGCACACAGTTTTCAACAGCATTGCAGGATGAATTAAAAATTCTCCATTTCATAAGGTTTTCATTTGTTGCAATGATATTGTGTACCAGTTTGTATTTGAATTGTTTTACCCTGTTATCTAAACAAGTTGCTTTCCATCCATTATAGAAAAGAGTCCAATAAAAATGTGGTTTGTCTAAAGTACGTTCCCAATATATATGAATGTATGGAAGTTCTGATTTTTGTTGTATATTACAGAAATGAAACATTATAGAAATCTTTGTTTTGCATCTTTTTGAAAGGA
Source organism: Spisula solida (assembly GCA_947247005.1). Lineage (NCBI taxonomy): Eukaryota > Metazoa > Mollusca > Bivalvia > Venerida > Mactridae > Spisula > Spisula solida. The sequence continues at coordinate 38,514,997 of OX365945.1, forward strand.
TGTTTTAGCCCGTCAAGTTGTAGCTTTAAGATTGTTTGAACTTTTGTAAGGTAAGACTCTTTTATCTGTACTAGTCTTTTCCATTCTAATGGTATCGATTCTCTGAGAATGCTTATTTCTGCTATCCAGTTTGTTTTGTTTTTTAGCTTGTTTAGTATAAAAGTTTCATTGATGTGGCCTTTTTTATCCGATATGTCGTTTAAAAAGTAGATATCCGAGTTTATCCAGTTCTGGTGAAATAGCGTGATGCTTGATTTTGATTTTATGTGTTTATTACCCCAGAGTACTTCTTTTCTGATTTCTCTGAATGCCTTAGGTAACTGTTTATTATTATTGTTTTGAAATTCGAGCCATACTGTTAGAATGTCACCGTAAAAAGTTGAAAGTTTATGTTTGATTGCCGGAAGGCTTTTTTTCAGAGCCAGGATTGGTATAAAAGAGGAGCAGATTTTTACCATATTGATTGAGGTAAAATTACGGAATTATTTTCCAATTCGCTGTTGTATCGTTTTCTAAGAATTTTTTTAACCAGCTAAGTCGCAGTGCTTTAATATAAGAAGTGATATCTGTCATGCCTAAACCACCATTCGAAACGGTATTAACTAATATGGCTCTTTTGATTTTCTCTCTGCGATTATTCCATAAAAAGGCATAAAACATTTTGTTTATTTTTGACACCACATATTTCGGAACGTAACATGATATCATAAGATAGGTCAACTTTGGTAGTAGTAAGCTTTTAATAATAGTGATTTTCCCATAGAATGTTAAATGTCTTAATTGTCAGTTATTTATGGTTTTGATGCAGTTATCAATTTTGTTGTTCCAGTTTAATGATTCGCATTTTTGCTTATCATGGCCAAGTGCTTTTATTTCAGTCGCCCATTTTAAATCGGCAATAGTGTTTGGTTAGTTTTAAAGGTTCCTAGTCCTAAAATTCCTGTTTTATTTCTATTTAGACGATTAACATCTTTTGCGAATAAAGTCGTGTCGTCTGCGAGTTGGCTTATTTTTAAGGGAATTGTGCAATTATTTATTTTGATTCCATGTATGTTTTCAGCGGTTCTAATTCTGGTTGCTAGTATTTCAGCTACAATAATAAATATTATAGAACTACAAGGGCATCCTTGACGGAGGGATCTTTCTAGCGTGAAGTTATTGGAACGCCAACCGTTATTATAAATACAGGAAGTGATGTTGCAATAGAATGTTTTTATCCATTATTCAAATGAGGTTCCATAACAGAACCGTTTCAAGCATTGAAGCATGTAGTTCCACTCTTTTTTAAAGTCTAAGAAAACAATGGCACCATCCACATTGCATTCTTCAGTATATTCAATACTATATTGTATGAGTCAATGAACCTGTTTTTTATGTATCCTTGTTGGTCATGACTAATTATTAAGACGCATTGGAGTCGTTTGGCTATAACTCGTGCTGCAATTTTATAATCAATAAACAGCAATGAAATTTTCCAAGGTTTGTATACGTGCTCTTACTTTTGCTCCTGTCGCCTTTTGACCGTAGATATTTTGTATTTCTGTTTTGATCAAGTTAATTCGTGTTTTGATGGCTTTTGATGGGAATTGTTTAATTTCCAGTAACCAGGACCTCTTTTAGTTGGGAGCCTAAGTTTTAGTGATACAGCCATATGATCAGTAAAATTTATTTGTGCAGTGCAGGTCTTATATCACAAGTGGAAACCATATCAATTAGCCAAAAATCTATTCTACTTTTTTGAATTCCGTTTTGTCGTCTCCATGTATATTGCTTTGTAAGCGGGTGTTTTATTCTCCATATCTGTGAGATTTAAAGTTTCAGTGAGAGTTTTTGTCGTGGTTTTTGTTTGATTTATTGTGTTCGTGATTCTGTCGTTGTTTGAGAGAGCTTCGTTAAAATCTCCAGCAATGAGCTTGATTCCAAGACTATTAGTGCTAGTAATGGTGTTGAGAGATTTAAAGAATGAGGATCTCGACTTAGAGTCGATATTCGAATATACATTTATTAGAGTAAATGTAGAATCTAATATTTCTATGTATGTATCTACCGTTAGAATCTTTTATCTCGTTTAAAACAGAGTGTTCGAGCTTTTGATTTCTAAAAATGGAACATCCACGGCTATTTGTTGCACCAAAAGCGTGAAACACGTCCCAGTCGGTGAATTGTTTGCTTACTGAATTGACCAAGCCACTAGAAAAGTGGGTTTCTCGTAAAAATACTATGTCAATTCGTTGTTGTATCAACCACTGGTTTAACCTTTCACGTTTTGCTGAATCACGTAAATCCTGTGCGTTTAGCGTGGCTAGGTGAAGTATTGTGTTATTATTGTTTATTTGGGATGTCATTAATTAAGGTAAGTAATTGTGTGTATATGTATTGTATATATTTTAGATAGTTTAAATGTATGCATTCAATTTGAAAACACTTTTTGTTCGCAAGCCAATATTATGCAATGCATAATAATATGTTCAAGTAAAAAATGAGTTTGAACAATCTACATGCATTATACAATCGCACAACTCTGCAACTCTACAAATGAGGGAATGTGTAAGTAGACAGGTACATGTTACCTCGGTTGCTATAAAGAATTGCATGCATAATAAAAGTAGAATGTCACGTGCATAGTCATATTTTATAATTGTCATTGCACTTAGCCTCAAAAAGCTTATAGTACGTAATTTTTTGTCCATTAAAACAGAATCGTAGTCCATGATGATGATAATCGTTTGTGTAAAAGAGTAAAGCATAGTTGATCAGAAGTTATGTTTTTTTCTTGGAAACACTCTGTGCGGCAGCATATCTAGTTCTTTTTTCTGGTATCCTTGAGCTGGTATTGGTATAAGTCGGTGACATGTATGTAGCAAGTGTCTTTTGACCCGAGATATTTAGTATGGTCTGTTTTGCTTGTTTCGGTGCTACGCTACGTTTTTCAATGCCTCCACGAGGGGTTTGATCGGCGATTTTACACGCACGTGTTTTTTTGACGTTCGGAGGTGTCGGAATGTTTTCACTTTCCGTGTCACTGGCTGTGTAGTCTTCGGTCGGTGGTTGAGGTACATCAGGGGTATTGATAGCAGAGTCAAATTGTGTACACTCTGATTGTTTATGTCCCTGTTTCATACACAACCTACAAGTCCAATCATTCAAGCACGTGTGTTTGGTATGACCCGCTTGTAGACATTTTGTGCATGTGTTTGGATGACGATCGTCTTTGGTTGGTTGGCCAAAGTGTATTACATGCCCTTTGAATTGACCAAACATTATGGAGGGAGGAAGAGGTTCATTGAGGGATGTTGCAGATAAAATTACAATGCGATTCACAATTTCGCAATTCGTCAGTTTCCCCTTATAACGTAGTTTGTCTCTATATATTAACACCTGTTAGCACTCTGGTTATGTTCCCGTCATCTACCGAGAGGGGTATATTTTTAACTTTGACTCTGATGGTATTTTCACTGTCCATCTTGGTTGTCACTATTGGTTGACACGTTGTCCGTTTCGTGATTTTCAGTCAGCATGACTTTGGTGTTCAATGTTTGCGCGTTTTAAACACAGAACAGTATTCCAAATATGTTTATGTATAGAATTATGCTTGTTTATAACTACTATCCATTTGAATCACAGTTTTATTCGGGTAAATATCGCCTCCGTTAAAAACACTACCTTGGCTGTGTATATACCGGAAACATCGGAATCGGAATTTATAACTAGTTGAACTAATGAAAAAGGCACGTTACGTCGGTCGGGGTGGTAGCGCGTTACTATGGTAATAGAGTGGCTGATAACATGCTACTGGTTTGCATTATTGAAGATAAATTTGCATTGACTGTTAGTAATAAGTTACTGTTTGTAATGTCATAAGAAATTACTGTTAAAATGCAATAATAATCAAATGAGAACGATTGTCTTCGAATATATTGAATGACCCACGTACTGTTATATTTAACGACGTCGCGATGAGGTTGGGCCGGTGTAGCTAAGTGACGTTACGGTTTCTATGTTTTTTTCACCAAATATTTCCTTGAGTTTAATGTTTTTATATTTATGTATTTGTAATATGCCAATCGGACCGATTTTCTGCAGTATTGGTCACGTAACAAAGATTTTAGAGCATATCGTATTTGTTGATCACCCTCGTACAATCGGGATATAGATAACAAAACAGACACCCATCTAAACGTTTATTATTCCATGATCACACATCACAAGTGAGTTCTTGGAACAAATTAATATCCATGAAAAAATGTGATTGTAATGAAACATGTACACAAATGGTCAGAAGTGTCATGTCAAAACATCAAAACGAAAAATGGAGGCTTTTTGTTAAAAAGTGAAATTTTAAAAATAAACGGCTTGTTCACATACCCAAGGTTCCAAATTTAGCTCATTTGGTTGCCAACCCTGATATAGGCATCCTGTCTTTGCGTAGTAACACGCATACTATTGTTCTTTCTTTTACACTACCTGTTGCATTTTAACGTTGCAGTAGACGGGATATTGTGTCAAGACTACTGTTAAACCGTCATGTGACGTCAGTTTAATTGACGCCAGCACTGAGGAGACAAATAACCCGGTTACAGACAACATCAGACAGCCGTCCCATAGTTCCAAGTGACTATATTTGAAAGATGAACCTTTATTTAACTGTGGTCGTCCACTATCTACAGAGATATAATGATTTCTGCAAAAAATTATGCATGCAGACTGGTAGCACGTGAATATCGTGTTTGTACAAGTAAGGGCAAAAAGGTCATCAAATGCAAAAACAACGTGTTTTTGTATTCAAAATGTGTAGAAACAACTTTTGAGCGGTTATTCAAAATATTATGTCGATAGGTACTGAACATCAAAAATACTACCCTAAAACCACTTACGTCTTTTGTACTGAGTTATATTCCTCTCTAGAGAAACATACATGTATATACAATCTATTTAATAGATAGAGGATATTTGTTGATTTTGGTGTAAGATCGAATTTTATTTCACCGAGTGATCACAGAAAATCTATATTTTCACGAGTTGCGTAGCAACGAGTGAAAATTTAATTTTCTGTGATCACGGGTGAAATAAAATTTGATCTTACACTAAAATCAACGACTAGCGACATTTTACAGCTATGCAGCAATGGTCCTAATAACAAAAAATAACATCTACTCACTGACGGCACCAAGCAACGAGACACGCGGAAGACTTCTGGCTTCTACGACGTTAAACACCATTTTCCCTGCAACTGGTTGGTAACAACCGGATATGTGAACATCTCCTTGATGTAGCTGTAAGAGAGAAACATATTGGTTCTTCTTTAATTATCGCTACATGTAATAGTGTGATTCAAGCCTATACATAACACCTCCATCACCTAGCAATGTGCATAAAGACCACTTGGCTTACGCAACAACCCCCGATGGTGGCACAAAGAGCAAAGTATCGATATGGCAACATCACGCCAAACCAATAATCGGTGGATATGGATAACAACATTGAACTTATAAGAATTAAGACCTCGCGAATAATACAGTAGCTGAAGCTCCCAGATTGAGTCAACGTTGTCGTAGTGCGATAACAGTTGATCTAGCATACGATTTATGAATATATATTAATCTTTTTGCTCGATGCAAGAAGCAAAGGAGCTTGAACATAATTGTCCTAAAAGCCAAAATTACACATTTTATTCGAAGTGCGTTTCGATTGCTTTTAAGATAATTACCTCTGCCGGAGACGAACAAAACATGTGACACGCATTTTCCACGTCTAAACATTTACGAAACACCATTCTGTCGGTATTGGGAGCATTGCAAAATTCATTTACGTCTCATTGAAAATATTCCAATTTCTAGTATATCGAGACTGCATAATCACATCCTCCTGATGGCAGACTAACAGTTGGTCATTTAACTCCTCTCATTTGCTGAGCACCAATCCAATAATTGGGAGTTATACCAGCACAATGGCCTGATCTCGAATCCAATCTAGTTTTCCTGTACTGTAGTTTAATCAGTACTATAACTTACTCTTCCACGGCGCTATTCATGTAGGAAAATCGAGATTGATGGCAAATTTTCATCGAACGCGGATCGCCGATAACCAATGGACCATGACCACGGACACGGCTTACCGTGGATATACTCAAACACATACTCGTGATGAAACCATCAAACCGAACATCTAGACGTAGAAATTACAAATCATCATCTGGAATGCAACTCGACGTACTTCTTCGTGGAAAGCAACGCGTACAAGAACAAAGCACACGTAAGTACTTAGAATACATATCACCAATGTAAATAATAGTGGCAATTGTTTGTTTCAACGCAACTATAATCGTGACATCGTTGCAACTGGTTTGGCATCACATTTGCTGTAACGCCATTTATCATTTTTCTTAATAATTTCTCTAAAAAATACGGCTCGACCATTGACACCTACCACCGGGGAGATGTTCTCTATGTAATACGTTTTTAATTTTGTACGTCCTTGCAGCATAAAAAGTCATAATTTTACTCGTTGAAGCGTGATTCGTCGAAGTTTAGTAGGTAGGGCACGGTGTACGGCATGCTAAAGCTCCCGCAGGTCACTGGAATAAAGTACGCGATACATCAGAAGCATTAGAAAGACCTCGTCCGTTTACAGAACATCAAAATATAGAGACATAAACTAGAAATGTGATGCCCCGCAAAGCGTTGTTGTCAGACACCAAAGTATATGCAATTGGAATAATTTTGAAGTCAAGCTTATATTTGCTGAAATGCAGAATTCATGACTTTAGTGTATCCTTGACTATAATGCTAGACCTGCGCCTCTAAGTGTAACCTTCATATAGGGACCTGGATCTTGTTCATTCACACTTTTCATGGCGTGAGCATAAAATACCACACATACGAGGAAGGATAAAAAAGTACTCCGAAAACTATTATAACTTACAAATCACAGCTCCGGATGCTTTAAATTTTTAATATGATATGTCTATATGTATGACAAAACAACTTGTCGAATATCATTGAATTAGATAAATGCGCGCATGCTATAACAACGGACCGGAGCACGTCGGTGTCAAAATGACGTCGCGATAGTTCACTTAAGCAACTGCCAGCGGTAATGTATTTCCTTTGGTCTTTGAACCATCTGTTAAACGCATCTCGGTATCATGATTCGTCGAAGTTTAGTAGGTAGGGCACGGTGTACGGCATGCTAAAGCTCCCGCTGGTCACTGGAATAAAGTACGCGAACTTTTAATATAGATGTTAACATACTATTATTTCATGAACTTTATGTTGATTTTAAGCAATGTTGGGACACATCCTACCATCAACAATGTGAATGTTGTTTATGCACAGGCTGTTCATTATGCAGACAAGTACTGGTTTCAAACTAATATGTACTCCTAATCTCTGAAAGTATGGCGAAATCCATGGGTACCATATGACGAATCTAGTAGCACATCGCTGATTTTCTTCGACAACGTTGCGAACCATCGTCATCAATATCGGGGTGATTTTGTTTGACCATCAATCCCGCTCGCCATATTCTGGAATTCATCGGCCTGTTTGAAAGCGCTGTTGCCACTTTTATGCCGTTGCCTTTTTTCATTTAAGCAATAGTCAGGCACGTTTGAAGTCGCGTATTGTTTCTGATGCTGTATATCTCAGTTACACACAGAAGTTGTTCGCCGCCCGTGGCTCCGTGAATTCCGGTAGACCCATTTTACGCGGGTTTTCAAAATGACATCTAGTAATAAAACGTCAAATTTTGGCAGTGTTTGAAGGTTCAACTTTTATTTTATACTAATTGATTTAAGTTCGATTGTGAAGCAAGTTTTTCAAACTTATATAAATCACTTTCGACACCTTATTCCTGATATTATTCATCGCCACGAGGGTATGAGAGAAGAGAAGCCAGTTTCCCTTTTATGCTGAGCGTCTAGCAATGGAAGTTCTGGTACCATTTTTATTTCGTCTTTGGTATGACGCGGCCAGGGATCGAACCCGTGACCTCCCACACTTGAAGCAAACGCTCAACCTATAGGCTCAAAGCTATTGAATCGAAGAGTCCGTTCAACTTTTGAGATTTCTTATGAAATGTTTAAAAATATGTTTCAAATTATCGGTGTGCTCCGGTATGCGTAATCGTCCTTATTCAAGATATAGACATTTTTTAAACGGTTATCAATATATCGGCAATATAGGCAATATTTCAGTGTAAATATGATGACAATAGCGATGAAAATAAAACAGTTATGAGCAAATTCCGCCAACATGTTTACACTCCCACGTACATGAGTTTCCTATCAATTAATTTTGAAACTTTTTTGAAAATTTATGTTATCTTAGAAAGGTGCATTTGTACTAAGTGGTCAGATTTTCATGATATCAAAAACAACAATTGGCTTTCAATATCTTCATAAAGTAATTACATTCATAGACAACGTCGTTAGAACTACCTCCATGCAAAATCCCATCGAAATTGATCTAATAGTTAAAAAGTTATAATACCATGAAATGTATACCACTGTGTCCAGAAACGACAATGCTATTCTGAACAAGAAAACAAAAAAAGTGATTCCACGCCCTATAGATTCATTTTCTTATTTATGGACGGATTTTTAAAATATTGACGAAGCTCTCTAGTTTCTGATTATGTAAATATATTTAACATTACACCAGTATTAATGAAATGTTTATTAAAACCAAACTGCACCTCAGTGACTGTGTGGTCAATTTCCCATGTTATAAACCTTTCTAAGATATCATAATTTGAAAAAAAAGTTGTTACTTTTTTTTGTATTGTTGTTTTTGTTTTAAATGATTCAGTTATCTGAGGTCTGTGGTACAGAAAATGAAAACTTTACGAGAAAATATTACTACAACCTATTGAACATGATAAGTATGTCACATTTAATGCATCACAAGGTGGATTCCAAAAACACGTTAATTGCCTCATGACGTCGTTTATGTTACGTGAATGCATTAATTATGGTATAGAACATCACTCGAAAATCTATGCGTGCTTCCTCGATGCAAAACAGGCCTTTGATCGCGCATGGATATCATCTATACTCGTCAAACTATACAAGAAAGGATTAGACCTGTCAATATTTAAAGCCATTCTATCATTCTTCGACGAATGTAACAGCTGTGTTAAATCAAACGGTTATTCGTCAGATTGGTTCCCAATACAACAAGGAACCAGACAAGGTCAATGTCTTAGTCCTCTCCTCTATCTAGTGTTCATAGATGACTTGATGAACAATATTGAAAATAACCCACTTTCTTTGAATCTGGATAGCATAGTGTGTGGTTGTCCTACATCAGCAGATGATATGTTGATCCTGTCATATACTAAGCAGGGATTAGATAAACTGATTGGACAATGTTATCTGAATTCTACACGTGAGCGCTACCTCTATAATGCTAACAAGTGCTTTCGTGTTTAACGACAATAAAACAAAACAAAAAACGTGGAAACTAGGTGACCACCACATCGACGAAGCCTCAAGCTACACACACCTTGGAGTCCAATGCAACAAATCGATGGACCTAAATGAAAACATAACACTATGTTGTGATAAGCTCCGAAAAACATTCTTCAGTATAGTGGATTGTGGTATATACAGAAATGGTCTCCACCCCATAACTAGTAGAAAAATATATAACTCTGTCGTTCTACCTAGGGCACTTTACGGCAGTGAACTATGGAACGGTGTAACAGACACACAATAACAACCACTATGTAAGTTACACAATCAGTGCATTAAGAGAATTCAATCGGTCAATACTAGAACAGACATAGTATTAAGCTGCCTCGGAATTTCTCCAATAACAAACCTAATAGACCAAAGAAAACTGTTACTCTTTGGTCAACTTTGCCATTTAGACACTAGTTTTAAGATTAAAAGTGTATTTGCACATCGTCTCACTTCATTCATGATTTCTCCAAAAGATGCGAAGGGTTTTATACCAGACATCTACAGAATCTTAGGGAAATACGGTCTTTCAAACGATTTACAAGAATACCTACACTCTGGCATATTCCCACCAATTTATTCGTGGAAAAGAACAGTTAAAAGGTCAATAAATCTGCTTGTTGAAAATGAATGGAAAAATAGACTTCTCCTAGATAAAAGTATCACTGACTTCATGTGTATTCACTCAAAATATGACTTGTGTAATATGTGGCAGTTTTGTCGTACATACAGACACTTACAACCTCAATGCACGTCTGCATTTATTCTTATGTGCAGTCTGTTTGACCGGAAATACGACAGAGTATGTAGCAAATGTTCTATAACCGCAGCTAATATGAGCAAACATGTACTTTTGTTTTGTAACGCGAACGATACATACAGGCATACTATGTGGACTAAACTTTCCAAAGAATTGGGAGCTCCAAACTTCCGAGAATTCTGTAATGGACCACATGACTATCAAATTATTGAAATGTTGTCAGGGTTTCCGTCATTCACAATGCCGGATGCATCTCGAGTGCTTTGCTTCAAAACAGTGGTCCATACGATACATTTAATGAGTTATTGACAGTTATCCTATTATCCTACCAGTGTTTATTAATATACTGTAGTTACATACTTAGCTATCTTAAATAGGTGAATAAACATAATTTAATTCTAAATACATTTTATATTAATATTTCATTCTTGTAGTATTGCCCCCGTCCTTCTCTTGTATTTCGTTTCGGCAAGACACTGACTCAGTGGGGAATAGCTGTGCATATATCTATAAAAATATTTCATGTTACAACTGGTGACCGAACATTGCTAACGCAATTTTCTACCATACTCTGGCCACCAACACTAATCTACTTTAATTAAAAGTAGATTTGTTGATATTCAATTTAGGTTATTTAATGTGGAATTCAGTGTTTTATTACAGTATGTGATTCTGTATTGTTGGTATACATGTGCTCATTACTATATGCTCAGATCTGTTATACGTGTAGAGTGAGCTCTTGAGTGTATTTATGTTTGAGTGTATTTATGTTTGCCATTTGCTACTTGTTGTTCCCTTGTATTCTTGCAATTCGTTGTTTTCATATTTTGTGTAGATTTGTTTTATGTATGCATTATGTGAGGGATAAACTTAAGCCTTGTGACAATGTATGTATTTACAAAATTGTCCCCATGTCTTCTTGTGTATAAACATTGTCATGTCATAATATTGTAAAGCTTTGCGATTTAATTATCCATATCATGTTCGATGCAAGTTATTATCTATGTGCTCATAAATTGCTCCTGATATGTGTAATTATGCTTACTAATCTTCTCATCAATAATGTATGCTTGTAACATGCTATAATTATGTTGAATGTATGCTTTGTATTTATTGTTATATAATAATATATATGCTCTTCAATACTGGAGGAAATAAAGATAATATATCCTTGTACCAATAATCATTTATTTGTCAGACGTTACTTAGAAATATTTTCGATACTAGTATTGTTAGTTAGTTTGTCACGCATTACTCAGAAATGTTTTCGTCTACAATGTTTTCTTGTGTATCTCCATATCCTTCGTCACGAGGGTATAAGTGTTTTTTTCATATTGAATTTTTTCAACGAGTTTAATAAATTCCATGTGGAAAGTCACAAATGTAATGTTCTTTTTATCGCATGTTAGCCTTTTCCGACCAAAACAAAAAATAGCTACTTATTTTTCACTATAATAAACGCGCATCTTTGACGACGTCGCCTATACTTTGAATGACGTCGCGTGATAGCTTTATTACACTGGTGTATTATAAAAAATAAATAATGGCTTCATTACGCTACCGCGACGTCAAACATGTGATAAAAGAGAATTCAACATTTCCCATACATACTGAGCGTCTAACAGGGGAATAACTGTAACTGTTATAATTTAGTCTAATATATATGACGCGGTCACGGATCGATTCCAAAACTCTAGCTCTCGAAGTGGATACTCCTCGATCCTATATATTAACTGTTTTAACATTCCGTCACTATTCAATTGTCTAGACAACATCGATTCCTTTTTTTTGAAAGGTCGTAAACAATGCTTTTTCAGTCCCACTTCAAGTACGATAATTTCACGTTATTGACACTATCGCTGTTTCCGTGGCAAATAATAGAACATGAACAGAAACAACATCTAAACAAATGTGATTACAATCACAGAACAACATGCTCGCATATTACAACTATGCTAGCAGTATGGTTGAAGCACGAGAATGAATAAAAACGACTCTTTGTGGATTAGGTTTCAGAAATTTCAGTTTGTCTGTATGGGATTCGGATTTCAATGGTACCACTAAATATCACACATTCTAACACACTCCTAATAGTGCTACAAACCAGACAATACACAATCATATAAGAGAGATGAATTTATGTAACATACACTTACAGGCACGTATAACTGTGCACTTACACAAATCTCACTATTTCAGTATTTAGTGTGTATATTTTGTTGAAATTTGCAGTAAGTGTAGCTAAAAGATGTGTGATAATGTTTAAGAATATTTCATTTCATAACAAACAATATTTAGGAAACGCCAGCACACAATTCAGCGTTGCGTAAATTGCGAAGTCACAAAATCTGCCCCCGCTAAAAAATGCACATTTTTCCAACAGCTATAAATAAGAATGCGTCCTCCTGGGCGTTTTGGCTATGCATTGAAGTTGTCGCATTGACGTCACTTTTGATGGGCAATCCCAGCGACCAGTCATTGCAGAAAAATGACGTCGAATTTTTTTAAACAATGAATGAACTGATAGAACATGGCTCAAAAACCTGTAGGGGTGGTTAATGATTGTAATTTCTTATTGGAACGCCATTTCAAACGGTTACTTAGTGCAACATTGAGACGCCTGAGTTGATAAACCTGACGTCACGGCGTCAATTTAGACAAACTTTGTCGTTTGTGTTGTTTTAGGTTAACGGGTCATAAATTTAATAGAAATGACCACGTGTACTTTTATTTCCCGCTGTTTCACCATTTTCTCGTGCAATTCATTATATTGTTATTTTCACAGTCCAATGGACATTATTCATTGAACCGTAAGCGTTAAATATTGAATTACGTTGCGTGTCGACTGACAACCAAATATACAAAATTTCGTTCAAAAATATTAACAAATAAAAAAGTTCTTAGGAATTGAAAACTGCACAGTTATAAGTGCCTCTTAGTGTATATCATGTAAAGCAATTTTCAGGGTACGACAAAGATAAACATGTATTCTAACACGATCCGCGGATTAATCCATTAAACAAAGAGCGGACCTAACTATTTATTATTACCCCCATAAAACATGGTAACAAATTGGCTGTTACAATTTACGCCCCGTATCACATGACCTATTTATGAATGAATGAACGTAAACATTATAGTAAAAAAAATTAACGGACCGCGAGTTTCACGAGAATCCAGTGTTACAGCTATGACGCATCTATTTTTAGAAACTCCAATATACTCTCCAAATTAAGATTCATAAAAAATTCTGATAATCAATTCATTTATATTTTTCATTTCATGACAAAGATACACTATACTCGTGTTATTAAAATTGTTTCAATGTTTAAAATGTGTTTTTTTTCCTTCAGAAAATTACGAAGGTCATTTTCATTAACGAGGGCGGTAATTGTACCAGCTAATAAGCCACTCAATTTCAGCGTGGAATCATGTTCAATGTCAAATGGGTGAAAATGGAATGCGCGCAGTTAAATAGTGCGGGATATTATCGTATTTAGAATCGAAATAAAAACTCTGTTCTTATATATTGTCGGTGAATAAAACACGGCCAGTCGTTCGGATGCGGAAAATTAAATCACTCGTGCTACGCACTCGTGATTTAATTTTTCCGCATCCGAACTCCTGCCCGTGTTTTATTCACCGACAATAAACGCAAACAGATTTTTATTTCTTAAACAAAAACATGACATGTGCCCTGTAATAGATATTTATAATCTAATATATTTGATTAATCGTGGGAAGATTCCAGCTTGATAATATGTTGTATAAGCGGTATGACTTTCAATTTTTCTTCTTTGTCTCTATAATGCAGATGTTAGTATGTGTATATCAGCACGCAGAATTGATTAAATTAAATGAAATGATTTATACTAGAAACCCATACCCAGAAATCTAGGCCAATTAGCTGACTTATTTGCGAAATTGTCGAGACACTCGATTATACCTAATCGGTCTACGCGTATTGAAATGAAGTGAAGTGGTGAAGTCTTTAACTCATCAAAAGTTATCAAAAGCATTATTCGACATTTATCCATTTATTGAAGGATTCTGCAATCTTTGCACTTCAATTAAAATTTTTATTAAAATTGAACATGATCATTTCGCTTCCCTATGCGTTTGAAATAAGTAACTAATTTTGAGCTCGAGTCCCATCGAGTTCTGTACAAATAATACCATTTTAAGCGTTACATTGTATCCGACAATCGGAGGTGTGAAAATATTTGGTGTTTATATAGAGAATAATAGGTTAGTGCCGTGGATGAAAAAAATTATCTGGCAAGGCGGAGGAATTTATCGGGTGAGCCGTAGGCGAATCCGATAATTTCCACAGCCGAGCCGGATAAACTTTTACTTCATTCACGGCACTAACCTATTATTCTATTTACCCAGTCGCTTAATCTGCTCAGTAAGGGGATCAAACTCATGACTATATTGTTACTCTTTCATTACCTAGCGCGCAACGTCACGTTCGTTCCGTGACGTCACGATAAACAACGACGTCGGATATCTTGATAGACGTCGTGTAGACGCAGGTAAGTCGAAGAAAATAACCGATCAACCACTTAGGATAGGAAAACCTCATCCCCGGGCACTGAATTTCAACCGGCGACTCTCATATAAGAAGAAGTCCGTCAGATCACGTGATAAGGTGACAGATTATAACTAGTGACATGACCAGGTGACCGATTATAGCTAAGTTTAATCGGCACAGCGTTAACTGGCAGATTTTGCCGGAAGTGACTGGATAAAACCAAATGTGTTATTTGCCTTTTTTTAAGTTTGATCTTATGATGATGATACTTGATTAAGGGTTATCATGAAAAAGGTCGTTGGTCAAATATTGGACGACAGAATAGAAATAGGTAAAATGGTAATTATTTTCATTACCCGCTTCCTCTTCATAGATTGATAATATGAACTAAGGCATTGCCTTAAAAGGTGATTCACTCATCCAAAAATAATAAATTAATTATCAATGAGTAGGTATTGTAACAAGAGAAAATTAGTTGCTTTTCATTTGCTACAACCAAAGCAAATTTTATGAATTAAGGAGGTACGCGCACCTTTGATCTAACGATCGAATTTTCCTTGAAATATCTTAAAATGACAGAACAGTCTTCTAGAACAACATTGAAATCATAAAAATGATATGTCACCAGGCTCGTTTTCGACATACATGGCTTTCTAATGACCTACCATTGTATTTTGTTCATTTTATTTATTTCATGTATTTATGGCACCATTATGTTCTTTTTAAGATTATTAAGTACTATACGAAACCACTTTTAAGCAATGCATGATATTTTATGTGTTCAATGGTAATTCCTATTGACATTAGTCATAATTCCGGCTGCCTGGTGAATAAATTCAGTATTTGAACATGATAAATAGAGGATATTTGTTTGTTTTGATTGAATATGGTTTATATCTCATCGTGTAGTGATAAAATTCAATATTTTCAAGAGCGCGTAGCGCGAGTGAAAATATTAAAATTTTATCACTACAAGATGAGATATTAACCATATTCAATCAAAACAAATAAATATTCTATTTATTTAATGCTTTTATGGTGTCAAAACTGGTACTATTTATGCAAATTACCACTGTGGTTAGGCTACGTTATTCCATTAATATTTTTCACTTCAAAATCCGCCATCTTGGATTATGGTGAATAGGTGAAAACGATTTTTTTGAGAATTTTTCATTAAATCATACACCAACTTGTAGGAAATGGTCTAACTAAGAATAAAACCCCCACATGACATTATTCCGTTCAGTAATAAAAGAGTTACAGACATTTTAGTGTTGAGATTTTGGTAAATTAAAGTAGTCCCTGTGAGGGGGCGGAGCTTATATCAGTCACATTGTAGGTGATAACCAGTGACTGATATAGGTTTTATTTCACTGATAGAACTCCATATCTCATCAGTTAGCATTAAATAAATAGTTACCCCACCCACTTGCAAAAAAGTGTGATTTTCAAACGATTTGAAAGGAACGTAAAAAAATACCTAACGATCGAAAAAGATTTATAATTGGCCATAAGTTAAGTATCAAATAGAACACCAGTTTAGTCAAATAAAAAATAGGGGTCTGTGCATAAAAAAGTACTAATTATGAATAAATTTGCATAAAATTAACCTAATGTGCATATTGGAAACCAGTTTCAATTTTGCAAAACCGCTAATCGTTCTAAAACAATTACACACCCTACAATGCCATTAAATCTTATTTTGGTATTGTATACCTCGAACGATAAAATAAACACACATGAATTCTGCTGCTGAAAGTACCTGGATATATTGGTCAATATGAAAGAAAACACCATTTTCAATATGGCGGCCAATTAACCGGTTCGATTGGATTTCATACCATAGATTAACCGATAACAAAATATTATTGAAATTGTCCCAGTCCTAATTCTGATACACATTAGTATTAATACGAGTTATGTGTGTAACGTCATCAATGTCATGAATAAAACGTTGCGTCATTTTTTGCGTTGTGATCTAAAACAAACATATGACATCTGGCCACCTATCTAGAAGTTTGTATAGAAGTTTTTCGTTATGTCGAATTTTATTTTTGGTCCCGATAATCTAACTGGCACTTAAAATCTACTGTTCAATTCAAACTTTGGCGCCAAATGTTTTCACGCCTCACCTGTATGCATTCGTCGATTTACCTGTAATTTTTACAACTTCCATTGTTAAGTGTGAGCATCAATTTGCGCAAACATATCTCATGCAGCTTCGAATAAAAACAACAGAAAATACGGGGCATTCCTGGACATGATAAACCACCTTTTAACCTGTACTGTGACTTCGACAGCAAAAGTGGTTCTCTAACTTATTTTGAATTTCAAATATTTCAATGTGTATTTTACCTTAAAGCTAGTAACCAAAGTCACGTCAGAAAGCCAAACATGCAAACTTATGTTCGCGAAATTTGCTTCAAAATACGAGATATCCCGGACACGATAAAACCCGTGTAATCCCGTACCGTGACTTGGAACGGAACAAAATGGCTTTCAAACTTATCGAATATCTCGAATTTTCGTTATGTCAAAATGATTTTCCTGGTCCTGAAAAATTCGAGATAACAAGAGTTGACTGATGACAACAACAAACAGACTTTTAACAATGTTTTCAGAATATGCCCAGAAATATGCTCACGAACAACTGTGGTATTCATCCTTAAAGCATTATTTCAGGGTTCTCACAAATATTTTGACACAAAATGTCCTGATATTTCCCTGACCAAACACCAGCCTTGCATTCAAGGAAACATTACGTGACGTACGTTTCACACCTGGTACGCACTTGTTATTCGTTGAACGGTATGTTTGTCACGTATGCCAAGTTTGGTTAACCATATAAGTTATATTATTATTTTATCAATGTTTTCTTGGTATTTGCCCATCTGGGAAGCCGAGACTCATCTAAAATTGGTGGGAAGTAAGTTTGTTTACGCGACTTCCCCACAATGTCTCCAGTCATTATTTTGAAATACAAATGCATAAATTGATAATCAAATGCTATAAATTATAATAGGCTTCATAACGTTTACACATGTTTTTCATGTTATAACAAATGCAGAGTCCCTCACTGGCCTCAGGAGCTTTGGTGCCCTGGTTATTTTTGAGCGTCAACACTCACACAACGATCGTCATCACACCTGCGGTCACTTGGCCGCCACACACTGTCTAGTGCTACTGAGCACTTTCTTGCAAACAGACCGCTTTGGTCAACCGTCTGCTATCCACGACCGCTCACTGGTAGCATACAATTTTTTTCGCTTTGTCACCTTGATAGCGCTTTATTCTTTTGAAGCAAGCAAGCGAGCGCTCGGTAGCCGTTTGGTTAGGAAACAGGCTCCTTTCTGCAGTCTGGTTCATATACCATGGGTCTGTGGCTTTGCAAATCAACATTGATTATCGAAATGTAACTCGAAAACATATACATGTAACGTACTTAATGCTATGGCAGGTCCATATCCAAAGTGGTCTATGCTATATTTTTTTCCAAAAAAATGCACATTTGGGTTAATTCTCATACAGTATCATCTGCGTAGCTACGGATATGTCATCTATTAAAAACAGTAGTGGACAGTTGTCTTCAATATTAGTAACATGATCATCCAGTACAGGATCATTGTTGATGATTGACAGATTCAGTTACAACTTACAATAAATTGTTGACAGAGTTCATTGTATACTTACGTTAACAATATGTATCAAATACCATTTTCCTTGTTTTAAACAAGTACTTCGATCGTAAAATCAGTTATTGAACTATTTTTTGGCTGTCCCCTTTATTTTGTCACTTCTCGACCTGTCGATCTGTCTACATTCAAGATGGCGGCCAAACTACTTCCTTAGCAACCGCATTTTTTTATCTCCCTTTTCATTAATGTTTTATATAGACTGGAGTGTTTGGTAATCTTACGAATTCATTTTAAAAATCATAAAAACATAATAAATAATTAATGGGCAATATTTTTTTTAAATTAAATGATTTTCAAATCATTTTGTCAATTCCATATTCACGTCTTCAAGGTACCCGAACAATTACACTAGTTACCATCGAACTACACACAAATTTTAAAGCATTAAGGTTGACCAAAATTCGGATTGGCTGAAAACTAGCCCGACACGCGATGCCGTTATGGTGATAAACCTAATACTTGAAAAACCTAACTCCACATCTTGACTCTAGAAGACAGAATTGTTTAGCTTCCTGTTGAATTAGTCAGAAAATGGTAGACTATTTAAAACTGATTAACATTTGTATATTTTATATCCGTAGAACATATCGTTCTTATTGGTGTTATCATGTAATTTTCCGCACTTAAGTATTTAAGGAGTTTCGAGCTACCTTGTGCGAATGCGCGAAATTTCAAAATCGTATTAGACAAGAACAAACATGACTTTTAGTTTCAATAATCGCATATGAGTGTTGATTAATGACAATAAACATAATAAAATTGCAAAACATAGATATTTTAAACTTTTTATTTTTTGCATGTATGAAAAGTTGGTGGGGAACGGCAAAATTGCGAATTATATGAGTGTGTAATAAGTCTCTACAATTGTTCAAATGCATATGCTTATATAAAATATGTAGTGCATTATTTAGTTATATGAAGTAGCCACACTTTGAAACATTTTTAATAAAATTTTATTTCATCACAAATATGCAAATTAGGTTATTTTTATGAAATTTATTCACAATCAGTACTTTTTGATGAATAGCTCCTTTTTTTATTTTACTTAACTGGTGTTCTATTTGATACTCAACTTACGTCCAATTTTAAATAATGTCAATAGGGAATGACCATTGAACACATAAAATACCATGCATTATTTAAAAGTGGTTTCATATAATAAAAATCTTAAAAAGAACATATTGATGCCATAAATGCCGGAAATAGATCGAATGAACAAAATACAATGGTGGGTCATTAGAAAGCCGTGTATTTTCAAAACGAGCCTGGTGACATATCATTTAAATGATTTCAATGTTGTTCTAAAAGATTGTTCTGTCATTTTAAGATGTTTCAAAGAAAATTCGATCGATAGATCAAAGGTGAGCGTACTTCCTTAAGTTCCGGAGTAAAGGTATTAAAATTGGACCGTTTCATCATCAGAAAATACCATGAAAAATGTTTTCTTTCAAGTTTAATTTTTCTTTCCTTAATTTTTAAAAGCAAGCGTGGAATTATTCAAATTGTTCGCATATAAAATTATAAGAACAAATGTGCACTATGTAGAAGATTTTTTTTTTCAATTACAAATGGTGATTTGTGCTTTTACTTGCACATCCTGTAACATCCTTTTAGATACCAGCATTTATGCTTCTAAAACGGACGAGAAACGAATACATAATAATAATGACGTCTTTATTTTCTGTGGATAACGTAATTGGCAAACCAATTTTCATTATGGTAACAAAAGATATATGTACAATGACAATATTTACAACAATACATAATTCAAAACATACAAGTGCAAGTATGCATATTAACACCTGAATCAGATGTTCGGGTGTAAACAGTAATACACAACAATGTTGATATAATGATTTTAAATGTATTGGCAATAATTATGAAATACCAGTAAATTTCCACTTTAAATAATTGCTTTTAAATGAAGAAAGTGTCTAAGCAGTTTGCACTAATTTTGGTAGATTATTCCACAGTTTTGCACAAGAGTAAGAAAAGGATTTTCTTAATAATTCAATTCTTGGTTTTGAAACATGAAGTACATTTTGAGCTGATGATCTTAAGTTGATATTATGTTTGTCATGAATGTATTGAAATTTGTTTCCCATGTATTCAGGAGATTGGTAATGTAATGCTTTATACACTAATTCAGATTTTTTGTATTCAACTCTCTCACTGAATTTTAGCCATCAAAGTTCTAAGAAAAGTTCCTGTCATGGTGCTGCATAGTCTTGATTAAGAATTACTCTTGCAGCTCTTTTTTGAAACTTATGTAATTTTTCTGCGAGGTCACCATTACAGTTGCCCCATATAGAGCAACAGAGCTGTTTTCTATTACTTGGCATTGTAAATAAAGGCGATCAGTGGACGATAGTTCATGGTTTGAGGCCGAGATGTTCATAATCAGATTAACAAGAAGATTTCGAAAACGTAAGGGCTTTTTCCTTACGACGTCACGACGATAACGCCATAAAATGCGTCATAAAATGCGTTAGACTAGACCGCGCGCGTAAAAAATTCTATTCTTCTATTTTCAAAATGATGAATCGAAATATAAGTGTGCATACATACAGTGATATTAAGAATTGAAACTTATCTTTTATCACAAATTTTCAATTTGGTTGCCATGGTAACAGCTTCAAAAATGCCCAAAAATGCACATTTATGACTCCACATCAAATAAATTGTTTGTATGGAACATATTCAATTGAATATCGTTCGAAATACATCACAAAATTTTCTAATGGGTTTTTAGAATTTTAAGCTGTTCATTGGAACTGTTACCATAGCAACGAAAATAAAATTTTGCCGAAATATTAAAACATATTGAAACCAATTAGATCTATTTTTTAATTATTGAAGAAATATGTTTGTATCATCAGAATGTTCATACATACATGATAATATGTATAAAACAAGAACATTTACAATTATTTTGATTTGGTAACCATGGCAACATATTTAAAAAAGATACACAAAAAACTCATTTAAGCTTCAACTTCAAATTCAATGTCGCTACGGAACAGTTTTAGAAATAAATCACTTGAATTTCTTCTGTGCTTTACAAGTTTTACGTGGGAACTTCTAGTCTGTTACCATGAAAACAAAAAGGTTTTGACAAAATATATTAAAAAATAAATATTGTTTCGAAATTATTTAACAAAATGGTTTTTGACGTCATTTTTTCTAAAAATAGACGTCTGGCATGATTTCAGTCTTAATCTACGATTTTTTTCCGCTTTTTGAATCTAGTTGCATTGAAGAACGACAATGATTTTCATGTATTTGGTTGCATTTGCTGATACACAGCAGTGGTAAAATTAAGTAACTTATCAGATGCCACCAGTGTGAAAATGATGCTCAAAATGGTAAAATTTCGTCAAAAAATTGTGTTGATCTGATACACATGTATAACTGATTATTAAACTGCGTGTACACAATCGTAGTTACATGTGCAGTTGGTAAGACGTAAGACAAGTAAACTTTTCTTGAAGATTTTCTTTTGTTTCGAAGGCTTGCGGTTGAAACAATGTCGTTTTTAACACTAAACTACAATTACCCTATATAAGAACTTTTTTTAAAAATAATACATTTTGTACTACTAGTATACGTAAAAAAGAAACCCAGTACAATAGGTCAACATACTTCATAAATTCGTAGATCCAGTGTTTTGTTTTGGTTTTCCTCTGGATTTGAAAAAAGTAAAAACACTATCGCAGGTTTACACCTATCATGTAGGTAGGCCTGAATACGTTAGGGCCTACCTACTTAAACAATGACATGATCACCGACTGGTTACGGTCACTCGGGCTTAATTGATAAGATTTAATTTATATGCTTTTATTTATCCACCGGTAACCCATATCGGCGATAGTTTTGGGGGATAGTGCATGATAAAAAGATGGTTATTTTATGCGTCGGATGTAAAGTATCACACACGGGACCTCGGTTTTTAAAATCCCGTCCGAAACTGTTCGTAATTTTAGTTTTTAGGTTGGAACACTGAAATACATTTCTATTTTTATCCGACTGGAGGCGGGATCGAACCCACAATGTTTGGATCAGCAGTCTGTCTGTCACCACTGGACCCCTTGCCCAACCCTCTCAATAGATCACAAGCAAGATGCTTATACTTGTGTAAATCAGGCACCACCAAGACCACCATATCAACCAGAAAAAATGGTCCTACGTCAGTTAGTTTCATCTAGTGTCTTTCTAATTATGTGTCCTAGGAGCTACATTACATACTTCTGTGTTTATTCACCATCGGGTGATATTGGCTTCATTTTCTCCCCAGATGTCAGTTTTGAATTTAATAGCAACTTAGCTAGGTTGATGCGGTACGTATATCGAAGAGAGTATTCTATCAGTAGAATATAACGCAATGTGATGAAACCTAGTGACCAGAAGCTATTTAAGTTATGGAATCAGGTAAATGTAATAATGTATGGGTTACAAATAACCCGTGTGCCAGACAATGCCCTTGTATTCGACGTGTACCCGATGTCTAGGTATCGTGTTTACTGCCTGGCGCAGACCGATGATTGACCTTGTAATTTGGATACATGACAACAACCCGTTATCGTACGGTCACCGACAAATCGTTTTGTCGTAAAACTACCCCTCGGATGTGTCCGACAATCCTGTCGATCCTTCAGCCTCCGGTCCAATTAGCCAAAAAATGCATCGGTCAATCATCGAACGGCAATAGGCCCAAGTATAAGAGAAATATTTTGATTAAGTGCCTACCTCTAAATAAACACCCAATGTTCTTACAGAAACGAAAATGTGTGGTACTTACTGCAATGACAAATTTCGAAAATCACAAAATGCTTTTAGACTAGGGTTTCTGGTGACATCAGATCGGACTATGTGACCATAGACAATGTGTTACCATACCAGTATGTGTACAGCACCGATAAACACAATACCATCTTTGAGTTACCAACATGTTCGTCTCTATTGGGTTGGAAACACGTTTCAGAGTTGACGAGGTTGCACATTTCCAGTGAATTCAGACGCTTAAGATATTGAATGTTTATAGGGGTCCAGCCTAGTCGCTAACGGACTATAATAGTAGTCTAAACTAGGGAAAATCTAAAACATTCTGCAGTTGCTAGGCAACAATAACTGTGAATACATGTACCTGTAAATTAATACTATGATTTTTAACCATAGAATACTTTTATTGAAAGTTGTGTTGTTTAGCAATATATGACTGCATGCGCACATTGCAAAGCTGAAGAAAACAGTTTTGTATGACTCATTAAGTTAAAAATGTGTGTACAAATATTTTAAAAATAATTCGATTGATTCAACTTTGTTTTTACCGCACAGTTACAATGTATCTTGAATTGTTGATTTTTAAATTCATCTATGTATAATCTCAATTATTTAAACTATTGTTGACCGTTAAAATGTTCTATTGTTGCTAAGCAACAGAAACATTGCAGTTTTTTGTACCACTCGTATAATTATGACTGTGTGTATGATGAACTATATATTTCCAACTATGTTTGCAAGGTTAAAATCAATTTGAAACTTAAAAAACAATACAGATTAAACCGTCGTGATAAAGTTAATTTGTAGGAAATTGTTTTACCACTGAAATGATTTGAAAAGTTACAACTCAATGACTCTACATTATAAAATTATACTATATG
Source organism: Spisula solida (assembly GCA_947247005.1). Taxonomy (NCBI): domain Eukaryota; kingdom Metazoa; phylum Mollusca; class Bivalvia; order Venerida; family Mactridae; genus Spisula; species Spisula solida. Next base: position 38,539,106 of record OX365945.1, read on the forward strand.
TTAGCAACGGTTACACTTGAAGACTTAACAGTTTCTGTACTGGTTGCTATGACTTTCGTGAAAATAGTTAGAATTGATCATTTTGGTTAGATTATTGTCCTAATGCATCTAGTGTAATAAGAGCAAAAATGTTTACCTCAAGGTTGCTAGGCAACGGAAATATAATACACATACAGAGAAATGCATCAAAATGTGTTATGGCAAAATCTGAAACAATATTTTCAATAATAATCATGTGTTCGTATTTATCAACTAAATATAAATGAATGGGTTATTTTATTTTCTTATTGAAATGACGCTGTTTATTTAATGTTGACGTCGCGACGTTTGTTAAATAATGATGCAGCACGTATCATGCATAAATGGTCATAACTTAAGAAATAGACAATATATAATCATCAAATAAAGTTCTGAACGAAGCAAAATGTTGTGGGCGTCCGAATATGTCAAAAAGTTATTTTGTAAAAAATTGTCCTAACGGCCCTTTTCCTGCGCTCGACGCCAACTGTCGATTTTTTAATCGATTAGTATATGACTTCACACCTGTCACCAGTGGTCACTTAAATCATGATCTTCTAGACTTATAAATTGCACTCACTTCCGCAAGGTAAAATACAAAATTTATACTTTTATCACATAATATCGACATCATAGATGACCATTATTTTCATCAGGAATCTATATGGAGTCCTGATTTTGATAAAGGCTTATGCCTTTTATAGAGAATAATAGGTTAGTGCCGTGGATGAAAAAGTTTATCTGGCAAGGCGGAGGAAATTTATCGGGTAAGCCGTAGGCGAATCCGATCATTTTCGCAGCCGAGCCGGATCAACAAAACTTTTTTATTTGATTTTAAAATTCAATTAATGAATCACAATTAGTTTGTCCTTTAAAACACAATCGAAAAAAAAAATTAAATTCATTTCTAAGGTTCACGAGAATTACATGTTTCCCGACTCTTTATTTTGAAACAGAAACCTGGTTGACATTTGAAATGTTATGTATGTTCATAACCTCGTGTCATCAACTTCAATGTTTTATTTCATGATTGAAAATGATAAGACAACACGTTACTAACGTTCTACCATTTAATGTTACATATATAAACAAATAAAACAGGCTACATAGTAAATGAGAAAACACCATCGGCCGAGAGAAGAGCAGACGTGTTTATTGCTAGAATTCCGGCAAATGTGAATTAATGGTAAGTACGGGATGTTGCTACACTATGGCAATAAACTAAGGATTACCGTTCCTGTATGGGCAAACCCTATGAACGCAAACAGGTAGGGGCACCCCAACACAACGGCGAAAGCGAGTAATAGCAAATTATACTCGGACCGCTATAGCAAGTACTGTCAAATGACTTACAGCAACATAAGTCAACAATAGCAATAGTGGCAATTGACTTATAGCAAAATAAGTCAGCAATAGCAATGGTGGAAATTGACTTACAGCAACATTAGTCACCAATAGCAATGGTAGCAATTGACTTATAGCAACATAAGTCAGCAATAGCAAGTTCTGGCAATACTTGGAGTGATCCAAGCGAACGTAAATAGTGAGCAACATTCCGGGCAATTGAGATACTTGAAAACTCGGACTTCAATAATACCCTCCCCGACGGGGAGTCAACATCGCGGGAAGGCACTACGAAATACAAGACACATTTTGTTAAATTACTTAATGGAGATTATATTCCAAAATCGTATGACACGCCTGCTAAAATCTCGGCCGAATGAATTTTCGCCCATTTACCGTGAACGACAATTACCTTACATATTTACCAATTCTTAGCACAAAACAATACACTTATATTTAACACTTTAATATAAATGTCCATTTTCATGCACAAATTGTCCAATTCGTACGCACAATCCTTGAATAAGCTAATAATGTCACAAGGGGAATAACTAACACTCACACCAAACTTTGTCCCTCGGCTAACAGTTGATATTAGCGTTATGTTGGCATATTGATCGAAGGTACTTCGTTGTGACGTCTCAAATACATGCATCGTGACCGTATGGGAAGACGTAATGTTAGTGTCCCCTCATTGTGTTATGTACATCGCATTGTTTCTGAAAGTATATACAGACAACAGCAGCAAACATGTCAAATTTGGATATGGTTCAGGCCTACATCAGGGAGGGTGGGAGGGCAACAAATGGTTTGGGTCATCGAACAAAAATGTGGAGAAGAATAGACGCACGAGATTTTCGGTTTATATAAGCGTTGTTATTAGTTGGTTACCGGCGTCTTAATCATTAAATCATTTTAATGTAGAAAAGCCGGGAACGATATTAAACCTATACAATATACTAATCAAACTTTATTTTCTTCTAAATAAATGAAATTATTTGATATATAGATAATTCTTCATTATTTCATGATTGAAAATGATGAGACAACACGTTACTAACGTTCTACCATTTAATGTTACGTATATAATCAAATAATAGAAATCGAATTATCGATCAATAAATGATATGGTTGGAAAAGTGTGGCCGTTCATTTAGAGCCCGGGATGCAAACAACAGGCTACAAAGTAAATGAGAAAACACCATCGGCCGAGAGAAGAGCAGGCGTGTTTATTGCTAGAATTCCGGCAAATGTGAATTAATGGTAAGTACGGGATGTTGCTACACTATGGCAATAAACTAGGGATTACCATTCCTGTATGGGCAAACCCTATGAACGCAAACAGGTCGGGAGCAACCCCAACACAACAGCGATAGCGAGTAATAGCAAATTATACTCGGACCGCTATAGCAGGTACTGTCAAATGACTTACAGCAACATAAGTCAACAATAGCAATAGTGGCAATTGACTTATAGCAAAGTCAGCAATAGCAATGGTAGCAATTGACTAATAGCAACATAAGTCAGCAATAGCAATGAAGGCAATTGACTTATAGCAAAGTCAGCAATAGCAATGGTAGCAATTGACTTATAGCAACATAAGTCAGCAATAGCAATGGAGGCAATTGACTTATAGCAAAATAAGTCAGCAATAGCAATGGTGGAAATTGACTTATAGCAAAATAAGTCAGCAATAGCAATGGAGGCAATTGACTTATAGCAACATAAGTCAGCAATAGCAATGGAGGCAATTGGCTTATAGCAACATAAGTCAGCAATAGCAAGTTCTGGCAATACTTCGAGTGATCCAAGCGAATGTAAATAGTAAGCAACATTCCGGGCAATTGGGATATTTGAAAACTCGGACTTCAATAATACCCTCCCCGACGGGGAGTCAACATCGCGGGAAGGCACTACGAAATACAAGACACATTTTGTTAAGTTACTTGATGGAGATTATATTCCAAAATCGTATGACACGCCTGCTAAACGCTCGGCCGAATGAATTTTCGCCACAATAAATTTTATTCTTATACAAATTTATCCCCCAAAATTCTGATTTAATTATTTGAAACCATGTTTTTTTCTAAGGCATCTCTAAGATAGTCTAAATAAAATTCCAGAACCACTGCATTCAAATGAACGCCGTCTGCTCTATAAAACCCTGTCCTAGCATTAATATCAGGACTGATATCAAATTTACCGCTTAGTCTTAAAAACTGGTGACCTAATCTATTGACCCGCTTCCTTTTCTTTTCAATTGTTATCCACTTCCCGGTCGCCCCAGACCAAACGCGCCTTTGTAATATGTCTATCCAAATAAGTAAAGCATTAGGGTAAGCTGATCTTAAGTATTCTACCTCTCTCTTAACCAAGTTGTTGATTTTAAGGGCGGATAAAGAAGTAAGATCATTACCGCCTAATTTTATGACAATTGTTGACGGGGGTGATGACAAAAGCACTTGAGCCTCAATATTTCTGCGGAACGACCCCCAACTCAAGCCTCTTACTCCCCACCAAGCTGTCTTTGTAGCATGGGCTCTAACCCCTGCCCAATAAGAGATGGAATCGCCTAGAATATCAAAATAATAAAGAACGTTGTAATCAATGTGGTTGATATAAAATTACTGAATACGAGGGCCACTTAAAAAGTATTAATCAGTGGGCGATAAATCAACATCCTTGTCTCTGACTATATAAAAAGTGTATATTTTCTTAAACAACAATCTCTCAGCTAGACGTTCGTTGTATTTTCATCATTTTATATTAAAGCATTTCCATTTTATTGATATTTAAACAGGACATGGTTTAAAGCACTGGACAAAAAATACCTCATAAATACGTGATAAAATTGTGTTATATGGGCTCTTACGATTTATGAGCGTTTTTGTCAAATGTCAAATGTCATTCAGGCTTACAGAAATTAAATTGATATCATTTGCAATATATACCATTGCACTATTAAATGGCAATCCAAAATTTTGAAAACATTTAATTATTATCAAACAATAGCAATATAAACAAGTCACACCCGAGACTCAAAATACCACACTTACACCCTAATTAATATTAGATATATACTAGGTAAATAAACACTAATTTATTCTTAATATGTCAAGTTTTCTAGATTATTATATGAAGTTTCATCCGTCGGACGATTTTAATCATTTTTAACTAAATTTATTTTTTTACAACAAAAGTTTATTTTGGATCCCAATTTTTAAAAAGTGGGTGGGGTAATGTTATACCCCCCTATATACGATAAAAAAAGAAAATTTACTCCTGTTGTCCATTCCATGTAATTCTTCTTGTATGAAATTACTATCAAGTGTTTTTATTTTTGTTTTCTGTATTTTTGTATTAGGGATATGACCTCATAAATCTAAAATACGTATTTTTTGGTCACGTGATCATGTTCTTTGAGCTGTTGTAAAGAACAAATTATGAATAATTCAGGACATATTTATCATGTGAAAGATAGTAACATCAATAAATGTGTAAAAAAGCTACATGTTTGACTTTCCCACTTAAGACATACAGTAGGACAATACAGCAACAACGTATAGGGTATAGTCCCAGCAAAATGCAGTTTTTGGAGTATTTCGAACATGACAGATTCCTTGTACAAGTAAACCCATTTTGACTGTCCAAACAGTAATGTGGATTCACCACTAGTTAAACAAGTATACGGTGCATGAATTCTGCAAATTTCAAATCAGTCTGATAACTATTATAGAAATTATGACCATTAATATCAACCCTTAAGTCTACTAAAATACCTTATTTTCTCGCAATTCAAGTGTTTCATACTCCTATTGGTTCAATGTCAAATGGATGGATGGATATTTTACCGATTGCAGTATTGTTTTATTGGTTAGCTGATGTTGTATCTTTCAGAAGATGTCCACTTTTATACACATTGATTGAATATTAAACGTATTATTGGCCAATGATTAATACTTTTTAAGTGGCCCTCTTATAAGTTTTATTGGCGTTAGAATTCCAGCGACCTAACTTCATTATTGATTGTGAGTTAACTCCCTTAATAGCAAGATCTGTTGTTCTACCTATTCGGAAGCTATGTGACTTATAATTCTTGGTCGGAAGATTTGTATGTTTTAAACTTTTGGCGAGAACCGAGCTAATCTGGGTCCTGGTTACGGGAGAACCGTTTTGATGGCAAAAGACTGGTCCATTTACCCTCGGTCTCCTAGCTATGAACTCAAGGGTTGTCTGAACCGGACATAATTGCGTATTTTCTCTTGGAAGTTTGATTATTATCGGGAGACCCATCTGACGTGTCTTAGACTTATTTAATTGAATTATCAACGTACTCTGTCCCTCGGTAAAACTCACATCCAAAGAATTGACTTGGTTCCCTGACTCTATCAGCGATGGGACAACGAGCTCGCTTACTCGGAATAGACCAAGATATGAAAGGCAAAAAAGTGCTGAGAACAACTTTGTCTCGTATATATTGTAGCATACTGAGTCTAAGACGTCACATATTGACTTTAACACGGGCCTTGTTATAGTGGCCCTGGTATATTTTGTAATTCTGTTTCGATGGCAACCTTCAATTATTTTCTTTATGCAGAACACACTATTTATATCATAGTAACCGTGGATCTTGTGTTGATAGTTTATGCCTGATATGTCAGTAGTGATCGAATTAGGCGACATTCCTTTTTCGAAGCAGTAAGATATGAATAAGATCAAGTGCTTTTGTGGAGCCGGCCATTTGTTTGGTAATGAGTACTGCGCTCTAAATTAACCGAAAACGTTACAAGCTGTTAAGTAAGTAGCTTTTGAACTGGCAGATATTCCACATAATATTTGATGTTTATCTCTAGTTTGAAGATGTTCCATAGATAGACTGGAACATGGTAAGGAGTAGTGTCGGCCTCTGGTGCGAGTTCCCTGAATTTCGTTATCTGAAATCGTGATAAAGAGTCGCAAATGGAATTCAGACGACCCTCGACATGTTTAGCTTTGATTACTATATTCAGTTTTTAAACTTCTCAACGTTAATTCCCTTACTAAGCTCATTACCCTTGACGATTTTGAGGTAAGCTTGTTAATAATGTGAACTAGTGCTAAGTTATCACAGTTAAGCATAATATTTTTGTTCTGAAGGAACGGACCCCATATGAAAAGAGCAACTACTACGGGAAACAACTCCAATACGGTAATGTAAGAGGTTATCCCGCTTTCCCTCCACCAATTCGACCATTTAGCCGCGCACCAGTGACCTTTAAAATGAGCCCCAAACCGCGCTGTCGGTATAAAGCTTAACCTCATCATTTGTCACATAGAACCTATCGTGAAATACAGATATACTATTGTGTTTTTCGAAAAACATTAACCACATGTGTAGATCTAATCTAATTTCTTGGTTTAATCGAATACGATGATGAGCTTTCGACATACCACACGTTGCGTTTATTAAACGCCGAATAAACGGTCGGCCCGAGACTATGGCTCTACAACAGAAATTCAATGAACCTATTAAGGACTGTACTTGCCTTAAAGTTGATTTAGGTTTGCTTAAAATTTCCTTAATTTTGGAGATAATCTCCTCTATTTTGGCTTTTGGTAAACGAACCACCATCCCATGACAATCAAGTTCGAGCCCTAAAAAGACTAGTTTTAGTGTCGGACCTTCTGTCTTTTCATCTGCCAGCGGTACATTAAGTTCTAACATAGTGTCCCTGGATATTTGTAAAGCTACCGAACATTGTTCTGATGATTGGTCGCCGCCTAAAAAGTCGTCTAAATAGTGCAAAAGCTTGCCCGACGACATTTTGGATATTACACAATGAAAACGTGAAAATCGCTCGAATGTAATGCAACTTATTGAAGCACCAAACGGAAGGGCCTTATAAAAGTAGAATATTTCTTCGAATTTGAAAATCTGCTGGCTTTATCGGGATAAGTCTAAATGCACTTTTAATATCAACCTTGAAAAGCTGACAAGGTGATGAATTTCATTATTTATTCATTTGTTCTCATTTTTCTGCTGCTAGAAAACATTTGCCTCTATTGATTAAAATACATAACAAGAATATCCATACTTTTTATAATATTATGAATGATACAGAATCACTAAGGTTAAATAATCTGACAAAATTTATAACATATACATGTATTAACAATTATTTCAAGCCACCTGGCTAAAACCTCTATACATTGTTATATTCACTGAACCATCTGCATATACAATGCAACTCAACTCTTATACTGTAACATTGATTCCATCTTATTGTTACCTTTTCTAACCACATTGATTCCACTCTATTGTTACCTATTTTTTAACCACACAGCCTTGTCATATGTTTATATGTACTTTGTATTCATTGTTTTACCTCATATCACGTGTACTATGTGGTGAGAGTATCAAATAAACTGTAAAACTGTAAAGCCTTTACCCAAGTATTGTATTAGCTGTACCGCTGAATCAAAGCTGGTATATTGAACCGAGCATATTTTAGAGTCTATGAAATCATTGATAGATTCCCCGGGGGATGAGACAGATGGTGAATCATTCTGTATTCCCCTGAGGCCTTTTTGGGGACCAACCTTATAGGTGATACTATTAAGTTGCTGAACGGACGACCCGTAAAAGGACCGGCGACTCGACCTTTTGAAATTTCTTCATTTGTTGTAAAACTATTTCAGGATTACCCGAGGCAGATCTAAGATTTTTAGAATCGCGGGCTATTCTAGGTCCCGAGTACTAAAGTGAAAAGCCATTTGTAAATCCCTCCATTAAATAAGCTGCCTCTGCAATGTCATAATTACGTAAATAAAGTTGTAGTTGAAATAAATTTACGGGCGATTTAGCCAATGAATAACGAGTGTTAGTATCAGGTATATGAGTATCTATAGCAGCTATGTTAGTTTGTTGGACGGCCCCTGCCTAGTGCACTGAATGACCTATAGTTATTGTGGCCTCGAAAAGTACGATCATAGGGGACAGTAGGGGTTTGGCCCGCTGATGACCCCGTCTTGTTGCCACAAATTACTGAAGCATGAGATCCGCCACATTCAGAGCATGCATGTGAGAATTTACAGTTTCTCCATTTACAGAAACCCCTATTCAAGTCTAGACATGTAAACACGTTTGGTTTATTCTGATTCTTATTGTACATACTAGTAGTACCTTTAACTTGTACACATCTCCACCGAAGGTCGTTGTTGATATGCGACCAAGACGAGGGACATAGAGCTTGGCGTAGTCTAAACTGTTCATCATATGTTCGCCAAGCATATCCGCCCTGGCGAGAAGCACATTCTCTACTTAGGTACATGTAGTGTAAAAGCCCATATACCTTACCAGAGTGGTTAGACAAATAAATAGTGACAAATATTATAAAAGCATCTGTCCATCTCTCTATTGTCGTAATCCTTTCCTTGCATTCTTTCTTGACAGATTCAATATGGCCATTGAAATTTACTCTTAGAAGTGAGCCGTTAGCATATTCTGATAATTCCACGGCCCCTTTCAGTAGCAATGCTAAATTGACATATTCCCCTATACATATCTGCTGTTTAATAAAGGATGGAATATGGGAAGCCAAGTCGTCATTAGCTAGACGCATAGGATAATTCATTAACATGGTCCAGCTTTCTAATGGTTGGGTTCCAATCCCCTGAGCCATATCAGCTCATACGCAAACATTATTAGCAAAGCAATTAGCATTATGGTCGTTAGCAACATAATCAGGCAAAATACGTGAAAAATCTATCAAATTGTGCTTACCAGCATCTGGCTGGACTAGTAGATTTCCATTGTCGTCATCAAGTACGTCGGTGTTGCGTTTCTGGCCCCTGTCAGCGACCTGAGGGTGTGGAGGAATTTCCCCCTCCTCAGCGTCCAAAGGCTGGTTCTACTGCCGCACGCCGCCCGCGTCGCCGGACTTCTCTCGCCTGTCTGGGACGTATGACCCTAGCTGGTTCTGGCTCCGCTCGCCTCTCGACTTCAGCAACGTTGCCTCTCGCCTGTCTTGGACGTACGACCCTAGCTGGTTCTGGCTCGGCAGCAACGTTGGCTCTCGCTCGTCTCCCTCTCACCCTCACTCGGTTGTTTACACATCTACGTGGCATAGCTTGAAATACTGGTTCGACAACAAATGGTTTGGCTCATCGAACAAAAATGTGGAGAAGAATAGACGCGCGAGATTTTCGGTTTCTATAAGGCTGTAGCGTTGTTATTAGTTGGTTACCGGCGTCTTAATCATTAAATCATTTTAACGTAGAAAAGCCGGGAACGATATTAAACCTATACCATATACTAATAAAACTTTATTTTCTTCTTAGGGGATTAAAATATCGATACTCGGTAGCCATGGTAGTTCAACGAGATAAAAATCGTATGGACTAAAGGGAAACAATCCAATTAGTTATCGGGGACAATTACGCAATGGACAGCTTTTGAAAACAGTGTCTGATTTCTGGACATGTGCCACTTTGTACATATTCAAGGAGAGGTCCCCCCATTGTATATGTTAACCGCAATAAATACGGCTACACTAAACTACATGTATATCTTGATTCCATGGCATACATTCAATAATACGTCGACTACCTTGTTTTTAATTTCAGACGAGTGGTTTTGTTTCTGGCATCTTGACTTTTTGTTTGTATACTCAGTACATCTACATGTAGAAACGCAAAGTTTTTAAACTCTCTTTTTACTTTCAGTGTACATGTCTATTTGAATATTGTGTAGTAGCGTTGTATAATCGTGTATAAACTTGACCATTGTCCAACTTTTATCGATCGTGTTACGTAAATCATGTGCTTCAATAGAATTACAAAAAGCACGATTTCTACGAGCGACGTTAATGCATGATACAGTTTGGTATAAATTGCATCGATCCTTTCGCAACATTTGCGAAAGAAATGAAAATCCCTAAAGAAAAGTCATAGGTTTCGGAATAAAGAGTGAACATGAGCGAAATCAGGCCTCGATTTCCCGAAGCAGTAGAAATCGCAACTCAAATTGAGATTTTGATATTTAAATCATGTTTTTTTTAGATTTTTTCTGTAATAAACTCAGAATAATATTTCTATTTTGTTATACCAATTTAGAGTACAATTTTGCATGAAACTACCTCAAACGATAGGTGACAAAATTTGAGTTTAGATTGAGCTCAGATTGAGATGTTTCGGGAGATCGGGGCCTGGTTATTTGAGAGGCTCAAGGCGTAGACGTCAAACGGGAGCTTGCACGAAGGTTAAAATAGTTTGCACCGACAGTTTCGCGTCTGTATACACACTACCTGGCATAGCATATTGTGGTTTACGAAATGCACCGTTGCCCAAATAACAAAAAGTACACAATATTGTCACTTAGGTAGGAGCGTCGATGATTTGCCTTTGAAAGGAGACGGCGCTCGTCTATATTTCATCTAGATCGGTCAATTATTAAGAAAGTTACAAGCAAATATGTGACCTGAATCGAGGCGGTTTGTTGACAAAATTGGCTCCGAACATTAGCATCTGGTCACGTGGGTTCCCAACACGTATAGATTGTAAAGTGATATAATGTAATGTTATTCCCTACAAGGCACTTAATTCAGTAGATTGTTGACAGCAAACATATTTATTAGACAATTGTAACACATGTTTGGCAAGTTATCCACTTTGCATGTCTTTATATTCCCAGAGCACATTTTTAATAGCATGTTTGTCTCATACTGTGGTAACATTGACGTCTATAGCTACAGTAGCATAGTGTGAATGAAACTCTAAAACCGATTGTGCGAGGGGTGTACGAAAAGAAATGCAACTTAATGTATATCTTTGTACTAATATTTTCTTGATTTTTGCTCGTCAAACTGGGCATGTGTAACCATTAGGCTATTCTCTTCAAGTTCGTAAAATTTGGGTTACTTTTGTTCATCTAATTTGTTATAATGTTTTATATTTACTCAGCCAAAGAAATGTTAGAAAAAATATGACGAAACTGACTGAAATTCATTCACTTAATTCATGGACATCGTTAGGTGTCTTTTCGCAAAAAAGTTACATGTTTATGACATGCTTCAAAGCAAACTTGACCGTACAGACTCGAATTTATCCCAAGTTCACTTCATTTCAAGGAAAAAAAACCAAATTTCTACCTACTTGATACCATATGCTTATCAAGTGGTGGCCAAATCGACCTCTCATTTCAAGTGCCAAAAATATTTTACTATACCCCCACTCCTTTCAAAACATGTTTTACGTTGTGTGATCATGATGCTGCGTTTATGCTGCGTTTAAAGTCAGCCACAATGCTCACGATGTCCGCGATTTGACAATATCGTGGAGCTACACGAATAATTGCATGAAATTTTGTTTTACTACGCTGTCCTACGCTATCTCATGATTTGTTACTACCTAGCATTTTCTTACGATAACGACACGATTCTTGTCAAGATCTGCTACGAATTCCATCACGTTTTCTTGCGTTTTCATAGGTGCTCTTACGTAAACCTCGATATGCTATATATATTATTAAACAGGGACGGCGGGCACTAAGTCGATATTCGGCATACTAGGTTAGGTATTGGCTCGAGGGCTTCAGCCCAAGTGCCAACATACCAGTCTAGTATGCCAATATCGACTTAATACACAATGGCTCTGTTTTATAACATTTTTATCGCATATGTTCAACTCCACGAATTTTTTCTAAACACGATATAACAAAACAATCTCAGATCTAACTTTTCCAGAGCTTTTTTAAACTGCGAAACAGTCAGAATCTTCAATTTGTATTCCAGCGCGCAAATGACGTCACATGTTTGTGTACGTTAAGTACGCGCGTCGCTTCCGAAATGACCGGATATAGCCTCGATACGGAGTTTTGGCACTCCAGGGTACTGTTTTATCAAATCACTTACGGAAATCGTGAACTTACGATCAAATTTAAATTCTTTATACTATTTTACAATTATTAGGTTTGGTAAATGGAGCTGTATTACAAGTAATAATTCAAATAATAAACTCCTAAAAACCATATCTGTCCACAATGTGCAGTCGGTAAAGAATTATTAAGAATTAAAATTTGGACGTAAGTTTACGATTTCCGTAAGTGCTTTGATAAAACAGTATCCTGACACACATATCAGTGACAATACAGCGCAATTTTGTTACTTTATTTAGTAACACATGAGATAACACGTTTTATCGCGTAACGTGTTATCTCGTCTTATAACGTTATGATAAGATCTGAACGCTATTTAATTAAGGCTGAGCTCTCCTACGATTAATGTCGACGATTAAGATGGTCATGTTATGAGCACGATTGAATGTATAAATAGGATAGGACATGGACAACACTCTCATTCCTCCAAATATTCCAAAAAGGAACAAGCTATGCATTCAAGAGATAAAGATATCGAATTCGCAATGCGTATGTGTTCTTATATACCGGTAGATAATCTTCAAAAGTGGTGAGGTCTAGAAGAAGAAGAAGAATTAGATGAATTATGACCTACTGTGTAGACCATGGTTTGATGTAAATAGAAATAACCTACTGGTTCAATATTCCCAACAAATATTTCAGGCTTTATAATGTTAGCTTTTTCGTCAACTTATAGGATACCTCCTGATATATTTGATGAGATCCTAAAAAGAATAGCGCCTAATAAAGTGAGGAAATACCCTATCACATGAATTGAAGCTGACACTCATCCTCAGACCACTGAGTTTGTAAGGCAGTTGTTAAAACGTATAAAGATGAGTTTTTCTCTTGTCTTGTCACCTTTGAAGAATGAAAAGCCATAGCAGATAAGTTCAATAAGCGACGAAATGTGTCACATCCTATAGGGTTTTTGGATGGTCAACATAATAAGTACACGATGTAGCTCGTATCATAACTATAAGAGATTTCAATGTCCCACTTCGGTATAAGTAGATGCTTGAACTTTGTGTCATATGTCAGATAAACAAAATGTATCTACTATGATCGCATGTTGTAGCCACAAAATATTCTTGGTGCGGGTGTTCAAGTTTGTTGTCGACTCTGTGCTTTTCATAGATGGAGGGGTTGACCTTCAGGGACTCTGTGATATCCTCTGCTTGGATGCCACTGAAGGAGGTTACTATCCTCAACCATCTTACCTCTTTTGGGTGGTGGTTTTGTATGGCAGTTCTTCTTGTGGTGGTGGGGTAGATGGTATTTCCACTGACTCCGTGAACTTCTGGTTGAGCTTAGTCGGTTATTGGTGTTGGTAGAAAGGCAAGACAATCTTATCATTCCTAGCAGACACTTACCTTCGTTTTGCCTGGTAAGCTATAGGGTTCAAAAACGCAACAAATCGTACAAAGCGCAGCGCCACAAAGCTTGAAGCGCATCGGAACTTACACAGAATTAGAAGAGCACCTCACAGCATGGGAGCAAATCGGTATGACCGTACTAGTACGTGCCACATCGTGATTCAATTACTGATGCTACTCTATATATCTTGACGACCTCTGACGACCCCACGCTCACCAGGATACTTTCCAATTGGAAAAAGTTCAAGCATCTACCAATACAGAAGTCGGACATAGAAATTCCCTTACAGTTATGGTAAGAGCCCTTATAGCATGTGCCACATTATATCGCTTATTGAACTTCGTATTCTTCAAAAGTGAAAAGACAAGGGAAACCATCACCTTTATGCGTTGTAACAACTGCCTTACGAACTCCTAGAACAATATGAAGGAACGAATATATAGGAATGCATAAGATAGTGAAGTGTGTTTTATCATCAGTGGTCAGATGTCTGAGGATGAGTGTCAGCTTCAATCCATGTGATAGGGGTTCTTGTCTGGTACCGGGTATATTTCCTCTCTATAGTTGGTGCTATTCTTTTTAGGATCTCATCAAATATATCTGGATGCATTCAATAAGCTGACGAAGGAGCTTAAATCATCAAGCCTGAATTCTTTGTTGGGAATATTAAACCATTATTATTATTATTGTTATTTTTATATACACCCAACAATGGTCTACACAGTAGACAATCTATTTCTTTTTCTCCTTTACTTCTCCTATAGGTTATAGTCTTCCCTGTTACACACCTTGTTGCCGCTGTTGAAAATTAACTATATAGGAACACCTAAACATTGCGAGTTCGACAGTTATATTCACAACACTGGATATATATTTTATTCCACCTACTCTGTATACGCTATGTGGCATAATCGTCAGATCTATCAATCCACTTTCATATTTTTGTATATCTTGTAGATTGACGGATGCCATGCCAACCAAATGTCGTCTGGTTATATGGTGAGATGAATACACCTGGCGAAATATGTAAATGGCATGAAATAAGTACTGGTCTGTAATACAGGTCCGTGAAAAGAGTATCCTAAACCACCGATATGCTGTACAATAAATATTAAATAGATGCAACGAGGGATTTCTCCGTTTATACGAGGGTCATTCAATTAATTCTTAGACTGTGCTAATCATTTTAATATCCGATGACACAGAGAAAAACAAACTCCATCACGTTAAACGACTTTCGGACACAAATGCAGAAAAAATCTTGAAACAACACATTTTACATGAAAATATGTCTTTAAAAAAATATCACTTTACCGCGACCACCACACACCGCTATTTATATTCCGACGTCAACGACATTATTGACGTTTTGCTGTTTCTCACATGGTAAGCCCAGGATGAAAATATGTTATCAATTTGGAAATAAACACAAACATTCTAATTGTATTGGTTTAATATATCTACCACAATATCTTTGTTAAGGATTAAGGCTAGAAATAATAGCTGTAACTACGTTAACATGAAAACACTTCGCACATTTCGACGGACGTTGTGTTAGTACGGCAAAACTTGGTATGAACCGGGAAATGTCGTCTATGCAAAATGTTGTTGCATTTTCTTGTTGGCAAGACAATACCATAACAGAATCTGGATGATGACCCGTTGGGCAATTCCCACAATGAGGCCCCAAAGGGGCACATGTGTTTTTCGAAAATTCATTGGTATAAACACATCATTATTCAATCAAACTAAAGCAAAACTTCTGTACATTTTGTATATCAAGACTTATAATGCGTGAATTAAAAATAAACAACCTTTTATAGTGGTAAAATGTGAAAAAGAGGCCCTGCCAATGATTTAAATTTAATATGAGGCCCTTTATTAGACAAAAAGAGTAAAAAGATCAGTAAATTAATACAATTATAACAAATATTGATGAGTTCAGTGGCATTGGTAATTATAAACAATTTGCATTACACCTCCTTATATTTGATTTCATCACATTGAGGCCCTAACACGGGTAACTTTAAAATGTGATTTGTGAAAAATGGACGAAATCTTTCATGAATCCCTTGTTGAAAAAATTTACTCTTCACTTATTGAGGACAACAACTTCAACTATATTTCACAATGTTTTGGAAAATGAGATTCCGATACTAATACGAAATATTAAGTATTGAGAAATAAGGCCCTCTTGTGGTTTCAACTACTAATGGGGCCTTTATTAGACAAAACGCATATTATTAAATAGAACCAAGTTCAACAAACATTTCATAATATTAAGTACAGTAATAGACTAACAATGTTAACGAATACAATTTCTACACCCTGTATACAAAGATTTAGTATGAGACTATGATTTAAATAACGAATTGAGGCCCGTAATCGGTTTTTGCAATGATTATTATCATTTTGTATATGATAATGATGATAAGTACATGCTTTTCGATAACACTAGTCTGCTAAATCTAATCTAGACTAAAATAGTACAATTCTTGTGTTTTAGAGTTGTTTCCCATCAATTTCGATATTTAACTTTCATATCTAGCTGTTACTCAGTCCCTACGATAACTCGCCACCACCGGTGTTCAGTCATTATATTCCATATGCGGGTCCCATTGCCACAAATAACAGCCATTGGGGACTGCCATAGAGTTGTTCCAGGCTTGTCGGGGTGAATAGACTTCCTATTACTTAGTAGTTAAACTATGCCAATCCCCATTTACATGTATATGCAACATTATACATAGCCCTGTATAGGGTTCTATTGAAACACTACACTTTATAGTTATTGCTGGCGGTTCTATGGGGTATTCATTACAGGTATGAATTGCTGTATTAGGAGCAGGAAAGTACCCGAGAAAAACTTGCTGTAAATTAGTGATGGTAAGTAGTACCTCGTAGTGAGTGCCCCCATAGTGACAAGAAACACTTAAATGGCAGTGTGTTAAGATAATCCTATAAGACTGCTATGAATAATGGCATACACCAAAGGGCTCTGAATAGTTTAACCAGGAGAAGGAGTGTACTTCTATTTGCACAAATGCATCCCTGGAATGGCTGTATTCTAACGTTTGTATAACCCAATTAGTATTGGGATAGCTGCACATGGGGATAGTGATTTACTCAAATTACTTGGATTTGCTGTACTTTTGATTGACGGATAATACCAAAAGGTACACGAATGGCTGTAGTCGCTTGAGGTAAGTGTCCCCTGGAGGATGAAATGGTTTTGCCCGTTCTTTTAGAGCTTGTAATGGTTGAATTTGATAGCGACAATCACCCATATGGTCCGAAATGTCTATTGTCGGTGGTCGAGAGTCTCCGTAGGGAACTTAAAATGGCTGCACTCTGGGATGGCGAGAACCCCATGGGATGTGTTCTGTTCTTGTAAATAAATTTAGGGCTTGCAATGACTGTAATTGGTGGCGATGAGTACACGAACTATGAAGGTCAAACAAAACCGATAGCGTTTCGCAGTTACCTACAAATTGTACAAACGATGTAAAGTGCACAGAAGATCAATAGAAGACAACAGAAGAGAAGGCTGGCCGTTGGCAGTGATTCCGTGCGTACGTGAACAGCGAGAAAAAATCATCCGAAAAGACTGACGTAGAACCTTTAGATAGATTGTCAGCGAGCTCGATAGTTCTCATTTAACTATATATTTCTTATCATGGGATCTGTAAAAAGAGCTAGGTATGTCAAAAATAAGATATTCGTAGCCTCGTGTGGTGACTATGTGGGGAAAGTGCTCCATACAATGGACCTTAATTCCGTTTGACGTTATGTGACGTCGTGTAGTTTTCTGGTATGCATAGTGACTGTTTTGGAATCGACGTAACTAAATAACTGTTTTAGGTATTTTAATCATTTTTATAAGAGAGTGTGATAATGTATAGATGATTATGATGATATTATTTTTTATTCATTATGAGCAATAACACACGATTCACAACATAATTATACGAATTCCCGATCAACCCACGTCAGTTCGAATCATGATAGGATATACACAATTATTATTGTCATCTCATAAACATATTACGGGCCTCACTTGATTATTTCAATTCAAATTATATACTTATGTGATACAGTTGCCCTTGCACTTGTTTTATGTATGCGTGACAAAATGATATTGTTGGCTTTTTTATCACATTCTGATGGCAGTTTAATGCTTGTTGTGTCGTATGGTTTGTGTATACCGCGATAGCAAGGTGGTTGAGCGTCCGCTTCGAGTGCATCATGAGATATTGGGTTCGATCCCACGATGCGATAAACCAATGTTGCTACTCTCAGAATAGTAAACACCACATATCACCCCAAATAGCTGTTTCTATAACCGAGTCATCCATATAACGTAGGTTGCGGTAATTTTCGTAAGCTTATAACCGTCTAAGGTGCAAGGATTCGTGACATACGTTTGGACTACAAATACTAGATTCTAGCTGTTCCGACCACATGTAAGGGCGACATCCAAAGAATGTAGGTTTATACTATGTTGCATATATAGACTTATAATGTTGTTATATCAATGTTAGGGTGGGACATTTAGAATGTACGTTTACTCAATGTTGTATGTATTGTTGTTATAGGCATATTAGGGCGGCATCTATAAAATGTAGGTTTATTCTATGTTGTGTATAGTGTTGTTATAGGCATATTAGGGCAGCATCAATAAAATGTAGGTTAATTCTATGCTGTATGTAGTGTTGTTATAGACATGTTAGGGCGGCATCCATAGAATTTAGGTTTATTCTATGTTTTACAGTTCGTGTTGTTATAGACATGTTAGGGCGGCAACTATGGGATGTAGGTTTATTCTATGTTGTATATAGTGTTGTAGTGTAGTAATAGTTTGAATGTGGTATATGTTGTTGTTATATAGGCATGTAAGGGCGGCATCCATAGAATGTAGGTTTATTTTTTGTTGTACAGTACATGTTGTTTTAGACATGTTAGGACAGCATCTATAGAATGAAGGGTTTTTTCTATGTTGTATGTAGTGTTGTTATAGGCATGTTAGGGAGGCATCCACATAATGTAGGTTTATTGTATGTGATATATAATTTTGTTATATGCATGTTACGGCGGCTTCCATAGAATGAAGGTTTATTCTATGTTGTATGTAGTGTTGCAATAGGCATGTTTTAAAGGTGGCATCCATAGAATGTAGGTTTATTCTATGTCATATAACGTTGTTATATAAATGATGGGGCGGCATCCAAAGAATGTAGGTCTATTCTATGTTGTAAATAATGTTGTTATGTACATGTTAGGGCGGCATCTATAGAATGTAGGTTTATTCTATGATGTATGTAGTGTTCTTATAAGCATGTTAGGGCGGCATCTATAGAATGTAGGTTTATTCCATGTTGTATATAGTGTTGTTGTAGGCATGTAACGGCGGCATCTACAGAATGCAGGTTTATTCTATGTTGTACCGGTATATAGTGTTGTTATAGACATGCTAGGGCGGCATTTTATGTGGTACATGTATATGGTGTTGTTATAAGCATGTAAGGGCGGCATCCATAGAATGTAGGTTTATTATATGTGGTATATAATGTTGTTATAGGAATGTTAAGGCGGCATCTATAGAATGAGGGTTTATTATATGATTTATGTAGTGTTATTATAGACATGTTAGGGCGCCATCTTTAGAATGTAGGTTTATTCTATGTTCTATATAGTGTTGTTATAGGCATGTAACGGCGGCATCTATAGAATGTAGGTTTTTGTCTATGATGTGTGTAGTGTTCTTATAAGCATGTTAGTGCGGCATCTATAGAATGTAGGTTTATTCCATGTTGTATATACTAGTAGTGTTGTTGTAGGCATGTAACGGCGGCATCTATAGAATGCAGGTTTATTCTATGTTGTACCGGTATACAGTGTTGTTATAGACATGTTAGGGCGGCATCCATAGAATGAAGGTTTATTCTATCTTGTATGTAATGTTGTTATAGGCATGTTAGATTGACATCTATAGAAAGGAGATTTATTCTTTGTTGCAAAAAGTGTTTTTACAAATAATGGTGCGGCATCTATAAAATGTAGGTTTAATCGATGTTGCGTATAGTGTTGTTATATGCATGTAATGGTAGCATTCATATAATGTAGGTTTATTTCATGTGGTACATGTATATGGTGTTGTTATAAGCATGTAAGGGCGGCATCCATTGAATGTAGGTTTATTCTATGTGGTATATAATGTTGTTATAGGAATGTTCGGGCGCCATCTTTAGAATGTAGGTTTATTCTATGTTTATGTATGTTGTTATAGACATTTAAGGGCGGCATTCTTAGAATGTAGGTTTATTTTATGCTGCATATATAGAGAATAATAGGTTAGATAATTTTCGCAGCCAAGCCGGATAAACTTTTACTTCATTCACGGCACTAACCTATTATTCTATTTATCCAGTCGCTCAATCTACTTAGTATGGGGGTCAAACTTGGAACTTTATTGTTACTCTTTCATTAACTAGCGCGCAACGTCACGTTTCATTCCGTCGGACATCTTGATCGACGTTGTGTAGACGCAAGTAGGTCGAAGAAAATATCTGATGAACCACCAGATCATTTAGGATAGCAAAACCTTACCCTCAGGTACGGAATTCCAACCGGCGACTCTTATATAAGAAGAAGTCCGTCGATCACGTGGTAAGGTGACGGATTATCACTAGTCACATGGCAGGGTGACCGATTAAAGCTAAGTTTAATCGACACCCTGTTAACTTGCAGATGTTGCCGGAAGTGACTTGATAAGGTGTTGTTATAGGCATGCTAGGGCGGCATCAATATAATGTAGGTTTATTCTATCGTGTAAAAAGAGTTTTTTTATAAATGATGGGGCGGCATCTATTGAATGTAGGTTTATTCTATGTTGTATATAATGTTGCTATAGGCACGTTAGGACGGTATCAATAGAATGTAGATTTATTCTTTGTTGTATGTAGTGTTGTTATAGGCATTTTAGAGCGGCGTCTATAGAATGTAGGTTTATTATCCCCAGCCGAAGCGAAGGGATATAGTAATAGTATGCGTCCGTCCGTCCTTCAGTCCGTCCTTCCGATTGTCCTTTCGCCCTCACAAATCCACTTTATGTGGCTAAAAATGTCCCAGTAACATCATCTTTAAGAATTTTGGGTTTATAAATGTTGCTTATATCAGTTTGTGTGACTTATTTAGTCACATAAATACCAACATTATCTTCATTCCGTAGCGTTTAGTCACATAAAACCGTTCTGTTAGAACGTGCGTCCATCCGTCCGTCCTTCCCATATTTTGTCCAGAGCATAATATTATTTAAGGTATTGACTTGAAACTTGGTAGGTGAATAGACAGCGACTAGGAGAATTGCAGTGACCAAGAACAATGAGTCTATATGGTCCGGTTTTGAAATTATCTCCCTTTGTTTAATTTTGAAATAATCTTTACATATTCCTGAGGGTCGTAGGTTCAAACCTTGGGATCTTGTTTTTTTGTGTTTGTGTAATGTTTTGTAGTTTAATCATGCATTTATACAGTTATATGGTGGAAAATATTTTTTCCAAAATATTTTGTTTACATCATAGGAATTTATACATTGTTAAAGCATGAACTATGGTGGGTGGGGTCATACAAAATGTTATATTTTGATAATTTCAAGGTGAACCTGTATTTTATTCGGTCTAAATATGTGCAAAATAGTATCAAGAAAATGTTTGGGTAATTGATAGTGATATATGCCCATTGATTGGAGTTAACTAAGGTATCTAGATATTTTGAGGATAAAAAAAACCTCACGAAATTTTACAACTACGTTTGTAATATATAAGAACATAACTATCCCAAATAGCATCTTCTCCTTGTTATAAATTTTGTTTGTATTAAAATAACTATTAGGCACATTGGAAATCATTTCATTTTAAATATTAAATTAAATTTGATGATTTTATAGACATTTTTGTCAGTATAGTCCTCACATTTTTCAACAAATTGAAATTATGGGGGGGGGGATCAACCAAAAGATTTTTTTTTCAAAACCCGCGGTTAGAATTCTTTTATATTTCACATTATGCTTGATAGTATGTGCAATAATAAAAAAATGATAAAGCAACAACATTTGAAGATATCTGTATTACAATCCCGCTGCCTTAACAAAACAAGTTATGATATTTCCCTTGATGTAATTTCCTAACATTTTCCCTTCTATTGAACTCTGCCTGGTTCCATTGCGTTAATTAACTCTTTATTTATTTTCCTTAACATATATTTCCTTCTTTTTCTATCTAGTCCTGTTTCTATTTACTACCCATTAGTGGCAAATATATACGGCGGGGGATGGTCATGTGATTAAACAAACAGTCTATGGATGCCGCCCTAATACGCATATAGAAACACTACATACAACATAGAATAAACCATAGTTCTATAGATGCTGCCCTAACATGTCTATAACAACACAATATACAACATAGAATTAACCAACATTCTATGGATGCCGCCATAAAATGCCTATAACTACACTACATACAACATAGAATGTATTGAATTAATTAAACTCATTGAATAAAATTGTTATGATTTTATTCCACTCATTTAATAAATGCAATATGAAAAGATATTCATGTAATATCCGCTATATACAACATAGAATAAACCTTCATTCTATGAATGTCGCCCTAACACTACATACAACATAGAATAAACCTTCATTCTATGGATGCCGCCGTAACATACCTATAACAACATTATATACACTATAGACTAAACCTACATTCTATGGATGCCGTCCTAACATGTCTATAAGTACACTATATACAACATAGAATATACCAACATTATATGGATGCTGCCCTCACATACCTATTACAACATTATATACAATATAGAATAAACCTACATTCTATGGATGCCGGCCTAACAGTTTTATAAAAAACCAATACACAACATTGAAATCTACTACATTCTATGGATGCCGCCGAAACATGCCTATTACAGCACTATGTACAACACAGAATAAACCTACATTAAATGGATGCCACTCTAATATGTTTATAACAACACTTTATAACATAAAATAAACCTACATTCTATGGATGCAACCATAACCTGTCTCTAACAACACTGTACACGGCATAGAATACACAGTCATATGTTCCATGGATGCCGCTCTTACATGTCTATAACAACACTCCATATACAACAAAATAAATATACATTCTACGGATGCCACTGTAACATGCCTATCACAACATTATATACAACATAGAATTAACCTACATTCTCCTGATACCGCTGTAACATGCCTTTACCAATATTATATACAAAAAAAAATTACCTACATTCTATGGATGCCGCGCTTATATGTCTATAACAACATTATGGACAACAAAGAATATGCCTACATTATATGGATGCCGCCCTTACATACACATGACAACACTATGTACAACATACAATATACCTACGTTCTATGGATGCCGCCTTAACATACCTAAAACAACACTATCTTGGACATAGAATAAACCTACATTCTATCGATACCACGCTTACATGTCTATGAGAACATTATATACAACGTACAATACACCTACGTTCTATGGATGCCGCGTTAAAATACCTATAACAACACTATATACAACATAAAATAAACCTACATTGTATGGATACCGCCATTACATACCCATAACAACACTATACACAACATACACTACACCTACGTTCTATGAATGCCGCGCTTACATGTCTATAACAACAATACATGCAACGTAGAATAAACCGACATTCTATGGATGCCGCCCTATCAACACTATATATAACATAATTATCATAATTAACTTACATTCTATGGATGCAGCGATTGTATGTCTATAACAACATTATGTACAACATAAAATATACCTACATCATATGGATGCCGATCTTACATCCCCTAACAACACTATATACAACATACAATACACCAACGTTCTATGGATGCCGCGCTAACATGTCTATTACAACACTATAATTCTGCAACATAGAATAAACCTACATTCTATGGGTGCCGCTCTAATATGCCTATATCAACACTATATAAAATATATAATACACCTACGTTCTATGGATGCCGCCTTAAAACACATATAGAAACACATTATACACCATAGAATAAACCTACATTATATGGATGCCGCGCTAACATGTCTATAAAAAACACCATATACTACAAAGAATTAACCTACAGTCTATGGATGCCGCCCTTACATACCCATAACTTCACTATATACAACATACAGTACACTTACGTTTTATAGATGCCGCGCTTTTATGGCTATAACAACATTATATGCAGTATAGAATATACCTACTTTATATGGATTCCACGCTAACATGTCTATAACAACACTATGTGCAACATAGAATAAAACTACATTCTATTGATGCCGCCCTATCATGCCTCTATCAACACTATATACAACATAGAATACACATACGTTCTATGGATGCCGCCCTTATATGTCTATAACAACATTATTTACAACATAGAATAATCCTACATTCTATAGATGCCGCCCTAACATACACGTAATAACACTATGGACAACGTACAATATACCTACGTTCTAAGGATACTGCGTTAAATTACATATAACAACACTATATACACATAGAATAAACCTACATTCTATGAATGCCGCGCTGACATGTCTGTAACAACACTATATGCGACATAGAATAAACCGAAATTCTACGGAAGCCGCCCTAACATGCCTATATCAACACTATATATAACATAGAATAAACTTACATTCTATGGATGCCGCGATTATATGTCTATAACAACATTATGTACAACATAGAATATACCTACATTATATGGATGCCGCCCTAATATGCCTATATCAACCCTATATACAATATATAATAGACCTACGTTCTATGGATGCCGCCTTGAAACACCTTTAAAATCTCTATATACAACATACAACATACCTACGTTCTATGGATGCCGCGCTTACATGTCTATAACAACACTATATACAACATAGAATAAACCTACATTCTATAGATGCCGTGCTAACATGTCTATAACAACACTATAAATATGTAACATAGAATAAACCTACATTATATGGATGCTGCACTATCATGCCTATACCAACACTATATACAATATATAATACAATTACGATATATGGATGCTGCCTTAAAACACTTTTAACAACACTATATACAACATACAGAATAAACCTACATTCTATGGATGCCGCCCTTACATACCCATAACAACACTATGTATAGCGTACAATATACCAACGTTCTATGGGTGCCGCCTTAAAATACCTATAACATCACTACATACATCTTAGAATAAACCTACATTCTATGGATGTCACCCTTACATATCCATAACAACACTATATACAACCTACATACACCTACGTTCTATGGATGCCGCGCTAACCTGACTATAACAACACTATATGCATTATTTATAACAGAAACAGTATACGGATGCCAACCTATCATAACTTAAGCAATACTGCATTCAGCATAAACTACACCTACATTCTGTGGATGGCGTCCTTATATGTCTAAAACAACAACATATACATCATAGAATACAACTACATTCTATGGATGGTGTCTCTATACACATTTGTAACACCTATATTCTATAGATGCCGTCCGAACATGTCTATATCAACCCTAAACACGACGTATAATACAACTACATTGTATGGATGACGACCCAATACGGTACAACTGTTTGAAATCCTTCTACGGGCAACCACGCCTATAAGTCTAAAAGGTGGGATTACGAAGTTCAACGGAAAACCTGCATTATATGGATGTCTCGGTTATATGGTTGCCGCTTAGCGATGACCTAGTGTGAAAGTTAAATTAAGTTTAAATAGTTATTTGTGTGAGACAACACTATAACAAGAATAATAGATTATTTCCGACTAAAATAAATTTTAGCTGATCAGCTTTATCGAACATCATGTTCTTATCATGATATTATTTCACGTGACAAAATGATGATTATTGCAGTCTCATGAATCTGTTACGGGTCTCAATTTTTTATTTGAATTACAGGCTTGCTCTATGTCATGTCATGCATGATGTAGAAATTGTGTTATTTAACGAAATGTTATGAAATGTTCTGTTGATCTTGGTGAAACAACCAGTGTGGCCTCATTTACCCATACTACTTTTCCAATGTTGTTATCTGAATCCTATATTTTTCAAAACGGAATGAAATGTAGTTGAAGTTGTTTTCCTTAGTATTTGTGAAAAATAACCATTTTTCACATTTACTTTAAAATTTAACCTTGTTAGGGCCTCAATGTGATGAAATCAAATAAAAGGGGATCCGTTTTCAAAACACACAAACAAAAGTTCTTCTCTACATTATATAGGCATTGTGGTCAGCCTTTATGCATATAATGGCACCAAACAGGAAATGACATCATGAAATAGTAAGTTCGCCAAAACGTCACACAACGTCACGTCACAAAAACAGGATATGACGTCATTACAAAAGTACGCCAACAAGACTTATGACATTAAGTTGCAACTTTTGTTTGTGTGTTTTGAAAAAGGCTCAGGCCGAAACGTTGATAAATAAAAAGTATAAACCATGAGTGGTTCTTATTAAAAATTCCCTATGGAATGAAATCATAGTTGTAAATTATAAGGTAATGTTGGTAATGATTTAAGTAATTATTATTTAAACGCAATTATAATTAAATGGGAACGATGGTCTACGAATATATTGAATGACCCTCGTAGACGTATCTTACAAAATCATCCATAACACAACTAGAAATCTATCAAATGCCACAAGTGTATCAAAAACATATGTGGCATTTTATGGATACCTAGTTACTTACTTACTAACTGGCGTTCACTCTACACAATCACGCCAGTATATGCGATGAAGGATTTCTAGTTGAGTTTGAAGCACTCTCGTAACACACGAATGTCAAGGTATGTACATGTTTACTTAGTCAATAATTGAACACTTGTGTGTATTCATAATGACACAGTGTACAATTATAGTTGACTCAATAAATAGTCAATGCCAAATTGCATGTGCTAATTTGTAAAATATACTTATAATACATAATGTTCCGTATCAACATCTATGGAACATCCATTACAGAGATTTAATAAAGATTATCATAATAATGAGATATACAATAACAAGAGGACCATGATGGACCTAGATTGCTCACCTGAGTATCATGTCTACCTATGCAAACATGTACAAGCCGTGCCTCTGGCAGCAATTATTTCAACAACGAAATAAGAATTTAGTAGAGGTACATTCCTTTGAATTCAGAAGGTTTCTCTAGTTTTCTATATATAGTCATATAGGGGAAATTAGCTGCGCCCATGGTGGTCATATTTTTAAGCAATCAACATTAGAATTAGGAATTTGGTAGAGGGTCAGCCAAGGAATATTCCTTCGGAATTATATTGAAATCAGGCCAGCAGTTTCTGAGAAGAAGGTTTTCTCTAGTTTTTTTATATACATGTATAGCCATATAGTGGAAATTAGCCCCGCCCGTGGCGGCCAAATATTTTAAGCAATCAACATTAAAACTAGGAATTGGAAGAGGCCAGAAAAGGAACATTCTTGAGGAATTATATTGAAATCGGGCCAGAAGTTTCTTAGAAGATTTTCTATATAGTCATATAGTGGAAATTAACCCCGCCCCTGGCGGCCATATTTTTAGGGAATCAACCTGAAAATTAAGAATTTGTTGGAGGGTCACCCAATAAACATATCCGTGAAATTAATTTTGAAATAGGGCCAGCAATTTATGAGAAGTTTTTTCAAAGTTTTTATTGAGGAAACAAGCCCCATGAATCTGAAAGAGGACCGTCCTAGCATCATTCTAGTAAAGTTTCATTAATAGTGACCAAGTAGTTTATTAGAAGTTGTTTGACGACGGACAGACAATCCTCACAATAGCTCACCGTTAGGAGAGGTAATAAATTTGTAATACATATGAACCTAGTATTGCAATAGTAAATAGTCGATCACCTATCGTAATAGCTCATGAATGATGACCTAAGGAATAATTAATAACTTCAAAGAATCAAGTAAAGGCCGCCTCGATTGCATGTTCAATGTTATCGTATTGTCCTAACCAGCGACCTTGTTATTTACATCAGATTACCTATATTGACAGATGAGACCAAACTTTTGACCTCTAGTGCATACAAAAGGATTGTCTTTGATTTGACATAGGAACCCCAGGAATCCAATTACAAACTTCACCTATATTTTGTTTGAGATGATCCTTGTGACCAAGTTTCATAAAGATTAGACCAAAATTGACTTTACAAGGTTTTCTATGATTATACCTAATTACCTAGTGTGTGACCCCAGATGACCCAATATCGAACTTGACCTACATTTTGTGACCGAGTTTCATAAAGATTAGACGTAAGTTACGCGTCACTTTCCGTAACGTAATACTGTTCTGTGGGCCGTTATCAGTTACGCTATAATGGACCCGTAAAATATATAATCAGAGGAAAACAGCTCAAATATGTTACTATTTATAAAAGCACCCAACCAAAATTACACAAACATTGTATGAAATTCAAAAACAATGCTTACACGAATATATTTTAAAATTTCTACAAAACAATCGTTTCTGCGTCGCCTTCTGAAATTATATGGATTATTATGTGATTCACTAACAGAAAGTTGTAATAACATAGCCAAAAACGTCTTAGACAGTGGCTCGGATACCTTTCATCTCAAAGTCCTATGCTTATTAATTTATTTTTATTGTATTCAAATATTTTCAAGACGCTTGATACGAATATTCTGTATAAGTTGAAACTACTTTTACCTGAAATTCTACGGCTGAACCCTCTATTATGTCTTCACGTCTCATTTCTTGTATTGAAAACTTTTCAAGAAAAACAGGCGTCTGTAATACAGGTAATAAATAATGTTAATAACCGGCGGCAGTTCCTCGCAAACCACACAAGAGTCAGATATATAAATAACCTTCCATATGCACTAAACGGATATTTCAAGCAAGCCGATATACTCACCCCACAATGAATAGCATACCGTGGACTTCGAGTTTCGTGCATAGTGCTAGCTTGCCACAGAGAGGGGGTTATACGATAGGAATTAACTATAAGAACCACCTAAAACTCCGAATGCTTCCAAATGCAGTATCCAACTTCGGCCTCTTTATGCCTTTATCACCAAAACGAAGCCACGAAATAAACATCGCGATTGGTTTAGACAATAAAAGCTCCGCGAGTCGCATGTGTCGCCTGACGACATGTACATTTGTCATGGAAAACTATCCACTATTGGGCTACATATCGACTCACAAGAGTTCTCTAGTCATCTGAACTAAAAACGACAAAGTGATGCTCTGGACAAAAAAATGTCACAGCAAGAAACATGCATACCTATCTTGGAGTCATTAATACTTATGGTGACAAAGTTATGCCACGGACAAGAAATGCTTATAAAATCAATCAAAGGGTCAAAAATAAAAAATGACACAAGATAGAGTTACGATTCTTGTGTACTGCACTTGGACTTTTGGTAAGAAACATGCATACCAAATTTCAAGTCATTCAACCTCTTGGTGACAAAGTTATCCGCCGGACAAGAAATGCTCAACTTAAATCGATCTAAGGGAAATAATCCAAAAACTATGACAGGTAGAGTTATGGTTCTTGCGCACTGCACTTCGGCTTATTGTTAGAAACATGCATACCAAATCTTGAGTTATTTGAACTTAAGGTGACAAAGTTATGTTCCGGACAAGAAATGCTCTAATAAAATCAATCAAAGGGAAATAATTAAAAAACTATGACAGGTAGAGTTATGGTTCTTGAGCACTGCACTTCGGCTTATTGTAAGAAACATGCATACCAAATCTCGAGTCATTTGAACTTAAGGTGACAAAGTTATGCTCCGGACAAGAAATGCTCTAATAAAATCAATCAAAGGGAAATAATTAAAAAACTATGACAGGTAGAGTTATGATTCTTGCGCACTGCACTTCGGCTTATTGTAAGAAACATGCATACCAAATCTTGAGTCATTTGAACTTAAGGTGACAAGTTATGCTCCGGACAAGAAATGCTCTAATAAAATCAATCAAAGGGAAATAATTAAAAAACTATGACAGGTATCGTCATAATTCTCACGTCGTAACGTACTAATTTCGACGTGAGTTTTCCAATTAAGCCAATTACGGCACATATACTCAAACGCAAAAAAAACTGTGCATGGGGTTTTCACTTATTTTTTCAGACATAAATAAAAGATAGTATATAGTGTTTGGTGTCAAATCTTAGCTAATTCAATTGCCTATAAAACAGAATACATTTAATTTATACAGCGTAGTATAAAGAATCGTGTTTTACGTTTAAGCGTGGTAGGGGTCAAAATAAAAATTGCATAAATTGCATATCGGTGTTTTTTGAGA
Source organism: Spisula solida (assembly GCA_947247005.1). NCBI lineage: Eukaryota > Metazoa > Mollusca > Bivalvia > Venerida > Mactridae > Spisula > Spisula solida. The sequence continues at coordinate 38,569,196 of OX365945.1, forward strand.
ATAAAATTAACGATACGACGTCTCATAAAATTGACGTCACGTTGTACGACGTGCGGAGGAATTTCATTCCATTCGACATGAAGAGGTTTCTGCAGGTCGTACAGATTGTTGACATCATGTCGTGATCGTACCTTTCTACCCAGAAGGCTCGTGGAATATTATCAATAGAGGTACCTCTAATGAGCGTCCTCAACGCCTCAATTTGCTGACGTTCCGATAATCTTGGCGTAGCAAGTTCTGATTTTACAGATATTGTTTTGTGTTATTCTTCCTCCTTGGAGTTGCGAAAAATGAATGAGGGGTTATTTGACCCATTACGCCTTCATCAAGCCTCTGTACGCGCAAATCATGCGAATATCCTGTTTTGTGACGTTACGAAACATCTTATCCGATAGGGCCTATTTGTGTCCATTGTTCGATGAAGTGACACACATGCTTTAAATGGTACAAAAATGAAATGCCTACGACAGATATTTCCATAGTTATCCCAATTTAAAACATGCACAGTTTCTTTTGCGTTTGAGTATATTTAAGAGGAATTATTTTTCACTCGTGATCACAGAAAATTAAATTATTGATTTTCTGTGATCACTCGGTGAAATAAAATTCGATCTTACACCAAAATCAACAAATATCCTCTATATAATATACATAATATTAGTTTAAAAAATAGATTTTTTAAAAACTTTTTTGCATGTATAAAAAGTGGGTGGGGAACGGCACAATTGTAAAGAATATGGGTGTACAACAAGTCACTATAATTGTCCAAATGTACGAGGGTTGATCGGGAAGTTCGTATATATTTGTTGTGGATCGTGTTGTTTTGCTCATAAGAAATAATATATAATACCATCACAATCTTCGTTGCATTATCAAACTTTGTTATAAAAATGAGAAAAAAACATCAAACAGTTACATAGTTACGACGATTCCTAAACAGTCACTATGCATAGTCGCCGCACACCAGAAAATAAACGACGTCACATAACGTCAAACGCAATGTAGGTCCAATGTATGGAGCACTTTCCCCACGAAGTCACAACGCAAGGCTACAAATGTCTGATTTTGGCATACCTAGCTCTTTCGTACAGAACCCATACATAGTTTTATTTCATACTAAAATGCAAATTAGGCTAATTTATGCAAATTTATTCAAAATCAGTACTTTTGGTGAATAGCTCCCTAAAAATGCTGGTAGTCCCTGTTTTGTGTTTGACTAAACTGATGATCTATATGATTCTCAACTTTTTAACCAATTTTGGATAATTTTCGATCGTTAGATATTTTTGAAAGTGGGTGGGGTAACTATTTATCATGTACAAATATTGAATTTGATCACCAGGCAGAATTACATAATGGTAGGTCAGCAGGACCTGATCTTGTATTAAATGAATTTTTTAAATATGGAGGTGAACATATGTATAAATATCTACATCACTTGTTTAATAAATTATTTGATATTGGGTACTTCCCAGAACAATGGGCTGAAGGATATATTATCCCAATACATAAAAAAGGCTCTACTTTAGATCCAGCTAATTATAGAGGACTCACTCTATTAAGCACACTAGGCAAGTTTTTTACCAAAGTTTTAAACAATAGATTAAATAGTTGGATGGAAACCTACAATGTTTATATAGAGGCTCAAGCAGGATTTAGGAAAGATATGTCAACTATTGATAATATTTTTGTCTTATACAATGTAATGAATCATATGCTAATAAGAAACAAAAAATTATATGCAGCTTTTATTGATTTTTCTAAAGCCTTTGACTTTGTTGTGAGAGATATACTATGGTATAAGTTATTGAAAACTGGTATTAGAGGTAAGATTTTTAACATAATACATTCCATGTATACACAGGTAAAATCCAGAGTTAAGTGTAATAATACACTAAGTGATGATTTCATATGTAATTTAGGTGTTAGGCAAGGAGAAAGTTTATCGCCATTATTATTTGCGCTCTACCTTAATGATATTGAGGAAACTTTTATTCACAAAGGACATGATGGTATTGATATTGGTATGTTTAAGTTATATTTGATATTGTACGCAGATGATATAGTTTTATTCTCAGAAACTCAGGATGGCTGACAAAAAGGTTTAGATATATTAGAGGATTATTGTGATAGATGGAAATTGTCTGTTAATGCAACTAAAACAAAGGTAATGATTTTTAAAAAGGGAGGTAATCTGAGTCAAAATTTAAATTTTAAATACAAAGGTGAAATGATTGAAATTGTTAACAAGTTTACATATCTTGGACTAGTTTTCTCAACAGGTGGCTCATTTAAATATACATGTGAAGCTTTAGCTGGTCAAGGAATGAAGGCTACTTTTAAAATGAAATCTTACATTGATAATTTCTACAATATGTCAATTAGTCACAAATTGGAGATATATGAAAAATTAGTTGAGCCTGTTTTAAGCTATGGTAGTGAACTCTGGGGTTGTTATAATACCAGTGTCATTGATAAAACAGTTTTAAAGTTTTATAAACAATTACTATGTGTTAAAAGACAGACTCAAAATACTTTTGTTTATGGTGAATTAGGAAAAGTGCCTATTAGTATAAAATTGATGTTACAGACAATTAGATATTGGATAAGAATACTAACAACTAATGAAACAAAATATGTTAAACTTGTGTATAATATGATGCTACATGACCTTGAATTATACCCAAATAAGGTATCTTGGGCCAGTAAAGTTAAAGGGATACTTAACAATCTTGGATTTGGTGATATATGGTTTTTCCAAACAGTTGGAAATAATAAATTATTTCTATCCTTGGTAAAACAGAGACTAATTGATCAATATTTACAAGGTTGGAATAGTGACATAGAAACTTCCAGTAGAGCAAATACTTATAAATTATTTTCAAGTTTTCAATTACAGCCTTATTTAGACATAGTCCAAGTGAACAAATATAGAAAAGCATTATCAAAATTTAGAGTGTCATCACACAGACTACAGATAGAAGTTGGTCGTTGGACTAAACCTAATCCAACACCTGTCCCTCAAAGAAAATGTAAATTTTGTAACTGTTTAGAGGATGAATTCCATTTCTTATTTGAATGCAACTTATATGACAATCTTAGAAAAAAATATATTCCTCTACATTATAGACAACATCCAAACATTCTTAAGTTTAGAGACTTGTTACAATCTAGTGATGAAAAGATTTTAAAAAATTTAGCTGTCTACCTTTTCAAATGTTTTGAGCTAAGAGAACAGTCTTTATAGAAGCTACATATATTTGTATATATTTACCTTTTGTACATATAGTCATGACATAATTATTGCGATATGTACTTTCCGTATGGTGTGTTTTATATATGCTACATAACCTCAGACTGTATTTATATTAAGTTTGACTGTTAAAGTAAATGGTATTGTAACAATCAATCTCACCACTAATATTTATTTTGTGAGTATTTAATATGTGTATACATGAGGGTGTGTAGGCGTGTGTGTGCGTGTGTGTGTGCGTGTGTGTGTGTGTGTGTGTGTGTGTGTGTGTGTGTGTGCGGGTATGTGTGTATGCGTGCGTGTGCAAATGTGTGTGTATGCATGTGTGTGCGTATGCGTGTGTGTCTGTGCGTGTATGCAAGTGTATAGGTGTGTCTGTGTGGATATGATTGTTTTGTTTGCGTATTTATATATGTATTTATACATTGTTGTAAACATGATCCATGGGCATTATGCCTTAATTTCGAAAATAAACTGTAAAACTGTAAACTGTATATGCAAGAAATAGATAAAATGAACAAAATTCAATAGTAGGTCATTAGAAAGCCTGGTGACATATCATTTTTATATGCAATGTCTTTTTATATGATTTTTCTGTCATTTTAAGATATTTCGGAGAAAATTCGATCGTTAGATAAAAGGCGCGCGTACCACCTTAAGGCACATAAAATGTCTCCTCTCTCTATTCAAGCTACTTTAATCCTACTAACAAATTAATATAAAGTCTGGTGGAGGCTTTGGCATTGGTTTTAATAGAAGTTGCCGTATATGAACCAGCATTCCTGTAGAAAGTTGCGGTATTAAGTGTCTGATTCATATTGGAGTCACGTAAAAGGGTTTTAAAGACAGGCAGAATATTTCCTAAATTCTTAATATTAGCTTCTTCTTACACAGGTCACGTGGGTTGACACGATCGTTACTATGACGACAGAATTACTAACATAAGACCTGAGATGTAATATGACCACATAAGACTATACCTTAAGGCAGTTTGTCTGCTACATTCTGATAATTCTTATAGAATGTTTCTGAACAAACTGGCCTAAAGAAAGTATACAACAGTTTTGAAACATAGATACAGAAATAATGTAATAATGAACACACTGATGAGGTCGGCGTAAAATAGGATACTTATAGTTCATAGGTTATAAGGCGATATGGTCATTATTTGAGCATTCGCTGTTGACTGAATATATTAAATTTGTAAACGATGTGCATTTTATAATAGGCTTACACAGTGAGACCTCGCTTATAAGACAACCTTGATTTGAGAACCCGGTTTCATCCTTATACCCGTCAATCCGAATACCTGGTATCACCCTAATACCCGTCGATCCGAATATCTGGTAACATCCGAATACCCGTCAATCTGAATATCTGGTATCATCCAAATACCTGTCAAACCGAATATCTGGTATCATCCGAATACCCGTCAATCCGAATATCTGGTATCATCCGAATACCTGTCAAACCGAATATCTGGTAACATCCGAATACCCGTCAATCCGAATATCTGGTATCATCCGAATACCTGTCAAACCGAATATCTGGAGATATCCGAATACCCGTCAATCCGAATACCTGGTATCATCCGAATACCCGTCAATGCGATTATCTGGTATCATCCGAATACCAGTCATCCGAATACCCGAAATAAAATACCACATCCTGTTTTTAGCAGTAAGTTAGCATTTAACATTTTCGCGGGGGTTTTGAATTTGGCTATGGGGAATATTATTAATAAGAAGCCAGTATCCAAAATAAATTGATTGTGCGTGTCTAGAATTGTTTAGCTAGAATCTAAGATATTGAAAGAGTTGGTGATGTGTTCGCAATAATTTAAATGTGCTAGAAAATGACCTATGTAAAATATGGCAGCTTAAATGCGCAACTTGGGGTCCGCTAGCTCGACATGTGATTTTCAGTGAATTTATCGGGTGGGGTACAGACTTTTTCTGATAGCGAAAAAATTCGATGGATTGTTCCTTATTTGATTGTTATTAGTGGATAGTGCTGTTTTGCTGTCCATGTACAGTGTAGTTTTAGTTAATTTAACCGGTTTGGGAAATTTTGCAAATGTATGAAAACTTGCATTTTTGCATAAAATAGTTGTCAAAATTTTGTATGAGGCATGCACTGATGTGAGCATAAGCCATCCCAAGGTTCTGACATTTTTGTTAGTGCTTATATTTTTGAAACTTCAGGATTTAATAAATGGTGTGAAATATTTCATTGATGCAGATCTGATCGTGTGCTGATTTGAGAGACTGGTTTAAGTTTCCGGTGTGTGTCGGCTAAGGGAATATTTCAAGAACATAAGATGTTAATCTATTTACAATGATGTCCAGCAATAGTGGACATGCGTTATAATCATACAGTAGGGATCGAGGAGTGTACATCGATCACTTACACGAGATTTGTTGATTGTTTTTGTCCTGTATTTAAATGTTCTTCCAGGAACAAGGAATGCTTTCACGTAAGGATTGACTTCTGTGTTGCTAGGCAACCCAGCGATTCTCAAATCACCGGCCTGAAAAAGAAAAACATACGTAGATAAACAATAAATAACCAGCAGTCATATCTTAAAGAAACAGAAAGTGACATGTCAACTATCATTTGTACTTATTAGTACTTATTATCGTACTGATCGCAGAAACAGTTCGCGAAATATTCGCAGCAGGCCGTTAACACTGCGCGAACAAAACTGAGGACATCGCAAAGTATTCGCGGCTAAATATTCAGTTCGCTGATCACGACAAAAACTTAAACTACCAGATTGTTTGCTAACTGTTTGCACGAAGAACTTATGAATTTGTAGAGCTCCAAGTATGGTCGGGACTGTTTGCAGAAAGAACTTATGTATTTGTGATATCACAAGAATGATCACGGACTGTTCGCAAAAGGAATTCATTATTTTACAACTACACGAATTAGTCAGACTGTTCGAAGAAAGAACTTTGTTCATGTAAAATAAGAATTGAATGTTTAAGTGATACCTCAGTCACAAATCAAAGATTTACCCAATGACGCAATAGGCATCGTGCAGAAGCCGCCTGATGAGTAGCAATACATAGACATTTAAAATTACTCCGGTCGCCTGCATCATAAGCCAAACACAAAATTGAATAAAAATTATTTTTTAAATAGAAATAGCTGATTATTTCAACATATAAAGTTCAGTTGTTACTATTTTGATAAAACCACAGTTCAACCTCTTCAGAGTGGACATCTGTAGAGTTACAACCTCTCTATAACAGCACCTTCAAAAAGTATAGAAGCAGATATTTACTATAAATGTAACCTCTGAAGAGCAACAACCTCTAATCATTATCCAATGTCTACAACTCACAATGGCTGTTGCTCACTGTATATACGAGGGGCGTTCCAGAAATAATAGGACTTTTCTCATAACTTCGTACTCAACACTTACAATTTAATGACATTTATCTCATATGTGTAGCATTTTATGCTCTATATACTGGCAGCAACGAATATTCGTTGTTGGTGATGATGCTTATACAAAGCGTTGTCATAGAAACCATGTAACGCACAGGCGGGTCACACTGTAAATTTTCATTAATAACCATACTAAACATGTAAATATCTCAGTAACCACTGAATAAATAATAATGACAATTTATTAGGCATTACCTTGATGTCACTGACGTGTGCATGCAAACTTACGAAGCAATCGCTGTATATTTATGATCACAACTGAGTAAACAAGTGTATATTTCCAAGCGGGTCATGGACGAAACGACGTCAATGTCAAAAACTAGAAGCCGCAAATTGTTAAATTATGTTATAAATTGGAAAAACCAACAATGCAAACCATTGAAATAATTAAACAAGCAAAATGTAATGTCATCCGGCATCCATTCGTGTTCTATTGGCACCAATTGTCCACAGATGGCGGAGGTATGAACTAACAAGTGAACACATGTCAAGTAACAGAAAAAGTAGTTTGACGTTGATAGACACCGTTCGTACACTGATAGACGCTTCCAGGTTAGAGCAATTTCTAACATCACTGTAACCAATTTTCAGGAACAGTGGTACAGAGACACATTTAAACAATGGGGACAGTAACATCAGATCTGTTTTGAAAGTCAGGGTGACTATATCTCAAAATTCTTAAGGGTGTCCTTCGGTTAAAATACTGTGTTTAAAAGACGACGTCATCATAACGCCACGGCGCGACCGCATCCATGGTACATGGTATTTTTAATGTTTAATATATTTCGTATTGTTCAGCCTATTGCTTTGATATTTCGAATATTTGTCTGTGATAAATGACATTTTATTTACAGCAAATTAGTTTTCTAAATTTCTGATTTAGCGCGCTGCTATGAAAAAAGTCCTATTATTTCTGGAACACCCTACGTATGTTGTTATTATTATTGTAAACTGTTTAAATATCCAACAGAGCAGGACTATTTCTAAGGTATTTGCAATTACCATTTTAAGTACAGTCAAACTGAAATGAATACTGAATACCAATGTGAGTACCAACTCAATAATGAGACCAGTTTCCTAGTGTGGTCTTATTGAGGTTTAATACTATGTCATAGAAAATTATTAATTATAAATAATTTTGATTTATTCTTGAAGAAACCTGGGAGTCTAATGGGTTTAAAAGTTTAAACCTGGTAGTGTACTACCTGGTGTAAAACCAGTCAGGTGTGAATCGAGGGTTGCGGGTATATATATGTTGCCTTCTCACATTACCAAAAAGATTTCATCGAGTCAAGTATTGCTTTACAACCTGTGTCAATATGCCACGTGTAACGCTGTTCGGAGACAGCAGTCACGAAGGGGGCACTGCAACAACCGGCTGAGGTCGCAGTTGAAGATAACAACCGCCTTAAATGTAACGAGAATGCGGGTGAGTTAAATGTGATTAGTTTTGAAAATGTAGCTTTTGAGAATGTAGCTGTTGAAAACGTAGCTGTTGAGAATGTTGTTGAGGCTGGTAAGGCTAATACCACGTTGGAAGATAATATTGTTACTACGTCATAACATAAGGTGAGATTAACAAGTCGTGTTTTTAATGTTTACTCTTAAACGGTCTGGCGTTTAATTTGCACAGACGTGAAAAATACTTTGTGAAATTCGCCGCGATGAAATTAAATAATAGCCTAATTACGAACGTAATAAAAAAACGGTCCTTTCGTTTGATGTTTTTTTCTTGAGGTAGGTATTGCAACAAACATTTACTGGAACAAAGGATCGTTTAGCCCATCAATATGTTGTAATTACGACAAACACTACACTAAATCGTATCTAATTGATATGTCTCCAACTAGCTCACACTTGAATTTCGGGATTTGTAGGATTGCACTGTCAATGCCATTGGATATTTTTGATGACCAATGAAAAAATGAGCATTTTCACTAAGATGATATTCACTCTAAATTCAACTACTTCTAGACAACGGCCAATACTTGCAGCTCCCAAATGGTGACACTCTACAAAGGTTGCACTGTACATGTAAAGTAAACATTTATCATGAAACAAACAGTATATTTCCTATGATAACATATCAAAGTGTACATTATACAGAATTCCCATAAAACCGGACCTCCCACAAAACCGGACTTTCGAACCGGTCCGGACAGGGTTCGGTTTTGAGGGAGTTTACTGTACTTCTTTCTCTGCATAAAAAGTGTGTATATTACACTTAGTCTAGTACATGAATCGAATAGAGTGCTATAATTGTCTAAATTTTCTGACACACAAAAACCCTTTTAAAGGTACCATGTATCATAATGAGTCGCGTTTGTTTAATATGAAATCCGTATTAATTGTATATAATATGTTTCCACAGTATTTTGCATTTTGTGTTATTTGGGCATTCTGTTTATATGCCCTTTTCCTTTTTTATTATCATTCTATTTATGTTTACTTTGGTGGGGGCACTCCAAGCATTGCTGGTTCTTTCGATGTGCACAATATAAAATGTTATGAGTGAAGTTTCAATACTATCAGTGAACTGTAGAGGCCTTCAAGGACGTTTTAAAAGATTACAAGTGTTTCAGTTTTTAAAGGATACAAAGTGTGACATATTCTGTTTACAAGATACACATTTTCACAAAGATCAGTTAAAAGACATTTATACCGAATGGGGTTCTCAGTGCTTATTAAGTTTTTCATCATTAGCACTTTAAAACATTTCGGCTTTATAAAGACATGTTCATAAACTGGATTAAAACATTGTATGCAAATATAAAGGTCAAATACGACGAAAATTAAAATCTTAAATATAACAACGAATTTCCATAGATATATATCCTATAAAACACTTGGTGTATTTGTTTTCAGCATACTTTCAATACATAAGATCATTTTAAACGTTCAAGTTGCCGATAAATAAAGGACAACGTACATCCAACCTGGTTGTCTCCCTTGATTTTGAGACCGCGTGACGTCATCGATGCACACATGTAGAAATGTTCCACTTCAGATAAGTAAATCCCAGTGGCCAATATCGATTGTTTATTGGATTGAATTCGTGATCAGTGACGGTAATGACTATAATGTGCTGTGTTCTAAGCAAAATATATGTTGTCATGTCGATCACATTCCACATTTCTTCAATAATTAACAAACAAAACGGCCACATACCGATAAGGACATTACTGGCGCGTCTAATATATTCTAAAATGCCGCAGTAGGGCAGTATAATTAACAGATGCGCTTCAGGGGGTAAACGTCATGCTCAGTTTATATATGATCTTGACATATGTGTATAAAAATATACATTTTTAAACCACTTATTGAATATCTCCATACGGAATTATGTCGAATGTTTACAGGAACCTGTATATTATAAGTCTTTATTTTGATACGTTCCTGAATTAATTAACACAGCGGTCGGTATATCATATGATATTATAAAGCTTTTGTAATATTCCTTGATGAATTATTAATAAAATATAATTAAATCGTTTCTTCAAGGGTAAATATGATTCGCGAGAAAGGGTTCGAGTCAGGGAAATTTTGACGAGGGAATAATTGTGCCACGCAAGTCAGAAAAAAAGTTGAAGTAAACTTACCGACCTTTTCAATAATTCGTGGATGCCGAGTTAATCCTAATTTATTATTTCCATTGTGAATATAAATTCCATTTGTTTTATAAGAGAGTAAATTCATTTGGTACATTTTTTCAACAACATCCAACATAGAAAATCGTGCCTGAAATGTCGTAATTTGGAAATGTGTTATCTCATTGCACATAAATAAAACGTTATCGGCGAAATAATGAGTTTTCTTTATCTTAATTGTTTATTGATAATTGATCATATTGTCATGTAGTGTATTTGGTATACAGGATATCAGTCACAGTCGAGCGACAGAAAAACCCCCAATTATTAACAATAAATAATGTTGTGTTCATTCATAAGTACATCTAATTGGTGATCTAAGCGCGCTTTTTGCGGCACTTTCAACATCAAATATGTGTCGGTATTTCACTGATGATTATTCTTGAAATGGCAGTCTGTCTAAATTAGTTTGAAACATGTACACGATCTAGAATTTCTTATGAATTGACATGTCTAAAATGTTATTTAGACCGACATTGTATATATTTCAAACGCAAATTAGGCACGTGTTTGAAATATTATACACAAGTTATTTCGTGATATGTAATGTTCAGGAATTAAATAATCGCTAATTGATATATTACGTCTATTTTATATACCCTCAGTGGAAATCGCTATGTGCAAGTGTCATTGGACATGTACTCTAGAGTTCACGATGATCGGCCCTGGTAAGGTCACATTTCGACCTTATATTGAGCTACAAGTCTCGATTAATTAAAAATGCGATGTTTATCGTTATTCTCAGGATATTAATTCCAGAGCATTTACCTAGGTCACACTGAGCATTCTGAGCAAATTAATGAGCTTCGGGAGGCATCGGGAACAGGTTCCTCGTGGCCGATGGGTAGGTTCGGGGAAGTCATGAAAAAATTGCAAATCGGGAGGAATCATGACGAATCGGAGGGATCGGGAATCCAGATGTTTTCCCAACTTTGTGCGTCGGTCCAACTGCCTTCGGGATATCTCGGGGAGGCATCCCCGCAGCAATGATCGGGGATGCTTCCGCGATAAAAAAATTATTTCAGAGGATTCTCCGACACATCGGCGATGTTTCGCGGAAGTTTCAAGAATTTAGATATATTTAAATGATAGGCGAACATTCGGCGACAAATTCGCAGTATTGGAATTTAGTCCCCAAATATTCGTTAATATTTATCGGGTATGATTCGGGGTACCGGGACGCATCGAGAGAACTCCCGATGTGTTCCCGATGTTATATCGGGGTGGTACTCCCGATGACACAGACAATTAGGAGCTTCGGGGAGAGGTTCTGCAATAGCATCGGGGGCATCGGAGAAACTATGTGTAAATGCTCATCGTCGTGACCTAGGCCTTGATACTAGAATGCAATCACTTTGTGTATGATCTTTTTAGATATTTATCGACCTTTCGTTTGTCACAATTCTATTATTATAATGTTTCGCCATAGGGGTCTGTATCGACTCACTGGTGTCTCATTAACTATACATGTATATAGCTATCAGGGAAATGACTAGTATCAATTAAATTTGCGACATCACCAACTTTACAAACAGTCTTTTAACTTTTCCTAAATGGCAATTAATTACATACTGTTTTCTCCAGTAGCAAGTAGCAAGTTTATACATTTATCTTCGAGATACAACCAATCTTATGTCAAAATATACCGCACTCGAGCCGTTACAAATGCATACATGTTGAAAATATACTGAAAAATAAAATCTGGGCATGAACATGGACAGGCCCTTACCATACTAAAGTGCTCTAATATCTAATATCCCCCATTTACCGTGTTTAAGTTACATTTTAGGCAATATCCGTTGTAGTCTGGTTCCCGACGTTCTCTAAAGTAATAGTACGTCTGGCACGAACGACTTACATTGTATGGTATCCTCCATGATACAAACGACAACAACAACAATAACATGGATATACATGTAGAAGAGACAACACACAAAACGTGTTACATAACAGACAATATATATTAATCCCTTATAACACCTTATTAAAAACCGATACATTTGTGTAAATAACATGCCAGTTTACCTATAGTAGTCTTCGGCTATTTTCATAATTTTATAGTCTGCTTACAGGCATATGTAGAAGTGTTCAAATTAACCAGTATTGGGCTGCTGCTCACACGCAAATATTGACCAAAGCACTTTACATAAGTTTGGAATTAGTGTATTACCGATATATATAATTTTTTACACACCAAAATAGATAGAAGTGTTTGTACGGAGTCTTGATGTTTACCGTACAGAGTATTGCACGTTTGCTCACGCTTCCAAATGCACTCAATTAAACAAGGAAATTAGCCAAAAACGATACTTAGTACCAATTTAACCTTTTGCCTTCAAAAAATGTTGCTTGCTATGAACCTCAAAAGAGTGAATTTTAATATTCGAGTGTTAGTATTGGCTGTAAACCACATATATATAAGATAAAAAAAATTCTAAACACAAACATAACAAAACGGAACTGAACTTTTAACTGAATATATAGATTTATCATCATTACCTTACATATATCTTAATAGGTGACTTACCCACCACCCATTATACTTAATAAGTATGTAATATTTTATAGCTCAAAGATCGATTCTATAAAATAAAGTGGGGATTTATCAATAGAGAATGTCTGGATAGTGGATACAGATATTTTCTCAAGGGGATCCGACCAATTGTGTTTCTTAGACCAGCAAAGTGGGTTTGTATACACATGAACTAATGGGTATATATATAGCTAAGACTTTAGTCAGCAAATGTTATGTTAATTGAACAACCATTAACCTAAGACAGTTATGGTGATCAGTTGGTAACATGATATGGCTTGGTTGCCACGTGATGTCACGAAATATGGTAAGAACAGGCCCATTGGTTAGAGACGCTGATGTGTGTAGGATGTATGATTTCGGCACGCTGGGAGAGTCAGTTAGCATTGAACGTACGTTAGAGAGTCCTATGTTTAAGACAATGGGGTAGTTACCTAAATATGTACGATAAATATGTACTATTCATACCCTAAGTCCTGTCAAACTGGTGTACATATATAGTATAACATTTAAAATTTCGAGGGATGCTAGGACCCACCTCATGTTCGTGCATAACAGCATGTTTCAATGTAGTGTTTAAACTCTCCTTTTTTATTCTTTGATATAGATCTAGATAATATCAGTAATATTTAAAGAACAACATTGGTTATACCTCGAATTACTTAATATTCGTGAGCAATACTCCGTACACTGTACAGCAATAATCCGTACACCAGTGAGGAACACTATAGCAATACTCTGCACACTAACACTTTTATTTATTCTTAAAATGCACCTTTATTTATGATTCCTGGTAAAACATTAACAAAATAAACTTGGTCTCTGGGATGCCATTTTTCTCGATTTAAGTTGTGTAGTTTAACGAAGAATATAAACAAAAACATCTTTATTTAATAGACCGAGCTTATTTTTTGCGTGAGTAACGATACGAGTTTGGTCTTTTAATTACACTTCTAAGTAATTCCTGGTCGTTTGCAGGCTTTCAAGGACAAGGAAAGTTATCGAAGTAGATACTTTTGTATAAAATTAACATTAAACATACGCAGAAAGACAAAAAAGGGTCTCTGAACTTACCCTAGTGTACACTTGAAGGTCGCGAAAATGGATAACAATTACTCACCTAACTAGCAATTTCAGGTGTACGGTATACCGCAGTGACAATGAACTAGAAAAATAGGTGCATATAAATAAACATAACCTTGACTTCAAAGTGGTCAGTCTTGTATGACCATATGATGTACATTATCAAATGAATAATATCGAAGCAAATATTTGTAAATAAATAAAAATGCATGAGAACATAGAATTTTAAGTATATTTGTAAATTATGGCGGCCATCTTGGACGCCATCTTGAATTTCCGGTCCACACCACGTGTTGAAAGTTTATGCCGGCAGTTCCATATAGTTCATACATAGGCGAACATTTTGGTATATAACATTGCTTGTTCTACTTTAGCTGTCACCTAGCTACCCCCAAAAAATCACCAATTGTCACCCCACTATATGTGTTATACCGAAATTTTAACTGAAATATTTTTGAAAGGTAACGTAATTTACATGCCATTTCATATCAATTAACTATTTGTGTAGTTGTACTATAGCTATATACATTATTGAGCTGCATACTAATCAGTATCATCATTTCTTAACTTCAAAACGTCATGTACGTTGACTGTTTTTTTTAAATATTTTAGTATAGTCCGTTAGCGACTAGGCTGGATCCCCATAAACCTTAAATATCTTAAAAAGTACAATGCCAATTAGAATAAAAATTGGTGTATCTTCATAAATCAACCATACCAACTCTCATAAATTAAACAGAATTTTTAGTCCACAGAAAAGTGTACTTTGCATTTACTTCCAATGTAAAATTTTAAGTCTAAAACAGGGTAAATACGTATGGGTGATTGAAGTGACTGGAACAGCAAAGGTAAGCAAATTGGTCCAATATAACTGTACATTAAGTAACACGTCAGTGACGATTGCAAATATATAATGAGGCCCATACATCAAAGTACATGTGTTTTATGTTTAAGCTCACCTCTGGACGCAACATATTGTTTATACAAATGATCGTTACAATCAGTAGGCGTGCCTCAACTATATACACATTGATGACCAGTCAAATGTAGGTCAAAGTTATCCATATATGTCCCGTTACAGTAATTAAAAATACAATAGCAATAGTTTAACTACCTGATCGTAATGGCTTATTTTACTCCCTGACCATTTGTTGATTAAAATACAAAATTTAATACACTAGACACAATGGGGAAACAATTAATGAGTTCGTAAAAAATCTGAAATTTAAACACAGAGATGGTAAAGGTAATAAATTAATACATGTATTGTGTGACTCGTTCGCGGGATTGGAGGGGCGATGCCAACACACTATCACACTAAAGTTGTGGGTATCTTATACGAATATGCCAACCTCTTAAAACCCCATGGACATTGTATATTGTACAATTTCATAAATACCATAATATAAAACTTAACACATATCATAGTAGTAGTAGTAGCTGTAGTAGCTGAAGAGATTGAGATTAAATAATTTAATGATTTCATTTTTAATAGTTAAAATTGAAATCGAGCACACCAAACCAAAGCAGTTTGCTTAATTTTACCAGATACTTTCTGAGATTATTATCGGGATAAGCAAACAAATTATATCCTTGGTATGTTTTCTTTGAGTTTAAATAATTTATTTTTTTGTTTAACCCCATACTTTGCCCAGTATATATTTGATTAATTTCGCAATATTCAAGTTAGGCTAATGTAATACAGCAGTATGGGATACAGACTTAATTTTTCTAACAAACAATACCGAAAACATAACAAAATAGAACCCTTTTGCAAAGCTAAAGTACTTTCAACATGCTACATAACTGCATTCTGCACTAAGTTATTATATACCGATCTTATCTAGACACCAAAGACGTAGAATTATTGAAAACCAGGGGACGGTATCGAGGAGAGGGAGGTAACCTAGTTTCGAGAAAGGGCTATTGGTAAAGGGTACTTTATGGTGATGAGATAATTGGATAATGAACATCAGTTAAATATTGCATTGGTTACATAATGTGATTTTAACAGATGACGCGAAAGTTTTTGAAGCTTTTTTTTATTTTGTTAACTCGATGATTAACTAAGGGGTTTTAATGAGACCTGTTAGAGTAAATTGGGAACAAACCTTCTCTTGATTAAATCTACTGACCTAATGTTTGATCCCATGATTGAATTTCGACCAGATTTAATAAATCAGAAAACTCATTCAACAGTTTGATATCCTTTATATAATCAAATGACCCTACTTTAGAAAAAGCCAATTTAATCTCATATTTAGTGAATACTTAAAAAAGGTACGCCATTATAATATCATAATTTTATATTTAAAGGTATTATTCTGCAAAAAAATATTTTACCATTTTTACATTATCCATAATCCCCATTTCAAAATACAACATATCTAGAAAGTAAATTGTCTCTACACGACATGGCAAGCCTCTTACACATCGTCATAGAAAGGGAGATTACTGCGTATACAGGGTGTTTCATTTGGTAACCAGTTGCTAGGCTAGGTCTCGTTTACAATCAAGTAAACATGTGACTGTGTTTTGATTATTATTCTTTCTAAATTATGTTTTAAATTCATCTATTGCGCTTGCTAGTTCATTGCAGAATGAATACTTCATAACGATAAAATTTAAAACAATCATTTAGAAAGAAAAATAATCAAAACCCTGTTTATTTAGACGAGAATGTCATTTTGGTGTTGGGTTCTTTTGTTACCTAGCGACAGGTAACCAAAGCAACTTTAACATTTAATAGCTTTAAGATTGTTGCACACATGTATAAAACTTTCAAACTGATATAATATTTTGTTTAAAAACACTATTGAACTTGTTATATTGTGCAATACTTTACAAGCTATATAAATGGACTTGAGAAACAAATTCATTTCGGACGTCAATTTGACATGCAAGAATCTGAATTCATGGGTTGCATTTATAGTAGCATGATTATGTTATATACGAATCACCATGTACTTTTAGTAGTTACAGAGACGAGACCGCAACGGAATCAAAATTAAACGGCTATATAAAAGTATATTTTGGCTGTTACTATTTGTTTATACATATATCTTTTGTCTGGATTCGGGGCTTGTTTAGTCTCGTGGATCGGCCTTGAAATTTCGCAACTTTCTAATTAGCGTCATTTTATTAATGCTGGCGGTATTTTAAATGTTTTACCTTTTTATATACTAGATAGCTCCAATTTCATAATGGTGTAAGGAAATAGAGAATTGAATTGAAATAATGAAAAAACATGTGGGGCCGTGGACTTCGAACACGATCGCATAGGACCGGGGAATACACACTCCATTGTGTCGCGAAACTATTTATTTGTCTTGTATGATTTGTTTAGGTAATAAAATGTGTATGCTGGTTTATAAGAAATGAAACAACATAATACATTTGATTTGATGAGAAATTAATAAAAATGCAATGATAATAATTATTAGATAATACACAATCGAATCGTGCTTCGCAGTAAAGTTTCGATCTGAACAAAAAAATAAAAAAATATTATTCATATATACATATGTAAGGCTCGAACTATTCCAATATTCAAACCTGGTCCACCTGTTTACATTTAGGGGCACAGGTACCAATACCGCAGTTGAGTTATACAATGGGGTTATTAAACATATCCTATTATTTTCCGTAACTAATTTTAACACCATTTAATTTTCGTTTCATTTCTTTTAAACCGTTTGAATAATGTCAAAGAATACTCTAGATGTTTAATCGTACTACTGAGGTAACTGGTCTGTTTCCCCCCTGTTTCCAAATTTAACATTACATAAGATTGTTGCAAGGTTGTAAAGATGATAGCATGGACTCAGCTAATGTTCTCAGCATGTTGCCCCTGATATCTTAGATAGGCTATGCTTATTCATAGTGTGGTTACTATCTACAGTTTATATAATTTATTACACAACATTGTATTAACTAGGTAAAATGAAGTATCTTTTTAATCTAACAAGTGTTTGTTTCGAACCGTTTCTGGGACTTCGATAAATAGAGGGTCCTTAGGTCCGGAACCAAAGCGGAAAAAAACGTAGCCTTAACGTGTTAAAGCTGCTTCTCCCAGAACTGTTACATCATCCCATGGACTATTTCCATATTAGTTCTGAGGCCGTGGGTATTGCATTGTTCGTTCAATGTATATAAAGTTTTCCCATTGTGCAGCCTTGTAGGAATTTAATAAAATCAATAGTCGTAGATTTTATGAATTTACTCTTTGTTTGCTTTAAAACAATTTTGAAAGTAGCTTAATCAGTATTCGCAGCTGTTTTCGAGACATTGGTAAATTTAGGTAGTAAGGTTAAGAAACGAAGCTATAAAAAGGCGAAGCCTAAAACTTAGACATGATTCTCTTTAGGCCATACGTATTGCATAGTTTGTTCATTGTTACTGTACAGCCTTGTATAAATTAAATAAAATCAATAGTCGTTTAAATAGCGGATTCGTGTAGGGGCAAAAACGCGTTTCTAACCTGTTCTATTTGTAAAATAATAACGGGATGATGGGGAATTTCAAAACTCTGTTATTTGTGATATAATTTCTTAGGCCTGTGAGTATCGATTAAACAGGGAATGACCTTAAAATCCAAGCAGGTAGTATTTGCAATCATGATGATTCCATAAAACAGGTGTAGCATTGAACACTACATATTAGAAGTGATCCAGTAATGTAATCATTTGGAAGCGTTTGAGCACCTGCCGTGGCATATTTAATCACCGCGGGATAACAGTACATGTGATTGAGTAATGCGTGGTCATATTCCAAGGAAAAAACAAACTGGTTGTCTCCTCTTTTCCACACTGTTACTGATAAGTTTAGCACTGTCGGCAATATAACTGCCGATTAGAGTAGCAAGGATGTAGCTTGCTCAATAAAAAGGGGAAGTGCAAACCCAAGAACCATGTCTCTGTATGGTATATTATTGAGTTATGGCCTTTGTACTTTTTATATTTACTGTTTGTCCAGGCCATAACTCATACAGTATGAGAGGTATCGATTTGAAACTTTAAAGGTGAATAGATCTCATTGAGGCAAAGTGCAGTGTCAGTATTGGGACAAGCACTTGCTTCGGGGAGCATAGTTCGGTTTGACCGATTCTTTGTTATTATAGAAACGACGAGCAACGTTTATTACGAGAGTGTCGTCTGGAGAAGGCTGTACGCGTTAACAGCGGCTGATTGTTTTCCAGAAACTTGTTTGGTCGCGTACTCACGTACTTTTTATTGTTATACCCCTGAAGATCCTGTAAGGCGAAATTCATTGGGCTTTTAATTAAATTATGGAGTTTTATTTACTCATTTCGTCATTTTTACTGGGGGAACCCCAGTATTACTATTACATACAATCCTGAAATCACTACGATTTTAACGATGTAATTTCTCCACGACCAATTCATCCGAGCAAGAAAGAAATGCCTGCAAATCTCAACCAATATCGTAATTTTCGACCATTTATGATCACATTTGTTCACAACAATTTAATATTTTTTTATTTGTTTTGTATTGTGTGAACTTCTTGAAAGCTTATTTGGATGAGAAAATGTATTTGTGCGAATAAATTCCTACGCGCTGTAAAATGACTAATGATTTTTGAGGGGCGATAAAAATATCACTGTTAAAAGTAACCCGTTGAGCAGACGAACTTAACACAATTCGTGGTTATAACATTCATATTACAATTTAGCTAGAAACTCCTAATCTAACGTGTGCTTGTTCTTTTTTATTTACAATATTTTGCATTTGTTGATAGTATTAATCCATGTTTCGTCCTTTAACTTACCAGTGATCTTCAGCTAAATAGTTTGGATCTACCGTTAGAACAACCCTTTTCCCAGCGCTGTTACATAAAAATTCCCGCTGAAAGTCGAGACCATATGAATTATTTATGTTTTGTCCCCATCTTATTCGTTCGCGCTATTCGTACCATATCCTGTTCGTACGCAGGTATAAATATGGAAAAAGGATTCTGTGTACGCAGTTTTTAGTTTCTTTTTTTCCATTTTCTTGCGCCCGTGTTAATGGTTTTGATCGACGTTTGGTCCATTGAATTGCCATAGATCATCAGCTAACTTGAATAGTTTACGTCTGTCGTTAGGCCAACCCTTGTCCGTGCGCTGCTGTGTATACAATTTCCCGTCGAAAATCCAGACCATATCGTCTTTTGTGTTTCGACCCTATCTTATTCGTTCTCTCGAATCGTACCGTATCCGGGTGGTTTATAATTTACATAGTTATGCAGCTGAAGAGTTGTGGAATTATGACTTTGTGTAGTTTTTAGACGCTAGCTTATATTTTCTTGCGCCCATTGATGCCCTATCCCATTTCTTGCATTCTTTTGGTTTACTATCATAAAAATAATTTCGCGGAAACGTTTAATCAAATGTGTATTATTCTATTTATTACGCGAGTCTGACCTGCCAAAATATATACCAGGACTGGTAAGTCTTGATGTCCGCAGGTACATTCGATGTTTGATAATTCATTTAACGAACATCTTATGAAGTTAAGTATGTGAAAAACGAAAAACACGGTGAAACACGTTGGAATCGAACACACCTTGTGACATATTACTTAGAAGTACAGCAGGTGTATTGCCTTTATGAGTTCTAGTATTGCGATGGGTCCGTTGTGGTGTGATTTGAATGATTCAGCTGCTATCGCGTCTCAGAAACCTTGTCACAGTATTAACATTTGTTTTGAAATTCAGTACCATTATATGTGAAACCCTATAATACCCATAATTGCGATTTCCCCAAGTAACAATACTTCAGTACTTTGATATATACATAGGCAGATACGTGCTTATGAACCTCATGTCTGGGTATTATCATTGCTATCACCGTAGACTTCGCACTGGTTAACCGAAAATATTCAAACTATATATTGCTACTGAACAGAATGTACAAAACCGAGTAGCAAAATACATGTTAACATAAGAAAAATGTTGATACATCTAAAGTAAACAATCAGTTAAGTGTTGACATGTTCACATCAAAAGTACAAAACAAATTTGAAAACATTTCTGTTTCTATTTCGAATGCTAGTTTCCGCTAACGTCAGAGCTTATTCTCGTTATCTGACATTTGCCTTAAGGTCAAGCTTACTAAATGGGTCTGTGTTTTGGACGGCTTTGGTAATTGGGATAATGGTTTGGCTTGTGGCCATTTGTGTCTAGGAATGCTTTTAGAGAAGATCGTTGTATAAATATTAAATACATTTAAACCAGTCTTTAGGAACCTGACAAAGGATACATCGACGATGACTGTTTAAGTCGTGTGTATGTTTTATAGTCATACAATGTTATTGATTTGGAATTGATTATATATAATGTTTCAGACATATTAAATCCAGTAACCATTGTCGCAGGTTTACCCAAATGCCTATTGTACGGAAAGCTTGGTCCTAGACGATTAAATCATGCTTTAAATTAATGCTCACGAAAATGTTCAAAAATAATAACAAATCAGACAGGGAATGCAAGCTCAACAAAAACCGCAGCACGGGAAAGGCACAAAACAGAACACACAAAAATACAAATCACATACTACGAATACACGCCACAATGACAGTGTTTTAATGCGTCAACTCTTAGAGGAATGCATTTAGGAATTCATTTAGATAGTTATTCCCTTAAGGAAAAGAACATTCATGAAGTCGGTGATATTGTTAATTAAACATTTCAATCTCGAAGCTTTGTATCTCTGATAAAACCAAAAACCTTATAATATAATTTAAGACAGTGCAATGACAAACTTAAAATCAAAATTCACACATGTTATTTATTGGTGTGATGTTCATGACACGTCGACGCAAAGAACGCATTAGTTCAAATGGAGTTAAACACAATTAAAAACGCTGACACTCTAACTGAGGTAGTTGCTCCCATGTCGCTCCCATGGGAGCAACATTGATCATCATGTAATCATGTTAACCTAACAGAGGCAACAAACAATTACACAGATTTCGTGGTTTTTCACGAAGTCAAAATCATGTATAATCAACGGCAACGAATCATTTTGTTATATATACACAATTTATTACTTTGATTTTCTGACTTGTTACATAGTCCATTCTGCAGTCTTGTTATTTTACTACCAATTATAGCGCTGTGTTGGATGTTTTGTTAGTCAGTAAAGTTTCACTATTATAACGAGGACGACGTGCCATGCTTTCCTTGGCGTCCCTATTGGAATTAGAGTTGATTATATCGCCACGCAGCGATGACAATATTGAAGACACATCCTCAATTCGTCACTGTTATTTTTACGTCATAACAAAGCAGGATTAATGTTTAAAGCGTATCGATATCATGTCATGTAATTTCTCAGTTAATAAATAACAGCAGCGGACATGACTGTGCACGGATATACGAGAGAGGTTCAAAACAATTTCATGTTGCATATAAACATACTATTTGAATTCGGAATTATCTCACCACCTGATGGTATATGTATTTTTCGAAACATATTTATGGATATTAAAGGTCGACCGGTCATTAAAACATGGTAACGCATATCCGGGACAACCGCTGTTTTCCACTTTGTGTCATTACCTTTACTAATGATATTATCATTTGAATACCCCAATCACACGAATCTCGAATCAGCCGGAATAAACTCGAACGAGTCGGATGGAGATAAAATGTAAATTCGAAATATGGAGCGGAAACCTGGTACATGACGAAAACTACTGTGAATTCTCCGGGCTATCTCTTCGCATGTATATATTCTGTCTGGTTTCAAAGGTTTTCTCATTTTTCTGTATGAAATGGGTCGATTGCACAGACATTCCGATCAGCGCGCTTGTATTCTTTAACTGCGATTCTACCGTGTGTATGATTATTTAACAGTTTCGAGTAAGAAAGAGGACATTTTGACATAAGCATTCAGTATGGCAATAAAAATCCTTAGAGCTTCTGTAACGGGAGCACTCGATTTATATGTTAACTACGTTAGTCTTGCGGCGTTACCACGTTCATGACGTATTGAGTGACGTCGATTGAACACACCCGCTAATGACGTCATCGCCGTGAAATGTCCTTAAATTATTCCATCATAAAGGAATTGTCCTACATAATTATTATGCAAAATTCGTTAAATTATATCGACTGGTTTTAGAGATAATTGATATGTTGCAGTATAATTATATTGAATGACCCTCGTACTATCAATGGTATAGCATTGTAACTTAAAACAACAACATCATTAAAATTCAACTTAAGTTCTGGTTAAGTGTAATAACTACATTTTGATTTTAAGTAGAGTTTTGTCCTTTCTTACTTAGACGTTTCTTGGTATAAGTTGTATGTGCAAGTTACATTCAGACCAATTATTATCTCACATACCAGAATGGCTAAAATGTTGAAGAAGAGAAAAGTACATGGAACTAATTCCTAGCTTTAGTTATCCATAAGAAACAATATAGCTCACGCATGTACAAAATAAACAAAGAGCCAAATTTCTGTCAACAAAAATCAATATTAAAAACTATGACAATATGCGCTATGGCACCTCATGAGGGTACATCTGTGAAAGTTTCATCAAAATGCCTGAAGAAATATAGAAAGAGTTGCACACAGACGAATTTTTCTCTATATCCTACATGGGTACAAAATAAACACTGACTGACGGACGGACGAAATGACACCTACCATTACCATATCCCCTTCGCCTTCGGCGGGGATTACAAAAAAGAGCACAGCAAAAAAATCGCATGTTACAAGTACAAGGACAAACATAACATGGACAAGAAAACAACTTACCTCAATTATAATCACATTGAGAGCGTTTTCAGTAAATTGTAGTTGTACTTTGAGCCTACCAGTAGGCTGTAGAGGTGTAGCATATCTCGGTACCATCATCTCCTCTAGGTTAAGATCGTGCATCATAACTGGTGTATCAGGTAGTCCGATACCAGGCGGTCTCTGAAATAAATGTGACATACAAAATAATATTGTGCTGTGCAATCGTCCATTGATCCGTTTTAGTTTGCTGACTCTTACTCTTACTTGTGGGGAGCGGTGGCCTAGAGGTAGGGCGCGCGCTTCGGGATCGAGAGGTCCCGGGTTCAACCCCCGTCTGGACCACTGCTTAATTTCTCTGAGCACGAATAACACACATGCTCCACTCGACCAAGGTGTGAATTGGTACCTGTGAGGGCTGTGTCTGAACATGTTCGATAGTCCTGGGCGCCGAAGATCGATGTTGGCTGCACACCCACCAGGAGAGAAATAGTCTCCCCAGGGAGACTCGAACGTAGGTTTCCATAGGTAGCCCAATGAACAGGGGAAGTTTAAATGTCAAAGGGTGGCTGAACGGCTGAACTGCTGAAAGCAGCCCTAGAAAATTGGTTACTTTTTTTTTCTTACTCTGGTTATGTTTGACTGACTTAGGCGACAGGCTGTCGGTGAAGGGTGTCGTGCTTTTGTGGTGATTCTATTTCATTGGTTTCTTGTTCATATTAATGCTTGCCCTTGTTAATTACATTGTAATATCTATTTTTGTCCTTCTGATGGCGATCTCTTTTCGTCTTTTGCGTTCTACTGTTTCTGTTGGGTGTTTCCTTCACTGTCCGATATTTGTGTTTGTGTGCGTGCATGAGGGCGAGGGTAGAATATGATGTCACCATTAGTACTTGAGATTTGTTACTTATGCCTATACCTATACCGATGTCTATGATTGCTACCTATGATTGATATCGAGGGGTTTTCTCATACGTTTAATAACGTGTTTATTTAGTGTGTCCACCGTCGACTTGATGTGAGTATTATTTTAACAAGCAGTTTGTAAGGCCAGACCATTGTTTTCAAATAGTTTATCAGTTTATCAATAAAAAAGACATGCTCCCAGTGGAGTTTGAAAAAAGATTATATTAAGTCAGACAGGAAAGGCAGCACTCAACTTAACAAGCCGAGCACAGAAAACATTAAAAACACACAAATCACTGAAAACACGGCATCTCGTCCTGAAAGTATTCACTTGAGTACCCTTCAGAATAGAGGTTTTTCATTACACTTCTACTACCTTAAAGGGAAATAATTCAAGAATAGTACCAGCTAGAGTTATGTTTCTTAGTCACAGCACTTTTCCTAGATACCATCTACTTATATTGAAAGTTTCGAGTCAACTAATTGATTGCTTATGAAGTTACGCTCGGGACAAAAAAATCATTATAAAATTCAACAATGGGAGATAATTTCAAAATTGGACTACATAGGGTTATGGTTCTCCGAAGTGCCATCTATTTATATATGAAGTTTCAAATGAATATCTTAAAAAGTTTCAGAGTTATGCTCTGGACAAAAAATTATTTCAAAATTAAACAAAGGGAGACAATTTCAAAACTGGGCCATATAGTGTTATGGTTCTTGGTCACTGCACTTTTCCTAGTTGATGTCTCTTTACCTACCAAGTTTCAAGTCAATACCTCAAAGAGTTATGTTCTGGACAAAATATGGGACAGACGTTTTAACAAAACGGTTTTATGTGACTAAACGCTACGGAATGAAGTAATAATGGTAGTTGTGTGACTAAATAAGTCACATAAACTGAAAAAAGCCACCTAAACCAAAATTCTTAAAGTTGAGGTTGATGGGACGGAAGGACGGACGGACTGACGCATAATATTAATATGCAAGATTGGTTGGGTGGTTGGTTGATGAGCTTGCCAATCTGTATACCAGGAGGAGAACATTATTAAATGTTCCATTGTACATTGACCAACATAACTGAAGTTTGAAAGCAATTGAAAACACTCTCATATTCGTTAGGACACACTTACGAGTGACGATGTACTGAAAACCATTGGCATTAATTTACATGTCAAATGACGAGTTACAGAAAAGTCATTAGGAAGGTTGCGAAAAAACGAACGTGTAACGTGTGTACACGTCCTCGTGAATATTACTTTTGGGTATTTCGTCATCCTAGTATGTGTAGTTTTCCACCGTTTACTTAATGCTAGCCGATGAGATATGGAATTCTATCAGTGAAATTAAGCCTGTATCTTCACTGATTATCACTCCCTGCAGTAAGTGATATAAGCTCCGCCCCAAGGGACTACTTTAATTTTACCAAAAACCAAACACTTGACTGTCTGTAACTTTTCTTATTAGTCATCGAAAACGTGGCATGTGGATATTCATTGTTTTAGTTAGATCAGTTCCTACAAGGTGGTTTTGGTACGTGTTGGTGGAAAATTCTTGAAAATTACACGGTATAGCCCGTTTGCAGCGAAAAAAATCGTCTAAATTTTGAATGGTTAAAAATCTATTCATCAGATGTTGACAAAAATTTACGTTGAATCATAATTACATTCTACCTACTCCCATTTTAAATTTCGTAATTTTTAATTACTTATTTAAACAAGTTTATTCTTCATTGTATATTGATATTACTTGCATTTGAACACTTTAACGCAGGGAGGAAATCTGCCATTCCATTGATGTTTTTATTAACGGTTATAATCCTTGATCAGCCAGATTAACATTGCTGTGATGAAAGCGAAATTTATGAGGCCCATATTAAGTCGATTTATTTAGGTATGTCACTTGTGTGTATACAGATTATGTATAAAACATGTGATATCACGGAAAAGCAGTGAAAACCCAACCCTTGTTCATTAAGCTACATAAGCTATGTACATGTATATACTAATACATGGACATACATGTACACGTATATAATAATGTTAAATTAAGAACTTAATAAAAGCATTGTAATGTTTATGTGCGCAATGACATGTAGTCTTATGACTGAACCAGTCAAAAATAATTGAGTAATATACATCTACCCAAACCTTTAGGATTAGTCTGAAATCGACATTCATGAACACGTTTGAAGAACGCCCAATATTAAGCAGTCAAAATCGTTTAAAGACGCTGTAAAATCCGTGTTTTTTATAGTTCTAGAAGGAGGCTGCTAGACGCAAGCCATTTTTACGTTTAGACCAGAAAATATGATACACATAAACAGTACAGATGTACAGACGGGCCTCGTATATGCTATATTAAATAGGTTATAAATACGTAAATCTACCGTTATACGTGTCACGTGACCATAAAATTGGCTGTTGTGTGTATCGAGTCTTCTAACATGAAGTTTCATTGTAAACTATAAATATTTTACATAGAACTTATGAACAAAACTTTTTTCACACATGCCCGATGTTGCTTAGATACATTTCATTCACTCGTGCAAAATCTCATACTTGTAGATGCAGTAAATACTGAGAAATCTTCATTTTAGACGATTTATTTCGCCGCAAACGGACTATATACATATAATACATACATATAGCCCGTTTGCAGCGAAAAAATCGTCTAAATTTTGAATGGTTAAAAATCTATTGATCAGATGTTGATACAAATTTACGTTGAATCATAATTACATTCTACCTACTCCCATTTCAAATTTCATAATTTCTAATTACTTATTTAAACAAGTTTATTCTTTATTGTATATTGGTATTACATTTTTTGTATTTGTATTTAGACACTTTAACGCAGGGAGGAAATCTGGTATTCCATTGATGTTTAACTGTCTTTTTATTAACTGTTATAATCCGTGATCAGCGAGATTAACATTGCTGTGATGAAAGCGAAATTTATGAGGCCCATATAAGTCGATTTATTTAGGTATGTCGCTTGTTTGTATACTGATTATGTATAATACATGTTATATCACGGAAAAGCAGTGAAAACCAAACCCTTATTCACTAAGCTACATAAGCCATGTATATACTCATACATTGACATACACGTACTAGTATATAATAAATAAATGTTAAATTAAGAACTTAATAAAAGCATTGTAATGTTTATGTGTGCAATGACATGTAGTCTTATGACTGAACCATTTCTAAATAATTGAGTAACATACATCTACCCAAACCTTTAGGATTGGTCTGAACTCGGTTTGAAGAATGCCTAATATTAAGCAGTCAAAATCGTTTAAAGACGCTGTAAAATCCGTGTTTTTATAGTTCGAGAAGGAGGCTGCTAGACGCAAGCCATTTTGCATTCGGAGTTCAACGTCGGGTTCGGATTAATTCGTAAATGTCTATTAATAGTAAATCGGCTTTCAAAAAGAACGTTAAAATTTAAATTCAGAATTTACTTCATCGCACCAATATTCTCAATCAAATTTGTGACTGGCCATGAGATTTTAGGTCCAAATGAGGAATTTTTCGAAAATGATTTTTTACTGCAAATGATGTATATACATTCCTTATTACATATATGAAATTTCTTTGTTATACCTGGTCCATAAGCTAAGTAGCTATGACGTCACAAACATATTCATTCTCCATGCCAACTGCAGTTTGACGTTAGTAATTCTGTATAATGAGTTGCAAAGACTATCCAGGGCCACCAAGGGTCAATTTAGACCAATGTCTAATTCCTATACTGTGATATCATCATTTCACATGAATTGTGATAAAGGAAGTTTATGAAAGTCATTTTTTAAACTATGTTACCATGGCAACGATAAAAATGTTTGACAAAATATGAAGAAAAATTATGTGTCCACAGAATATGCATCATATGTGAAACATACATGTTTAAAAATATATTTTTTAATTTGGTTGCCATGGTAACAGTTGTAAAACATGACAAAAATACGGTATGACTTTAACTTCAAATACTTCTACATTTATACACAATCATGTAGATCTAGCTCGTGCAGAATCATAAAATAAACAACGTGTTCTCTGTTTTATTTGGTCCATCATTTGCTATATTTACTAGGCAATGCTGATTCCAGAGGCGTGTGTTAAAATTGTGTTGACTGTGGACAAGCTTTATTGCCTATTATCAGTAAGCAGGGAAGCGTCGGGGACATAGGTCAATGGCGGGGTCCGTTGCTAGTCTAATAAAATGTTTGTGGTACAGCATTGCTTGTGCCTGGTAAGTTTACGGATTTTAACAATATTATCGTCAGTAATAATGTGCTATAGCTGCTTATATAAGAAATTTTATGGAGTGGATATGTCCCAGTCTGAATCTATCCGCTGGTGATAAGGGACAGCCACCAGTTATTAATAGCACTATCTGTGGGTAGCGTGGATTTCCAGGATAATCTTGTGACGGTGTTTCCGAATGATGTGGGTTCAATTCCTCTGTTGATATACAGCTCTTAGAAGCAGATCAAATACCCATATTTGTTAGGATGCATATTTCTGCGATAATATTTATATTGCACTCAGTGTAAAAGAATGATGTTCACAGGAAAAGGAAAATTAACGGTACGGTTCCCCCGCTTTATCCACCCTTCTCCGGGGTTGGGCCGTGGTTTCAATTGACTGGTGTATTATTGTACTGTTGTAATGTTGTGATTGTCCTTTATCTGCAACTTATACATGTATCAGTGACATTTGTGCCTATGGAACTGGGTAAAACTGTATTGTTACATGCACCATACACATATATTTTGCTTCCAACTGAGACAATCATTCAGTTTTTATCCCTGTGTAATCGACCAAAGCCGTTCGAGGAAAGAGACAAAGTTTGTGTGGTACAAGCAATCCGGACAGGCTGTCCTTGCTCTTTCTGAATAGACTCATTGGTTCTTTAACGACCTGCAATTCACGCAATACTACCTCTGGGTTTCCAACCAGTTCACCTCTAGTTGGTTCGGATACACTGGAAACGCTTTTCAGTGTTTCCCAGCCAACGAGAGATGAACTGGTTTTTACAATGTTTTAAAATTTAATAGCCTACACGAACTCCGACCCCAAAAGCCCTAAAAATAAGTCCAATACAAATTATGACACACCGCTGATCATAATTGTTTTGACAAATACTACTTTCCCTACGCAAACAATAAATCTAAAATACATGATTGTATGGTAAACATTTGTAAACCTGTATTTTCTCGAATTTTCAAAGGTGGTTGCCATCATTGAATAAATACGACACTATTATTTTTAAATCAATGACCTGTGAAGTAATCATTTCACAGAAAATACACACCCTGTTCTGAGACAAATAATATAGATGTTTCTTGGGCATCGGTGGCATATGTTTTATTTGATATCATCATGATATATTCACGGGTAGACTCTGTACACCGGACATAGCCCCCTACTTCGCACGAAAGCAGACCTCTCTCAATGCCCGTTTCATCATTTTATATGTTTGTTCAGACTTTCTCCTAGTTTGTGATTAAACTGTATATTTTCAAGCTGTGTTATTTCGCCGAAATATGACGTGGTGTTCGAGTCGGTTCTGTTGGTGTTCACGTCATATATTTAAAACAAACACACATACGTTTTAATCCACGGTTATTCAATGTTTTGACGTTATTTTCAGTTCATTTGACAAATGTTGCAGGAATACAATATTAGTCATATGCTTTTCCATATCATACGGCGAAAACTAACGCCGTTTTGATATGCGGCGACATAGCACGACACCTTATATTTAACGTCATATTAATAAATCAGAAAATTATATTTTACACATACAAATCGCCATTAAATACTCCTAAACGAATATGATATTTTATGGTTAAAACGCTTTACAAAGTATAGCAATTGTCTCATTTCTTTTTTATCACCGCACGTATATAAACAACATAAATTATATAAATTGACGATAATCATTTCTATATAATTTCAAATCAGCAAATCCCTGCATTCTGATTGGCTAAGACGTGACGTTTACACACTAGTAAACCTCCGTTTTCACCAAACGGGACCCTCGAACATTACTGACGTAAACGTTCTAGGCGAATGTGTGTGGAATAGGTCAAACTGCAAAGGCCCATCACAGTTGTACAAGCTCTTATTACTTAATTGTTCACTATATGATTAAACGACCGAAGGGGCTTTATGTTAAATGTGTGCCATCAGATCGGGTGTTTACACATCCGTGAACGTCAACAAATGGTCGTTTAATCCTTTTAATTCCAAACTGACGCTAAATCACATAAATATCAATGAAAACATTGAATTTACTCCCGCGATTTTTAAAAAATGAGCTTGATTTAACGACGTCGTATAAGTGACGTCACCATAACGTGACGTTTGGTGAATAACGTTAGCTAAACAAAATGTGTTTAGATGCTCCATTCCTTACGTAAACACAAATCAGGGGATGCACATACAAGTAGGTAATGTTCTATGACAAAATTAAGCTACAAGAGCTTGTACAGCTGTGATGTGCCTTTGCAGTTTGACTTATTCCACACGCATTCGTCTAGATCGATTACGTCAGTAATGTCCGACTGCCCCGATTGGTAAAAACGGAGATTTACTGATGTGTAAAAGTCACGTCTTCGCCAATCAGAATGCAGGGATTTGCTGACTTTGGAATTATTGATGTGTAAACACCCGATCTGAAGCAACACATAAGGGGCTTTATGTTAAATGTAAGCCTTAAATGGTCGTTTAATCCTATATTACATGCAATTTTTACAGAAAAGTAACTTTAAATGATATGTATAATAATATTTTTCATAGATACTTAAAAAATACAGCTATTCAACATCAGTGGTCAATAAATCACCTTCCACAGTAATTATTCATCGACGAAAATAGCGATTTTGCACATCTGTCATCAGTGGGTACGAATGTTAAGCGGTCAAGATCACGAGTTTAAGTTTGAAATATGTAATTGTTTGGGTAATTAATGCAATAAAAATGATGTTCATAAACGTTTTATGGCATATATGTTTAGCAATAAACAGAGTTCTGGCATGGAATTATCGGAATAGTGATATGATCTTTGGTTCTGGGAAGCGCATAATTAGGCTGTTATAAAAGGAAAATGTACGTTTTCCTGCATTGTCCTTCAACAGTGAAACATTTCGGTGCTGCTTGTCAAGAACTAAGGAAAGATCAGAGGAAATTACCACATTGGGGCTTTGAAGTAAACATCCCGCTGCTTACATGTGTTCACTTCAAGTGGATCAAATAAATATTTACAGAATAATCATAGAAAACATACCGTCGTTCGTTATCGATTTCCACTTTTACTTTTGTTTTCGTGCAAAGTAGGGGGACTATACCCGGTGTATCGCTAAGCGGCATCCATATAACCGAGGCATCCATATAAAGAAGGTTTTCCGATGAACTTCGTTATCCCACCTTTTAGAATTATAGGCGTGGCGTGTGATACTGGATTGCCCGTAGAGGGATTTCAAATATTTGTACCGTATTGGGACGACATCCATACAATGTAGGTGTTTATTTATAACAACACTCTATACAACATTATATTCAGCATGAAGCTGCCCTAGCATGCCTATAACAACACTACATACAACATAGAACAAACCTACATTCTATAGATGCCGCCCTAACATGCATATAACAACATTATTTACAACATAGAATAAACCTGCATTATTTTGATGGCGCCCCAACATTTATATAACAATACTTAATAACATAGAATAAACCAACATTCTATGGATGCCGCCCTAACATGCCTATAACAACTATATACACCGCATAGAATAAACCTACATTCTATAGATGCCGCCCTAACATGCCTATACAAAACTAGATTTAACATAGAATAAACCTACATTCTATAAATGCCGCCCTAACATGTATATAACAACATTATTTACAACACAGAATAAACCTACAGTCTTTGGATTCCGCCCTAACATTTATATAACAACACAATATAACATAGAACAAACCTACATTCTATAGATGCCAAACTAACATGCGTATAACAACACTACATACAACATAGAATAAACCTACATACTATGGAGGCCGTCCTAACATGTCTATAACAACACTATATGCAACATAGATTAAACCTACATTTTATAGATGCCGCCCTAACATGCCTATAACAACACTACATACAATATAGAATAAACCTACATTCTATAGATGCCGCCCTAACAAGCCTATAGCAACACTACATACAACATAGAATTAACTTTCAATCTATAGATGCTGTCCTAACATGTCTATAACGACATGTACTGTTCAACATAGAATAAACCTACATTGTATGGATGCCGCCATAACATGCCTATAACAACATTACATATCCCATAGAATAAACCTACATTCTATGGATGCCGCCCTCACATACCTATAACAACACTATATACAACAAAGAATAAACTTGCATTCTATAGATGCCGCCCTAACATGTCTATAACAGCACTGTACAACATAGAATAAACCAACATTATATGGATGTCGCCCTAACATGCCTATAGAAACACTATATACAACATTGAATAAATCTACATTCTATAGAATCTGCCTAACATGTTTATAACAACATGTACTGTACAACATAGAATAAACCTACATTCTATGGATGCCGCCCTAACATGCCTATAACAACATTACATATCACATAGAATAAACCTACATTTTATGTATGCCGCCCTTACATGCCTATAACAACACTACATACAACATAGAATAAACCTGCATTCTATGGATGCCGCCCTAACATCTCTATAACAACATTACATATCACATAGAATAAACCTACATTTTATGTATGCCGCCCTTACATGCATATAACAACACTACATACAACATAGAATAAACCTACATTCTATGGAAATTCTTGAAAATATTGAATTTTATCACTAAACGATGAGATATAAACCATATTTAATCAAAACAAACAAATATCCTCTATATCAAAATATATCTTAATACATGGACAATAGGATTGTTCGCAACGAATACTTAGAAATCAACCTGGCATCTGATATGATTATTGTTTGTGAGTCATCATGTATCTTTTAGGCTCATTTTGTTTTTCTTGGAAAATAATTTATTTATTTCATTTCCGTCGCATTCACTATACAAGTATTTCCACAGGTCCAGCTGGGTGTATTCAATCACTAAGCAACATTTGACGCTCGAAACAGATGGTTGCTTAATACGGATACACGGGTCTAGCTGGCTGTATTCAAATACTTAGCAACGTTGGACGCTTAAAACAGGTGGTTGCTTAATACAGATACACGGGTCCAACTGGCTGTATTCAATCAATTAGCAATATTTGACGCTAAAAACAGAAAGTTGCTTAACGACAAATTATTGCGCGAGACTAAAATTCAATGTCACGGAACATGATTCGGATGTAGCATTATTATCAACCATAAATGGCAGAATTGGTTACTAAATTGTGTTAGTTTTTATATATTAAAATTAGGATTCTTTTAATCCAGACATTTTTAAACGCAAATTCGATAACTTAAAATAATTATCGGGTAATTTCAACATTCCAGCTTAATTAGCATATTAATTTGTAAAACAAGTATGTGGCGCTAACATTACACTTTGAAACAACATCATTCATATAAGTAAAAACTACATAATCAAATAATACAATCAATACATGACTTAATTAATAAAAGAATTATGTAATCATGCACTAGTATTTTGAAAGCGTATCATCATATAAATTATCTTTATATTTTAAGTTTTATCCCGAAATTATATCACATGTGTGAGATATAATTCCATTGTTTTATCAAATTGATCACAAATACAATCCTTCAACAAATACTGGTTATCTATATAAATTTCCCAAATCCCTAAAAATGTATCCGCTTATATGTATAAAATGTATTATATCGATCTTTATAGGCTGCATTATCGTATCAGTTAATCAGCGTCATGCTGGCCGGAGAGTCATATAGCAATGAAAAACCTGCAAATATACTGTAATAGTAATAGTACAACCGCCTTTCGCTAGTTGATGCAAAAATACTGCAGCGATGAGACGAAAACTTGGGTATGTATGCCCCCATGTCAGCCCAATAGTCAGAAATTGTAAAGGTGCCATTGATCTTTGACTTACTGATCTCAAAATCAATAGGAATCATCTACTGTTGATAACAAACATCCATTTTAAGTTTGAAGATCATAGGACAAAACGTTCTTGAGTAATTGAACGAAAACCATTTGAATAGTCAGAAATGGTGAAGGTCACAGGGCAAAGTGTTCGGCTATTGAACGGAAACCATTTGGTTTACCGACCAACAGACAGACAGACCGACAGACATGAGCAAAGCAATATACTCCCTCATTAAAGATTGACATAATTACACAAATCCGGATATCCAATGAGGACTATAGTTAGAGGAATCAACTCATCCGCAGAAAAGATAGCAGAATTGACAGAATTTGAGCTGCGGGAATTCGTAGAGAACACGCCCTCATACATCCGCGACACAACTTCATAAATAAATTATCAGAAATCCAGAAGCTAATACCAGATAATGCTTTGTTATTCTGCTTCGATGTTGTAAAATTGTATCCATCTATCCAAATGAATGTAAGGATGCATTCGAAAGTAGATCCAATCCGTTGATAAAATTCAGTGTGGCGGTACTAAACATGACACAAACAGTTATAGAAAATAACAGTTTTAAATTGGGAGCAAACAATTATAAGCAGACAGATGGAGTGGCGATAGGGTCAAAACAGGGAAAGAATTTTGCTTCAGGGTATGGGACCGACAACTGATGGAATACAGACAGAAACCAGCGTTTTATAAACGGTTCATAGACGACGGGTTCGTTATTTGGCTGGATACGAAAAGAAGAACTGCTTGAATTTTCTGACTATGCTAACATCATACACAATAATATCAATATAAAACTAAGATACAGCAGTGATAGGATCGAAATTTTTGACACAATGTTGATATTAGAGAGTAGACAAGTGTATACTGACCTAGACATGAAGCCCGCAGATAAGAAGCTGTACTTACGACGTAACTAGCCATCCGCCCAGTACAAAGAGAGGCCTACCATATGAACTAAACGCATCGATGGGGGAATCAGGAAGACATCTTAGGGAAAGGATGGCGAAGCACACAAGAGGTCCCCATAACAGAACATTTTGGAAACCAACACAACCATAGTTACATACAGTTCCGCATGTGACTATGTAGAAGTTGCACAACGATAACGGGATTGAACGCCAATTAAGGATGTGGGGTGAGAACAAAAGTGGGAGGGGTATGGTAAATAATAATTCAGATTTTTTGAGAAAATATAAGGGCTCAAGCAGACAGACTGGTATTGTATGTATACTATCACTGTAACATAACACCAATAACTCGTTAAACAGGTCCATCCTTTTAAAGTAGTCTGTTTCAAAGAATGTATGTGCCTTTCAGTACTCGTTCATAAACACGCAAATTGGCAAATGTCACGAGCCAAAACTCATATCATGCTTACAATATAACCCTAGGGAACAAACTCTTATTATTTAGTTTTTGACTGAAAAATGTATACTTTAAAAGATATTCAAGAAACATTACCATATGTCTACTTTCGGTTTGCAAGGTCATTAAAGTTTTGCATGATATAGGTTCATAAATAT
Organism: Spisula solida; assembly: GCA_947247005.1. Taxonomy (NCBI): domain Eukaryota; kingdom Metazoa; phylum Mollusca; class Bivalvia; order Venerida; family Mactridae; genus Spisula; species Spisula solida. The sequence goes on from OX365945.1 coordinate 38,605,508, forward strand.
GTTTTATAATTATTTATTTTGTTCCTTATACTATTGACTATGTCGCCAACAACAAACTTTGACTCCTAATGTTGCGTTGACTTTGGTCGTGAACGAGCAAGATTTGCAAAGAAAGTGCTGCCATGCTTCAATAAATTCACTTTACTGATATTTATTTTTTGTTTAACTTCAAGGGTAAATATAGTGCCTAATGATATTATGCTTACTGAACCCAACACATTTCAATTTTAAGAATAAAATGCTTTTGAAAAAAACATGCTCGATCTCACTACAAATTATACTCTAATACCTTAAGCGTGTCAATATGGATAAAAAAGACTCAACACCGTCCGACCTTCTGGGTGCAACGTAAAGGACGCCGGTACAGGTGTCTCATGAAAAACACAAGTTCTATTAATTTGACAAGTTTAACGAAGTGCGCACGCGCGAAGGTTGCGCGTTTTGCGGCATGAAAAATACAAGTTGGACGGTAATGACGGATCGATGTTTACGACTTCCTTGCAGAAAACAAGTACAGTATGTGTCACACATTATTTTGTTTGATGTGAATAACTTTGAAGCATGCTTTCTGACATATATTTGTACAGCATGACTGTCCGAGAATGCTACTTAACTAGATCTAATCACCAATCCATCTTCCATACACGCCGAAAACTGGATTGTTATTGTCAAAACGAAAGTAGAACTAGCTTACTCTTGCTATCTGACGGTCGTGTTTTAACAAAATATGCAATTATTTAATTTGCGCTGTACTGTAGTGAAAAAAACAAGTGTTTTATATTGCCACAACTAAATAATAGATCTAGTTCTATGAACGTTCTATGAACGTTACCAATTCCCTGGGGGGGGGGGGGGGGTCCGACCAGCTATTTTCAGGAGCGTAGTTAGCTCAATGTATTAAATACTTCATTTATATGTGTGTGTGTCCAAAAGTGTGTGTGCAATTTGTGAAATATATGTTGCGTATAAATCTGATCACTGTATTATCATGTCTTGCGATGCTACATATATATACATTAAATTGTATAACTTATTGCGAGCTATTAGCCGTATTGAACATAGTTCTGAATACCATAACTAAATGGTCTTTCATTTACATTGACGAGTGGACCTTTTGGAATGATCATCGTCAAAGACCTTGGACTATATTGAACATGCCTCTCCGTAAATAATACCTGCCCTGTTTTTAATCTATTTAACCTTTCTTCTTTCTCACACCTTTTATACTTTTAATTTCTTATCCTTATTAACATTCTTTGTCAGTTTGACGCGTGTCAAGCCTAAGTCCCGAGCAGGGGTTTGGCTATCAGGAAAATAGATAGATAGATAGAGCTAAATCACCTGAAACTTCACTGTATGACTTATCGCGAGACTATCGATTCAGTGTGTATGACTTCTTGAGTCAGAAGTTGACTCATTTATACACTGAGATTCTAGGCATTTAATACCATTTTTGTAGTGCGTATAGGCTATTTGATTATGCACCAGTCAATTGAAACCAAGCCCCTGCCCGCAACCCGGGGTAGGGCGGGGGAACAGTCCTGTATTTTTACCTTTCCGTTATCCCCTCACTGCCGGTTGAGCGCAGGGCTTCTGTTTCGCGCCAAATGAAGCGGGGAAATATTGCCGTGAGGAATAGGGCGTGGCAATTTTAGGGGATTTTACCATCTGTATGGCCCTTGGTAAAACAAAAGTTAAATCCCCCTATTCCCCAGGGTTGGTGGCTGTGGTTTCAATTGACTGGTGCATTACTAAAATAGCAAATCAATCAATTATAAAGACGGCCAGATTCACCATATTGACATTAATAATACAAAAAACATGTTTTCCGGATTATGGAATGAATTGTGCAACAATGTTCTAGGTGTTCTGATTGACCTGAGGGGGTTGGCTGTACATTGCAATTATTTTTGACAAAAGAAGGAATTTGTAAAAATTCTTACACACTTTATTGCAATTACAATACTATAGTGCGGCCCAGATATGATGGCACAATAACATTTACACATGCTAATTAGCCGACGGGTTCATTAACAACAAAAAGGGGTGCTTATTTACAGTCAGGGTCATTCAACGCTTGTTTCGTATTACGTTTTCGCAATATGAGCAAATATACGAGCCATTTTTACATGTGCATCGCTAGCTCAGTTGGTAAAGCTTTGGAATGTCAATAATAGTATGGATGGAGGTTACTAGTTCGAGTCTCACTTTTGTGCATATTTTTTTATATTGATTTGTTCTAGTAAACCTTTTTTCTTAGTATAATTATACCGGTTATTGTTACATATGCTTTCTCTATTCTGTATATTTATTATATTATATTTTATTATATTTATCTAGAATAATCAGTAATAAATTAATATTATGTACGTATACATATTATATGAATTAACATTGCTCATCAGCAGTGTCTGTGACAGAATTATTTAAAAATCAGCAAAATCATCATCACTATCACCATCCGCCTCGTCATAATCACTGTAATTATCATCATCATCATCATCATCATCATCACCAACGTCCGAGTCATCTGAGTCATCATGGCCTATATATAAACGATACGTTCAGTCATACAAATGTTGTTCGGTTAAATAATATGCAGTTTACACAGTTTATCTGATTGTAAGTAATGCACCCACAAATACACGAGTTTCGTGAAAAGCATGCGGAAAAATAATTTCAAAATAAATAAAAATAAAAAAATTCTGAATGGGATTCGAACCTGGACCGTCTGCGTTGAGATTAGAGATGTTACCACTAGACTATATAATAAACACAACGAAGTTCATCCTAATTATGTAGTTTAAGATAACTGAACAAGCGCTTAGATGAATCGTGATTTATTTCCTTACCCGCGTTTGGATATGGACTGATCCAACCAGTGACGTTTACACAATGTTATTGTGCCATCATATCTTGGCCGCACTATATGTATAGGATAGAACATGAGTAGGGGTTGTATATGAAAAATAACATCGAGCGCAGCGAGATTTAGTTTTCATATACCACCCCTACGAAAGGTCTATCTGACTTAGACCAAAGCTAAAAAATGTTTGTTTATCAGATACATTTTGCGCATTTATCACCTACTGAATACTGTGATTAATACAAAGTACACACGTACAAGTGACATTGACAGTTCAAGTAATTAAATCAAGGTATTTTGGTACATGGGTGTTTTCATTGGTGACATTCCACTTTTATTCTTAACCTTCAAGTTTCACAGTTGCCTTTCAACACCAAGTGCATTATACTGTAACGACTTGGAAATGGGGGGCTTACCATTTAATCCTACTTTACTTCTTTAGTTTTCATAGTATTCTTGACTGTTCTCTTGAGTCCATCCTAATTCCTTATTTATTGTATGAATTTCCTCTTAGCTGCTTTTAACGATGCATGGAATAGCATAAATAAGTGTTGACCTTTCGCTAAGGACCGATCAAGCACCCTTTATACCGATACATGCTCGTCTATCAAAGTCTATTTACTTTTGATGTCATTTCTTCGTCACCTATTTTCGCGACCTGATTGATCCGTCCAGTATTTCACGTCATGCCAACTTCGTCATCCTAAATCCATGAATGCATGCATTCCTTAGATATTTAGTGTTTGTTTGACACAGATTATAACGTCCGAACATGTATTTTAACCAGAATATCGGTAAATATTGTCCGAGCACATTTGTCCGCCCGCCGTTGGCTTCCATGTTTACTATGCATGATGGGAGTAAGTTGCCAAGCGATTATAGAACGTATCGCTGTCGTCTTGCGTCTTTTGTCTTAAGCAATGAGAGATTTTACCGTCAGGAATAGGTTCAACCCTATGGTAACTATTTTTATGTTATTTAACTGCTTTAATTATGTTTAAGAATATTTCATGTGTTTTTCAAGTACAAAAATGTATTTATTCTTAACTTGTGACCATTTTTTCGTTTGTGACCAATTTTTGGTCACAGTGACCAATTGTGACCAATTATGACCATTTTTTGGTCACTGTGACCCATTCTTCATAGTGTGACCCGTTTTTGGTCAATTGTGACCAATTGTGACCACTTTTTCGGTCACACAGTATAAAAGGACCGATTTTGTGACCAACGAGGTCACTTTTCCTCTATACATCACTGAGAACGTCCGAGTTTTACACCGAACCTAAGCTACCGTAAAATACGAATACTTCGTAATGAATACTTTTCTTACATTACCTGTAAGTGGATTTTAAACATTCTTAAGCTATTTCAAGTTAAATAAAGTGTACCATTTCATTCTTCATGTATTAAACCAGAGAATAGGAACTGTTTTAGACATTCATTCCAATTGAGAGCTACAATTATCCCGATTTTAGGTCTAGATTTAAGTAATAAAGTAGGCCCAAGTGTGTATCATAGTATTCATCTTCATATTTTTGATGCAAAGACCCATAACCCTTTGAAGCATTTTATTGACTGTATATTTACATACATATTAGAGATATTATAAAACTTGATGAGTAGAGCCATCATATATAGAGATCTACCAGAACAACATAAAGTACAGTAGAAGCAATACAAGTCTTGTTGTTTTATTAGTTAAATATCTTACGAGTTGAAGTGCCAGTTTGTCCATCCTAACCACTTTTACACTGAACCCTCATTACTGAGGTGAACATCATTTCTACAAGAGTATAACCAGTTTTCACAGAACCCTCATTACTGAGGTGTACGTCATCAAGACGAGAATATAGTCATCCTGAGAACTACGCAGAGTATACACACCTCATCACTGAGGCGTAACAATTTTTGGTGTCAGAAGTGGGATCCATTATTTTTATTGGATCCAGCGATACGAACTGAGCGATCATGCAGAGCGCAGGCGAGCGTGAACCTCAAGCGGTAGACAGTCAAGGCCAGATATTCTTCAAGGCAACCGAACCTAATCAGAGTACTGATGCAACACATATGATGTTAAGCGGCACAGCAGATGATAGTCAATCTACAGCATCCAGTCATAGTCACATCTTGGACCAGACAGACCAAACAGACAGGGCTGAACACGCAGGAAGTAATTCCCTAGAGCAAGTCAGTAGCATGATGAGGGATGTTCATGGAGCACTGAAGGATGTTGTAGTTGGTTTAAAGAACTTGTATCAGCAGAAAGATCATGTTCCTGAGCAAAGACACAGTAACAGTTCAACAAGAGCCGATATGTGTAATCCTGGACCAGGGAGGCTGGCACGAACACAGGTTCGAACCCCAAATATGGAGGAATATGATTGCCGTCATGACAGTAATGCTAACCATGGTTATTCAGAATCTGCTGGAGATCAGAGACAGATGTTTGCAAGACAAAGTCCCTCAGACAGGTATCAAGCTAACAGAGATGAGTATATGCATAATGCAGACCAGTATGGTGACCAGCATTGGCCTAGAAGTTATCAAGAGTCTTCAAGGCGAGGCAGACCATATCGCACCAGATTCATTGACATAAAGATTCCACCTTTCACTGGTAAAGAAGATTGGGCTGTCTGGTGTAAAAAGTTTGAAGTCATTGCTCATAGGTACCAATGGACCGAAGATGAAAAGTTAGATAACCTTCTACCTAGGATTGAGGGTCAAGCCAGTGAGTTTGTATTTTCTCAGCTCCCAGCCGAAGTAATCAACTCCTTTAGTGAGCTCACCGCAGAATTGAACAGGCGCTACAGGGTAATTGAGACCGGTCGATCGTTTGCTGCAAAGTTTAGCCAAAGGAACCAAAGACAGGGTGAGACAGCAGAAAACTATGCGGCTGAACTTAAACGGTTGTACGGTAAGGCACACGGTTATAGAGACAGGCAGACTAGAGACGAAGATCTGGTAAGAAGATTTCTGGATGGGTTGTCAGACCAAGAGATAAAGTTCGAAGTAGAGTATCATAAAGAACCAAGGGATGTTGATGAAGCAGTATATCATGTGGTTAATCTGATTCAGACAAGAAATGGCTGCAGAAATGACAGACGCAACAAGTATACAGCTAGACAAGTGTACACCCCAAATGATGACTGCCTAGAAGAATGCCTTTCATTAGAAGATACTGAAGACAGCATTACAGGTATTATCAACCGTATACCAGACAACAGGAAATATGCTAAGAACCAAAACAATGAGTTAAGGTCAAATAAGCAAGATAGTGAAACAGAACAAGAATTGTACAAATTGCTGTTACAAAGAGTAGAAAAATTGGAAGAATCGAAGAAGAAAGTGTTTGATAACAGACAATCCAGACGGAAGGATGTCGAATGTTACACATGTCACTTAATCGGACATTATTCTCGTGATTGTCCTACAAAAGGCAACAATTACAAGCCAAAAGATGCTACAAATGATGCACAGGCGAATACAGAGAGTCATCCTTTAAACTACAGAGGACCAGCTCTCGCGCCCAGAGAGAGGTCCATGTAAATCAGAAGAATTCTAGTTTAGAAGAAGAGGGCATAACAAAGACCAACCCAGTTGAGAGCGTAATGTTACCAGCTGCCAGGAACGGGGAAGTTCATAGAGAACTTGGAGATGGGGTGTATGTAGAGGGCTTAGTGGAAAGTGAGCCAGTGATATTCACCACAGATACAGGGGCGTCGAAGACTATTTTATCATCCAGAATATACCAGAAGTTGCAAGAAGGCGAGCGGCCATCGTTGCATGGGTCCGTGAAGTTGCGCGGAGCTGGTGGAGGGAGATAAAAGAGTGGGGTAAGGGAGAGTTTAACCTTACAATGGGGCCAGTAGAGATGAAGAGAGAGATGGTGGTAGCTGATATTGAGGACGATGCTCTGTTGGGTTGTGATGTTTTAGCTGGTAGCAAGAGTGGACCAGCAGATATTCTTTTAAGCAGAAATATGATTGTTATGGAAGGGAAGAAGATCCCATGCATGCCAAAAAGTAGTAGAAGAAACACTCGTAAGGTGATTGTAGCTGATGATATTGTGATACCAGAAAAGTCCAAGGTTATTGTTGACGTTTTCATAGACAGGGTAGAAGAAGACGATGCAGATGATAACCCAGAATATTTGGTAGAAGCAACAGATGACTTTAAGGAGAAATATCATTTAGCAGCCACATTAGTAAACTTTAACCGGACAACAACAGACAAAGTTAGGGTTTTAAATCCTTATCCAAAAGAGTTTCGGTTGAGGCAGAATGCTGTTATAGGTAAAGCTGAAAGATACATTCAGTTGTAAGTGTGTTAACAGAGAAGGAAAACATAGAAGAGGGTGGTAAGGTGTATAGAGTGAACAGAATTCAGACAGAAGGGAAGGAAGGTTCAAATCCAGTAAAACCGTTTGAAGTAGCAGATGCAAGCCAGTTACCTGACCACCTAAAGAAGTTGTATGATAAATCGACGGAAGGCAAGCCGGAGTACCAGAAGGGGGCAATTGCGGGTCTTCTATCGAAATATAGAGTAGCCAGAAGACACTTGGAAGCCAGTGCGAAAAGAAGTAAACTGATGGTTGACTCCAGACAAAGCTTCCATCAATACAGCGTTGGGGATGCTGTGTGGTGTTTGAACGAAACTCGAAAAGTAGGAGTGATGCCTAAGTTACAGAAAACATGTGATGGCCCGTATGTTACTCAATGGAAACAGTCAGACTTATCATACATTGTACAGATGAATAGGAACGGCGAAAACCAATTGTTCCATCGCGATAAGATGAAACCTTACAAGGGGATTTCTTTTCCAAGGTAGATCATGGTAACAGACAAAAAGCTGAAGAAAGCTCAATAGTGATTATTACTGACATGAACATATGTTGGCAACTGTGTCATCACTTTATTAAGTAAATAAATGGATTTGACAGTAACTATTTGATACTCCGCGAAACTTAATTATAGATCTCTTAACTTCATACGCGAAATTTAACATTTAACTTATTATTCTAGATCTATAGTGTTACAGAGTAATGAGTTTAACATTTCAACAATTCAAGAACAGTGAACTTTAACTGTATCCTGTATATGATCATCATCAAATGGAGAACTGTGACCTATTAGTGCCTTTCAACAAATTCTTTGTCATAGGACTTTCACAAAATTCAGGCACCATCGTTTATTGACCTTTAATGTTGTTTAGTTTAAAACAATATTTATTTCCATAAGTTAATGTTGTTTATTAATTTGATAAGAACTTGTTAATAGTAACAGCATACTTTACTTTACTTATTTACAGTAATTTAATTAATTAATAATTGCACTGCACTTGCATGATATATAGTTCATAAACATAAAGATGTTTATTATATTAATATTATTAATATACATAGTTACATAGTAGATTCTGGTAGTAGGTTGAGATCCTCTGACACCAGCTCTATGTTTCCGTTATAATTCAGGTTAAGTCCGGTCATTATATTAACATCTAGCTTTGTTGTACTTAAGATGCTTATTATTAATATGTATTTCTATCTAGAACATTTAATCTGTTAACTATTTGCATTTTAATACCGTTACTATGTTATGCTTCTTACTGTGGAATACTGGTAAGGCAATCGGAGTTTTGCCTTAAAAACAAGGGGGTATTGTAACGACTTGGAAATGGGGGGCTTACCATTTAATCCTACTTTACTTCTTTAGTTTTCATAGTATTCTTGACTGTTCTCTTGAGTCCATCCTAATTCCTTATTTATTGTATGAATTTCCTCTTAGCTGCTTTTAACGATGCATGGAATAGCATAAATAAGTGTTGACCTTTCGCTAAGGACCGATCAAGCACCCTTTATACCGATACATGCTCGTCTATCAAAGTCTATTTACTTTTGATGTCATTTCTTCGTCACCTATTTTCGCGACCTGATTGATCCGTCCAGTATTTCACGTCATGCCAACTTCGTCATCCTAAATCCATGAATGCATGCATTCCTTAGATATTTAGTGTTTGTTTGACACAGATTATAACGTCCGAACATGTATTTTAACCAGAATATCGGTAAATATTGTCCGAGCACATTTGTCCGCCCGCCGTTGGCTTCCATGTTTACTATGCATGATGGGAGTAAGTTGCCAAGCGATTATAGAACGTATCGCTGTCGTCTTGCGTCTTTTGTCTTAAGCAATGAGAGATTTTACCGTCAGGAATAGGTTCAACCCTATGGTAACTATTTTTATGTTATTTAACTGCTTTAATTATGTTTAAGAATATTTCATGTGTTTTTCAAGTACAAAAATGTATTTATTCTTAACTTGTGACCATTTTTTCGTTTGTGACCAATTTTTGGTCACAGTGACCAATTGTGACCAATTATGACCATTTTTTGGTCACTGTGACCCATTCTTCATAGTGTGACCCGTTTTTGGTCAATTGTGACCAATTGTGACCACTTTTTCGGTCACACAGTATAAAAGGACCGATTTTGTGACCAACGAGGTCACTTTTCCTCTATACATCACTGAGAACGTCCGAGTTTTACACCGAACCTAAGCTACCGTAAAATACGAATACTTCGTAATGAATACTTTTCTTACATTACCTGTAAGTGGATTTTAAACATTCTTAAGCTATTTCAAGTTAAATAAAGTGTACCTATCATTCTTCATGTATTAAACCAGAGAATAGGAACTGTTTTAGACATTCATTCCAATTGAGAGCTACAATTATCCCGATTTTAGGTCTAGATTTAAGTAATAAAGTAGGCCCAAGTGTGTATCATAGTATTCATCTTCATATTTTTGATGCAAAGACCCATAACCCTTTGAAGCATTTTATTGACTGTATATTTACATATATATTAGAGTATATTATAAAACTTGATGAGTAGAGCCATCATATATAGAGATCTACCAGAACAACATAAAGTACAGTAGAAGCAATACAAGTCTTGTTGTTTTATTAGTTAAATATCTTACGAGTTGAAGTGCCAGTTTGTCCATCCTAACCACTTTTACACTGAACCCTCATTACTGAGGTGAACATCATTTCTACAAGAGTATAACCAGTTTTCACAGAACCCTCATTACTGAGGTGTACGTCATCAAGACGAGAATATAGTCATCCTGAGAACTACGCAGAGTATACACACCTCATCACTGAGGCGTAACAATACTTGTGTGTTGAACAGATTAGACGTAGAATTTGACTTACTTGGTGAAAATATGTTTTTGTAATTTGAGGATGCAATTGTGACACAGTTAGAGCATCTTCATACTCAAGAGTTTTAATTCGTGGATGTCAATGAAAATAAAATATTTAAGGACGCTGAAGCGCAATAAGTTGAACAAGTAAGGCAATAACTGCATTTTAGCATGTTTAAAATATTTTTTTTAGAAATATTCAGGACCAGCGATTTTGCCTAATTTTAGTTCTTAATATTTAACTTTCTGTAATAATAAGATCACGTTGGAAGAAATGATGGTTTGGGTTATTCACCGCTTTAAGATAACTTTCTGTTTCAAAACTTGACGGCGGTATGTCTGCACTTTTGTTGAGACATGACTCATTTCGCCGGCTTAGAACTAGACGGTCGTAGGCATCTTATTGTGCTTCTAATTAGCCTAGTTTCATGAAAATCGGAAGAGGTCATGTTTTAAAAAGCTTGTTTTTCCATAAGTAAAGAGTAGTTTTCAGACAGTTGTTTCTTGTTTTCTCAAATATTAACTTTGTATTTACAACCTTCTAATATTAAGTCAGCGATTTAACAGTTTCCAATATAATTTTGCATTTTTATATTTGTATGCATGTTTGTAAAGTATTAGCGCTCTTGTTTAGATACGATTTACGGTCAAACCGTAAAGAGTTTTTATAACCAGACCGTGTTTTGACCATCAAACTCTGTTTTCGTTGTACATATGATTTCTGTATTTGTTTGAAGCTCATAAAAGTGAGCTCAGTTTATATCGCAGTCATCATCATACCAAAATTTACTTTCACTATTGATATTTATGCTTTCTTATTTATCATTGTTTACATGACGCTGGATTAATTTGTCCGTAGCTTGCCCCACCAACTGAGACAAGCAATTAAATCAGATTTAATTTCTTTGCTGGAAGAGCAATGTTCAACAAATTATTGTTCATGTCTTTCATCATTGTTACAATCACACCTAGCTGTCAGCGGAATGTGTTTTAAATAATGATTACCTGACTTGGGAGGATTAGTTTGATTGGCCTGAATAGTATTGGATAAATCAATGCAAGTTTATATACAACACTTTGTATATATACCACACCAAACAGTGGTATATGAGATTTATTCAATACTTTTTCTCCACGTTGATTGGCTAGCTACAGTTAGCTATGGTCTAAAGGAGAGATCGTGTTTGTATACAAAGGCATTCATACCACCAGCTAGCTATTGGTGAATGGCAGGTTTTTATCGTCCATTCGTCCAATGGATTGCCGGTGGGCATTTTGCATATGAATACGGTGATCTCTCCTATTTCACAACCATTTTCATAAATAACTAATATGTTTAACTTGAAAAATGTGTATGTTTACTTGCCATTGGTATCAAGATTTGTAAGCGAAATACAATATTTAAAATAAAAAGCATTTTTAGGCTTATTTTCGCTATTTAAAAACAAAAAAAGTTTAATGATAATGTGCAATAATTTTATACCCGGTATACTTATTCATATACTGAAAAAATAAAGTTTAGCAAGTTTTTCAGGGTACTAATATGGCGATGTATGCATAAATGATGTGATTAACTTGTCGGCCATGAGTTATCCATCAAAATTTCAGTGGTAAATTTGTGTTTTCGTGGTTTTGTGAAGCCATGACGTCATTTATAAAGAAAACACGTGTAACACATACAGGAGGAAATCTGACCCTTGTAAATGATGAAAACAAACACGATAGTGTCAGTCTTATGCCGGAACCAAATAAACCGGTGTTAAAATTGTAAAACATTCAACGGTTCGAGGTCCAAGAATGACGGTGAACGACGTCAAATGGCTATTGGAATGTTGAATGATGTCACGAAGGCAAGAGGCAAAGCAATACCTTTTATGACAATTAATTGATCATTAGTCGCCTATAGACTAAATATTCGCTAACACGAGACGTCAAAGGTGGGCCATGTTCAGACAGACTAGCAATAACTACGTCACAAGAAGAGCGTTAGATTGCAGTGACGTCGAATCCCGACAGATTGACGTGAAGTCACCAGCTAGCTGTTCATGTCAAGAATGCAAACGGCACTATTGTTTGTTATAAAACCGACCGGAAAAAACAACCCACCGCTTGAATTTATGGACGCCATACTGACGTTGGCATACCGTTAACGCGACGTCATTGGTCGGGTTGGTTTGCCTCGGCAATTTTTATCGCATAACGACTCGTAGGCAATAAAATTACCGTCTCCGTATGGATTAAACAAAAACACTCGAATTTTCGCTGATTTAACAAAATTTGGTTCTTCTCGGGAGTAGAGGAGATGAGAAACAAAATGCCATCCAAGGTGCATGACCTTGAGCAAACATTGAACACATATGGTATAACATTCCCCTAACCGTTGTTTAAAGCTTCATAACAGCAATAGACACACATGTTCGCCTGTAATGACTCCTTAAGGAGGGCATAATCGACATCACCTTTCTTGTGATTTTTCTGATTGACCCTATCTCCTTAGAAGTGACGAATTTCCGTTAGGATGAAAATTTCCTACTGTTAAATATCATGCAACTTCAAGAAAACTAATGAAATAGTCCAATTTGCTAAACTTTTTTAATACGTAGGTTAAAACATTGAAAAAGAGCAGATTTATAATATATACACTCCCGCTATGCAGTCTTTTATATATCCTTTTCTACCCCCCCCCTGACCGTCAAATCCCGGATACAGGAAAAATGGTTTTATCCTATAATGTTGATATCAAGCATAGCTCAGTTTGAAGAGCATTTGTTCTGTAGGGGAAGGATCCCGGGTTTCGACCCGCCAGTCAGGCTGCATATTTTTCTCATCCTGTTATACATTTAGCATTGACAATCTACAAGGGTCGGAGCAACTCTCTTGCTTGGGTTGGGTCCTGACAGACTAGTCTCAATATGTAGGATCTAGTTAACATTATTGTGAAATTTCCTGGGGGTCCATGCATGGTTCCAGCTTTTTTTCTCAGATGGTCTGACAAGCCATATAGCTCAGTTTTATTCATAATGTGAAGGGGGGGGGGGGGGGGGGGTTATTGCACTCTTAGCCCAGGCTTTCTCAAAAGGTGATAATAATTATATAGTCTGACAGTACTTGCAATGAACCGGGGATTGTCTTCTATTCCAAATGTTTTTCCATTTACTTATTGTCGAGATACTACCATAACAGATTCTGGATGATGACACCTTGGACAACTCCCACAATGAGGCCGATGTTCACAGATTAATCAGTATAAACAATTGTTCAATCAAACTTAAAGCTAAGCACCTGTAGCGGTTATACATTAAGTTCAATACTGCATGGATTCAACATATACAGCCCTTAATAATGGTAAATATGAAAATGAGCCCCCCTGCCAATGATTTCAATCTTATATGAGGCCATTTTGTAGCTGACTATGAAATCTGGCTCATATAGTTTGTTAGTTAGTCTAGTTATGAGATCATAATTATAACAATTTGTGAGATTGTACATTAACTTGCGGTTTTCATAGCTGAGTCATATAGATTGTTACTCAGTCTAGTTATGAGATCATATATAGTTACGATTAGTGATATTGTGCATGTACTTGCAGTTTTAATCGCTGTTAATGATATACTAGTATGAGTCTTATAGTTTGTTACTTTGTCTAGTTATGAGGTCATATATAGTCATGATTGGTGAGATTGGGTACTAGTATTTACTTGCTGCGTTTTCATAGCTGTTAATGATATATCAGTCGTATAGTTTGTTACTTAGTCTAGTAATTAGGTCAATGAGGTCATATACAGCCACGATTGGTGTGATTGTACATTTACTTGCAGTTTTCATAGCTGTGGATGATATATGAGTCTTATAGTTTGTTACTTAATCTAGTTATGAGGTTATATATAGTGGCGATGGGTGAGATTGCATATTTACTTGCAGTTTTCATAGCTGTTAATGATATCTCAGTCATATAGTCTGTTACCTAGCGTAGTTATGAAGTGATATATAGTCATGATTGGTGAGATTGCACATTTACTTTCAGTTTTCATAGCTGTTAATGATATCTAAGTCATATAGTTTGTAACTTAGTCTAGTAATAAAGTCATATATAGTCATGATTGGTGAGATCGTACATTTACTTGCAGTTTTTATAGCTGTTAATGGTACCTCAGTCATATACTCTGTTACCTAGCGTAGTTATGAAGTAATATACTAGTATAGTCATGATTGGTGAGATTGCACATTTACTTATAGTTTTCATAGCTGTTAATGATATCTTAGTCATATAGTTTGTTACCTAGCGTAGTTCATAATAAGGTTATATATAGTCTTGATTGGTGAGATTGTACATTAACTTGCAGTTTTCATAGCTGTTAATGATATATGAGTCTTATAGTTTGTAACTTAGTCTAGTTATGAGGTTATATATAGTTGCGATTGGTGAGATTGTACATGTACTTGCAGTTTTAATATCTGTAAATGATATACGAGTCTTATAGTTTGTTACTAATAGCCTAGTTATGAGGTCATATATAGTTGCGATTTGTGAGATTGTACATTAACTTGCAGTCTTCATAGCTGTTACTGATATCTGAGTCATACAGTTTGTTACTTAGTCTAGTTATGAGGTCAGATATAGTTGCAATTGTACATTTCCTTGCAGTTTTCATAGCTATGAATGATATCTGAGTCATATATAGTGCGGCCAAGATATGAGTGCACAATAACATTTACACATGCTAATTAGCCGATGGGTTCATTTTCAACAGAAAGGGGTGCTTATTTACAGTCAGGGTCAATAAATGCTTGTCTCGTATTACGTTTTCGCAATATGAGCAAATATACGCGACGATTTTGCATGCGCCTCGCTAGCTCAGTCGGTAAAGCGTTGGAAATACAACAATATTATGGAAGGAGGTTACTGGTTCGAGTCTCACTCTTGTGCATTTTTGGTAATGAATTGTATTCTTCAGTTCTAGTAAATTTTTTTCTTAGTATATACCGTTACACGTTGATTATCTTGTTACATTTTTTTCATTCGTGTACTTTCTCTATTCTATATATTATTATATAATATGTTATTATATTTATCTAGAACAATCGATTAAAAATTAATATTCTGTTTGTATACATGTGTATATAAGTTATATGAATAAACATTGTTCATCAGCAGTGTTTGTGACAGAATCATTTTAGAAATCTGCAAACTTATCATCACTATCACCATCCGCCTCGTCATAATTAATGTCATTATCATCAAAAGAATCCAGTGAAATTTTGTTTCTTCTTGATTTTCTTACACCGTTGTGCAATTTCGTCGCCTTTATGCGTGAAACCGTTCTTTTTTATACCCCTGTCATCGCGGTAGTTTGTTTCCTTGGACAGAACAACGGCAGTTCTATTGATGCCTCTCGTGTGCAGAAGTCTATAACATTCGACATAATGCATCGTCCTGGCTGCGTTAAAACGATACATTTAGCCATAATTCAATTTAATGATGTGCAGCGTACACAGTTGATCTTGTTGTAAATAATACACCCACAAATACAGTTTTGTGAAAAGTGTGCGGAAAGGAAATTCGCGAAACAAAATAAAAATAAAAAAAAGATTCGGATGGGGTTCGAACCCGAACCGTATGCGTTGAGATTAGAAACGTTACCACTAGCCTATATAATAAGCACAACGATTTTCATCCTTAATTAAATAAGTTAAAATAACTGAACAAGCGCTTAGATGATCGTGATTTATTTACTTACCCGCGTTTTGATATGGGCTAATCCAACCAGTGACGTTTACACAATGTTATTGTGCCATCATATCTTGGCCGCACTATAGTTTGTAACTTAGTCTAGTTATAAGGTCAGATATAGTTGTGATTGGTGAGATTGTATATTAACTTGCAGTTTTCATAGCTGTTAATGATATCTGAGTCATATAGTTTGTTACTTAGTCTAGTTATGAGGTCATAAATAGCCATGATATGTGTGATTGTACACTTGCGGTTTTCATAGCTGTTAATGATATCTCAGTCATATAGTTTGTAACTTAGTCTAGTTATGAGATCATATATAGTTGCGATTGGTGAGATTGCGCATTTACTTGCAGTTTTCATAGCTGTTGATGATATATGAGTCTTATAGTTTGTAACTTAGTCTAGTTATGAGGTCATATAATGTCATGATTGGTGAGATTGGGTATTTACTTGCTGCGTTTTCATAGCTGTTAATGATATCTCAGTCAAATAGTTTGTTACTTAGTCTAGTTATAAGGTCATATATTTGCGATTGGTGAGATTGAACATTTACTTGAAGTTTTCATAGCTGTTAATAATTTATGAGTCTTATTGTTTGTAACTTAGTCTAGTTATGAGGTCATATATAGTTGCGATTGGTGAGATTGTACATTTACTTGCTGTCTTCATAGCTGTTAATGATATCTCAGTCGTATAGTTTATTACCTAGAGTAGTTATAAGGTCATATATAGTCATGATTGGTGTGATTGTACATTAACTTGCAGTTTTCATAGCTGTTATACTCTCAGTCATATAGTTTATTGCTTAGTCTAGTTATGAGGTCAGATATAGTTGCGATGGGTGGAATTGTACGTTTATTTGCAGTTTTCATAGCTGTTAATGATATCTCAGTCATATAGTTTGTTACTTAGTCTAGTTATGAGATCATATATACGTAGTTGCAATTGGTGAGATTGTGCATTTCCTTGCAGTTTTCATAGCTGTTGATGATATATGAGTCTTATAGTTTGTAACTTAGTCTAGTTATTAGGTCATATATAGTTGCGATTGGTGAGTTTGTACATACACTTGCAGTTTTCACAGCTGTTAATTATATCTGAGTAATATAGTTTGTTACTTAGTCTAGTTATGAGGTCATATATAGTTGCGATTGGTGAGTTTGTACATTTACTAGCAATTTTCATAGCTGTTAATGATATATGAGTCTTATAGTTTGTTACTAATAGTCTAGTTATGAGGTCATAAACTAGTATAGTTGCGATTGGTGAGATTGTACATTAACTTGCAGTTTTCATAGCTGTTAATGATATCTCAGTCATATAGTTTGTTACTTAGTCTAGTTATCAGGTCATATTTAGCCACGATTGGTGAGATTGTACATTTACTTGCAGTTTTCATAGCTGTTAATGATATCTGAGTCATATAGTTTGTTACTTAGTCTAGTTATGAGTTCAGATATAGATGGGATGGGTGGGATTGTACATTTACTTGCAGTTTTCATAGCTGTTGATGATATATGAGTCTTATAGTTTGTAACTAAGTCTAGTTATGAGGTCATATATAGCCACGATTGGTGAGATTGGGTATTTACTTGCATTTTTCATAGCTGAATTTGGTATTATATAGTTTGTTACTTAGTCTTGTTATGTAGTCATATATAGTCGCAATTTGCTGGATTTTCTTCAAAGTTTTACAAATCCACTGCCCCAGTGTATGAATTGTACATGACTGTAAATGATGGAATTTTTTCTGCATTTAACCACAACTTTTTTCACAAGGCTAGAGAAGTTGAATAATAATGACATAAATGTTAGCCAACACACTATTCCATCCCCTTCCTATGAGATATGTCACTGTTGGGGTTCTTAGAAGTGTCCAATGGACACACTGCTAGTTTACAACAATTCTTTGTTTTTTCAGCCAATTTATAGCTAGACAAGAACATTCTGCAAAAGTTATTGAACAGCAGGGTTGCAAGTAAACTATAAAGCCATTCAACAGTGGTTAAAGGGACAGAAACTGACATATGAAGTCTTCATTTATGGTATGTATTAATACATTGTCTAAATCCCCACCAGAACAATTCATGAATTATTCACATTTTGTTGTTCATGAACAGTTCATTTACATTTCTGTTCTATATGTCAAAGTCCCATTTTCTGTTCACGACTGTCAGTAAATAGTTCAGGAACCATAATTCTTCACAAGTTCATGAACTAAGGTTTAATTTCTGTAAAAAGTAAAAAAACACACAGATTGGTCAGCCACTGCTAAATGTTTAAGATTACTTTATGAAGTACTTTTATGAACAACCCATAAAATAAAATAAGTGAATTAAAATGCAGTGACGGGTCAAGTGTTCATGAAATTATGAACAACATTGGGTAGGGGAGTGACCATTCGGTTTTATCCCTGCCTAATTCACCAATGACCTCTGGCTTCGAGGGGGGTCTCAGACAGAAAGTTTGTGTGATACAAATAATCTGTGTCGTTACCCTAGCTCTTTTCGAATAGACTCATTGGTTCATTAACATACCCGGGACATCCGGATTGGTAGTCGAGAATGCTAACCACTCGGCCACCGTGCTACCGCTATAAATAATAGTACATGTATGTATTTGAGCCAGTCTCCAGGAAAACCTGCTATTTTGACAAAAATTTTGACTTTAAGATTTTCCATAGTATTACAGGATAATGTTAAATAAGCAAATTGCAAAAGAAATTATGTTAATATCTTGAGTTTTAAGGAAGTTACAGCTGTTTTTGTAGAGTCCCTTTTCGGAGCTTTTTGTGTGACGTCGCAAACGTCATTCAAACGTTATTCGACGTAACAGAAATAATTATTTTATTATTACACCATTTGATCAATTCTTGACATAAACTGTTCAAAATAGTACCAAATTCTATAATTATGTTTCACTTTTCAAATTATATATCAAAATCAAAATTGTTTGCATTCAGAGAAAGGCTACTTCTGTTTTAAACAACCAAATCCTCGTTTTTCTCAATCGGAGTACTTTTCACCATAGCAACAAAGTATGTGTTTTCGACATAATTCATAGGAAAATTTAAAGCTAAGGTATAGTACTATACGGGTCAATTACTTAAAATAGAATCAATAGATATGTATTTTTCCTTATTTTAGAGCTTTAACAAAATCTTGTTACATTAGTAATTACATAATGTCATTATAGCAGGTTTTCCTGGAGACTGGCTCATTTATATGTTTCAGAATGAACGAGGTGCACACAAAGAAGAGAAGTTGCTGCAGCTTTGTACATTGATGTGTGTTTTAGATGGTTCCTCACCAAATGGTTTTAATATATACCAGACTGCTGCATTACTAAAATACTATGAATGTGTGATGTGTACTGCCATGTATAATCAAACCTGCTACTTCTGTTTGAGAATACTGTTTTGCATTTGTATTTTCACCTGTCACATACATGTATATAGCGACATTGAAATTCAGAAGGTGTGTCCAGTAGGTGTACAAGCTTTTGTAATCACCCTTTGTCCATCTTGCATACAGCTGTGTTATTTTTAAGTAGGGGCATATAAGTTAAGTTAAGCTACTAGTTCTCGATGACTGCGTTCAGCAATTCAGTCGTTCACAGCCACCCTTTGCCATTTTACTTCCCTGGTCATTGTGTTTCTTTTTTTCTTTTTTCAGCTATGTCACATAGCCCATTTAATTTCCCCGTCATAGGTGAGAGAGGGTCGGGGAACCATCCCTCATCTCACCTTACAAATATGCATAAATATATGTATTGGTAAAGTAAATAAAACAGAACAAAGTGAATCAGAGATAGTCAACAGTTTAGCTTAGAGAGAAAAACAAAATATATAGGCAATGAGTTGGAATTTAAACACAAATGCAGTCAATGGTGTATTAATGACGGAAAAAAACTGTTAGACAGTTATGTGATCAATGAAATGTCTGATTAAAGTGTATGGTTTATTTTGTGTTTTAAGTATTTGTATGGCCAGTTTCAGTTCATTTGTAAGGATGCATTTTATGTTGTGTTGTTTTGTTCTTCTTTCGGCTATAAGGTATGTTTTATAGATGCTGAACGCTATTAGGTTGATGATGATGTTAATATTGGTATATTCTCTCAGTTCTGCTTTGTATCCCAAAACTATGTATTTTAAATTTCTGAAATTATGATTGTAGCCAAGATGTTCAAAGGCTGTATTAACCTGTGTCCATAGTATTGTTGTACAAGGACATTCAATGAAAAAGTGCACATATTTTCAACAGCATTGCAGTGAAGACATGAGTTTGAATTAAAAATTCTCCATTTCATAAGGTTTTCACTTGTTGCAATGATATTGTGTACTAGTTTGTATTTGAATTGTTTTACCCTGTTATCTAAACAAGTTGCTTTCCATCCATTATAGAAAAGAGTCCAATAAAAATGTGGTTTGTCTAAAGTACGTTCCCAAAATTTATGAATGTATGGAAGTTCTGATTTTTGTTGTATAAAAACATTATAGAAATCTTTGTTTTGCATCTTTTTGAAAGGATGTTTTAGCCCGTCAAGTTGTAGCTTTAAGTTTGTTTGGACTGTTACATGTATTTGGTAAGACTCTTTTGTCTGTACTAGTCTTTTCCATTCTAATGGTATCGATTCTCTGAGAATGCTTATTTCTGCTATCCAGTTTGTTTTGTTTTTTAGCTTGTTTAGTATAAAAGTGTCATTGATGTGGCCTTTTTTATCCAATATGTCGTTTAAAAAGTAGATATCCGAGTTTATCCAGTTCTGGTGAAATAGCGTGATGCTTGATTTTGATTTTATGTGTTTATTACCCCAGAGTACTTCTTTTCCGATTTCTCTCAATGCCTTAGGTAACTGTTTATTATTATTGTTTTGAAATTCGAGCCATACGGTTAGAATGTCACTGAAAAAAGTTGAAAGTTTATGTTTGATTGCCGGAAGGCTTTTTTCAGAGCCAGGATTGGTATAAAAGAGGAGCAGATTTTTACCATATTGATTGAGGTAAAATTTCGGACTTATTTTCCAATTCGATGTTGTATCGTTTTCTAAGAATTTTTTAACCAGCTAAGTCGCAGTGCTTTAATATAAGAAGTGATATCTGTCATGCCTAAACCACCATTAGAAACGGTATTAACTAATATGGCTCTTTTGATTTTCTCTCTGCGATTATTCCATAAAAAGGCATAAAACATTTTGTTTATTTTTGACCCTACATATTTCGGAACGTAACATGATTGCATAAGATAGGTAAACTTTGGTAGTAGTAAGCTTTTAATAATAGTGATTTTCCTATAGAATGTTAAATGTCTTAATTGTAAGTTATTTATGGTTTTGATGCAGTTATCAATTTTGTTGTTCCAGTTGAATGATTCGCATTTTTGCTTATCATGGCCGAAGTATACTCCAAGTGCTTTTATTTCAGTCGCCCATTTAAAATCGGCAATAGTGTTCTGGTTAGTTTTAAAGGTTCCTAGTCCTAAAATTTCTGTTTTATTTCTATTTAGACGTAGACCTGAATGTGCTCCAAATGCATTTACAATATCTAACGCATTGGTGATATCATTAACATCTTTTGCGAATAAAGTCGTGTCGTCTGCGAGTTGGCTTATTTTTAAGGGAATTGTGCAATTATTTATTTTGATTCCATGTATGTTTTCAGCGGTTCTAATTCTGGTTGCTAGTATTTCAGCTACAATAATAAATATTATAGAACTACAAGGGCATCCTTGACGGAGGGATCTTTCTAGCGTGAAGTTATTGGAACGCCAACCGTTATTATAAATACAGAAAGTGATGTTGCAATAGAATGTTTTTATCCATTATTCAAATGAGGTTCCAAAACCGAACCGTTTCAAGCATTGAAGCATGTAGTTCCACTCGACCGTGTCGAATGCTTTTTTAAAGTCTAAGAAAACAATGGCACCATCCACTTTGCATTCTTCAGTATATTCAATAATATATTGTATGAGTCGTATATTGAACACAATGAACCTGTTTTTTATGTATCCTTGTTGGTCATGACTAATTATTAAGGGTAAGACGCATTGGAGTCGTTTGGCGATAACTCGTGCTGCAATTTTATAATCAATAGACAGGAATGAAATCGGTCTCCAGTTTTCGATGTTTTCCGGGTCACCTTTCTTATATAGAAGGGATATGATTCCATGTTTTTGTGAGGATGAAAGTTCGCCCTTGTTATAGCCATAATTCAAAGACGAAACGACAAGATGTTCTATGATAGGCCAAAATGTTTGGTAGAATTCAGCACTTATACCGTCGTTGCCGGGACTTTTATTTTTTTCATTTCGAAGACGGCGTTCTTACATTCTTCATTAGTAAGGATGCCTTCACATAGAGAAGATTGGTCTTTGCTTAAAGTAGTTTGTATGTTTGTGTTGGAAAGGTAAGTATCTATTTTGCTATTGTCAATGTGGTCGGATGTGTATAACGTTTTATAGAATTTAACCTCTTCTTGTAAGATATCGTGTATGTTATTTATTTGTTTGTTGTTGACCGTGATTGAGGACATGACCTTTCTTGATTGTCTGGCCTTTTCTAAGTTTGAAAATAATTTGCCATTTTTTTCATTTTCCAAGGTTTGTATACGTGCTCTTACTTTTGCTCCTGTCGCCTTTTGATCGTAGATATTTTGTAATTCTGTTTTGATCAAGTTAATTCGTGTTTTGATGACTTCAGACTGACGAGTATCGCTTTCTAGACGAATGAGTTCGTTCTCTAGTTCGTTTAGTTGTTGCTTATTTTGTTTGGATAGGTTTATGGAGAAATTAATAGATTCTTGTTTTATTTCCTATTTTATCATTTCCCATTTTATTTGTGGATTATAATTGTGGTCATCACAAAGTTTGGTCATATCGTTTATATGTCTTGTTATGTGTCGTTTGTAGTGATCGTTTAGTAATAGAGAATTGTTTAATTTCCAGTAACCAGGACCTCTTTTAGTTGGGAGCCTAAGTTTTAGTGATACAGCCATATGATCAGTAAAATTTATTTGTGCAGGTCTTATATCACATGTGGAAACCATAGGGCAAGCATTTTTGTCAATTAGCCAAAAATCTATTCTACTTTTTTTAATTCCATTTTGTCGTCTCCATGTATATTGCTTTGTAAGCGGGTGTTTTATTCTCCATTTATCTGTGAGATTTAAAGTTTTTATGAATTCAGTGAGAGTTTTTGTCGTGGTTTTTGTTTGATTTATTGTGTTCGTGATTCTGTCGTTGTTTGAGAGAGCTTCGTTAAAATCTCCAACAATGAGCTTGATTCCAAGACTATTAGTGCTAGTAATGGTGTTGAGAGATATAAAGAATGAGGATCTCGACTAAGGGCCATATTCACATCCTCTCCTCCACTCTCACTCACTGAGTTAATCCAAATTTAATTATCGTTTCGTCCGTGCGTTTGAGTGTGAACTCGACCTAACCTGAACTTGGTATTCACAACGGTAAGTGTAGCTGGAGTTGACTCGACTGAGTGAGGAATTTTCGAGGGAGCGAAACGTCGACTTGAGCGTGACTCCAACCAAACTCAATGGAATGTTAGTGAATACCAAAGTTAGTCACTAACTAAAATGGACAATCCACTCGAGGTAAAAGAATTTGAGGAGATGATTTTACCTTTTAGAAATATCCCGGATAGGAGCAAATCATTAGAAAGCATGGGTAATGTGAAATTCTTGGAAAAGTTCCCCAGCTACACTCAAATGTGGTTACGTGCATACCGATTTAGCGCGCGAATGTTGAACTAATAAAGTTATTGTAGTATCGAATTAAACTACACAACAAATTCATATGATCGTGTGGGTTGATAAATATACAATCATAAATATAAATTTATTTATAATTTGTTATCTAAAAGTATATTATTTTGACAAATAAAGTTACTGTAATAAGTGTATAAAGTATCTGGAATTAAATTTTAGTCATATTACCGCGATGTTAATTAAATGCATGGTATTTATATGGAGCATAACAATGAAATTATAACGTTATTGTTTTCATTCTTTGCCATATTATTATTTTTAATCCCGCCCAATGTTGATATGAAGATGACTGAACTATTTAAACGAATAAAAAACGTGCTAACTTGCTACACATACTGATGATGTGCATTGCAATCATTCATGAGTCAAAGTGCCGCCTCGATAGCCTACTGTTAGAGCGTCCGCTTCGAGTGCGGGAAGCCCCAGGTTCGATCCGGGGTGACTTCATGCTAAAAACGAAATGGTATTAGTATTTCCCTTGCAAGGTGTCCAGCATAATAAGCGAAAGCTGGCTTCTCTTATCTTATGTATATCGATATCATTGTGACAATGGATAAAATTGGACATGATGTGTCTAGAATGGTTAATATTAGTTCAAGGTTGTACCAACTTGTTTCATAATCAACATAAAACCAAGAAGTTCATGCATAAGCTAACTTTTGTACTAATTTTTTTATACATGTCGCTCATTAAATGACATTCTAGGAATTATGGCTTTCTAGTTGTCGGGCTTTCCCGGAACGGAGTCCATCTCCATATACATTTATTAGAGTAAATGTAGAATCTAATATTTCTATGTTTAACAGTATGTATCTACCGTTAGAATCTTTTATCTCGTTTAAAACAGAGTGTTCGTGCTTTTGATTTATAAAAATGGAACATCCACGGCTATTTGCTGCACCAAAAGCGTGAAACACGTCCCAGTCGGTGAGTTGTTTGCTTACTGAATTGACCAAGCCACTAGAAAAGTGGGTTTCTTATAAAAACACTAAGTCAATTCGTTGTTGTATCAACCACTGGTTTAACCTTTCACGTTTTGCTGAATCACGTAAACCCTGTGCGTTTAGCGTGGCTAGGTGAAGTATTGTGTTATTATTGTTTAATTGGGATGTCATTAATTAAGGTAAGTAATTGTGTGTATACGTATTGTATATATTTTAGATAGTTTAAATGTATGCATTCGATTTGAAAACATTTTTTGTTCGCAAGCCAATATTATGCAATGCATAATAATATGTTCAAGTAAAAAAATGAGTTTGAACAATATGCATGCATTATAGCGGACAATACGGATGTCGTTCCGCTTTACGATAACACATGTCACGTGATTTGGTCAGAGTTCGACACTAATGGATTTGGAAATTTGTGTTAAAATCCCGCACTGAAGCAAAGTTACTGAAAAATGGCTGCCAATAGAATAACAAAAATTTGCGATATTTGGCAGCTCATAAATTTTCTTTTATTTTTTAATGATGTTTAAAAATATTCCAAAAACTAGTGTAGGCCCCTGTCTAAAAAAGAAAAGATAATAATTATCAGTCTTTAATGGTTGCTGTGCAACCCATTCTTTAGATGGGGAGGGCTATTTCCTAAATGTTTGGAAACAAAAATGGCAGCCATTTTTTCCCCGCTTCGGAAGGAAATTTTAACATTTTCAGTGCATAAACGATGCTACAAACTGTTATGGGACACATGATTACTCTGAGATAACGAAGTAAATCGAGCGGGAATCGTTCATATGTGCGAAATATCAACCAATCTTAAGAAAATTTAATAAAAACGACACATTTCCGGTTACTTGAAGTGAAGTTGAAGTTGACATGTTCCGGTTACTTTCCTTTGCAAAGCGGTTACTTCCCTTTGCAATACAATAAGTATAAATTCCGTTTCGGGTCTTTACGTATCCGGACCGGACTGATAATTCCACATCGTAGTTGTAGGTTATTGTAAAGAAAGTAAAACGAATGCATTTTCGTAATTCCTCGCCGAGATGTAATAAAATTCCCTCCAAAATAATCAACAAACGTAAAAATATTCGCGGGATAATGTTCGCGAAAACTAAATACATGTTGTTGTTGTTATTGGATACAATAAAACCCGGAATTTTCCGTCTGAATATCTTTTATGTTTTGACGATTTGCAACAGGATTTATTTAACAAGAAAATGTCATTAAGATTAAAGATGTTTGATATTTAATCGTAATATTATTAATTGAAATGAAAATAGCCTTTTCTCTTGAACACAAGTACTGTCTGATATACTCATGCAACCCATTACTGTATAAAAAGGTAACATATCAAATTAGGCCTATTTGAAATCAGTTGTTATCTTTGTTTATATATAAATATCTAATTATGCATTTTTAAATTAGTTACCCCTGAATTAAGTAGACATAGAATTAAACAAATTGAAAAATGTGCATTATCCACAGACAGATATATTTTCATTTTGATCGGGCTGACAAATGTTCATTCGGACTGACAAACGATAGCAGGTTCATATCGTCCTTCGTTACTTCGTACCAAATATTTCGTATCAAACCGCTATCGAGCGCTTTCTTGTGCAACGGACCGCTTCTGTAGGTTGCATAAACGTAGTAAAGCGCTCGGTAGCGCCTTTTGGAAACGGATTGGTTAGGTAACGGGCTCCAGGTTCGTAACTTCGTAACCGAAAAATTTATTGTAAAGTTATGCATCATCAAAAAAATCCAGTACTAGATGAGCATGTTACAAATAATGTAGGTCCGCTAAAAATATGCTGTGCATATAATTATATAGTTCATATTACAATTGTACAGTAATATGTTGCTTTTTGTGTCGCAACAATAATATCCTCCAAATAGAGTTGTGCGGTCGAGGTTTGAATTTGAAAATGAACTGTGAAGTTTGAGTAAATTAAGAGGGGTTTTCTCAACATAAAATCAAAGAACATTAATGTAAGGCAGTTAATATCCGTAACAATGTATTTCATCTTTTTATTGAAAATATGTAAAAGTCGGACGTTTTACACATGTGTCTCGGTCGCGGTTGGCCTTATGTATACCCTTTCATGAATATTGAACAATTGTCCTGTCCGCCACATGAGTAGAAGTTGCCGGTTCCTTATGGGAGGGTAAGTCAGTACTGGCTGGATAAAGTCCAACAAAACAGCTCAGATGAATATGTCGCCGTACATAACTTACAAAATGCCGAGAAACGGCGTAAAAACACGAATCTAAACATAACTGCATGTATGTAAAAAAACGCAGTGTCGCGTTAAACTTGCGATGAGATTTTGAACTTAAAATCACGTCTTGTAAATTAAATCTCACATCGTCATTTTATATATACTGACGTCAAGAATAAACGCTACATTGAAAAAGTGAATAACTTATTATTTTCCAAAACATTCCCGTGATTATCGACACATCATCGATCAAGCTAAGAACGCGCCTACCGAAGCGAAGAGAAAATCCCGATCTGGTCCCGATGTGCCCAGGTATGGTACGACGCATGATTCGCAAGTGCGCCTCCTGCTCCTTTACCAGGAGGTATTTCCAGTCGACAAAGTGCAGTTACATGCTGAAGTAAATTTATAAGGTGAAATTCACAATGAAATTTGGAAAATGAAAGCAATTTAAATGTCACGACTAAAAGGGAAAATCCAGCATGGGTTTTTGGAATGCTGGAAAGTGGAATTTCGCAAATTGACGTCGTTGGACGTTTTTTTGCTTCAACATCCACTGTCACCAGATTATTTCAACGCGTAAATATCACTAGGAGCTTATCAGATATGTCTCGCTCAGATGCGCCGCGTGTGATCTATGTACGTCAAGACGTTTATATCCGTTAACGTCACCTGCGTGTCCGCTTGATAACGTCACTATTGATTTCTTCTCATGTGAAAAGTAATTGTGGTCTGACTGCGATGTTTAACAATAACTAGCATTTTTCCTAGAAAACATTCCTTTGGAACAATTGTGGGACGTCATTGATCGCCGTTTACGTCAGTTTTAACGTCAGCTACGAAACGTTCAGGCATTACAGACTGTGAGTACGCTATGTACGAGTGCTGTTTAGCTTGTGTGGATCAACTAGGCGAAGATTGTCAGCAGTTGTTGCAGAACATGGAGGGCATACGCGATACTGACATCTTGGGTAGGGTAACGTTTTTGGATCGCAATTTTTAACATCTTAATGGCGATAATACCAAATGGGAATTAGTAGACATGTTTTCACACCTCTAAATTTTAGTCTTTGAGTAGAAATTATATTGTTACTATCCTAACGTATGAAATACCCGAACATATTGGTAGGTGTAGCGTTCATTTTTGACGTCAGTTTATATATATCCTTTCCGCTACCATAGCGTACTAATGCAGACTCGCCGGGATGGCCATTTTGACCTTCCGTAGTTTTCGACCTAAATGCCCATATTCGTGAATTTTGCTGTCATGGGTACACAGGCATCCCAGACTAAAGAATAATACGGGCCCAGGGTCGTGCACATGTTTTTGGGCCCGCTGGACCCCTTTAAAGAGGGCTTTGAACGTAGATTTTACAAAACTGAAATTACTGGTCCTACCCACCATTGCGGTACGATTCCCTGTGGAATTGCATTAACATGTAGCGCCAAATTTTTTTATTTTTCAATAGAAGGGATATAAGGCTAGACAAAAGGGTCGGGATCAATGCCCTAAAGGGGCCAAAAATCAGGCCTGTCAAGCTAAAAAAAAAAAGTTTTTCGCGCAAGGGTCACCGTCACATCGTCATTTCCGGTGACCTTTAGTCGAAATTTTGACAATTTTTCCTACTTTCGGTTTGGTGCAGGTGTGTAGCATCCGGATGTATCGAGTTTTTATCAGTGCTGCAAGTCAATAGTGTCTCAGGGACGAGGTATAGGGACCATATGAATTTCTCATAGCCCCCCAAAAATCGTGGTAGCGGAAAGGATATATGGTTAAAACGGTCTCCAATAGGTACGACTGAGCTCTCTCGAAACTGCGTATACTTCCATTTTCTCCAGTTGACAGTAAATTTCTATACAGCGTATATACAGCACCGCGCACCGTGTTCTCGGGTTTATTTTACACTCTGCACTAAAGTAAACGGACGAGTGATTAGCAAGTCGATATTAATAACCACGGGCGTATACTCCCGAAGCACTCGCGATGACACTCAATGTAGCAATACTTCCCGAAGCTTACCCGAAACATCGGGGGGGGGGGGCTTCCCTCACACAACGAGGAACCGTATGCGTTTAGTCGGCAGTACATCCCGAGACTGGTGGAGTGACGCATAAAACCAGAACACATAGATTTCACAAATTGTCTTATGACTTTCCCGAAGCTTTCCCAGGACCTCGAGGACCCCGTTCCCGTGCCTCCCGATGCTCAATAATTCCCATCAGTTTCTGTCAGTGTTTCTTCAGTATAACATTTGTGTTATGTCATATGACAATTACGGTAGCATAGAGGGAACACAGGAAACATTTTATTGTCCACGTGCTTACGTGTCATTACCACGTGGACACGTATTAGCTATCACATGCACATGTGTTACGTAAACATGTATGAAACTAAAACTAAAATTAACTAAAATATTTTATTTATCACGTGCGCATGTTAAACTTACACGTGCACAGGCAATAACTTACAAAATTTAAAATTGATAAAAGTTATCTAGGCATCTGCTCATATCTAAAGTATATTCATAATCGCTATAGTAGACAATATATATACACCCGTGGTTATATCAAAAGGCAGGCCACTCAAGCGTTTTCTATAGTACTAGTTGACTATACCCGAGAAACCCGTGCGCTTTATGGTAAGATTTAATGCGTCGTGGTTTGATGTCCACTGTAAACTGATGAAAATTGGAGACTGCACAATTTTCGAGACAATTCATTCGAATATTTAAATCGTTTCTCTTACATAGCGAATAATTGTGATTGTTTCTGTAATTCCGAGCATTGAGCGCAACTCCTTTCTGAACGTGATACACGGGTACGTACTACTGTACTGTAATCTTTACAATCTTGTACAATGTAGTTACTGATAAAATAAAAAGTTACGGGTGGGTACTACTTTACAATACTGTTCATTTTGTTAATATTTTGAGAAAATCCCTCTTACATTTACTCAAACTTCACAGTTCATTTTCAAATTCAAACCTCGACCGCACAACTCTAATGAGGGAATGTGTAAGTAGACAGGTACATGTTACCTCGGTTGCTATAAAGAATTGCATGCATAATAAAAGTTGAATGTCACATGCATAGTCATATTTTATAATTGTCATTGTACTTAGCCTCAAAAAGCTTATACAGTAGTACGTAATTTTGTGTCCATTAAAACAGAATCGTAGTGCATGATAGGGATGATGATAATCGTTTGTGTAAAAGAGTAAAGCATAGTTGATCAGAAGTTATGTTTTTTTCTTGGAAACACTCTGTGCGGCAGCATATCTAGTTCTTTTTTCTGGTATCCTTGAGCTGGTATTGGTATAAGTCGGTGACATGTATGTAGCAAGTGTCTTTTGACCCGAGATATATGGTCTGGTCTGTTTTGCTTGTTTCGGTGCTACGCTACGTTTTTCAATGCCTCCACGAGGGGTTTGATCGGCGATTTTACACGCACGTGTTATTTTGACGTTCGGAGGTGTCGGAATGTTTTCACTTTCCGTGTCACTGGCTGTGTAGTCTTCGGTCGGTGGTTGAGGTACATCAGGGGTGTTGATAGCAGACTCAAATTGTGTACACTCTGATTGTTTATGTACCTGTTTCATACACAACCTACAAGTCCAATCATTCAAGCACGTGTGTTTCGTATGACCCGCTTGTAGACATTTTGTGCATGTGTTTGGATGACGATCGTCTTTGGTTGGTTGGCCAAAGTGTATTACACGCCCTTTGAATTGACCACACATTATGAAGGGAGGAAGAGGTTCATTGAGGGATGTTGCAGATAAAATAACAATGCGATTCACAGTTTCGCAATTCGTCAGTTTCCCCTTATAACGTAGTTTGTCTCTATACAAGGTGATAACATTATCACCTTTTAGTGTTAGCACTCTGGTTATGTTCCCGTCATCTACCGAGAGGGGTATATTTTTAACTTTGACTCTGATGGAACTTTCACTGTCCAAGCGGTTAGGGTTTGTTCTCAATATTGGAACACACATACCTCTCAATTGTACCCCTTCGGACATCAATTTAACTTTGGCCCATATTCACATGTCGGTCCTCCACTCCAACTCGACTAACACTAACCTAAGGTAGCCTCAAGTGTAGCTGGAGTGACGGTCGAGTTAGTGAAGGTCGAGTGGAGATTTGGTATTCACATGGGTAACTCGTCCTCGACTTTCCTGAGTGTGTGACCGTTATAATAAATGGTAGGATATTACACTGTACAAACAATCTGTGCTTTATTATTGAAATGGTTGGTTGTGTTTCGATGCATTTAACAAATTAAAACTATAATTTTGATGATGTTTATGCTACATTCTTTATATTTCTTTGAACTCGCTCAAATAAAACCTTTATTTGAATAATCAAAAATAGAGAGTTTGATTATTGCAAAAATAATAGTGGATCAGTTAACATAAAACTTCGATGTAATTAATGTTGAATGAACGTGTATAATGATTTACAATGATATATTCCAACAAAACATTTATGCAAGACAATGCGTACGCGTTCTAAATGAATAAAGAATGCGCATATCGAAGAAGACACCGTACCATTTGCCTTATGTTTTCGGCGTGGACTCAATATTAAATATCATATCACGTCAATATGAATTCCACCGACCGTCAAACAGGTAATGTCTTGTTAATAATTTAGAAGTCAATGGAGATGGACTCCGTTCCGGGGAAGCCCGACAACTAGAAAGCCATAATTCCAAGAATGTCATTTAATCAGCGACATGTATAAAAAAATTAGTACATAAGTTAGCTTATGCATGACATTCTTGGTTTTAGGTTGGTTATGAAACAAGTTGGTACAACCTTGAACTAATATTAACCATTCTAGACACATCATGCCCAATTTTATCCATTGTCACAATGATATCGATATACATAAGAGAAGAGAAGCCAGCTTTCGCTTATTATGCTGGACATCTTCCAAAGGAAATACTAAGACCATTTCTTTTTTAGCATGAAGTGACCCCGGATCGAACCTGGGGCTTCCCGCACTCGAAGCGGACGCTCTAACAGTAGGATATCGAGGCGGCACATTGACTCATGAATGATTGCAATGCACATCATCAGTATGTGTTGCAAGTTAGCACGTTTTTTATTCGTTTAAATATTTCAGTCATCTTCATATCAACATTGGACGGGATTAAAAATAATAATATGGCAAAGAATGAAAACAATAACGTTATAATTTCATAGTTATGCTCCATATATAAATACCATGCATTTAATTAACATCGCGGTAATATGACTAAATTTTAATTCCAGATACCTAATACACTTATTACAGTAACTTTATTTATCCAAAAAATATACTTTTAGATAACAAATTATAAATAAATTTATATTTATGATTGTATATTTATCAACCCACACGATCATATGTATTTGTTGTGTAGTTTAATTTGAAACTACAATAACTTCATTAGTTCAACATTCGTGCGCTAAATCGGTATGTACGTAACCACATTTGAGTGTAGCTGGGGAACTTTTCCAAGAATTTCACATTATCCATGCTTTCTAAAGTTTTGCTCCTATCCGGGATATTTCTAAAAGGTAAACTCATCTCCTCAAATGCTTCTACCTCGAGTGGATTGTCCATTTTAGTTAGTGACTAACTTTGGTATTCACTAACATTCCATTGAGTTTGGTTGGAGTCACGCTCAAGTCGACGTTTCGCTCCCTCGAAAATTCCTCACTCAGTCGAGTCAACTCCAGCTACACTTACCGTTGTGAATACCAATTTCAGGTTAGGTCGAGTTCACACTCAAACGCACGGACGAAACGATAATTAAATTTGGATTAACTCAGTGAGTGAGAGTGGAGGAGAGGATGTGAATATGGGCCTTAGTCTTCTAGATTGTCAAGATAGTTTCTCCACATACCGTTCACCCTTTGTAAACCAGTGATATGTGGCAGATCTATACTTAAGCCTAAAGCTTCATATAACTCACTGTGTGATAACCATTCCGCTTGATCTGGTCTTCGTTCCTCAAACAACGCAGATTATTTCATAAAGACAAGCGGGACGCCATCTTGGTTGTCACTATTGGTTGACACGTTGTCCGTTTCATGATTTTCAGTCAGCATGACTTTAGTGATCAATGTTTGCGCGTTTTAAACACAGAACAGTATTCCAAATATGTTTATGTATAGAATTATGCTTGTTTAAAACTACTATCCATTTGAATCACAGTTTTATTCGGGTTAATATCGCCTCCGTTAAAAACATTACCTTGGCTGTGTATATACCGGAAACCAGTCATTGGGTTTCTTAGAAAACCTGGGTTATAGACTTATAGTCTCCCCCAGAGAGACCATTTCTCTCCTGGTTGGTGTGCAGCCAACATCGAGATACAGCTTCCAGGGATATCGAATATGTACAGACAGCGCCCTCAGAGGTACTAATTCACACCTGGGTTGGGTGGAGCAGACGGGATCAAACACAGGACCTCTGGATCTCTAAAACTGCATATAGAATTTCTTGCGCTTTTGACGTTTGCACTGTTTGTCCAGATGCATGTGATGGACAGTTGGCTCATTAAAAAAGTTTCGTGGAGTTAATAGTCCGAGAGCCCACGGACTTTTATTGCAACGAAGGAGGCCAAAAGAAGTTTGTACATATTTTGAAAGGTTATTTCATATGCTATATGAAAACCCATTTCTTAAGTGTCAAAGCCGTGTATACCTACATTTTTTTCTCCTTTTTGTATCATGGGGTGAATGAAAAAAAAGGATAAATTCCTAAGGGGGTAGGGGTAGCTTTATGTCTAATAAAAAACGAAAACAATGTTCAATGTGGACAATTCTTGCCAAATTTGAACGAACACATAACGGGCAACACTGTTAATATAAAACAACCATAACCTTGACTTGTAATAATGAAGTAAATAGGGGTCAAAGGTCAACAATATGATAAAACCCATAGAATTTATACAAATGCTCCAGTATACTTTTTCATCAAATTTCACACTTTCCCCAAAATTCAATATTTTGCACATAATTGTATTCCTTTATGTATACTTAATATAAAATGTTATACAATTGATAAGAAGATATCCGAATTTGACAAAAAAATCATGTTTGTATCATATGGGTGCAAATTGAAGCAATTGAAAAATTGCAGTATTTTGAGGGTATGCTTAGTTTTACTTCTACCATTGTTTCTATTGGTCAGTAACAATAGCATTGATTGAATATTGTTTTCATATCAGGTAATATGAATATTCCATCGCTCATAAAATAAGTCAAAATATTCAACTCTTTTACATGTACAAAAGGTCAAAGGTCAAATATGTAGAACAATAAATAAAAGTAGAGTAAAAACGCAAACATGTGATATCTGTATAAGTCCGAGAACCCACATACTTTTTTTCAATGAAAGAGGCCAAAAGAAGTTTGCATATATTTTGAAAGAATAGTTCATAGCCTATCTGACAACCCATTTTATAAGTGTCTAAGCCGTGGCTATCTATGCTCGTTTGCGCATTTATATGCCATGAGGTCAATGTGAAAATTTGTAATTTGCTGATGGGGGTTGGGCTATTTATATGTCTACAAAAAAGACAAAATGAACTTAAATGTCAGCAGAATCGCGATATAGGTAGAATACATATTTGGAAACATTATAAAAACTTACTAATTCAGTGTAGCAATACCACGTGGTTTTTGACTACAGTTCAAAGTAGAAATTTGTAAACATTGGAACACGAATGTAGCCATTAGTGTTTTATTTTTTGATCGATTTCTATAAAATATTCGCCACGCTAAGGGGAACACTATTTGATTTCCATGAAATATAAAATCATTTTCAGGGGCTGTGCCGTTTTGTCCATTACCCTGTGAAACCCTGGAACGTGTAGGTTTCACAGGGTAATGGAAAAATCGGTAAAGCTGCTGAAAAAGATCTTATATTTCATGGAAAGCAAATAATTTCCCTCTTAGCGTGGCGTATATTTCATAGAAATCGTTGAAGAAATAAAATACTTATGTCTATTTTATTTTCCAATGTTTAAAAATTTCTTCTTGTAACTGTAGCCAAAAGTCACGTGGTATTGCTACACTGTAATTATAGAATGTCATTTGCAAGTATGTATTATATGGGGGTCAAAGGTCACTGAACTTTTAAACTGTATGAAACTAAGGCAATCTTGCCCAAACGGTTGTTACTTTAACTTCCATTTTTCTTCAAAATTAATAATTTGTACGTAGTTTCATTCATACATGTATTCGAATTCATAAGAATATATATTTGTTTGAAAAATAAATAAGTCCAAAGGCACAAGAAAACGATCATTTGTCATACTGGTAGCATCACAAAAAGGCCATCATATCGAGGAAATGGTCATGTTTATATCTACGATTTATTTACTTGGCAGTCTATGTAGATATATTTTAATAAATAACTGCATATATGTCAGGTCATTTCAGTGAAGCAAAGTTTAATGTGAAAGGTCAAGGTCAAATATGCATTAAAAGGTCAAGGTCAAATACGTAAAAAATATCACAATTAGCCCTGAATGCGCAACAATTTGTTATGTTTTCATTCAGTACTAATAGCGGACTATACGTTGGGCGAAGCCCAACGGATAAGATCCGGTTTATGGTAACACCTGTGCACGTGGTTTGGTCAGAGTTTGAATTCACTAATGGATCTAAAAATTTGTGTTAAAATCCCGCACTGAAGCAAAGATACTAGAAATTGCTGCCAATAGAATAACAAAAAAATTTAAAATGCGATATTCGGCAGCTCATAAATTTTCTTTTATTTTTTAATGATGTTTAAAAATATTCCAAAAACTAGCGTAGGCCCTGTCTAGAAAAGAAAAGATAATAATTATCAGTCTTCCATGGTTGCTGTGCAACCAATCTTTTATATGGGGAGGGCTATTTCCTAAATGTTTGGACACAAAAAAGGCAGCCATTTTTTTGCCCGCTTCGGAAAATAATTTTAACATTTTCAGTGCATAAACGATGCTACAAACTGTTATGAGACACATGATTACTCTGAGATAACGAAGTAAGTCGAGCGGGAATCGTTCATATGCGCGAAATATCAACCAATCTTAAGAAAATCTAATAAAAAAGACACATGTTTCGGTTATTTCCCATCGCAAAGTTTGCAATACAATTAATTAAAGTCCGTTTCGGGTATTTACGTATCTGGACCGGACGGTGATAATCCACATCGTAGTTGTAAGTTATTGTAAAGAAAGTAAAACAAATGCTTTTTCGTAATTCCTCGCCGAGATGTAATAAAAAATACCTCCAAAATCGTCAAAAAATATTCGCGGGATAAAGGTCGCGAAAACTAATTACATGTTGTTGTTGTCGTTATTGGGTACAATAAAACCCGTAATTTTCCGTCTAAAACTCTTTTATGTTGTGACGATTTGCAGGGTTTATCTAACAACAAAAAGGTGATTAAGATTAAAGATGTTTGATATTTAATCGTAATATGATTAATTGAAATGAACTAGCCTTTTCTTTTGAACAAAAGTACTATCTGGTATGCTCATGCAACCCATTAAAAAAAGGTAAAATATCAAATAAGGCGTATTTGAAATCAGGTGTTATCTGTGTTTATATCTAATTATTTATTTTTAAATTAGTTACCCCTGAATTAAGTAGACCTAGAATTAAACAAATTGAAAAACGTGTATTATCCACAGACAGATATATTTTCATTTTGATCGGGCTGACAAATGTTCATTCGGACTGACAAACGATAGCAGGTTTGTATCGTGTTTCGTTACTTTATACCCAATATTTCGTATCAAACCGCTATCGAGCGCTTTCTTGTGCAACGAACCGCTTCGATAGGTTGCATAGACGTAGGAAAGCGCTCGGTAGCGCCTTTTGGAAACGGCTTGCTCCAGATTCGTAACTTCGTAACCAAACAATTTTTTGTGAAGTTATGCATCACCAAAAAATCCAGTACTAGATGAGCATGTTACAAATAATGTAGGACAACTGACATAGTCCGCTAAAATATGCTGTGCATTAGTTCATAGTATTATATACCATGTAATTCAGTACTGTTCGTGTCTAAATTCATTTGTATGTCAATAAAGTGAATTATCATTGACTAACCTACTGGTACCCTACCTGGAACAGCCATAAATCATTGGCGAAAATGTACAACAATTCTTAAACAAATTGGCCATGAGGTACAGCAACCTCGTTATCGGCCATCTGAGGTACTTACGATCCCTATTTATTAAGACTCCGTTTAAACAGGAATTCAAACATTATAATAGCTAAGTACTCAATAAGGTACTCATTACCTTTGAAAACTGGAATCCCCTATACATTTGCGTAAAACTACATCTGGCTTTATCTGCCATAAAATCACGAGGGGACTTCTATTTAGGGATTCATTAGACACATAGAAAGTAAAAAGGCTAGTCGTTATTATTCCTGGTCTGTTTGGGTTCTCACTACCAACATGTACACACATTCCTGATCTTTTCGGGTACTCAAAACCACTAGTTATAGTCATCTCTGGTCTGATTGGGTACAAGCTACAACCATATACAGAAATACAAAGTCTCGTTGGATACGCATATACTTGGATGCATCCAATTCTGGCCCTACTGGACAAAAACAACTACCAGGTATAGCCATTGCTTGACCTATTGACTACTCACTTGAACCATGTAGAGACATTATTTGACCTTTTGGGAACAAAAGGTATAACCATTCTCAGTCCTAGGTGTTACTCACGACCATCAAGTACGGACATCCCTAGTCATATTGGATATTCAAAATTAAATTCTCACCATGTATAGACAGTTCTGGTATTGTTTGGTACATAACCACTAGGTACATCTATTCCTAGTCCTTATAGGTACCAACGACCATACTGTACAAGTATTCCTGTTTTTTTAAACTAAAAAACTACAAAAAAAACAGACATCAGTGGTCCTTTTTGGTACTTACTACTACCATGTGCAGACAGTCCTGGTTCTATTTGGTACGCACTATGTACATACAATCCTAGTCCTATATGATATTCAAAACCACCATATACGGGAGCATATATTGCTGGTCGAAATTGCGCACCCATGAATAACCACTAGGTTCATTATAGGTACAATTTGGTACTCATTTCCACCATGTACATACATACCTGGTCGTATCGGATACTTATAAGTTGTTACTACTATGTTCAGACATTCATGTTCGTGTTGGATACTGTCGATCGCTTATTGACAACTCAGGGGCGCCATGTAGAGGCATGCCTGGCCTTATTGAACAGGCATAACCATTCTGTACATACATTCAAGTCCATTTTGTGTGTTCAAAACTAGCATGTACAGCTATTTGTACTCATCACTACTAGGTACATCCACTTCTAGTCCTAATGGGTACCAATAACAATTATATGCATGTATTCCTGGTCCTATTTGGTACTCAAAATCGTCATGTACAGACATAAGTCGTCAGACTGGGACCTCACAACTGCTAGGTGCGACCATTTGTTGTGCTATTGGGTAATCACTATCCCCGTGTACATACAGTCCGTTTTTATTGGGTACTCATAGATACATTCCTAGTCCTATTGTGTACTACCATGTTCATGTATTCCTGGTCACATTGAATATTCAAAACCACCATGTACAGACATTTGTGGTTGGGTCGGTTACTTTCGACCACTAAGTAATGCTATATCGTGTCGTATTGGGTCACCACTACCACCATGTACAGACCCGGGCCTTATTAGAAACACATAACCACTGTATACATACTTTCATTGTCCTAGTTGGTACCACAACCATTATGTGGTATGATAGAGTACTCACAGCCACTATACATAGCCATTATTGGCCCTATCGGGTACTCACTACCATCATATACATGAACATACATTCCTGGTGGTATTGGGTACACATAACCACTATTTACAGACATTCCTGATCCTGTTAGATACTGACAGCATCATGTACATACATTCCATTCAAACTAAGCTATATTAACCACTAGGGACATACCTTACTGGATTTGTTGAGTACCGGCAACTACTGAGAGCTTTCATTCGTCGTCCTATTGACACCATGTAGAGACATTTATGGTCTTATTGGGCACGCATAACCACTTGGTGAGACCATTTATTGTCCTATTGGGTGAGCATTACCCCCCATATACAGACAATCCTGGTCTTATTAAATACTCATATCGACTAGGTACATACATTTCTAATCCTAATGCGCCTGGTTACCATTAGGAATACCAATTTCTTGTCCTATCGACTACTAGTACTTAGTACCCAAGTTAAGACATGCCTGTTCTATTTGGCTCTCATAAACACTAGTTACATACATTCCTTGTCCATGTATGTATTCACGGTCTGCTTTTACATAAAGTCCTAGTTTAATTAGGTACTCGTAACCGTTAGGTACATCCATTCCTAGTCCTAATGGGTACCCACAACCGTCATGTTCATGCATTGCTGATCGTATTCGATATTTATGACCAATATGTGCATCCGTTCGTAGTCCTAGAGGGTACTCAATACCACAAGGTACAGGTATTCACTTTCACCATGAACCGACATTCCCGGTATTATTGGATACACGCAATCACTATGTACACTCAT
This sequence comes from Spisula solida, assembly GCA_947247005.1. Classification (NCBI taxonomy): domain Eukaryota; kingdom Metazoa; phylum Mollusca; class Bivalvia; order Venerida; family Mactridae; genus Spisula; species Spisula solida. The sequence continues at coordinate 38,644,865 of OX365945.1, forward strand.
CCGTGGTATTATAGGGTGTGCACAATCATGTGGTATATCATGTATTACACTCCGGGTACTCGCAACTACCAGGTACAGAATTCCTGGTCCTATATGATAATCACAACCACCCAGTACAGCTATTCCTGACACATCCATGATGAACAGCTCAATACACACAAGATACTGCCTTTATAATACTCTGACGGTACTCAAAACTTTCAGGTACCCCCATTCCTGGTCCTATCGGGTACTAACAGCCATTGAGTGCTTTTACATGTAACATTAACAGATACATTTTCTTGACTACATATGCATATGGGTACATACGACTTCAAAGTAAAACCATTTCTGGCCTAGTGGTATCTTTTACACTCCTGACTCTATGGGTATGTAACACTGCTTGTTTCAGTCATTCCAGACTATATGAGGTAGTTACATTGCTAGGTTCAGCTATCCCATGTAAATGTCGCACGGTTCACCCACTCTTGAGACTAGTATGGACACCTAAGAGCGCTAGACACAACAAGGAAAGGGTGAGAAGATAAGTAACACATTTGTATAATGATTCGTATTATATAGATTTTGTCAGCTGATGATAATGAAAATGCGTTTTGTGCATTTTAAGACGTACGAAACTGAATACAATGTGTAGGAAAGGAGTCGTCATAATGGTCAATACTTAGGTTGCTGTACCTCATGGCGGCAAGTAGCCAATGGGGCTAAGAATGTCTGTACAGTTTCGGCAATGCATTATGGCTGTTCCGGATGGGGTAGGTTAGTCAGTGATCGTTCGCTATATTCGCTTTGTTATAAATGAATTTAGACACAAACAATACTAAATAACTCTGTATAAAATATTAGTACTGAATAAAAACATTAAAAAAATGACTAATTATTGCGCATTTCAGGGCTAATTTTGATATTTTTGACGTATTTGACCTTGACCTTTTACTGCGTATTTGACCTTGACCTTTCATGTTAAACTTTGCTCCACTGAAATGACCTGACATATATGCAGTTATTTATTAAAATATATCTACATAGACTGCCAAGTAAATAAATCGTAGATATAAACATGACCATTTCCTCGATGTGATGGCCTTTTTGTGATGCTACCAGTATGACAGTCAAGTGATCGTTTTCTTGTGCCTTTGGACTTATTTTTCAACCAAATATATATTCTTATGAATAAGAATACATGTATGAATGGAACTACGTACAAATTATAAATTTTGAAGAAAAATGGAAGTTAAAGTAACAACCGTTTGGGCAAGATTGCATTAGTTTCATGGAGTTTAAAAGTTCAGTGACCTTTGACCCCCATATAGTACATACTTGCAAATGACATTCTATAATTAGTAAGTTTTTATAATGTTTCCAAATATGTATTCTACCTATATCGCAATTCTGCTGACATTTTAGTTCATTTAGTCTTTTTTTTGTAGATATTAACATAGCCCAACCCCCATCAGCAAATTACAAATTTTCACATTGACCTAATAGCATATAAATGCGCAAACGAGCATAGATAGTCACGGCTTGGACACTTATAAAATGGGTTGTCAGATAGGCTATGAACTATTTTTTCAAAATATATGCAAACTTCTTTTGGCCTCTTTCATTGAAAAAAAGTATGTGGGTTCTCGGACTTATACAGATATCACATGTTTGCGTTTTTACTCTACTTTTATTTATTGTTCTACATATTTGACCTTTGACCTTTTGTACATGTAAAAGAGTTGAATATTTTGACTTATTTAATGAGCGATGGAATATTCATATTACCTGATATGAAAACAATATTCAATCAATGCTATTGTTACTGACCAATAGAAACAATGGTAGAAGTAAAACTAAGCATACCCTCAAAATACTGCTATTTTTCAATTGCTTCAATATGCACCCATATGATACAAACATGTTTTTTTTGTCAAATTCGGATATCTTCTTATCAATTGTATAACATTTTAAATTAGGTATACAAAAAGGAATAAAATTATGTGCAAAATATTGAATTTTGGGGAAAGGGTGAAATTTGATGAAAAAGTATACTGGAGCATTTGTATAAATTCTATGGGTTTTATCATATTGTTGACCTTTGACCCCTATTTACATCATAATTACAAGTCAAGGTTATGTTGAGTTATAATCCAAGTGTTGCCCATGATGTGTTCGTTCAAATTTGGCAAGAATTGTCCACATTGAACATTGTTTTCGTTTTTTATTAGACATAAAGCTACCCCTACCCCCTTAGGAATTTATCCTTTTTTTCATTCACCCCATGATACAAAAATGAGAAAAAAATGTAGGTATATACGGCTTTGACACTTACGAAATGGGTTTTCATAAAGCATATGAAATAGCCTTTCAAAATATGTACAAACTTCTTTTGGCCTCCTTCGTTGCAATAAAAGTCCGTGGGCTCTCGGACTATAAACAGTATTAACTTGGTCTAATATAATTGTGAATTTTATGTATGTAATACTAATTATCGAAATTGTTTTTTTATATTTTACAGCAATAAAAGTGGGAATTTCATATATTTTTTATTTTCATTTTTCTTATAGTCAGTGAGTCAGTCAACGCTTATCAATACGACTGTACAGGGTCATCGCCTATGAGTGTGAACCTACACCGTACGGTGCCATCGCCTATCAATGTGAAGTTTTACCGTATGGGGCCATCGCCTATCAATGTGAACCTATATTGTACAGCGTCATAGCCTATCAATGTGAACATATACCGAACAGGGCCATTGCCCATCAATGTAAACCTAGATATACCATATGGGGCCATCGCCTATCAATGTGAACCTATATTGTACTGCGTCATTGCCTATCAATGTGAACCTATATTGTACAGCGTCATCGCCTATCAATGTGAACCTATACCGTACAGTGTCATCGCCTACCAATGTCACCATATACTGTACAGCACCATCGCTTATCAATTTGTACCTATACTGTACAGCGTCATTGCCTATCAATGTGAACCTTTACCTACGGGGCCATCGCCTATCAATGGAACCTATACCGTACAGGGCTATCACCTATCAATGTGAACCTATACCATACAGGGCCATCGCCTATCAATGTGAACCTATACCGCACAGGGCTATCGCCTATCAATGTGAACCTATACTGTACAGGGCTATTAATTTGGACCTATACCTTATGGGGCCATCGCCTATCAATGTGAACCTATACTGTACAGGGCTATTGCCTATCATTGTGAACCTATACTGTACAGGGCTATTGCCTATCAATTTGAACATATACTGTACAGGGCTATTGCCTACCAATTTGAACCTATAACGTACGGGGCCATCGCCTATCAATGTGAACCTATACCGCACAGGGCTATCGCCTATCAATGTGAACCTATACCGAACAGGGCTATTGCCTATCAATTTGAACCTATACCGTACGGGGTCATCGCCTATCAATGTGAACCTATACCGTACGGGGCTATTGCCTATCAATTTGAACCTATACCGTACGGGGCCATCGCCTATCAATTTGAACCTATACCGTACGGGGCCATCGCCTATCAATGTGAACACATACTGTACGGGGCTATCGCCTATAAATGTGATCACATACAGTACAGGCCTATTAATTTGAACCTCTACCTTATGGGGTCATCGTCTATCAATGTGAACCTATACTGTACAGGGCTATTGCCTATCATTGTGAACCTATACTGTACAGGGCTATTGCCTATCAATTTGAACCTATACCGTACGGGACCATCGCCTGTCAATGTGAACCTATACCGCACAGGGTTATCGCCTATCAATGTGAACCTATACCGAACAGGGATATTGCCTATCAATTTGAACCTATACCGTACGGGGCCATTACCTATCATTTTAACCTAAACCGTACAGGGCTATCGCCTATCAATGTGAACACATACTGTACAGGGCTATCGCCTATCAATGTGAACACATACTGTACAGGGCTATTAATTTGAACCTCTGCCTTATAGGGCCATCGCCTATCAATGTGAACCTATACTGTACAGGGCTATTGCCAATCATCGTGAACCTATACTGTACAGGGCTATTGCCTATCAATGTCAACCTATACCGTACACGGCTATCGCCTATCAATGTGAACCTATACTGTACAGAGCGCTTGTCTATCATTGTGAACCTATACTGTACATGGCTATTGCCTATCAATTTGAACATATACTGTACAGGGCTATTGCCTATCAATTTGAACCTATACCGTACGGGGTCATCGCCTATCAATGTGAACATAGACCGTACGGGAATATCGCTTATCAATGTGAACCTATACTGTACAGGGCTATTGTCTATCAATGTGAACCTATACCGTACAGAGCTATTGCCTATCAATGTGAACCTATACCATGGAACCTATACTGTACAGGGTCATCGCCTATCAATGTTAACCTACACCGTGGAACCTATACCGTACAGGGTCATCGCCTATCAATGTTAACCTACATGTATACCGTACGGGATATCGCTTATCAATGTGAACTTATACTGTACAGGGCTATCACCTATCAATGTGAACCTATACTGTACAGGGCTATTGCCTATCAATTTGAACCTATACCATCCGGGGTCATCGCCTTTCAATGTGAACATATACCGTACAGGGCTATTTCCTATCAATGTGAACCTATACCGTACAGGGCTATTGCCTATTAATGATAAAGTCGTTATTATTATTATTAGCCCCACCTCCAGAAAATTTGCTGGGGCCGTACATGTAATTTTTGAAGTTCTGATTTCTAAAGATAGTTTAATTTTAATTTTAAAAAAATCAATGAAAGAGAAAAAATCATCTGCCAAAACTTCAAATCTATCGAAGTACAAAACATGAATTTATACGAATTATTTAACCACCATGGTGTCTGAACAGGGTCCATTATACAATCTAAGCGGTCATCAATTAAAATTCAATACAATGAGAGGTCTTAATTTTTATTAAATCTCCATTATCAAATAAGATCTAGATTCTATAGATAGAAATTTTAAATAGGGTAGAAAACAATTCAGCGATTATCGAAGTAAAACTTGCAATTCCGACGACTTACGTATCTCATAACCAGTACAGGCAAAGAACCACCAAATGCCTACGCGGGCCAAATGGTGATAACTGGTAACTGGTCTAAAAAAGTGAAAATTTCAAAAAAAGTCTATTTTTTTTTTCTAAAACTGACATCATCTAATGCAAAATTAGTGTTCAGTGCAACATTTGTACACAAATACAACTATATTTAAAGTCTCTATTCATGACATTTGGCAGGCGCTGACCAAATTTCTCATTAAAGGCGCATAGGCGTATTAGTCATTTTTTTCAGATTTCATGCCCAATTGGTCTGGAATTGATTGTTTTGTGCTGCATATACATAATAGTATTAAAAAAAAGTGCAAAAAACACTTAAAAAGGCAAGAAAATGTTGTCTTAAGGTAAAGAACCACCAAATGCCTACGCGGGCCAAATGGTGACTCAAGTAGTCCTTAAAAAAACTTTGGCTTGCCTGTAAATGGGGATATTTCTTGACAAGTGTGCACTGGAGTGATGAAATTGAGTTTAAATGCAGTGTAAATATGCATGTTATGTAGTGAAAATGGAAAATCTGGAATATCTTGGTATTCTTACATTGATACCAACGTGAAAGTAGAATAGGGTAAAACCCGGATTGAATCAGTCCGGACATGTGTAAAAATAGGTAGACCATGTTTGATGGACAAAATTTTTCTTAGAAGATACATGACCCCCTTTTTTATTGTATTATTTTGAAGCTCAAAGGTACTTCTTTATAATGATATATGTCTTCCTGCTGGCCATAGACTAAAAGATGTAAAAATGGGGGCCTACTATTGTAACTTTACATTGAACTAAAGAGCAAATTTAGTTGGTGGTTTCTAACCTACAGTGAATTTCAAAAGTCGAAACCGGAAGCGAAACTAGCATTTTTCATAAACTTGCGGAATTCATACTACCTTATCCCGGCATTCTTGGTGAACTAACGCTACATCAATGATAAAACGCATGTGACTAAAAACAACAGAGTTTCAAAAGTGTCATCACGCATAGCTATTCTTTCCGACATTCGTCATTACTTTACCGGCATGTTTCTTAATCGATACATATTTCCTTAGCTTTAACGTCTCATATTTATTAAAAAGCCAATATGTTCTGGCAAAGACGTATTATCTACTAATAAAGAGAACGCTAATGCTTGCCTTGATCTTAAAAAGAAGACATGTCATATATTGTTTCATCTGTAAATGTCATTCTCAGTTCGCTGGACTGCACGCTTACAATACGACGGTCTTTCATGTCAAATGGATTTCATTAAGACCCGTGATTCATACCGCAGCAAATCGCATTATATCGGATTAGGAATATCGATTTACTCAGAACGGATTTCTGTTTTATAGGGGACGCCAGGCAGAAAATGAAAATGTTATTTAAAGCCTTTTTATTACACGAGTTAGAATGTCGATTGTAGGTTTTAAAATAAGTAGCCAAACTCACATAGCTCATTATAAAACACAACTTTATGCAATTGTAAGGAACAGCAATGTTATTATACTGATCGAGAAAGGAAACGCGAGTTTCAGCTTGGGCATTCAGCTATTTGATTGCTGAAACTGGTTTATTTAGAATTTCGACAGCTTGGACATGGGAGGATTATAATTGGTTTAGTTGGGTATTGTGCCTTTTATGTTTTTATGTTTGCTGTGCTGGACTGGTTCAGGTGGGCATCGTACCTTGTGTGTTTTTAATGTTTTCTGTGCTCGGCTGGTCAAGCTAAGTGCTGCCTTCCCTGTCTGACTTACTATAATCGTTTTTATGTTTTAATTAAATTACAAAAAAACTTCGAGCAAATTGTGTCAGCATCCCATCTTTATTGTCCTCATTAAGTAAGATTAGCAATCGTGTTTCATAGGTTTAATACGGAATCCTGTTAGTGCCATGTCGAATGTCGTCCGTCACCCCCAAACGCGACACACGACAACTCGATACAACGGACGACAATACGATATTCGTATACCGGTGAACTATTACAAGTTTATAAATTCATGATTTTATTTGTACGAGGATAGATCAAAAGTAATGCATCTGCTTATTATCCTCCGCCGAACGCGAAGGGATATAGTAATAGTACGCGTCCGTTCGTCCACCCTTCCGTCCTTCGGTCCGTCCGTCCAATATTTTGTCCGGAGCATAACTCTTAAACTATTTGAGATATTGACTTGAACTTGGTAGGTGAATAGACTCCAACTAGAAGTGCAGTGACCAACAACCATAACTCTACATGCATTCTCAAAATTTGGGCCAATTGCCTGTCACAGCTACTTTAGTGACTTTAATAACGTATATGCGCACTAGAAAGTGCTATCGTTAGTTTTGTAGCGTTAGGACTATATATGCTATGCCATTTTGACGCATTTGATGTTTACAGTCGGTATGTACATGAAAAAAACTTTGGAATTTGAATACAAATAAAATTTAGGATATGTTTATTTTGAATGACCTATCATTTGCTTTTCAACAGAAATTTTTATTTATTGCCATATGGGTTATAACTTCAGTTTATTCTTGAAAGAAAATGGTGCAACGTAATTAATATTCTATAACTAAAGTCATACTGAGTGTCTACCGTATGGTCAGCATGTTTTTTTTCGTCACGTAAAATACAATTAAGTGTCACGTAAAATGTAAGTTCACAATTTGAAATTCCTTATTAATGTACGCTTGATTGTTTGCATTCGAGGATTTACAATGTTATTTTAGTTTTTGATATCTCTTAATGATTAGTATTTGCATATTTTGCATGTTAATCAAACTGACTATTTGACATTGGAAGTTAGAAGAGTAAGGAAGTAAAATTTCCAGTTCGTGTAGTTACATTAAATGTAATAGATTATTGCAATTATTAATTTTGATGAGAAGCAATGCAGCCTGTGACAAAAAAGTTATATACACTAACATATTATCGTTCATATTATGACAAATTAATGCATATAATGACAGCAAATTTGTGTATAATCACGTCACGTAAAATACGAAATAATATCACAGTTGTTTGAGCCAATACCGCATTACATTGTTGGCATATTGGTTATGATTTATTGTCTCATAGGCTCCAGTTATGGTGATATGATATTTTCTTTCATTTAAATGTCATTGAATATCAACGAAAGTTATACACATTGCAAATGTGTCTACTGGGAAATGGATGCGATTCTTTCTGACTACTTTTTTTAAATAGTATGTGATATAATATGTTATTTCCACAAGTTTTGCTTCCGGATTGAAGGTTTGGTGTGTGTTAATTGTTGTTCAGAACAGGTTTAATCACTGGCATTTTACGTGACATTCAATACATGTTACATGGCAAAACTCTAAAGCATGTTTAGCGTGTATTAACGGAAAATCATGTGTTTCTTATGTTCTAGTTTCGTGTTTAAGGTTCTTTTTACTTGATAGTACAAAACGTGTAGTAGTTTACGTGACAACATTTTGTTCAACGCGTAAAATAATCACTAGAAGCTATATCGTCTGGTACATTCATGCAAATAGTTCGAAAATATGAGGCCAGATATGTCACTTCAACAAAACACGTAGCGTTTTATTCTGGTATTAGTAGAAGAGTTTCTCTTGAATTTTACGTGACGATAACTTCAGTACAAAAACACGCACCTGTATATATGTGTGTAGCCAGATTTGTTTAGATACTGTCCCAAATTATTAAGTAGTGCCATAGGTTATGACTTATGTTTTTGAATATAACACTGAGACTTTTATGAATGTATACTACTAACCAAAATATATAAGAAACTAAATGAGTGTCAAAAAGAGCGAAAACAAAATTGAATGTAATAATGTACATACCGGTTTCTTAGATATACTTGCAGTTTATTGTTTTCATACAGTTGGTATGTGTAGATAAGTTGTATTTGAGTATTAAAATACCCAAATCATTACTGAACATCATTGTTGTGTTCTTTAGGTTAGTCAGTATATCATATATGCAGTCATAACGTACAATACACTGATGAAAACACATGCTTGTTTCAAACAACAACATAGAAAAATGCATGTGTTTATTGATGAGGGCATGTATGAAAAACATTGCTAAAGATGTTCGACTTTCATGTTAGATAGATGTTTTTAATGAATTTAAATGTCAGATTTTTCATTCCTTTATCATCCAGATTGGCCCAAATTTTGAGAATGTGTGTATATGGCCCAGTTTTGAAATTATCTCCCTTTGTTTAATTTTGAAATAATTTTGACATATTCCTGAGGGTCATGGGTTCAAACCCCACGGGGAGCATGTCTTTTTTAAAAGTGTTTATGTATTCAAATCATGCATTGATATATTTATATTTTCAAAAACATTTTGTTTAGATTATAGGAATCTATACATCGTTAAAGCATGACATATGACAGGAGGGGTCATACAAAATGTTATGTCTTGATAATTTCAAGGTGAACCTGTATTTTATTTGGTCTAAATTGCATAACAATATAAAGAAAATGTTTGGGTAATTGTTAGTGATATACATGTATGTCAATTGATTGGAGTTTTATTTAGGTATTTAGACATAATATATTTTGTAGAATGAAAAAAACGCAGAAACTATGTTGGTAATATATACGAACATAACTGTTTATCGCATTTTCTGCTTGTTATTGATTTTGTTTTTATTATGCCCCCGTATCGATAGATCGGGAGGCATATAGTGATTCACCTGTCCGTTCGTTCGTCCGTTCGTTCGTTCGTCCGTACAGTTAACCCAAAATTACCGTTTCTTCTAGCATTAATATGGCTTGCTACAAAGCTTTCATACTTGCATGTATGTTGTATATGAACACCCTCAACAAGCCTGTATCACCTAACCCCATTTTGACCTTCACCTTGACCTAATTTTGGACTTAGACTTATTGAAGGGCCAAATTCTTGTTTAACCCAAATTGACCGTTTCTTCTAGCATTAATATGGCTCGCTACAAAGCTTTCATACTTGCATGGATGTTGTATACGAACACTCTCAACATGCCTGTATCACCTAACCCCATTTTGACATTCACCTTGACCTTATTTTGGACTTAGACTTATTGAAGGGTCGAATTCTTGGTTAATCCAAATTGGCATTCTTCTAGCATTAATATGGCTTGCTACAAAGCTTTCATACTTGCATGGATGTTGTATTTGAACATTCTCGACACACCAGTATCACCTAACCCCATCTTGACCTTCACCTTGACCTAATTTTGGACTTAGATTTATTAGGCGTCCAATTATTAACTTGTTAACCCAAATTTCGTCTTACATCAAGGCATCGTCTTCAAACTTGACATACTTGTTTACCATCATAAGCCCCTTACATTGTCAAAGCCATGTAGCCCTATCCAACATTTTAACAGAATTATGGCCCCTGATTGACTTAGCTGTTTTATGGACTAGGCTGCCATGGGGCATTATCGTTTATTGAACGCAGTCTTGTTAATATAACTATTAGGCATATGGGAAAACGCAGTCTTGTTAATATAACTATTAGGCATATGGGAAATAATTTCATTTTAAAAATTAAATGAAATTTGATGATTTTATAGTCATTTTTGTCAGTATAGGCCTCACATGTTTTCGACAAATTTTAATTGGTGATCAACCAAAATAATGTCCCCTTCTATTGAACTATGTCTGGTTCCATTTCATTAATTAACTCCCTTTATTTATTTTCCCTAACATCTCTTTCCTTCTTTTTCTATCTAGTCCTGTTTCTATTCAACACTCATTAGTGGCAAACATATACGGCGGGGGATAGCCATGTGATCATGGCTCTTGTTTTTATTATAAAGCATGAATGAAAACGGTTATGATTATGTTAAGAGATCTTTGTTTTCGTACATGGCAACATGACGTTGATTGTTAGTATCATTGAATTACTTAATAATGAAATAATACAACACGTCATGCTTATCAGATTTAAATAACTGTACATCGAGGGTTGCCCGCAAGACTGTAGTAACTGCATTTTTGGAAATTATTCAGGAGAAGCAAAAAACTTCACATGTTTTCCAAATTAAATATAGTCAACACAAGTTTTATATATTTTGTAAAGAATGGAGAGCAAAAACCTAAAGATAATTGGAAATTAAAATATCTGGATAAAAACAACTAATTTGAAGACTTTTTTGACATACTACACTATTGCGCTGAAATTGCGCATGACCTGGTTAAAAATGTTCCTGCAATACTGTAGTAAGTCAACACTTACTACAGTATTGCAGGAAACATATTCAAGGTTTGACATTTTTATTTCACTGCAATACAGTAGTAAGTGTACTAATAAACAGAAAAACATAGGAAATGCTTTAGATATATTTGGTTTTAATGCCCCCAGAAGTCTGTCTTATTAGTCCCCTACCGGTTTTCAACCTGAGGGGACTATAGGTTTGCCCTCCGTCTGTCTGTCAAAAATCTGGATCCTGACATATCTCAAACAGTATCCAAGCTAGGTTTATGAAACTTGGTATGTGGATAGGGGGCAATAAGGGTCATTAAGGGGATTATGCATGTCTAAATATTTTTTGATTCTGACAAAAATTGTGGTTGCTATGGATACGGAAATAATGAAAATACATCAAAATCTGGATCCTGTTATAACTTTAACAGTTTCCCAGCTAGGTTTATGAAACTTGGTATGTTGGTAGGCACCAATAAAGAGATTATTCACATCTAGATATATTTTTAATTGGTCAAAAATTGTGGTTGCCATGGCAACAGAAACATTGAAAATTATTTAAAGGGCTTCGAACCGGTAGGGGACTTCTGTATTGGCTGCAATTCATAATGCCTTGGTGACATTGGACTGTCCATCCATTTTTCTAACCATAAATACATTTATTAAGGCCTAGGACAAAGTTTTGTATTTAGTCCAATATTTTATTTACTATTAATGTAACTGCTATCTAACTTGCCAAACTTACTCACTATTATTAGTTAACAGTACTAGATAAGTGTCATAACTCAAGGATGATATTGTAAGGAGTTATGGCCCTTTGTAACTAAGAAATAGTGGATACAGCTATCAATGCTATTGCAATGAAACTACAAACTATCATCAGTCAATAGTACTTGACAAGTGTAATTTGTAGCTTTTTGATCAGGTTATTTTTAGCTTGACATTTTGTAGTAAAGGGCTTTTCGGTTGTGACAAGGTCATCTGAGGGTGTGACGATCCATTGTTGGTGTCCATTTTTCAAAAACTATCGAAGGTATTCACTGTAAACTTGGACTACTTTATTTAATCACTATCACAGCTGGGGCCTTCCATTACAGAAACATCTAACCATAGGATGTGTATTTCCAGAGTTAGTTGCCCTTGTTTGAACTTAAACTTTAAAATGTTTGTCATTTTTGTTGTAAAAATTACACTTCTCAATAACCAACAAAGATACTATCTTGAAACGTGAAAACTTGTTTAAAGTGATGATCCAAATGTATAAACAAATGAAAATGCTGGAATAAGTTTTTCTAGAGTTGTTTCCCCTGAAGACTTGAAAAATTGTTGCCTGTTGTAAAATGTCTCAATATCTTAGAGGGTGTGTCTTGAGACATAAATAATTGACCACAAGTCATTGCACATTTCATTGATGATGTGGTAAACAAGGTGGGGAAACTCTATCAATAGTTTTTATGGAGTTATTGTCCATTTCTAACATATAATTTTTGCTTGAGGTAACCTTTTCTCCTTATTTATCAGAGATATTGACTTCAAAATCAACACATTGATCACAGTGATGGCCCCATTGATCCCCATTAGCTAGACAAGAGGATATCATGGAGTTGTTGCCCCTTTTTACACTTGGTTTGTTCGCCACTATCAAGTACAAGAAAGTGCAGCGTCCATCACTCATAGATGTTGCTCTTGTTTGATAATGTCTCTTAATATTATATTACAATGAATGATATAGAAATAAAACTTGGTAAACACACTAGCATAGGTCAACATTACAAGTGTAGTTGCTGGTTTAATACTGAGAAATTACACAGACTAGTTGCGACAGACAAACCAATCAACAAAATTTATTTTGAGCTAACACCCCAAAACAGCATGGTTTCTTAGCTGGACAAGACTCTGTTTACTTCTATATAAAGCCATCCATTTCATATGGGGGGGGGGGGGGGGTACTCACAAACTTGAAGTACAGTCATCAAAAGCCCTATTAGGCACTCAACCCCAACATCTATAGGATAACAACACCCCAATTAGGGTACAGCTATACCAGGCCCTATTGGTTACCACTCGCCATCACCAATTACAGCCATAATTTAAGCCATAAGGGATACTTGCAACCACTGAGTTCAACAATACCAGGCACTTTGGGTGCACTTACAAAAACAGATTAATCCATCCCAACCCTATTGGGTACCCCTTCCCAAACAAATTGCAGCCCTACCGGGTACTCACAAAGCACTGCATTCAGTCCTTATAGTATTATTTCACGCCCTATTGGGCACTCTTTGCAGCCATACCAGGCCCATATGCATCTCCCAACCACATGGCACATGAAAATTTAGACCAAATATTGTTGGACCAGTGCCATAATATACGTCTTTAATACATACCAGGCTCACTACAAATTGCAGCAATACCAAACCCTTATTGGTACTCTTCATCGCCATTTAAAAGTCATAGGCCGGCGCTGAGAGTTCTCATAACCACTGCATACAGCCATACCAGGCCTTATTAAGTACTAACAATCGATTACAGCCAAACCAGATCCAGAATGGGATACATTATATATCCTCATCCATTTAAAACAATACTTAAGCCCATGAAGGGGTTGTTATAACCACCGAACGCAGCAACACTAGCAGGGCGTAACGTGATACAACAACCTTTACCGCCTATATATGGTCGTAAGGGGTACTCAAAATCCCAATTCAGCTACCTCAGGCTTTATTGGGTACTTACACTTAATTACAGAATTGACCTATTCCTAAGGTACTACACCAGTATTAATAATTACACCAAACTAGCGCTGAGGGGTGTTACTCACCATCACCAACTACACCCATACTAGCTGTTTAGGCCTTAAGGGTTTTAACCCTCCACCTGTTATAGCTATACCAGGTCATAAGGTGTTCTAACCACCACAGAGTCCAACAATACCAGGCCAAATAGGGTACTTACCACCCCTGTGTGAAGACATACATGTACATGTAGTTCTATGTGGTACTTAACAATGTCAGGCACAGTCATTCCTGACTCAATGGGTTACCTTACATATAACCTGGTACGGCCAATCCTGACTATATTTAGTTACTGTACCTTTTATTACTTGATACAGCCATTTTGCACCCTTCCATGATAAATTGATGCTGTCATCAAACATCATTACACCATAGTGCTTGTTTAATATTGAGTTACTATTGTATTGCATGAAAAAATACATTACAAATTAATGAAAAGTTCCTGCAATACTGTAGTAAGTCAACTTACTACAGTATTGCAGGAACTTTTTCATTCGTTGTCAGTTAAGACTATATTGCAATTTAACCATAATGTATTATTTCATAAAAATACAGCAAAACTACTTTTTGCTATTATGTAAAACATAATTATGTATCCAAAAATATAAAAAAGTCACTTTTGTAAAAATATGCAGTTACTACAGTCTTGCAGGCAACCCTCGACATGTTAATATACACTGCTCAAAATAATTGACCTTTCTGCCGATTTTGATTGACAGGTGCCGTTAGCCAATTGCATTGCAGCATTTCGCTTACGGTCTATCGCCGCCATCTTGTAGGACAATCTAGACATTAGACAAACTAAAATCAAAGGAGACTGTGCAATATTCAATTAAGCATTATTTCATTAATAATGAATACATTTTCAATGTATTGGTATGTTAGAAACTAGAGAATTTCAATTTGATTTGGTTGCAATGTCATGAAAGTAAATTAATTGATGAAACCCTTAGAGCATCGGAAGTAAGACCTACATATGTATATTTTGATACATTATTAGTATGAGTTAGAAGCAATATCAATTTATATCATTGATATTTACAATAAAACAACTCTAATAATTACATGTTGAGAAACTAACAAGCTTCGTCTATAATTTAATGCCACTGCTTTAAAAATGTCGTTTAAAGCCCTAGACACGTATTGTTTGTTATAGAATAAGGACGCATACGTACATTCCAAAAAACGAGTGTGAATTTTCCCGACAAAGCTGGTTGTGGAGTATTTACAATGTTGGACATATGTTATTTATGGTCAATGTAATAGTTGTTTAAAAGCGCTTTTAGTAGATAAACTTGTGGTTCTAAATGCATTTCATTTCTAAATTTTATAAAAAATATAGCCTATATAACGTTATATTTTCAAAGCCTTATATAAAGGTATGTATGGTCCAGCTATTGTAAATCATGATATATACATGTAGATATAAGTTCATTTCAAAGTATCTATAAGCCAGAGGCCTGTCAACTCGTACCACTACAAAATATATAGCATTTAGCAATTATGCATCACTATCTCGACCCCATATTGTTTCTTTTGTCTGCCATGTGTCACATTGTTGATTGACAATAATCAAAAGGTTACTGACTAGCATGCATCACAGTGACCGCCAACCGATAGATCTTAACGAGATCAGAGAATATTGTACCAAGGAATGTTAACTTTTGTGCATGTTTAACATTAAATATGTGTCGATATAATTAATGTCTCAACATCCGCCATGTTTTGTCGTTTTGTTGGACCAACCACATTTTGAAAGAACAAATTATTTCAACACATACCGGTAGTAGAGATATATGAGCATTTTAATTAAACACAGTTGTAAAATGCTTAAATCTGACTGTTATTAAAATGGTGAAAATGTGAAGATACGTTCTTTGTGACAAATACACTAAATATCCAAATAGGAGTCGTTAAATTACTTTTATTCCCGTAACATTAGGAAAACGTATAAAAATGTCTAACATGGATCATGTTACGACAGACCACATGTCCATTTAAATAAGTCAGAAAATAATACCAAGCACAAGATAAAATTCAATAAATACATGAGGGAAATTTCTGTTTTGTACTAAAATATGTTACGACATTGAAATGTTAACTTTCTGTTATTAATAAGCACACATATTATATAGCGACAGCTTATAATATACACAAGTATGTTTGCAGTGGGTGAAAGATGCGTGGATAGATCTATGTTTGTTTGATTTGCTATGCCACTCTATCTTTTGGCCATTTTCTTCTTTTACTGTGCCACAATTTAATAACGCAAAAACTTAAACTGGACAGATAATTTTTAGTTTTTGTCTGCTGTTTAGTGTAACTACAGGGTGTCCCAAAAAACGGGGACCTACCTAAAACCCTAATAACTTATTTAATTTTTAATGAATTTGACTGTTCTTTTTTGTGAGAGCGTGTAAAAGTGGTATACTTCTAAAATAGGTACTTATTAATATGTTTTGCTTTAAAAAAGGCAGTGACATCATCATTTTACCTATGACGCCATTTCCTTTTTTTCTGACTTACGTCGAAACTGTCGTCATTTAATAAGAAATTGTTGTCTAAGCGTTCATTTTTAAGACAGAAAGGTTTTATAGTCACAGAGGCGATGAAATTGTTGTGAAAATCGAAGAACTTTGCAATGAAATCATTAAAACTGTGAGAAAGTGGTGAGTTTACTAAATAAAGGGAAAACAGGCAACCTTCTAAATATTCATTAACAATCACCAAAGAAGCAACATGTAAATACAATGTATTATATATTATTATTGAGATCAATCAACAAGAAAGCTTAGTAAGAAGTAAATGCAATAATGTGAATTTTTGTCATAATCAACAGTTCATAGGTATATATCAGAGTCATTTAGTATATATGATAGCAGAAACCCTATTACAACAAATCAACAGCAAAAATAGGATACGTTCACAAAAAAGCACTGTCATTTGACCTCGTACCTATGGGCAAGGGGCCTAGATATAGCTTGGATATGAGCCCTATAGTGAATCTGTTTTCTATACATGATGAACATCAGTGTAAGCAGATCCATTATCCTTGACTATGTGACACCTGGGATGTCATTTGGGATCAGCATGTAAATCTAGCTCTATGGACACGATGAAATCCCCTGTTTACTGTATGCTAATATACTGAAACACGTGATTAAAAACAAGGGAGGTAATTCTGGGTATTGGACTAAATAATCACAATTATGTTGCTGGTATTTTGAACTGTGTTTATCCCTGAATGTTTTGTCATATTGATAAAAGAGACAAAGTAATGAATGTTAAACCTATGTCCCCGTTTTTTTGGAACACCCTGTATGCTAAGTACAGTTGTCAGGAAGCATTTAAGAGCAAGAATCGCATCAGGGGCTGTGCAAATTGTAAAATATGGGGTGTTACTATCAAAAATGGATCGAAGGGGTGACGTTTTACTAAGAATGTCAGGAACTGTGAAATCGCTGTAAGGTTACCGTAATATCAATAATAAAACTCACGATAGAAAATTCTTCACAACCCCTTATCCAATGCCATTATTTGAGACCCATCACATTGTTGACGCCTTTGTCAACGATAAAAATCATTATTAACTTCATTAAAAGAGCAACGAATGTGTGGGTTGTTGGTAATTTAGTTTGAAAAAGGCTTTAGGAAGGTGGCCTCATCATCAGAGGATCGCTGCGCGTCCCACGTTGACCACAAGGCAACACAAAGCCCGTCTTGAAATTGCCGATGACAATGAAAAATTGGGAAATGGCCCTCAGTCCAACTTTTTGTTCCGCGATAAAACAGGTTCCGTTATTATGCATATGAAAGGCGTGTACGCGTGTGGAAACCCCAGGGGATTATCCAGCTGACTGTACTATTGTTGCATAGTACGGAGTAAAAATGGCTTTGTTACGTTCTTGATGGCTGTGTGCTTCGGTGGGCGTTAGGGTTGGCGTAGAACAAAGTACTTTCATCAACTCAACTATCAGCGATTGTAGAAACGTGTATATAAGTAAAATTGTTCTATCGAACAACTAAATATTGATGATTGGGACAATTACGCAATCTGCATGATTATGACTATAGAATCTATAAATTCAATTCATCCAAATTGACATATTTTGAGAAAACTAAATATTTCCTCTTAATTCAATCAAACTACGACATATTTAATGCATCAAATTACTCAAACACAAACGCGCCATTCTAAAATGATTTCATCATAAGCTTTCTTCGATAACTTGCCTGATTACTGAAGTATTGAAAAATACTTTAAGTTGCACTGTCCATACTTGCACGACCCCAAGTATTTTGACATTTAACAACGCGTCATACTTATTTTTACTTAAATTGAACTTAGAACTAAATTTGTTAGCCCAATTCCCCAAACTACTGTAGAGACATTAACAAGACCATGTTTAATCAATTACATTATTACCATATAGCTCCACAGAATGAGGCAGTCTGTTGGGGAATTAGAATCACATCTAAGACCCTAAGTGCGCAATTCGATTCTCTTGTCTTTACTTAGTTATTTAGGAATAGGAAAATTGCATTGCGCTAAAAGCTATGATCGTAATTGTCCATTTTCACCATAGTGTAACCCTAAATAAAAGACTAACACAAACACTCCCAAAACGATATATAATTAAATTACTACAAAGTATAATTATAATGTAGCTAGCATTGATTTCATACTTGTTCATCTATTGTCAAATAACAATGTGAGTTATGATCACCGACATCATATTGCTTACAACCATCTTCAAATACCCACTAGGGATACAAAATATGTTCGTAACAAGACGTTCACTCAAGTATCCACAAAAGTCAAAAATAATACCAGTGAGGAAATGTATAGAGACTGTCGGTCTTACTTCATAACACTAGCTTTAAAAACACACGTTTTATTTCCAAGTTGTTGATGTGCTACCGGGTATCTTGTCGCGTACAGAGCGAATTAAAATTTCACTCGTATGCAGTCACATTTTCCAGATACCAGGAGTCCCAAGAAAGGGAATAACATGTATACCGTTATAACGACTTTGGAATATTGCTGTCGGGGATCAAACTAGAGGGGAGTGGACGCTTTACCACTACGCTATCGAGTGGACTACAAGTGCATACACCCGACATAAAACTGACACATTTCACTTACCAACTTTGGTTTCTTTCTCTGGTACGGTGGAGCTACTGGGTTAGGTGTATGATCTAGAGCGTTCAATGAGCTAACCACCAACGATGATAGGGTCACCCTTCTACCATCAGACCGGCAGCGACCTGAACAATAGAACCATGATTTTAGACAATGTTAAATATGTTAATCAGTATGAACATTTGGCAAACATTTTTAACAGTGATTCATCTTTCACCTAAACATGTTTACCAAACATTAAAGCAACAACGTATAAAATGTCCGGTCCGTTTTCGATCTTATAATGATAGTGATGTGTAACACAGGTGGATTTTAAGGTGACAACCAACACAAGTTTGACTTTAATATATTCTATAATACATGTACAATTGTGTGATCAATTATTGTATGATTGATGTTATTATTGTTATAGACTTGACTACACAGCACATAACTATTGATTATGTACTCTTACAGGCAATTCTAGACGGTATATCATATTAATCCCATTAAATTGTTCGAGAAAAGCACATATAAGCCTTAAAACAAGTGTACAAATATTCTGATCATAACAACACTATGACAATGTACTTGTATAAGCTGACAGATAAATTAGCTTTATCGTATACATACGAGAAGTGCCCTACTTATATTTGAACAGCGTTGAACATCTAATAGTTTCGTGCTGACACGCTATATAATCGAAATGTCTCTATACAACTGTGTATATTAATATGCCTACTAACAAATTCACTCACTGTGATGTCGGCATATTTTTGGCACATAACATACCAGACATGCATGACACGGATTCGGAAAACCAGACATGTGTGATATGCCGCGTTGTATTCCACTGTGCGATTTGGTCTGTATTTGTGACAATACATTGCTAGGTATATAATAAAAAAATATAATTATTATAAAAGATGTGCTGAACTTCGTCTTGATGATAATGGTGATTTCAAACGACGTAAGTTTATATATTTGTGCTATGAACCAAGCTTACATTGTATATAAATGTGTCGTACAGCAGCACTTTATAGAGGAAATCCTCTACTTAACAGAAATCTTATTTAATCGGGAATACCATTTAAAGCAGACATACTATTAATGCACTTATAGACATATGGACGAGAGGAACGATGTCAATAGGAAGTGAATTAATATCTAGTATTGCCAATTTATTGTTTATTTGGTCTAATTAGGCCCCACATCTAAGTTCACTTCACGGTGAATGTGTCGATACATTGAATACGCTACACAGTGTTAGTTAAAAAAACAATTGACAATGTTTAGCTTTACTCCAATGGCCTTCCATTCGTAAATAGAGCAGACAGGAAGAAACAATACAAATAATAAAATTAGAAAAGCTTAAATTCAAGGAAAACCTATTTCCAAACAATGCAGCTAACACAAACTCCTATATTACGTATGGATTATTACACAGGGACGGCGAGCATTAGTCCGGTTAGGTTAGGTATGCCATATCGACTTAAAGGTGCTCCCTCACAGATTGGGCTAACATTTTTGTATATCGTGATTTTCCAACTTAAGCAAGTATTGGTGTAATAGCAAGCCACTGACGGTTGATATATGAAAGATTTGGAGCAAATAAGCAATTTTAACCACTCTCGATATCGCCCACTGAGTATTTTTTTCTTGAAAAAAAGCGCTAAGTTTCCTTCTAACATGCTTTGGGAATTATGTAATTCACACGTGATCGAACTGTAACATCAACAAACTACAGCGTAAACTTCAGTGAGGTATTTGGTTCGTTTTTCGATTCGTTTTCATCAAAGCGAACACATTTCTGGCAATTTAAGTAATAATAGTGTTAATTAGGGCATCGCAAAATTATTTTTGCGTGTCCTATAGTAATCACCCTGTCTGTCTGTCCGTCCGTCTGTCCGTCCGTCCGTCCACATTTTTCAAGTTTTTTCTTAATAACTTGAAAACCATTATAGGTATTGACTTCAAACTTCAAACATAAGCTCACAACAAAAGTACGCTATTTTATGGCAAAAAGATTATATTAAGTCAGACAGGGAAGGCTGCACTCAACTTAACAAGCCGAGCACAGAAAACTTTAAAAACACACGAAACACAGTGCCCAACTGAACCAACCGAGCACAGGAAACATAAAACAAATAAAGACACAATGCCCAACTAAACAAGCGCAGATCCGACCAAGTCCAAGCTGTCGAAAAGTAAAATAAATTATAACTACATGTAGCTGAATGACCCAGTTTCGACAGCAAAAGGACTATAATGCCTAGTTTTAGCTGTCAGAAAACTTAAAACGAAGAAGTGCCCAACACACTACCGACCAAGAAAATTAAACATCCCCTTTCACACTATTTAAAAGCTGAATAGAAAATATTTAGCAAACAAAAGGCGGAATGCCTACGCTGAAGTTATATAACTCTCTCTCTACAATATTGGAAGAGTTCTGGCCCTTTGAAAAATTCAAATTTTCATCAATTTTCAGCTTTTTTTCTTGATAACTTGAAAACCTTTGAAGATATCAACTTGATATTTTAAACATAAGCTCACAACAACAAATCACTATTGTATGGCAAGTTACATTACTCTAGCTACAATATTGGAAGAATTATGGCCCTTTGTTAAATTCCAATTAACTCATTTTTCATCTTTTTTACGTAACTTCACAACGATAGTAGATATTCAAATGAAACTTGCTATAATTATTGCCAGTGATAATACGCATATCCTTAGCAAAGGTCAACAACTGTAGCTTTGATAAATTTTGACTTAAGCCCCTTTTCAGCTTCAAAAACTATGACATTGGTCAAATTAAAAAAATGGTTGAGATATGCAAATGAAACTTGCTATACTTACTTATATTGACTACGACAATAAGTACATGTATGTGGAGCAAAAACAATATACACATTTTTACCGACAACTCTTTAAAACTTTAATAATTTTTGACTGATTCCCCTTAACACTTGCACACAAAACAAACAGATTAATGTAGTTCTGTTTTGTGTATTTCCATCTTGCAAACAATATTGGCCGATCAGGAACAGGGCAATGTCAATGAAACCAATGTCATGATTTCATGAATTCAGTGTGCAATTTTAGTCTGTCAAAGATATTTCATAGTTCATCATGGTTTCCACGTAGGAAATTAAACCTGCGCTTGTCAAACAACTTTAATTGAATTTTAGAAGGGAGTGAATTACTTTATTTGATGCATCAACACATGAAAGTTTGAGATATGACTTTGTTATTGTGTCTGAGTACAGAAACTTATAGCGCTGATAATTATGCAACCCCACTATACTTCTACACTCCTCCCCTCCCCCTCTTACGACATGCTACCAAGGGGCCCTGTTCACGACAGTGATAATTCTAGTTCTAGTTTTGATGTAAAATACTAAATATTTACAAAATGCCTAAGTTTCTCAAGTTATTTTAGATGTCAGTGTGGTTGTTTATGGGATATACAGCCAACTGTACCACAATTACGCGAATATTTGACAATTTTATTTCATTTTTGCAATACATCAATATGTGAGGCAGTCCCTTTAAGGCACAACGGCCCTTTTTCATAACCTTTTTATCGCATATGTTCAACATTATTTTCAAATGCAAGATAAACAAACACACACTAAAGAGCTTTTGTAAATTGTGTAACAGTCAGAACATGTATTTACATCTTCATTTTGTTTTCAAGTTAATGACGTCACATGTTTGTGTACGTTACGTACTCGCGTCTTTTCCAAAATGGCCGGATACGAAGTTTTGGCTATCCGAATGAGGACCAGATAGCGATATTTGGCACACCATGCCTCATCGCAATGCATAATATTGTTCACATCAGTTAAAATACAGCGCAATTATGTTACTTCATGTATATTTAGTAACACATGCGATAAGTATAGATTATTACACAGGGACGGCGGGCATTAAGTCGATATTCGGCATACTAGGCTAGGTATCGGCTTGAGGGCTTCAGCCCGAGTGCCAATACCTAAGCTAGTATGTCAATATCGATATTTATGACCAGCACTGATTTTTCTAAACACGAACTAACAAAACAAGCTCAGATCTAACTTTTCCAGAGCTTTTTTAAACTGCGACCCAGTCAGAATCTTCAATTTGTATTCCAGCGCGCTAATATCGTCACATGTTTGTGTACGTTACGTACGCTCGTCGCTTCCGAAATGACCGGGTATAGGTTCGATACGGAGTTTTGGCACACCGGAAGAGGGCCGGATATCGATATTTGGCACACTAGACATAGATGTATACAAGTTACAATACAGCGCAATGTTGTTACTACATTTAGTAACACACATGCAATAATGATAAATATTGATGCAAAATTAAGGATCGTAACTGAATTAATATGTGCGAAATCTATTTAACAGTTTCGCACAGAGGACCACCAAATTCACCAAATGAATGTAATATGTGTTTGCATATCGTACCCTTGATCACAGGTAACTGTATCATTAATAAACAGTAAAACAATTTTTTTATAAAATTTATATTATCATAGAAAGGTTTATAACACAGGAAATTGACCACACAGTCACTGACGTGCAGTTTGTTTTTAATCAACATTTCATTAATACTGGTGTTATTTTAAATATATTTACATAATCAGAAACTAGAGAAATAAGAAAATAAACCCATAGGGCGTGAAATCACTTTATTTTTTCTTGTTTAGCATAGCATTGCCTTTTCTACTGAATGCACCTCAGTGACTGACTGGACACCATGGTATACATTTCATGGTATAACTTTTTAACTAGCCGATCAATTTCGATGGGATTTTGCGTTGAGGCAGTTATAACGCTGTAATTACTGTATGAAGATATCGAAAGCCAATTCTTGTTTTTAGTACCCTGAAAATCCGACCACTTTTGTACAAATCCACCTTTCTATGATAATATAAATTTTATAAAAAATGTTTTACTCTTTATCAATGATACAGTTACCTGTGCCCCTGAACTAAAAACAACTAAATATAATACCCTGTAGTGTGAAAAGGGGTATCATGACAGAATTGGTAATTAACAACACTAATAGATTTCCAAAGTGATCCATACACAATCATTTGTATCACACGTGACAATAGAATTTTTGCATACCAATGTCGTAATTCCACACTAACAGATAGGGTCAATCAAAATTGCCATCATGTCGGTATTGTTTAAAAATTTTATTCTTTGTATCAGGTAAGCAACAATACAACCATTGATACACCATAAAGCATGTTTCATTGATGAAAACATAATGTAATTTGATGGGGTTTTATACTTCTTAAATTTTGCTAAGGGCCACTTTTCATATGTAGATATGAAACATAAAATATTATGCGATTTTAATTAATTATACACTAAAATAAATGCGATACTATTGAAGTTATTTATCAATGTTGTAATGGTTGGTTTTACATGTATAGTGAGCTCGGGTAGCAATGTATGCTATGATTGTAATGTATGCTATTCTCAACAAAGTCAAATATAAACCCAATTAGTCTGATCGAAATGGCGACATTTTCCAAGATGGCCGCCATTTTCCTATATTTTGACATACGTATATACTTAAAGTTAGAAATATGAAAATTCACCTTTTATTTTGTTTTGATAAAACATAAATAATCTTAAAACAAGGAATCGGTAAAACCGAATTATGCTCCCTGAAGCAAGTGCTTGTCCCAACATGGGAAATAACATATCACAGATACAGGTTAAACAAGAGGGCCCAAAGGGCCATAGGTCGCTCACCTGTCCTAGTAGTTCATGCACCCCTAATGGTAGCCTCTATTGCATGTACAAGGTTTTCATATTGTCTGATGCTTTATAATTTACATCACATTCAGACCCAATGGCATATTGAAGTGATTTGACCTTGTGACCTAGTTTTTGACCCAATATCGAACTTGACCTAGATTTTGTTGAGATGATCATTGTGACCAAGTTTCATAAAGATTAGGCCAAAATTGTGACCTCTAGTGACTACACAAGATTTTTCTATGATCTGTCCTTGTGACCTAGTTTTTGACCCCGGACGACCCAAAATCGAACTTGACCTAGATTTTGTTGAGATGATCATTGTGACCAAGTTTCAAAAAGATTAGGCCAAAATTGTGACCTATAATGACTACACAAGGTTTTTCCATGATTTGACCTTGTGACCTAGTTTTTGACCCCGGATGACCCAATATCGAACTTGACCTAGATTTTGTTGAGATGATCATTGTGACTAAGTTTTATTAAGATTCGGCCAAAACTGTGACCTCTAGTGACTACACAAGGTTTTTCTATTATTTGACCTTGTGACCTAGTTTTTGACACCGGATGACCCAATATCGAACTTGACCTAGATTTTGTTGAGATGATCATTGTGACTAAGTTTCATAATGATTAAGCTAAAACTGTGACCTCTAGTATCTACACAAGTAATTGTGGACGGACGGACGGACGGACGACGGACAACGAGTGATCACCTGTCACAAAGTGACAGAGTGAGCTAAAAAGAAAATAATGTAGAATTATGGTTCTTTGACACCGCACTTCCTCTTAAAGGTCTCCGTCATTATGTGAAGTTTTCAATCAAATGCCATCAATACTGTTCAAGTTAGAGACCGGACAAGCATTAATGTGTATGAAAAAAGGGAGATAATTAAAAAAAATTAAGGTACAGTTATGTTTTTGTGGTAGTAAGTATTAAAGCACAAAGGGTCATAACTTCAAACATTAACAATAAAGAGTTATGGTTCTTGTGCACTGCACTTCCTCTCAATGAGATCTGTTCACATATGAAGTTTCAAATTGATATCTCTAAAACTCTATGAGTTATGGCCCAGAAAAGAATTAAGTATGAAAAATTACAAAGGGAATAACTAAAAAATATACATGAAATAAATATACATGAAATAAATAGTAAACCATTTTTCATAAATTTTGTTTACAGACCACCAAACTCGAAACAATGTTGGATAGATAAATTTGAAATGCAGCTTGATGTTTTAGACAATTTAAAATCTGAAATTTACATTCTTGGTGATCTCAACATAAATTTCTTCCCAAATAAGACTGTTGATAAATATTCCAACAAAAGGTGGGAAACGTTAGCTAAAAAATTCGGACTTACACAACTGATATGTTGTGCAACAAGAATAAGTAAAAGAACTTCTAATGTAATTGATCACATCTATACGACACAACCAAGTTTGGCTAGTGAAGTAAGTGTGCCGTCATATGGCATAAGTGACCAATCACCTGTGTGTTTTACAAGACTGTACAAATCCGATATTCAAAAGAAAAACAAACATAATCATATAAAATATCGGTGTTTCAAAAAATTTGATGAAACATGTTTAAGAAACAACTTAGCCTCGTCAAATATTGATACTATTGAAAATCTACATGATCCTAATGACTCATTACAGTTTTTACATAAAACCATCAATACTATATTGGATAAGCATGCACCGGTAAAGGTAAAACGTATCAAACGTAATACTCAACCAGAGTGGTATAATGAAGACATTAAAAGGGCCATTTTACATAGGGATCGACTGCTTAAAGCGAAAGATTTTGACAATTACAAAATATGTCGCATTAAAGTCACATCGATGATAAAAAAAGTAAAAAGGCCTTTTATAACAATGCCGTTAAGGATAAGAAAAACTCCTCTGAAATATGGAAAGCACTTCACAGAATAAGTCAGCAAAATATTGCAAGTAAAGAAGGAGTGTTGATTCCTAAAACATTAATAGTAAAAGACCATGCCATTGAAACGCAGAATGATATTTTAAATGTACTGAATGAACATTTTGTTAATATTTCAGATATAATATCAAAAACAAATTTGTGAAAGAACATTTTAAACCTTTGCAAATGTATTTAGATGAAAGACTAAGGTATAAACAGTTCAATATTAAACATATAACTCCTTACGAAGTCAAATTAATAATTGATAAACTAGATGTAACGAAGTCAACTGGCCTAGATGGTATGGGCCCCAAGATATTAAAGAACTGTGGTGATTACATAACGACAGCTCTTGCTCATATTATAAATACTAGTATAAATCATAGTATTTTCCCAGACTCGCTAAAGGAAGCTTTTGTCATACCTATTTTTAAACAGGGTGAAAAGACAAACCCTTATAATTATAGACCAATATCAATATTATCAACTATATCAAAGGTATTCGAGCGACATATTGCAACACAGCTCCATGAATACTTTGAAACTAGCAATGTTTTACATCAAACGCAATCTGGTTTTAGGAAGAAACACTCTTGTCAAACAGCACTTATACGTTTAATAGATACTTGGTTGAAGGACATAGACTCGGGAAAATATGTTGGAGCGGTGTTTCTAGATTTGAGTAAGGCGTTTGATCTTGTAGATCATGACATATTAATATATAAACTAAAATTATACCATTTTTCTGAAAGTACCGTGATGCTTTTTGAGTCATACTTAAGTAACAGGAAACAATGTATTAAGGTAAATAATTGTTATTCCGAAACTTTAAATACAAAATCGGGTGTTCCTCAAGGGTCTATTCTTGGACCTCTTCTTTTCTTAATTTACATCAATGACATCAGATTGAAAACAACGATGGCTAATATTGACCTATATGAGATGATTCAACCCTTTTGAGCTCACATCACAATATTGAAGATATAGAACTTAATATTCAACTAAACTTGAATAATATCAACAAATGGTGTGATATTAATAACATGGCTTTAAATCCGTCTAAAAACTAAATGCATGGTACTTAGTTCTTACAATAAATTAAAAAATGCCAAGGAAATGAAATTGTACATAAATAATATGCAAATTAAAAATGTAAAAACCCAAAAAGTACTTGGTATACAAATTGACAACACACTGTCGGGGAAATATCAGATAAACAGTGTCTCAAAGAAACTTAACTCTAAAATAGCTTTATTGAAACAAATACGGTACTATTTAACTGATGAGATGCAACAAATGTTTTATAATTCTTATATTATGCCAACATTTGATTATGGTTGTACTATATGGGGAAAGGGAACTAGATCTAAAATAGAAATCAACAGAATCACAAAAATTCAAAAACGAGCAGCCAGAATTATTTTAAGAAAACCTGTTCGAACAAATACAAACGTCATGTTTAATGATTTACAGTGGCTAAATTTTGAGAACATATGTGCATATCATATTGGGCTACTTGTTTTTAAATGTCGACATGGTTTAGTACCTAAATATATGTCTGAATTTGTAACTTTTTCATCTAACAATACGTACAATTTGCGCTCGATTGAAAGGAATGATCTTGTTCAACCGAGACCAAGGACAAACTATTTAAAGGACACATTTGCATTTAAAGGATCTCAAATATGGAATAATACTCCACACAATATCAGACAAAGCAATTCTTTAAAAACATTTAAAACCAAATATAAGAAATTGCTCCTAGAAAGACAAAATAATTGAGACTCGTAAAACTATGTATTGTTTGTACATTGTATATTTTTATTTAGTCTCTTCATCAAACGAATAGTTCATTGTTAATGTATGTTATTATGCATGAATGTGAGTCATAGTAATATTGTTATTTCAACGAAGGCCGCATTGGAAATAAGTGTATAAATTATGTATGTAACTTAATGTGTTTTCACCTTCGGTAAATAAAGTCTTTATTATTATTATTATTATGGTTCTTGTGCACTGCACTTCCCCTCAATGAGGTCTATTGACCTATGAAGTTTCAAATTGATATCTCTAATACTG
This sequence comes from Spisula solida, assembly GCA_947247005.1. NCBI lineage: Eukaryota > Metazoa > Mollusca > Bivalvia > Venerida > Mactridae > Spisula > Spisula solida. The sequence goes on from OX365945.1 coordinate 38,673,787, forward strand.
TATGAGTTATGGCACGGACAAGAATTAAGTATGAAAAAATACAAAGGAGAATAATTAAAAAAATATGCAATCAAGAGTGAAATTTCAAATTGATATCTCTAATACTGTTCAAGTTATGGCCCGGACAAGAATTAAGTATGAAACGTTACAAAGGGAAATAACTCAAATAATATGCAATCAATAATTATGGTTCTTGTGCACGGATCTTCCCCTTAATGAGGTCTATTCACCTATGAATTTCAAATTGATATCTCTAATACTCTTCAAGTTATGGCCCGGACAAAAGTATGACGGACGGACAGACGGACGGACAGACAGACGGACGGACGTTCTCCCTAACTTGACGTTGTGGGATTTTCTTTAGTTCATTATTTTGTTTGTAAAACTACATAAGCAACATTTTGCACCCCGTAAACAACGGAATGAATAGAATCTTAATTTAGCCTATTGTTCCACACCCCACAACTACAAGTGGGTGCGTACGGACAGACAGGACGGACGGACGGACGGACGGACGGACGGAAGGACAGTCGACTATATGTTCACCGTTCGGGGAGCATAATAAATATATTCAGTATCATAGATGATGATTTAGGATACTGTGAACCAAAAGGGCGGCATTTTTTCAAGATGGACAACATTTCCCTATAATTGGACATACCTGTATTATAATTTTTAAGTTATGCCCCTACCCTATCTTTTATTTTGCTTTGATGCAGTATGTTAAACATACATATTGTATAACCAATATAATAGATTTTAGAATATAATAGATCTACACATTACAAATACATGGCGTATATGTCAGAAATGTTTAAATGTTAGACCACCACAAATACGGATAGCCTTTAATCTAACCATAATCAGAACTGAGAATTTTGTGCACTGGTGTTCTTGTATACCCTTGAGGGTCTGTTAATTGTATGCACACAATGAGACAATTAAACAAGTAATGTACGTATCCTGATGGTTAAGAGTATGTATACTTAAGAGTATGTATATGTGTCTGGTAATTTCATGTACCTAAGACCAAGAATAACTGTGCATCGCGATGGTATGAGCCACATATAGCTTTTTTACTACATGCATAGATCTCATTAGGACCCCCAAAGGACCCGATTCCGTAATCTTAAGTAATGCAGAGGCATGAGAAGGCAAAACATTGTGTGTAGTTGTTTATCTTCGGCTGTTAATGTAACAGATACATTTTGTTGATAAACTGAAAAAAATACTAGAGTCTATTTTGCGTGTTTAGAATTTTATATACATAATTGACAGATTTTTCCTTTGGTTATATTACTTGACGACAACCGGGTACTTTTATCTGCCCTTCTTGAAATTCGCATGGTCCCAAGATTCCGTTACGGAGACATTATTGACTTTAAGCACTAGACTCAATCACGCACATACCTGACCAAAAGCGAACGTAGGCAAACATGTCAATAATGCACCTAAAGATTACCCGAAATGACGATATTACAGTGACTCTTGCAAAAATAACTCTTACAAAAGCTCGTCTGATGTTGGGCATATTAAGGGCATTGACCCTACCCCTTTGTCTAGCTTTATAACTCTTCTATAGAAAATTAGAACGCAATTCAACAGGGACTTACTCAGCTATGGGTGGTATAAGCATTATTTTATGTTTCAGAATGTTCAATTCTCCTTTAAAAGGGGCCAGTTACTTGTGCAAGACCTTGAGCACGTGATATCCTTTAGTCTTGGCAGCGACGATTTCCAAATTTGGATATTTCTAACGTAAACTAAGGAAGCATGAAAGTGCATTCCGATCAAAACGCATTAGTAAGCTATGGAGACGGAAAGGATATATCAGGGATAACCTCGACCTCTTGTCTGTACCATACAATGGGCAATATCTAGCCGCCAGGTTCAACCAAACAACACAAATGAGCTTCGTTGCATTGCAAGAAGACTGTTCCCGAGTACCTCAAAACATAATGAATGTGCTTTTTCGTAGCCTGCATTTGCATTGTCAGATTAATAATGATGCCATTCGGAGATATGTACGCATTTTTGTAACATTACAGTTCATTAAAGTTTTCCGCCTTACAAACTTTAAACTTACCTTCCGGTTCAATGATTGAAGCCACAATCGATAATCAATATGTATAAGTAGCAGTATCTTTATTAGTCATTTGCAACTAGAAATGTTTTGAATTGATACATCAATGAATAAAGTGGCCCTTAGCCAATTTTGAAAAGTATATTATGTATCGAATTGTTTGAGATATTTTATTACAGCACTGGTAACTCATTATTCTACAGACTTCACCGTAGATGTTTGTTAAACACTTATGCCACATGGCAACACAATAGTCTATCATGGCAAAGGCGACCTTGATCTTTGACCTTGAAATAAAAAGGGTCAGCTGCCGATGAAGGATCCTAGGGATAAGCGTTCTCGACTTATTGAACAGAAACCGTTTGGTCTGCCGCCTAGACAAAGACCGGCCGACAGATGAACACGTGCAAAGCAATATACACCCTAATCAAGGGTATGGGCATCGTTAACATTTTTTACGTGTAGAAGACAATTAAAAGTATAAAATTATCACGAGGAAATGCAATTAAAACAACACACCAAATCAACCATTTAACATATACTGAAAACAAAAGTTTAGTCAGTAGGAATTCGTATGCTATTTTTTATTGACTTAAATGGTTTGAAAGTTACAAAATATCATTTTATCTATATCTTTATCTATTTCTACAAGAACCCCTGAAAGGATGATCACCACAAAACACGTTTTGTCACAAAAGAACACCATTAAACACATAGGGGGTGGAAACCAAAATTCTGAAGCTTCCTAGGAAAGAAAGTATTTTGACGTCAACCTCTCTTGTTGTGCTATAAATGGCAGAATATTGGCGATGTTAGAATCGAAATAATGAATAGGAAGCTGTGCTTTGTTGTGTTATAAAATATAGGCACGCGTTTGAATGCGTTTGAATGCGTTTGAATGCTACGCACTCGTGATTTAATAACTACGCATTACTACGTATTCATTATTTCGGTGATAAATATTTATTATTTGCTATCAATGGATATTTTACAGTGACAGTGAATTTTAGAAGCTGGTTCCAGTATAATGCGGAAAAAAGCATGCGGAAAAAGAATAGTAACGTTAACGTCGCCGGGCTAAAAAATATACGTTACGTCATGATGACGTAATAATTCTCACGTCCTGACGTTCCAATTTCGACGTGATTTTTCCAGTTAAGCCAATTACGGAACATTTTAAAGAGAAATTGAGGCATATAATAAACAGAAAATTTGTTAATTTTTGGTGCAAGATCAATTTTATTTCACTCGTGATCACATAAAATTTAATTTTCACTCGTGGCTACGCCACTCTTGAAAATATTGATTTTCTGTGAGCACTCGGGGAAATAAAATTCGATCTAACACCGCAATCGACAAATATCCTCTATGAAGTCAGGAAAAAAATCACAACTAACATTGGTCATTGGGTACTGTCAAAATGAGGTTAACATATTTATAAACAACTTACGAGGGTCATTCAATATATAATGCAAATTTTCACATAAATTCTTACATACAATATGTATCGTCTACACATGTACATAATCACGTGGCAATGCAAGCACTAATGACGTCATCGACGTAAACGTACACAAATTTACAAACAAATAGGAATTGGGACGAATATTTAAAGAGCGAAATTTCGTTAAATGCTCTCGACTGGTTTTATAGGTAATTGATTATTTGAATTATACATTGAATCCCACACGTAGATAGATTGCTTTTATTCAGAAAAAGGCTATTAGCCTATCATTCCACAAACATATATACAGGTATAAACATAGCATGTCAATGGTGGTACAAGAACAGAATTATAAACAGTGTACATTCATGTACTTATATGTATAAGCATTTGCAAATTTGTTAATGAGTTATACATGTAATTCAATGTGTTGCTTGCAATTCTTGATGGCTTGTTCATTACGTCATATCTCGATTTGTTCAATTACGTCATTTTACTTACTGAAACTACGTCATTCGGCTGTGTCTTTCAGATTTTTTGTTGCTGAAATCGGGCCTTTCAACGTTTTAATATTGTTACTTAACTTTTGGGACTAAAGGCAGCTAAAACTATGTAGTTCAGCAGTTTTACTGTTGTAACTAGGTCATTCAGCGTAGGCATTCCTCCTTTTGTTTGCTGAATATTTTCTATTCAGCTTTTAAGTTGGGACAAGGGATGTTTAATCTTCTTGGTCGGTAGTGTGTTGTAGTCCAGGGTACTGTTTTATCAAGGCACTTACGGAAATCGTAAACTTACGAACAAATTTAAAGTCTTTATATTTTGTTTACAGTTATGCAGGGTGGTCAATGGAGCTGCACTATTAACAATGATTCAAGTAATTATATCCTACAAACCTTGTCTAGCTCAAATTTGCAGTTGTAAATATTATAAAGAATTGAAATTTGAACGTAACTTTAAGATTTTCGTAAGCGCTTTGATAAAACAGTACCCTGGTGCCAGAGGGGGTAACCTAACTTTGGAGTATGCACAAAATGTTTTGGTACCAAAATATTTAGGAGGATGTCCCCTCTCAGAATATGTTGTATGACACATTGTCACCCTTGAGCATTTTCCAAGATGGCCGCCAAGATGGCCGCCATAAATTGCCAATTTATACACAATATCATGTTTCAATGAGGAAGTTATGAATGAATGTAATGCTAAATGTTTGCATTCATAGTATTCATTTGATGGTGTGTTTTAAATGGGCATACCACACTGACCACTACGATGCCAAGGTCAAGGTCATTTTAAGGTCAAAGTGCAAAAATAGCTGAAAATGTGATATTTTGCTCTACCTTTGTACTAGAATATATATTTTGTTTGTATATTGTATCATTTAATTGGGATAGAAAAGTGATAGAAGTTTTGGTAAGAACATTTATCTCCTATTCAAAGAACTGTTTTTACTTCAGCGTATTATATCTTTGTGAAAATAACCATTTTATTATTGTCCATGATGTCCGAGATGACATTCTTTTAAAATGCTGATTCGGTATTCGTAATTTGGAGTATGTACAAGAAAAGCTTTAGTACCAAAGTGTTCAGGAGGATGTCCACTCTCAGAATCTATTGTATGACTCCTTGTCACCCTTGAGCATTTTCCAAGATGGCCGCCATTAATTACAAATTCATACATAATTTATGTTCCAGTGAGGAAGTTATCGATGAATGTAATCGTAAATGTTTGTATTCAAAGTATGCATTTGATGGTGTGCAAGCAATGGACATACTACACTGACCACTTTGAGACCAAGGTCAAGGTCATTTCAAGGTCAAAGAACAAAATAGAAGAAAATTTGATATTTCTTCTCTCCTTTTTTATGACAATTATATTGTTTCAACTGGATTTGGTTAGAAAAATGATAGATGTTTTGGCAAGTACATATTTTCTTATTATGAAGACTTTTATTCAGCATGTTATAACTTTGTGAAAATAACATTTTTATGCATGTCCATGATGTCCGAGGTGACATTAATTCATACAGTTTTCTGTATAATATATGGTGTTTTGGAACTATCTATTATAACTACCTCTTTCGAACACATGTATTCACATTCACATGTTTCACTATAAAGTAGATTTCATTGTTGAGCCTACACATGTTTGTTACACATGCAGTGTAGGTACGCATAGAGCTAGGCTGTGTGGTATACTCTATAGAACCCGGAACAGCTGTTCTATGCAGTGTTATGTTCCTCAAGAATAACTGTGTTAATCATTGTTATGTACCATATACAGCCATGCAAGGCATGGTCTTGTAGTTATCCCATATAATTATCGTTAAATGTATATTCCTGTCTATTTTGGGCACCCACATGGTAGTGAATGGTTTATTATGTCGTGTTAGGTACCCTGTAGGGGCTGGAATGGCTGTACTTGGAGCTGATGAGCTCCTCGTCTTATTGACTAGGTGACTTTAATTAACGGTAGTGAGTACACCTATAGGTCAAGGGGTGGATGTACTGGGTGGTGGTACGTACCCCTTAGAGCTTGATATGGATGTATTACGTGATAGTTACTATTCCATAGGCTTGGATGGCTGACGAGGTGGTGATGAATACATATAGAGGCATATATGGATGTACTATTAGCTGGCATTGCATGGATTTAACGCGCACATCCCCCAGTGTTTGGTTAGCTGAATTAACGGTGCCGAGTACACCCATAAGTCATGGGTTGACAGTCTTGGATGTTGGTGAGTTACCTATAGGGCCTGATATGGCTGTACTTGATGTTGGTGAGTACTTCAAATACGCGGGATGGCTGTCCTGTGTAGTGGGGAGTACCCTTTAGATCCTGGTATGGCTGTACATTTTAGTAGTAACAACCTCATAGAGACAGTGATGTCAGATCATGGTGTGAATACCATACATGGGCTCGTTAGAACACCTTTGGGACTGGTATGTCTGTATTTTGTGGAAGTAAGTACTCCATGGAGCCTTGGATGTCTGCACATGATATTGGTGGATACCATATAGGGGCTGTGCTGGCTGTACTTGTTGACTTTGAGTTTTCCTTAGGGCTCAGTTTTGTCTGTATTTGGTGGTGATAACTACTTCATAGCATAAGGTATGGCTGTCGTTTGTGGTGGGAAGTACCTTGTGTGATCATGTAGGGCTTTGTATTGCATAGAGTTTGTGATGTATGTACAAGCTGGTAAGTACCATGTAGGGGATGTGATGGTTGTGCTTAATGATGGAGAGTACCCCTTAGGGTCTGATATGGATGTACCGTTACTAAGTGGCAGTGGTGACTTTCTAGAGTAAGGGATATGAAATCGAGGACCATTCAGGGGATATGGTGTCTGTACTTGGTGGTGGGGAGTATCCTTCACGGTCTTGAAGACTGTCCTAAGTGTTAGTGGCTATCCCATAGAAGATAGGATGTATGTGCATGATGGTGTTGAGTACCGTGTAGGGGCTGGAATGGCTGTACTTGGGGCTGATGATCTCGACTAGGGCTGATCATTTTTTCTTGTTCGGCAGTGTGTTGGGCACTTCTTCTTTTTAGGATTTCTGACAGCTGAAACTTGGCATTATAGTCATTTTACTGTGGAAACTGGGTCATTCAGCTAGGGCATTCGGTTTTTTTTGGTAGCTGAAATTAATTCACTATACTTTTCAACAGCTTGGACTTGGCGGATCTTTACTTGTTTAGTTGGGCATTGTGCCTTGTATGTGTCTCATATTTTCTGTGCTCGGTTGGTTGAGCCGTGCTCGGCTGGTAAAGCCGAGTGCTGCCTTCCCTGTCTGACTTAATATAATCTTGTTTTAGTGACTGGGATAAATTCAATTAGCGATATTAGTGGTAGTAACTATACTATAGGCTTGGATGGCTGTACTAGGTGATACATACTTCATAGGGCATGTGATGACTGTCCTGTGTGGTGGAGAATATCCATTATGGCCTGGTAAGGCTGTATTTGATTGTGGTGAGTACCCCTCAGGACATTGTATGGTCAACTAAGTGATAGTTGGTATCCTATAGAAGATAGGTTGATTGGGCATGAATGTATTGAGTACCGTGTAGGGGATGGAATGGCTGTACTTAGAGCTGATGAGCTCGTCTTAGTCACTGGGTTGACTTTAATTTACGGTAGTAAGTACAACCATCGATATTTCAACGGATGGCTGTACTTGGTGGTTGTTAGTACCCTTTAGAGTTGATATGGACTAAGTGGTAATGAAGATCCCATAGTATTGGATGGCTACACTAGGTGGTGCATACTTCATAGGGCATGGATGTCCTGTTTGGTGGATAATGTCCATTATGACCTGGTATGGCTGTACTTTATCGTGATGAATACATGGGATGGTTGTATGTTGTGAGAGTGAGTACTCCATAGAGCCTGAGATATTAGTCTTGGTTTAGGTAGTATTTCCAGGCTGTACTATGTCTTGGAGATGAAAAATACTACATACGAGTATGGTATGAGTTGAGTTGTATTGGAGCTAACCCCTGACAAAGGTAATTGGTCTGATATGGAAGTGCTTAGTTGTGATGATTACTTCATCTGGTCTATGGTGGCTATATTTCGTGATAATGAGTTTCCCATACATCCTAGTGGTTGTGGGTATAGGGCCTTTGATGACTGTACTATCTGGTGATGAATACCCATACGGCCAGTGATGCCGTTTCAAACAGTGATACAGGCCTATTTTTCAATTACTAAATACAAAAAACACTGCATGACGCTTCTGGGCAGTGTCAAATTCGCTCTTTATAACAATCTGTTAATGTACAAATATAAAGACTTTTAATGAATGTATATACAATTAGAATATCCACTGTCACATTTGTAACAAAAAACAATGTTCAACATACATTTTGTACATAAAAGTCATATTGAGACGAAATATCAAATTTGACCTTGAAATATCAACGACATTGACCTTGAAGTGGTCAGTATGTTTTCGAGAGATAAGGATACAGCATGAATTTAAATGAAGCTAACAATCATGCACATACTTGATTTTACCATAATAAATAAAACTGTGTCATATTTGAATATAAGAATTATGAATACCGAATCAAAGAATATAATCTCGGACATCATGGACATGAATAAAATAGTTATTTTTGAAAGGATATAATACGCTGAAGTAACAACAGTTCTTTGAATAAGAGATAAATGTTCTTACCAAAACTTTTATCACTTTTCTATCCCAATTAATTGATACAATATACAAACAAAATATATATTCTAGTACAAAGGTAGAGCAAATAAAACATTTTCAGCTATTTTTGCACTTTGACCTTGAAATGACCTTGACCTTGGCATCGTAGTGGTCAGTTTAGTATGCCCATTTAAAACACACCATCAAATGAATACTATGAATGCAAACATTTAGCATTATATTCATTCATTACTTCCTCATTGAAACATAATATTGTGTATAAATTGGCAATTTATGGCGGCCATCTTGGCGGCCATCTTGAAAAGTGCTCAAGTGTGACAAGGTGTCATACAACAGATTCTGAGAGTGGACATCCTCCTGAACTTTTTGGTACCAAAACATTTTGTGCATACTCCAAAGTTAGGTTCATCATATAAACATGACTGGCTGGCATCTGGACTTTTGAGCTCTTCTTCGTTTTAATATTTCTGAGAGCTAAAACTAGGCATTATAGTCATTTTGCTGTGGAAACTGGGTCATTCAGCTAGTAATAATTTATTATACTTTTCGACAGCTTGGACTTGGGCGGATCTATGCTTGTTTAGTTGAGCATTATGTCTTTATGTGTTTTATATTTCCAGTGCTCGTTTGGTTCAGTAAGGTCATTGTGCTTTGTGTGTTTTAATGTTTTCTGTGCTCGGTTGGTTAAGTTGAGGGCTGCCTTCCCTGTCTGACTTAATATAATCTTTATACATGTAATTCAATAAATTTGCACATATTAAAGTTAAACTAGAAATACATACGACCATGTTTGTATAACAGAAAAAGGTGATAAGGGGAGAATTGGGACTATAAGAAGTATAGTAGTAATCTTAATTCAAAACTTTTGTGCACAAACAATGATAGGTTTTTTTATCGTACATTGATTTTCGCTGTTCAAAAGTTGTGCAAATCTCAAAACGTTCGGATTTTTCCAATAATATTTTTTGATGTATACTTTTCTTATATTCTGATATAACGGACATTCTAAAACAAAATGAAATTCATCTTCTAAGGTGCTGCAACATTTACATTTGCGTTCATGAAATGGTACTTTAGCTGGCTTTTGCCATCGTCAGATTCAACTTCTAATTTTTTTTATGGGCCGATACCCTTAATCGTGTGAGACATGTTCTAAATTTATAAGTACATGTGTAGTAATAATATCTAAGTATGGTTGAAAACGAAAGTCGGCTAGTAGGTTATATGTTTTTGCTCTTGATGAATTTTGAAGTTCACGGTTCCAATTTTGAATAAACACATCTCTAATTCGGGTTTTTAATATTTCCAAAAATAAGTTCACGTTCCCTACACCTTAAAATTGCCATACGTAGTTAAAACCTAAAGATTCTAAAAGGAATTTTACAGAATTTCCCAAGATTTCTTTTGAGGCCATATTTCTAAATCATTCATCATCATCTTATATACATACTTTACATATTTACAATCATCACATTGTAGTATTTTAAACCAGTGTTTGATAACATTTACAAATCTTCTATTAATCAAGGGTGCTCTACCTAGTTCTCCATATATAAAATTATTTTGAGTTTGTATTCTAACGCCCAATATTTGTTTACAGAATTGTAAATGTATTCTTTCAATAATGTCACTGTTATTAAAACCCCAAAGTTCACTTCCGTAACTTAGGATCGGAGTAATAAGTTTATCAAACAAGTCTAAATGGTGACTTATTGAAACCATAGGAAATTTTACTAATTATTTGTTGAGTTTAAAAATGGCCTTAAGGGCTTGCCCACTCAATTATTCATAAGTTGCTGTATGTGAACCAACCGTAGTAAAAGCAATGCCGAGGTATGTGAACATTTTAACTATTTCTAATTTTGATCCCATATATATAAATTCCATGTTTTGTCTTAATGTTCCTCCCTTTTTAAAAATCATAACTTTTATTTTTTGTACATTTACCGATAATTTCCATTTTGTGCAGTATGTTTCTTATAGGTTCAAACCATGTTGTGACCCTGATTCAGATTCTGACATTATGACTATGTCGTCAGCATACAAGAGTAAAATATCTTAAACAATCCTATATCGACTCCATCAAAACCATTTAGGGCAAAGTGTTCTTCTATGTCATTTAGGTACATTGAAAACAAAAATGGTGACAAACATTCGCCTTGTCTGACTCCCAACAAACATATAAAATCTTCACTTAACGTATTTTCATATTTTACACGTGACTTAACCTTAGTATACATTGATTGAATAATATTTAAAATACACCCTCTAACACCTAATTTAATCAACTTATACCACAATACATCTCTTACTATGAAGTCAAAGGCTTTCGTAAAAACAAGATTTCAAAACTTCCGTGGAAGAAAAATCAACATTCAGTTCTAAAAACATACAATCCAATTCATTATTCACGTACCGTTCATTAAAGTATAAAATATCTTCATCGGGTTGAAAAAAGACAGAATCTAGGTCATTTATAGATTTAAAATACTGTACAAAGTTATCAGCTGATAATTTTCTCGAATTACTGTTATAGTTCGAGGCTAAGCCTTTTAATAATTTCCAATACTCTTTTGCATTTGAAAATCTAATTTTTTTTCCAATTTTTTTGTCTGATCTGTATCATATATAAATTTATTTTTTCTTATAGTTTTCTTATATTCACTCCTAGCATGAACCATATTCAGTCTATTTTGCTCACATTTGTCATGCGTTAAACGATGTAAACATATATAAAAGTCTGTACGTAGCTGTAAACATTCATTATCGTATCATATTATTGGCAGTTCAGAGAGAGAAAGAGAGAGATTTTTATTAAATCAATCACAACTACTGAAATAATTAAATACAATGTTTCAAAATGTTAAGAAGTCTGAAAACTGCTCAAAATGCACCTGCGACGATATAGAATTTAAAAAAATTCCTAGAGGGCATGCCCCGAACCCCTTAAAATAACTTGGCCTACACATTGATTTAGACAAAGCTACGCCCCTGACCGTATATACGAGGGGTGATCAATATATTCGTGAACTTTTCATCAATCAATTTCGTTTTGTCAGCAAGGCTCAAAAGCAAATTAGCATTATTCAGTGTAGGATATCTCCGACCGAATGTACCTATAACATAGTTTAATTCATGTAATGGGTGCGTGGCGCAGGCCGTCACGTGACGTCAGTCCAAGTGTTATCGTTTGAGCAGCACCGAGCTCCTTTCTGGACTCATATCCGACCCATAGTATACGATTTATTTACTTTCAATACAGAAATAAGTCATGAATAGCCAACTCTGGAATGTAATGCGGAATAGAAATTGCCTCGCTGCGTTACTGGACTTAAAACTCTGAAAAAAGCGGTTGGCTTTACCCGGTAGCATCATCCCGATGAAGAAGGAATCACGATCTAGCAAGTTTAGGGCGCAATTTCTAAAGAACTCCTTTCAAATGGAATGAAAGATTTATTGTTTTGTAATCTATACTGATCGTAGAGTTCGCCAGGAACATATTGTTCAGAAACATTCCTCTTATTTCTCAGAAATTAAGGAGGAGTATCCCTAACTCTGTCTTAATTCTTCCTTTTATTCTTATTTTACGATTGCGTCAGTTTGACAGAGTCCCTACAATCACATAAACAACGAAATCATGTGTAGATATCTGACTTGGAGTGCAAAGAATCCCCATACATGTTGGCCAAGTCATCTTCGAGCTATCGCAAGGATTTTCCAAGTTAGGCGTTAGTCTTAATGAAATGCCACTGATCTGTGTTTATTTATTGGTCCGTCACGCTCGACGGCGCGCGATGCACCTTGGTCAAATACGGCATCAACAACATTGTGACGTCACAATATCATTAATTAATTAAAACGCTAGATAATTGATAGATCTATATTGCCTGGTAATTACATTGTTCTAGAATCAATATTTAAAAAGTTAGAAGGAAAGTATTCGAATATATTGATCACCCCTCGTAAATACATGTATTTATATCCCTATGAAGTTTTAGAAGTTTTACTGAACTCGTATTATACTCTCTCATCAATGATCTAAAAGAAATGCCACCACGTGGATTGAGAGAGAGACAGGGGAGGGTGGAGGTGGAGTAAAACTGGAATATCACTATTGCTATCGTAGTATACGGCTTATAGTATCGTAGTATACGGCCTATAGGAAGTTACGCCCCTGACGGTCTAAAAAAATATTTTTTATGTTTGTTGTACACGAGGGAGTACGCATGATCAACAGGAAGGCGATACTACGATAGTAAAAAGTCGATACTACGATGATGAAAAGTCGATAGTACGATAGTGAAAAGTCGATACTACGATAGTGAAAAGTCGATAATACGATAATGAAAAGTCGATAGTACGACAGTGAAAAGTCGATAGTACGAAACAACGATAGTACGATAATGAAAAGTCGATGCTACGATAGTAAAAACTCGAAATAATATCGACTTTTCACTATCGTACTGTCGTTGTTTCGAGTTTTCCTTATCGTAGTATCGACCTTTCACTATCGTAGTATCGACTTTTCACTATCGTTGTTTCGTGTTTCGACTTACTTCTTTGCAGCGATGGTACAAACTGGAACATGTCTTTTAATGTGTTTGTGTACTGTTGGCATTTACCACTGCTAAACACCCAGCGTGCATATGTAAATTCTCACAAAACATGTGTGTTCGACTTCCATTGTAGTAAAGGAGCATTTTAAAGTCCATGCCCAGTACGCGGTCGTTAATGAAACCTTCCAAACCAAATGTCAAATAAGTTCCATAGGTGTTCATTGGGTTGAAATGTGAAGATTTGAAGGGAAACGACCAAACGAACATACGTTTGTTCTGAGGCAAACAATATGTGTTTTGGGACTTTTTGCACCATTATGAAAAAATAACATCACACGATTGCATTACTACAACATCCCGTGTCTATCATTTTATTGTCAACAGATGCGTATATTCTAGAAGTAAGATGACTTTTAAATTTGCTAATCAACTGGCGTCTGTTTAAATGCACAATAACGACATTGAACACTTGTAATTGGGTTGAAAATGACGGGTTTCATTAAAACAAATAGTCGGATTAACAAGGGTATACAATAAAGGTTATAAGAATTCTTTCAAGATTTTATAACAATACATAAAATTGTGAAATAGGTCAAAGATGACCCCTGATCACAATACCAACATAAAATATTTCTATATAATCGTATTGGTGTCAAGGTAAAAATAACCAGACGAAAAAGATACTTAAAAGTAAAAATCATCCACTAATGATGACTATAATTAATTAAATTTACAATTAGTTGCATTCAATCAAATTAAAAATATATAATTTGCAAAATGACATTACAAATCATTAGTCCAAGAGCTGAGGGCCATTTATTTACAATTCTTGTCCAAATCTATCATTGGTATGAATAGAAAGCATATATTGTCCAGTTTACGAAAACCCATTTCTTACATAAATCTGCTGTCACAACGCTGAGAAATCCAAGATGGCCGCCAAGATGGCCGCCAAGATGGCCGCCAAATTTTCAAATTTCACTACTGTGACATAATATATTTGCTGTAAGTACCAATTCTATCTTATATCATGTTTTATGTTTTATTTTTATAAGAAACATGTTGAAATACACAAACCAAGCTCAAATTATGATGTTTATTCATTGAATATTTGAAAATCATGCTTTTATGGCGAAATAATGACGAAAAATCGGTAAAACTGTCTTATTGTTTATTATAGGTAATATGATCGTGGTATTTTTGGCCAAATAACTATCCCAAATAGTTCTAATGATAGTTATACAGTTATTACAACATCATATATACTCTACTGTGGTGTAGTGTTGAGATTTTGAAGCATAATTTGTATTAAAGTGGGTGGGGTAATATTTTAACCCCAAAAATGAAATTTAGTTTGCCATTCAAAAATTGTTATTTTGAATGGGACATTTTATTTGCGTATTATAACTGTAATATTAATATTATTTTGTGTCTTTATGCATATTTTATTTCAATTGTAATATATTGACATATTGCTCCCAAATATTAGAATGGGGGTAAATCACTGCTGGCAATGACGAAATATGGACTACATCAGATTATTAAAATGTGTCCAATAATGAATGTCCCTGTGCCAAAAAAAGTTCCAAAAAAGTTTTGCCAGGAAATCATCATCACTTTGTTAGCTTAATTAATTCATAACCATTTAATAAAGTGCAGAAGAATTGCTTGAGAGACCATGCATGTGCCTCTCAGAAATCCAAGCTGGCCACCAATTGGTCATAGGTCAAGTTAGAAGAGTAAAACTTACTTGTATGGCCAGTAACATTTTAATACACTTATGGATACTGAATAAGTTTGAATGTGTCAATGACACAAGTATATGTCCATATTTCGGAGAGATTTCGTAACTGAGTGATGTTTTAACATGCGAACACCTGACATAGTTTAAACATACTAGGGTTAGTCAAGTACATGTAGTATCGTTAGATGTATGTTTTTCTTATATCTTTTAAAAGTTCACATTCAAAAAGGTAGTGAAATTCGTCATCAATTTATAACAGTTTTGACATAAACGTTCATTTTGTGGAGTTGGAGGTTGTTTCCATCGACCCCTTTCCATTTATAATGATGTGCTGAAACCCTTAGTTTTGTAAATGATACTCGATATTTTCGGATATTGAGATTACTTAGATAAGGTTGAAATTTAAAACAATTGAAAACAATGCCCTTGTTGAGTCAGTGAGTCTAGAACTCCAATTTTGGATGAAAGTATCTCGTACTCGTATTCGTGTTTTCAAGTTTACAAGAAATGCCTTAGGATTATTACTCCCTGTTCTAACCATACGTTTGAGAAGCCTAAATTGCACAAAGCATCACGAAAAAAACAGCCCAATTTGTTTAATTCGAAAATAAGTTAATATCATATAGCATACAATCATAAACTATTTTTTTATGTATTTTCTATCGTTTACGGCGACAATTTTAACCAATATTATACACACGTGTAGATTTCAAATCAGTTCTCCCCACTTTCCCATAAATAAAATCGTTTTGTGTTGATACGCGTACACATAATAACGATTTGCAGAAATCATTTTATGTAAAAGAAGTCGTTCTATGCTATCCGCTTTGCAAAACCCCCAGACTGGGCCGCAGGTAACTGTATAATTATTAAAGAGTAAACAAAAACAAACAAAAACATTTATCAAATTTATAATACCTAACATAACATACATTTTATACAATGAAACAGTTACCTGTGGACTGGGCTAGCATAGCATAAAATTTGTGAAATCAATTTATGAAATAAAGAATTATTCACCCCTATATCCGGACATTGTGTATAGACAAGGCCTTAGAACTAAGTAACAAAATAATTATTCTCGGTGATATAAACGAGGATCAGCTTTGTACAAATTCGAAATTTCAGGATATTCTTCTTTTGAACAATATGTGCAATTTAATTAATGAACCGACTCGTGTAAGTGACACTTCTGCAACACTAATTGACCCTATCGCGGTTACGGAAAATATCATATGCCAGAACTCGGGCGTTTTTAAAACCGATCAAATTATTAGTGACCATTATGGCACATATATTTACATAAAAATTGATTTTCAAAATTCAATGTCTTATAAACGTAAAATCTGGAACTATAAAAAGGCTAATTTCAACTTATTTAACGAAAGAATTCTCAACACTGACTGGTCATTTATAGACAGGCTGGATATTGACAATGCTACATTAGAATTTACCAAGGTGATCATTGATCTAGCTAAACAGTGCATACCAACACATTATATTACTATTAGACCTGATGACAAACCATGGTATAATTCTGAAATAAGAAAAACTTCTAGACGACGAGATAGATATCGAAGTACTGCCCAGGGATCAGGTAAAATCTCTGATTGGAATTTGTATAAGAAATTTAGAAATAAGGTTAACAATATGAAAAAACATGCGAAAGAAGTATTTGTCAATAACATAGAGTTTACCCTGTCTGATTTTTCCAACTCCAATCCTAAGCAATACTGGAAATTAGTAAAATTCTTAGTTAAAAACAATTCGAATAGCGAAACTATCCCAGCATTAAATAATGTAAAGGGTAATATGGCTTTTTCAGATGTAGACAAGGCTAATGTTCTTAATAACTATTTTGTTTCTATTTCCACGCTAGATGACTCACACGCGAAATTGCCAATTTTTACAAGTAAAACAAATAATACATTTGACAGTGTAAATATTACAGAACAAGATGTTATGGGTGTTTTGACTAATTTAATCATAAATAAGGCAAGTGGACCTGATGAAATCAGTCATAAAATGTTAAAAGAAACATCTACTACCGTTTGCAAACTACTCACTATGTTATTTAACAGATCTATTCAACTCCAAGTCTATCCCTCCTCTTGGAAGCAAGCAAATGTAATGCTATTATTTAAAAAGGGAGATAAATCTATTCCTTCTAACTATCGACCAGTATCCTTAATAAGCTGTGTTGGAAAAACTATGGAAAGAATAATGTTCAAGTATATGTACAACTTTTTTCACGACAATAATGTAATTTACTCAAACCAATCAGGATTTCTTCCTGGCCATTCAACAGTTTACCAGTTAATAGATATTTATAATCAAACTTGCAAGGCATTTGACGACAAAAAACACACCTGCATGGTTTTTTGTGATATCAGTAAAGCTTTTGACAGGGTATGGCATAAAGGTCTCCTCTTCAAACTTAAACAAGTTGGTATTGTTGGAAATATTTCAGAATGGTTAAATAGCTACTTATCAAACCGTAAACAGAGAGTCATCCTTGGTTCTTCATATTCAGATGAAAGCGAAATCAATGCCGGAGTACCACAGGGTTCGGTCTTAGGACCTTTATTGTTTTTAATTTATGTCAATGACATTGTAGAATCTCTTAAAAGTGTAACACGTCTATATGCCGATGACAGCTCTCTAGCGGTATCGTCAAACGACATTGGATACATTGAACGCGCGCTAAATCATGACCTTGATCTTGTTTCAAAATGGGCTAATCAATGGCTGGTCCAATTCAATCCTTCAAAAACCGAAGTAATGTTTCTGTCCTTATCAAAATCTAATAATGTTCTCCCTAGTCTATCATTTCAAGATACACAGTTAGAATTTGTTGATTCACATAAACACTTGGGTGTCACCTTAAGTTCAAATGGATCATGGCATTGTCACATTTCAAATATTACAAAGTCTGCTTTTAAGATTCTCGGAACAATGCGATGTCTTAAATTCAAATTAAAAAGAAAAACACTTAATCAAATATATATATCATACCTTAGACCTCTGTTAGAATATGCATCAGTTGTTTGGGATAATTGCACACAGTACGAGAAAGACTACTTAGAAAGAATACAATATGACGCTGCAAGAATAGTAACGGGTCTTACTAGATCGGTAGCAATAGATAGACTTTTGAAAGAAATAGGTTGGGTATCTTAATCTGACAGGCGCAAAATGCAGACATTAATACTTGTCTTTAAAAACAAACATGGTGTATTACCAGATTATTTATCTACTTTATACCCGAATACAGTCCTAGAAAATAGCAATTACCAATTACGT
Source organism: Spisula solida (assembly GCA_947247005.1). Classification (NCBI taxonomy): domain Eukaryota; kingdom Metazoa; phylum Mollusca; class Bivalvia; order Venerida; family Mactridae; genus Spisula; species Spisula solida. The sequence continues at coordinate 38,692,098 of OX365945.1, forward strand.
AATAACGAAAACTATGCCACTGTTGTTCGCCGCTTAGAAATTTATGCTAGATCAACTATCCCTTCTTCAGTCAAAATTTGGAATGAACTTGATTCGACTATTAGAAACAGCAATTCCATATCATCATTTAAATCAAACATTAAAACATTATACAAAGTTCAAGAGGTCCCGAACTATTTTCTAACCGGTGATAGATTTCTTCAAGTCCATCATGCCCGAATTCGAAACAAATGTAGCAATCTAAATTCAGATTTATTCAATAATCATCTACGTGAAAATGCAGTTTGCGACTGCGGCTACTATAGCGAAGACGCAGAACATTACTTTTTTCGATGTCCACGCTACATAAATGAACGATTGACATTATTTACAAACACCCGTCAGTATCATCCATTAAGTCCCGATAAAATACTTTGTGGTAATAACAATTTAAGCGATGCAGAAAACCTTACTCACTTTAAACATGTACAACGTTTTATTAAAGAAACACACAGATTCTAAGTTAAAATACATACATTAAGTACGTAGGTTAAATTATAACCATGTCTTTGAACAATTAGTCGGTATTGACATGGGGTCAGATGCAGGGGTAGGGGACTCATAGGTTAACAGTCAAGATTAGCAGTATTTATTGTCATCTTTATGTTTTTTATTTATTATTTTCTTCATTTATTTTGCGTAATTTTCCATGTAACATTTCCGTAAACTTTTTTCTCCTTAATCTTTTCAAATCTTTTATTCTCTACAATTTTTTGTTAAATATTAAAATCAGCTTGAGGTAAGACCTAAACAATGATTACGTATATAATAGCATACTTCTTTCCAGTCTAACCCTTACTTCATTTCATAAGCAACAATCAACTAAATTGTCCACTTTATTATACCTCACAACTAAATGGAGAGGGCCGATATCTAATGTTGTAATAACTTGTGGCCCAATCCTTTTGTAATGAAAGCGATATTATAAAACTTTCTCTGGTTTACTTTGATGTTATGCTTCTATTCTTTCTTAATAGTATTATGTATGCAAACCATGTATTGTGTTGTAAAAAATTAATGCAATAAAATATGATTAAACTAAACTAACATTTATTTAAATACTGTCTTAGCGTGTAAATTACTTTCTGGACTTGTCCTTGTAGTGTCTGCTGAGCCTTGCTAAACGAACCCCCAGATGTACACGAAAGGAGCAGGGGTGTTTAAGGCCCAAAACATTTGGAAAAATAAAAACAATGTAATGAAAGTTTACTTTACAGATAACGATAAACCAATACCTTAACTGTTTAATTAACATGTTTTCAACGATTCTTTTTTATGTGTGTGATGACGTCATAAGGGGCCTCATTTGACTCCCAGAAAGGCCAAACTAGACACATTTTGTCGAAAAATGGTCATAAAAATGCAATAGGAGCACAGGCGTATAACAACGACCAACTTTTGTACATGTTTTGCAAATAATACTATTTATAAGTACACCAAATATAAAATTGGTACAAGCCTGCGTTCATACCTTTTGTTAAACAAAATGAGTAAAAATAAGAAAGTATAAAACGGAAGTGTGAATTTTTGGAATCGGTACATTACAATGCATCAATCATCTTATTGGAATTATGAATCACTGTGATAAGTACAAATTAACGTGTAGTTTAATATATTAAAACATCTAGCGCGAAACGTAAATGAAAAGTACAATATTTTGGGTTAAAATGGCAAAATATGAAATAAAAGTGTGAATTTTCGGAATCGGTACACTTAAATGCCATTAATCGTTTTAGTTGAAAATTAATGGCAGTGATGGGTGAATAGTAACCCAAAGTCTAAGTAAGACTAATTCTAGATTCAGACGTTTCTGCATATACGAGGGATGATCCATATATAACGAGAAAATGCTTATAATTTTGTTATGATTTGTTAGATTTTACTCAAACTTTAGGTGGAAGTAATAACATACATTAGCAATGTTTCCCTATATTTCCATGATTACAGCAACACAATGCTAAACTCTATGGTTGCTAAGGTTACCCTCGATACGCCAAGGCGGGGCATTTTTCGGAGTTTTCACCATTTTCGCGCAAATTCAAACCCTCACAGTTTCCATGTAAGCAACAGCAATGTGATGACAATTGGTACTTGTGGTCACATAAGACTCGCCTGACTGATGATGACGTCATACACGGATTATGTTGTCATTCGTTACGTCACGCACGTGTTATCGTTCCGTGATAGCAAACATTACCGACGACAAAACAGTTTCAATAAAATATTTAGTTTTGAAGAAAACATATTATAATAAAATTGTGCACGATATTCATAAATCATATCGTAATCATGTCATGTCAAAAGCTTCGATTTGTGAACATAATAACGTATTTAAAATGGACTGGGAAGAGACTAGAAATCTAACGCAACGTGGAAGTAACGTGACGTCACGTCAGAACTACGCACGAAAATGTTGGATGTTTTGTTTGAAACTTCCACGGATGACTATCTAGAGAATTTTTTCAACTTTGTTCGGCATTGGCGAAGACGTATAAATATTAAAGGATGATAATCTGAAAAGTCTTTAAAAATTAATACAGTAAGGCCTAAGGAATGCGATCGTCAAATTGATCACAGTTCAATTCTGAATAACGTTACTAGGTGCAAAAATGACGTTGCCCCGCCTAGCGGCTTCATAGGTCGGCAAAAATGTTCTAAACAATTTATTTTTCGAAAAAATATATCGTACGTTTTCTCCCAATATATGTATTAACCACCACATAAAATAGTTTTACAAAATACTAAGTAATAACAACATTATCAGCATTTTCTCGTTATATATGGATCATCCCTCGTAGGGTGTATTTTGGGGTAAAACTAACAAAATATGACATCAAAGTACTGAAGTACTGATACTTGGGGGATATCGCAATTCTGTGTAATAATATAGGGTTTGCATCATTCAGATAAAGGCAATTCACCATAAAAAGCCCAATCAACTAGTTTCAACAGTAAAAGTGGGACTAAAAGGCTTAGTTTTAGCTGAGAAAAGGTATTAGAAAGATTAAGAATAACAGTCAATGGTAATATCATGCAACTGCACAAATGACGTTGGGTGGTAGCTAGTAAACAAAAATAATATATTAAGTAGATCTAGATAACGGATGAATAGGCGCAAAAATATATTAAAAATAGCACCAAAAACTACACAAAGTCGTAATTTTATAACTCTACAGCTGCATTATAAACGAACCGCATATAGTGTGAATTGCGCGAACGAATCAGATAGGGGATGAAAGAAAAATCGATAGACATGGTCTCAAATCTGAATGGGAAATTTGTATGGAATGGGCCGTTGTTTTAAAGGTATAGGCAAACTATTTCACTGAATATATGTGGTTAATTAATTGACACAACGTCGGTCAAAACTATAAACATGAGGCGCTAGAAAATAAAAAAATCTAGCTACTAAACTACACGAAATCCAAATTACAAATACTTCAAACTATAGCTGCATACGAACTGGATATTGTACGAGTAGCGCGAACGATTCAGAATATGGACGAAACACAAATAACCGGTATGGTCTCGATCGCGGCGGGAAATGTGTAAACATCAACGCTTGGAAAAGGGTTGTTCTAAAAACAGACGCAAACTATTTAGCTGAATATCTGAGGTAATTTAATGGATGAAACGTCGATCAATACTATTAACAAATGCAAAATATTGTAAATAGTGAAAATAAGCACACATTATAATAGGAGATTTTAGCTAAATTGTTATATGAACATTATGAAACCAAACAGTGTAAATTTCGTCTGCTCAACCGTTTACTTTAACAGTGACACTTTTATTACCCCTCAAAATTCATTAGTCATTTTACAGCGCGTAGGAATTTATTCGCACAGATACATTAACTCACAGAAACAAACATTCCAAATTATCTGGTAATACAAAGAAATAAAAAATAATTCAATTGCTAGGGACAATATTCTTAAAAATGACTGAAAATTATGATTTTAGTTGAGATTGGCTAGAACTCGTTTCTTGCTCGGATGAATTGGTTGTGGAGAAATTACATGGTTAAAATCGTAGTGATTTCTGTATTGTATGTATAAACAATACTTGGGGGAAATCCCCCAAGTAATAAAAGTGTGAATTTTAGGAATGAGTACACTACAATGTTATTAATCATTTTATTTCATTATGAATCACAGTGATAGGTGCAATTTAATATATAGTCTTCTATATTAAAACATCTAGTGCGGGGCTTTAAAGGTGGTGCCTCGCGTATTGGGGTATTACAAAAATAAAATTAAATAGTCAAATATTCGCGTACTTTTAGTATAGTTGCCTGTATATCCCATAAAAAATCACACTCACATAATAACTATAACAATAACTTGACAAACATCGGCATTTTGTATTTTTTTTAGTATTTTTACATCCAAAATTAACACTACTATCACTTAAATTGTCTGAAATTTGTTTACCGTCGATGAAAACGAATTGCAAAACGAACCGAATACCTCACTGTTTCGCTTTGTTTATGAGTGTTACAGTTCGATCATGTGCACAGAAACTATGCGCTATTTTTATAAATCTTTCATAAAGCAACCGATCTGTGAGGCAGCACCTTTAATGAAAAGTATAAATGCTGGGATAAAATGATAAAATATGAAATAAAAGTGTGAATTTTCGGAATCGGTACACTTAAATGCCATGAATCATTTCATTTGAAAATCAATTGCAGTGATGTATAGTTATCCAAAGTCTAAGTTGTACAAATTCTAGGTTTAGTGGAAACTGCAAATAGGGTGTATTTTGGGGTAAAAATAACAAAAAAAATAAATAAAACAATGCATTTTAGGAATCGGTACACCATAATGTTATTAATCATTTTATTTAATTATGAATCACTGTGATAGTTACAAATTAGCATTACACGAAACTGGGTTACATTTATAACATACAAATTGAATTTCTGCCTTAGTCGGTAGCATAAGTCTTTTATATCTGCCTCTCTGTAAGCATTAATATATTAATATAACAAAACTGTCTATTTCGTGAGCATTTGTTTTGTACAGCGTACAATTAAAATCTCGGTATCTTCGCAGAAAATGTACATTTCCCAAAACGACAGATATATTGAGGAAATTTATATACAATGTTTTAGAATTGTTCAAAACCACGAATAAGGTCGAGAATTCGATGTCAAGGGCGATGTTTTTTTTGCAAACATCGCATACCTAAACACTTTTTTTTCGATTAATATGGTATTTGTGGGCACATTAATTGTATATACTAATTGTTCTGTCATCCCGTCAACGATATATGTAAGTGATCACTCTCAAAAGCAACGCAAAACACATACAACATAACATGTACGTACCCTACAGAAGTAGCGCAAAACGCGAGTGGAGCTGCCTTTCACAAACAGAACTGCCTTACACGCAACGGGTGGTACGGTGTGATAGTTTGGGGTAAATGACAAAAAAAGAAATAAAAGTATGAATTTTCGGAATCGGTACACTACAATGCCATGCATCATTTTATTTGAAAATTAAGCATCGTGATAAGTATATAGTAACACAAAGGCTACTTTGTATTAATTATGTTGTCAGATTCTTCTGCAAAAGAGGTGCATTTTAGGGTAAAAATCAAATATTAGAAAAAACGTGATTTTTTCGAATTGTCACACGACAATGTCGTTAATAATCGAGCCGTTCTCTAGGAAAACCCGGCCTATTGACAAAATTATAAAAATCATGAAAATAAAGCGTTAGAAATACTAGATTATTTTATTTTAATTTTGATCAATGAGATAGCTGCATAACCACTTGTAGTTTTATATATACAAATTCTATGGCCAGACTATTATGTTAAAGTGAGATACTTTGGGGTAAAAATAACGAAATATGAAATAAAAGGGTGTGTTTAGTCGCCAGCAGGAATCTAACCTAGATTACCGAATTGCAAATCCAGTAAACTGACCACAGGATCACGATCACCAGTCCTAAATGTTCAACAATACATAACTTAAGTATCTACATGTACATTATCATGTTTATCTTGTTTAATTGATACTTCTTTGCATGCAATTATTCGAACAACTCCAGGGCTTTCAGCGCTTTGATTGTGTATCTGTGTTCATGTTGTCTGTGCACTTCTGGAATTTCGTTGTGCAGCATAATGCTGCTTTAGCATGTACATTGTAGTCAAAGAGTTGATGGCCATTTATTTACAAGTCTTGTCCATATCTATAATTGGTATGAAAGGAAAGCATATAGTGTCCAGTTTACAAAAATCCATTTCTTACAAAAATTGCTGTCACAACGCTGAAATATTCAAGATGGCCGCCATTTTTTAAAATACACCCCTGTGACAAATTATACATACTGTAAGTACCTCTTGTGTCTTATATCATGCTGCATGTGTTCTTTTGAAACATACAAATCAAGCTCTAATCATGAGTATAGCTCAGAGAATTTGACATGATCCTGACCTTTATGCATGAATATGTTACATGGTTCTTGCGTTGAATATATACATTTCCGCGAGCAAATCGTGCAATATCGTCCCTTTAGATTTGTGTTGGTATTAGACATTTTATACTCGCGCTCGACGCGAATAACGAGGAGCGAATAGCGAATAGCGAACAAAAATTTAGGGGTCTTCTAAACATTGCTGTGATCGATTTACAAACAATGTCGTCTGCCAAGCGCGGATCATAATGGGATGTCAGTGGTACATACATCCCCTATAGTTTATTAAGGGATACTTGTAAGGTGTATACTGGAATCCGTCCGTCCGTCTGTCTGTTTGTCTGTTTGTATGTGTATATTGCTATTATGTATGTACAGCTGTAAGGGTGTACTGCATTAAGCTTATCTTGTCCGTCCGTCCGTTTGTTCGTTGTTGATGCAACAATAGCAGGAGTTCATTCCAATTTTCACAGATACACAACCTCAATATACAGGAAGGAAAGAAATTGCACTGTGACAATTTCGACTAAAATTATCATGGGGAGCGGTGACCTAGAGGTAGGGCGCGCGCTTCAAAATCGAGGCCCCGAAGTCGATTCCCGTCTGTTCCACTGCTTATTTGCTCTGAGCAAATATGACCCTTATGCTCAACTCGACTAAGGTGTGAAATGTTTCCTGTCAGGGTGGTATCTGTACATGTTCGATACTCCTTAGCGCCACAAATCGACGTTGACTGCACACCCACCAGGAGAGAGACTCGAACGCAGGTTTACTTAGGTAGCCCAATGACCAAGGGAATCTAAAATGTCAAAGGTTGGCTGATTGGCTATTCTGCTGAAAGCAGCCCTTGAAAATCGGTAACTTTACTTAATTTCTTATCATCATTGTTATTTTATACACAATATGCGAGTATATAATATATTGTGACAGATCTTCAGGCCGCAAATCCTACAATTTTAGCGACAGGATGTCATTCAATTTTTTATATATGAACAACATGGATATGTAGATGTGCATGAAGGAAAGAATATAAGTCTGCTGAATGGCTACAATTTTAGACTTATATTTCCATGTATATTTCTAGACGTTCTTTGTAGTGCTACGGTTCAGGTTGCAACATTAGGGGAGTTCCTACGTTAATACTACATGTGTTAAAATCTAAGATAAGTTCTAACTCAGAGAAATAAGTACATTTTATTTTCATTTCATAATGGTACTCTGCAACCTCGTCTGATGTAAAGTCATACAAAACCGCAAATTCTATGTGGTCATATTTCAAGCCTCTTCTATGACGCATAATTATATTATTGCTAGACATGTGTGTAGTCCTAAAGATAAGACGTTTTGAATGATTATAATGTTTGATTTTGATTTTATTATGTTATTGTAAGCGTCAACACACATCAAATGTGATCAGGTTACGTACAGCATTTTGCCAGTGGTATTGTTTATTCAAGTGATATAAGTTTATTTACATTATAAACTTTGCACTCATTAACAAATGCGAATTTGTCGAACATTTAAAATATAATAAGATGTTTAAGTGAAACCTGAAATTGTACTTGAAACTTTTATTTTGTTAATAGATTTTTATAGCATAAACAAAATAATTATATGATCATTCAAAATTCAGGTTTTATATACATAAAGCACAGTTACCCCAAAAAGGCGCTAAACTTTTGAAACTCAGTATAGTAGAACAATCTGGTTGTGTACGCCTGCGTGATTGAGTGAGATGTTTTTGCAGATGACCAAAATACGCTACACATGTTTTGATAAGACCCCCGGATATTAAGTTCGCTCTCCGCGCCTCGCTATTCGCTTCCAGCGCGAGTATAAAATGTCTATTATACATCGAGCGTCTTCGTGATACTTCCCGATTATGAAAACATACAACCGGGATTATAAATATAGACACTATATCAGTTGTTAAATTATGCTAATTAAAGTTCGAGAGTCTTGTCAAATTCTCTGGACTATATTTGAAATTTATGAAAAAATGACGAAATATCTATAAAAATCTGTCATATGGTTTATTGTATCAAATATACTTGTTGTATTTTGGGGCAACTAACTATACCTAAAAGTAATACAGATATAACCACATCGCATTCACTTTACTGAGGAGTGGAGATTTTGAAGCATATTTGTATTAAAGTGGGTGAGGTAACAATTTGACCCCAAAAATAAAATTTAGTTTTTCATTCAAAAATTATCATTTTGAATAGGACATTTAACTTTCATTTTACTTTACTGTCACATTCACATCATATGTGATTGACCTGTCATTTTGAATGTCATGCAAGGGCAAACAACTGCGTCGATTTTAGTTCTTTGACTGCTGAAATATACAAGATTTTCTAAAAGTAGAATGTCACAAGATGACAACTAAAACAATTCTGTGTTCAAAACGACGTGTTGCGTTTATTCAACTTCACCAGGCTGAGAACACTGTACACAACGCACGTATAATTATGTTTGACGTCATGACGTTTTCTTAGTTAATACAATGCACCTAATGAACGTAAACATAAAAAGAATGTGAAATTGATACACTACAATAATTTATATGAAGACAGTTTATAACTAGACTTAATATGAACTAAGGCATTGCCTAAAAATGTGATTCATTCATCCAAAGATAATAAATTAATTATTAATGAGTAGGTAATAAAAAGTTAAGAATATCTAATGTGTGCAATAATATTATGTTTATTACCATTAATCAACATTCATATGCGATCATTGAAACTAAAATTAATGTTTGTTCTTATCTAATTTTGAAATTTCGCGCATGCGCACAAGGCAGCTCGGACCTCCTTAATATCCCCTGCCTTATGGGTAATCAGTAAAATTAAGCAATAAAAGACATTGACGAGCATCATCCCAGTATGAGTGTACATATTTTTTTTAAGTTTCATGAATTCTACCAGTTGATCATTGCCACTGAGGGGACAAAAAATCAGTAAGTCAAGGGCAATAACTCCAAGAAAAATGACCATTAAGGACGAATATGAATGTCTTTTCCAACAGGGTTTTCTCAATTTTCTGTATTATTACTTTAAATTAAAACAAACAAAAATTACAATTAAAACATAAGTCCCATGCTAAGTTTTGAGTTATTGGTAAGCAAGGGGGACAACTCTGTTCCAAAAATACTGAAATCAGACTCAAACTCATAAAAAATAACCAGAAAGAAATTACAATTAAAACATAGGTCCCGGTGCTAAGTTTAAGAAATAATGAATACGTAGCTATGTTTTGTTGAGTAATAAAATATAGGCACGTGTTTGGATGCGTAGAAATTAAATCACGAGTGGCACTCGTGATTTAATGTACGCATTCAAACGCGTGCCTATATTTTATAACACAACAAAGCACAACTCCTATTTATTATTTCGATTCTAACATCGCTAATGCTTTACCACTTATAGCATAACAAGACAGGTTGACGTCAAACTACTTTCTTTCCTAGGAACGTTACCGTCACGTTACGTCATTTGTCATTCTATATGACGTCAAACGTGACGTCATCAATCAGCTATATTTTATCGCTGTAATAAAATATTGTAAGCTCAATATACGCAAAGAAGGCAAATCTCACGTGCTATGTTAGAATTTGAGTTATTGGTAAGCAAGGGGACAACTCTGTTAAAAAATACTGAAATCAGACTCAAACTTATAAAAAATAACCAGAAAAAAACAACGAATGTTAAAATAGTTTTTGTTTATTCTGATTATTCCCGGATGATAACATCAAACAGACTTTTAACAATGTTTTCAGAATATGCGCAGAAATATGCTCACAAACAACTGTGGTATTCATCCTTAAAGCATTATTTCAGGGTTCTCACAAATATTTTGACACAAAATGTCCTGATATTTCCCTGATCAAACACTAGCCTTGCATTCAAGGAAACATTACGTGACGTACGTTTCACACCTGGTACGCACTTGTTATTCGTTGAACGGTATGTTTTAAAAGACATGTTTGTCACGTATGCCAAGTTTGGTTAACTTAATTATTTTATCAATGTTTTCTTGGTATTTGCCCATCTGGGAAGCCGAGACTCATCTAAAATTGGTGTGAACTAAGTTTGTTTACGCGACTTCCCCACAATGTCTCCAGCCATTATTTTGAAATACAAATGCATAAATTGATAATCAAATGCTATAAATTATAATAGGCTTTATAACCTTTACACATGTTTTTAATGTTATAACAAATGCAGAGTCCCTCATTGGTCTCAGGAGCTTTGGTGCCCTGGTTATTTTTGAGCGTCAACACTCACACAGCGATCATCATCACACCTGCGGTCACTTGGCCGCCACACACTGTCTACTGAGCACTTTCTTGCAAACAGACCGCTTTGGTAGCGCTTTGCTGTTTAACCGTCTGCTATCCACGACCGCTCACTGGTAGCATACAATTTTTTCGCTTTCTCACCTTGATAGCACTTAATTATTTTCAAGCAAGCGAGCGCTCGGTAGCCGTTTGCCGGTTTGGTTAGGAAACAGGCTCCTTTCTGCAGTCTGGTTCATATACAATGGGACTGTGGCTTTGCAAATCAACATTGATTATCGAAATGTAACTTTAAAACATATAACGTACTTAATGCTATGGCAGGTCCATATCCAAAGACGAAGTGGTCTATGCTATATTTTTTCCAAAAAGTGCACATTTGGGTCAATTCTCATATCATCTGCGTAGCTACGGATATTTAATCTATTGAAAACAGTAGTGGACAGTTGTCCTACAATATTAGTAACATGATCATCCAGTACAGGATCATTGTTGATGATCGACAGATTCAGTTACAACTTACAATAAATTGTTGACAAATTTGTTCGGGTACGAATTATTTTGGCCCGAACCTTTTTATGTTGAAAATCGACATCGGAAGTTGAGTTCATTGTATACCTACGTTAACAATATGTATCAAATACCATTTTCCTTGTTTTAAACAAGTACTGCGATCGTAAAATCAGTTATTGAACTAATATTTGGCTGTCCACTTCATTTTGTCACACTTCTCGACCTGTCGATCTGTCTACATTCAAGATGACGGCCAAACTACTTCCTTAGCAACCGCATTTTTTATCTCCCTTTTCATTAATGTTTTCTATAGACTGGAGTGTTTGATAATCTTACGGATTCATTATAAAATCATAAAAACACTATAAATAATTTATGGGCAATATTTTTTTTAAATTAAATGATTTTCAAATCATTTTGTCAATTACATATTCACGTCTTCAAGGTACCCGAACAATTACACTAGTAACGAACGAACTACACACACAATTTTAAGCAATAGGGTTGAACCAAAATTCGGCTTGGCTTAAAACTCGCCCGACACGTGATGCCGTTATGGTGATGAACAGACAACGCGTATACCTATAATAGTGTTCGGTATGATAAAATAAATATCAGGGTACTGTTTTATCAAACCGTTTACGCTAGCGTTTTTCGTTAATATTGCGTACGTCGATAACATTTGCGCAAATGCTTTTTACTAAGATAATTATTTTTTCTCATGTTCTGTCGTATGTTTTGGCGTAATTCAACGCAATGTCAGAATAACCGTAAATAGCAATTAAGAAGGTAGCGAGGAGCTTTAGCCACGCATTTTCGACCGTCACTTGTATTTATTAATAAAACAGGTTTAATCACTTGGCACATTTAAGTTGGCGATTTTTCAACGTGCGCGCCGATGATCGACGTAATTTGCCCGAGGGCATGAATTTCTAGTTGTTTATCCAGCCTGCTTCCAGTATTTCAAGATGGCTGACATAGCAACAAAACAATTTTTGTAATGATGAGAAAGAATGTTACCACTCAAAGGGTCAGGAAAACAATAATCCTGTACTGCTTGTTTGTATTGTTTTAATTCCCATTATTTTCAGTCATACGGAGACTACCAAGTAACTAATTATCTTGACACCGGGTGAACGCTCGAAGTTGTTAAAAATGGTCATAGTAAATATTCTTTAATAGCCAGCTCCGTGTAACTGCTGGTTCGCTTGGTGTCTTGGGCAGCACAAACGAATGAGACTTGGCTTATCCGAACTCGGGCATGAAATGTTGATATTGTTTTTAATGGCACCAGTACGCCTCATAGTGCTTTGTTGTTGGTGTACTTATAACTTTTAATGAGTGTATTTTGAAAAATGATAGCATCCATGGATATGAAACAACTCCACGTTCAAAATAAGAATATACGAAATGATAACTTCCGCGTAAGGTCTGCATCAAAGTACAAACAATTTAGTAACCAATCTTGAAATCATGAGCGACGTTATGACGGCAAAGGGCCGTACAATTGTTGTGAAAAGATTTATTCAGGCCAGGCTAACTTAACACGCCACAGGTATGTCGTTGACTGCGTTTCTTTTATTCCACTATGAAAAAGGTAGTATGTACGAAATTGGGGCGTTGATGGAAATATCCCCTGTTTAATAAGATGTGAAGAAACATCGCTTTATTTCAAAGCGGTCCTTTTATTGGATTTAAAGCCTATATTGCTTTAAGTTAACAGTTTGTTGACAGTACATCACTTTGTGACGAGAACGCTTACGCATATGACAGATGGGGCTTGACATGCACCTCTTGACCTGCATCACGGCCTTATAGGGGCTACTTGGATGTTTACAGCAGTTAATATATTTATGGTACTATATATAAAGTCTCCTCGCAAATTCTCAAACTGCATCATTAAACGAGGATGGAGCAGGCGTCTACAAAGGGTTCTTATAGTCTGTCCACCCGCTATACTTTTCATCAGTATCTCTTTTACCATTTGAAGATTGTTATAAATTAATTGTTGTTATGCACAGACAATTCTACCGAACAAGTATTTTGATCGATTCGCTTCTAATTCAATATGATACCTTTAAGCTAATGGGGTAACTAGGTCATTAAGCGTAGGCATTCCGCCTTTTGTTGGCTGAAACTTTTACATTCAGCTTTTTAACATCTGGAACTAGGGCTGATTAATTTTCTTTGTTGGCAGGGTGTTAGGCACTTCTTCGTTTTAGGGTTTCTTACAGCTAAACTAGGCATTATAGTCGTTTTGCTGTGGAAACTGGGTCATTCAGCTAGTAATTCAGTATTTTGGTTGCTGACATTAATAAATCATTATACTTTTCGACAGCTTGGACTTTAGGGTGTTTCATTTTTTGAACTTTTTCTTTGATCGCTTAGATAATTAAACCAACTGTTTTCTAGTATAAACAATATTCCCAGACCAAATTTCAGCTCAATCCGTCAATGTCTTGATCCCCCCTACCGAGTTGTAATTTTTACCCAAAGACTGCATGTAGGCATTTTTCACTCGAAAAAGGTTTCTTGTATAGCTAATTCCACCAACATTCTTTTGTTGTATTTATGTGAGATGAATGATATGAGGTTGTTTCAACCCATTTATGTCCATATTTTACTATAGAATGGTCCAAATTATATACTGGATCAGTTCATTTCATAGCAAAAAGTGGTGATTTTCTGAAAATTAGAGAAAATTTGAAATTTTCGAAGTTTTTCCTTTTGCAAACATCCCAGGTCCAAATCACGTTGCTCTTATAAAAAATCATCTAATTTTGGTCAGAACTGTCATGCTTTTGAATACTTTATGATGAACTTATTTGATTTTACAGGTATAATCAATGTATTATACTAAATTAACTATATATTAGAATGTGTCTTAAAACTTGAATGGCAATGGTGCACTCATGCCTTCTATAACAGTATACATATACTGTTCTAAAGGATAATTAAAAATGGACAGAGGAGGGGGGCTAGATTGAGTGATGAGTTGAGTGACAGGCACATAAATGCGACTTTCTATTCATAATGTATCATGACAGTATCACCTACATATATGGACAGGGTGCGATAAAAGAGAAAATCCCAAAGCCAGTGCTTACAGAATAATTGACGCAAGCGTTTAGCTATTGCATTCAACGAATTATGACAGGTTTCTCATACAATCTCCAAGAAATATTTATGATAAACTCCAAACATTTCAATATTTAGGTCATCGTTGATTCTATGCTCTGTAGCCACAAGGCATGCCTTTGGGCTGAGTGTTTCATTAAGGAAAATCTGTATTTTTCATTTCAAGTCATCAATTTAGACAGACTGAATATATTGGTCCACAATTGGTATATTTGATATTTTTAAAACAGTCAATGAGACATCTAGAGTAACTGACCCATTCACAAATCGAATATATATAAGGTGTGATTTGAGAAAATCATTGGATAGTATCTATGCATAACATGTCCAACAGAGTCTGAGCAATTTAAAAAAAGGTTCTATCAGGTACATGTTCACCCATTAGAATAGGCCTGAATGTTTCTCTCTCTCTCAGCTGCAAGAGCCTGAGATGCAAGTGACATTGGAGCGCACCATCTACCTCAAAATGACTTTGAAAGCACCAACCACCTTTAACTATATGAACTTATTAACAAGTACCTGTGTGACCACTCGCCTAAGATACCGGTCTGTGGCACTTTGTAATGCATTCGTAATTAAAGCACCTAGTGAGTTACACTATGTCAGATTGTTTTTGAAGCTTGCTATGCTGCCCAGTATAGCAATCACGAACCCTCTCACACTAAACTTGAAAGCATGCAATAAAGTTCTCGTTTCCATGGACATGGTTCCTTCAAGCCAGTATTTATGCAATTCCACCATGATTGGGCTTCGAGTTATGGGACCTGATGGCTACACACCCGTTGATGCTCCAATCGCACGCATAACTTTCATTCTACAACACCCTTGATATTCCTCGTCTTGTTTCGCAAGTCTGTGGCACCCGATGTCAAGCAATTTATGGCTCTTAACTTTATAGTCCCAGAGGTCACAAAATCTGACTTTCCAACTGGTATCATAACAGCAAATCCTCCAATTGATCTGCTAATTTGACTCGAGTCGTTGTTTCTTTTTTACGTTCTGGTAAGAATATGTGCCTTGCTCACAATGTTCTTGATCAGTGGAGAATATTAGAAAGCACAACAATGCGAGGTATTGTGTCAAACCTTAAAGTGGCGAGTGATTAATAAACAGTATATCGCCTTGAAGTTTCCACATTAAGACAAAACATCTGTTGCATGCTATTACTATTCGGACATAACTTGTAAATATAACAAAATGTTCGTGGATTGGATTCAATTATTTATCTCAGTAAATTACTTATGTTAAAAGAATGAACATTGATCCTGTGGACAGACATTCAGCTTTCACAAAATAATGAAAAGTCTACCGGTGACTTATGAAAGGGTACAGTACAGACAAAAGTCTAGACTTTTTAGCCAAGTCACCCTACGACTTATGGCCGATCATTTACGGTACATGTAAATTTTGTTTACTTATACATTCATGTAAAATCACATACGTACATTATAAAGTGTTTAAAAATATAACAGTTCTCAATTTTGGCCTTAAACATTGTAAATTGAGAATATCCGATAATCTCAAATTTTCTCTAATTTTCAGAAAAACTTTTTGCTATGAAATGAACTGGTCCAGTATATAATTTGGATCATTATATTATGAGAATTGGACATAAATGGGTTCAAACAACCTCAAGTCATTAATCTTACATAAATACATCAAAATAATGTTGGTGGAATTAGCTATAAAAGAAACCCTTTTCGAGTGAAAAATGCCTACATGCCGTCTTTCGGTCAAAATTTCAACTCGGTAGGGGGGATCAAGACATTGGTGGATTGAGCTGAAATTTGGTCTGGGAATATTGTTTATACTAGAGAACAGTTGGTTTAATTATCTAGGTGATCAGAGAAAAAGTTCAAAAAATGAAACACCCTATTGGACTTGGGAGGATCTTTGCTTGTTTAGTTGGGTTTGTATGTGTTTTATGTTTCCTGTGCTCGGTTAGTTAAGTTGAGTGCTGCCTTCCCTGTCTGACTTAATATATTTTTGGTTCCCATTTTGATTATGTTTTTGTTACATTCGTAAGATTCTCAAATATTGGTATTTTACCTACTGTTCGAATATCACAATAAATGAATTATTGCAAAACTTTTTATATTCCATGACATTGTATTTCGCAGATGTTCTACTCACGGGCTGGGAAAAACTGTAAATTGCCCTGAATGTCCTTACACTTGTTCAACTAAAGGTGATCTGATCAGACAAGGGAGCCAGCGTTCAAGTGTGTCACAATATATACGTGTATATCTATCCCTGGCGGCCCTCAGGGACCACTTGGATGTTTACAGCAACGAGAAAAGACACCTTTGCAAATGTGGAAAAACCTTTCGATATGCGTCTGGTCTTTCCAAACACAGGGCTTGCAAAAATACTGTTTTTAAAAAACACGAAGTTTTGTTTTATTTATTGGTGTTTTGTCATGTAATGATGCGACATGGAGCGATACTTTCAGCTGGAATGTTATCACATTGCTTCTAGTTACATAGGTTTAAGCAAATGTGATCAGAAAAAGGATTAAATAATTTAAAAAAAAAAGTTCAGATGTGCATAGTATAAACCTAGATAATTATTTGCTTATACATGTACATATTCAGTACTATTCTATAAATGTGTGTTGTTTATCGTAACAATAAGTATTGTATTAAGTATTTGATATATAACAGTGTTAAGAATATATATTTGTCCACTGTGAATAATGTTGTTGATGATTAACGTGGTGGTTTTTTTCATGTTAGTGATCATTTGAAAAAACATATGCCCCTACCCCTCTTAAATAGTGGTTATATGCTTAATGTTATGTGTTTATTGTTCGTTCTTATGTTAGCATTCCTAACAGACAGTAGTTTTTGTATGTATATGTAAAAAGCTGTTTTGCTGGTCTCCTGACAAGTCAACCTCTGACAATTTCAATTACATTTTGTCTGTGTGTTCTTTTTGTATGACTTATGTTGTTTTGTTCCTTTTAGTTTGGTTACTTTTGTAATGCATCTATTTGTGCTCTGCTATTTTTGCAGAGTGTTTTTGTTAGTCACAAGAGACCAGTAACATCCCCAGTTTCCCTACAAAGTTTAATATAATTATGTAAAATGTCAAATGGTGTGTTATACTAATCAGTTGCACATGTGATCTCATGTATATATGCTCCAATAATAAATCTGTGATTCATCATAATTCTGTGATAATTGTTGTGTTTATTTGTATTGAACGTTTACAAGAAGTAAACAAAGAACATCATTCGTTTGTCATGTTTTAATTACTACCATATCATTCATACTGTCCTTCATCAAACTGTTTTTAGTTTGCAGTTTTTTTGACAAGTTACACCTGACCTTGCACTTTCACATTGTTCTGATATTGATGTAACGTTTACAGTACTTGCTCTTAGTCGTTTGAAGGGTTAATCGAGATTTCTTTCGTGATATGTTTTCTTAAATACATACATAGAAAAACGAATTAGAAACGAATGAATTCAAGTTACTGTTGTTATCACATATCAACCCATTACTGGTGTGGTGTCGTAACATAGTAACTGGCTGTTTAGGGAACCTTTTATTTGGGTTGTTGCGATAGCCGAGTTTTCTAATTCCTTTCGTACTTCGCTTTGCTGTAAAGTATGAATTCGAGTCCCACTATATGTGCAAACTATTTAATGAGGGTGTCTCTGTTTTTGTACAAAACTATTGTTTTCCATGATCTATTGCGATTTCATAAAAAACCTTAACATTGTACATGTATACTCGTGAAACAGAGAGTAACTTAAAGCAATAAGAATACCGATCTCATTACTTACATTACATTACTAAAATCGGGATGGGTTAATAAAATTACCTTGTTAATACCGTTACTTTATGACGTCATATCATTCACAAAGAACGATTAATAGTTTTGAGTCCAAAAACTCTACCCAATATTACTGTTGATAATACCGGGAAGTTATATTTGTTATTGAATTGCTACGTGGAGTGTACCGTTTCAGTGGAAGTTATCATTTCTGTTGAAGCGTTTCCATGTGATCAAGAAAGGGCCGAATTTCAAAATAAGGTATAAATACAATTTGCAATGATGATAATGTACGTATCTTTGCTTGTTTAGTTGGGCATTGTGCCTTGTATGTGTTTTATGTTCCTGTGCTCGGTTGGTTCAGTTGGGCATTGTGCTTTGTGTGTTTTTAATGTTTTCTGTGCTCGGCTGGTTAGGTTGTGTGCTGCCTTCCCTGTCTGACTTAATATAATCTTTTTGCAAGAAAGTTGCAAACGTATAGATTACAAGACAAATTATAGTTATAACGTGGAATTTATCACACAATTGTATTCGACAAACGCTGTCTATCGGTAGGATTTTGAAGTGTTTGAGAAAAGTCCGTGTAATGAATAGCATATCAAAAGATTCGGTAGACTAATCTGCATATGCTGATATGTATGACAAGTAACAAGAATAAGCAGTTAAATACCTGATTTTATGTGTTCAGTCGAGGGTGTTTGGCGACCATTTTTTCATACTGTTAAAAGACACGGTATCATCCGAGCCTGATCTTCGGTACTCGATATGCTATGGAATCTCTGCATTCCACATATTTCCCAACATCGCACACTGTTTAACGCCTTTCGGTATTTGAGACAGACATTCGAAACATTGTGTCCTTATATGGTGGTCGACAAGAGAACATGTTCTTAAATTTTGAAACCCAAATGTCAAAAGTGCATAAAAAGAGAGAGCGGGTATGTTATCAAGCTATTGTTGTCTTTGGTCGAATGGTACTATTGGGTTTCTCTGCGACAAGGACTATGTTAAAAGTAGAGATCTTTATAACTTCATATCCGGCGTCTATAATGGTGTAATCAACTTCCCGGTAATTTGTTCGACGATTCTTGAAAATCTTAACTCGCTTTATTAATCCCCAGTCACGAAGTGGGAGGGGATTATGGGAATGGTCTCCGTCCGTGCGTCAGTCCGTCCGTCCGTGCGTCAGTCCGTCCGTCCGTTAGTCCGTGCGTCCGTCCGTTAGTCCGTCTGTCCGTCCGTAACAAAATCGTGTCTGGCCTCTAACTTTTTAATGCCTTGGCCGAATCGCATGAAACTCATACCAAATGTGTTACTAATAAAGACAACGTGTCGAAACCACATTCCAACCATGCCGGTTCAAGGTCAAGGTCACATTTTAAGGTCAAAGGTTTGAATCTTACATTTCGTGTTCGTTCCATAACTTTTTAATGCCCGGGCCGAATTGCATGAAACTCACACCAAATGTGTAACTAATAAAGACGACGTGCAGAACCCACATTCCAATCATGTCGGTTCAAGGTCAAGGTCACAATTCAAGGTCAAAGGTTTGAATCTTACATTTGTGTCCATTCCATAACTTTTTAATGCCTGGGCCGAATTGCATGAAACTCATACCAAATGTGTAACTAATGAAGACGACGTGCAGAACCCACATTCCAACCATGCCGGTTCAAGGGCAAGGTCACAGTTAAAAGGTCAAATGTTTGAACCTTACATTTCCCATCCACTCCTCTTTTAAACGCCTGGGCCAAATTGCATGAACTCATAGCAAATGTGTAACTAATAAAGACGACGTGCAGAATCCACATTCCAACCATGCCGGTTCAAGGTCAAGGTCACAACTCAAGGTCAAAGGTTTAAATCTTACATTTGTGTCCGTTCCATTACTTTTTAATGCCCGGGCGGAATTGCACGAAACTCATACCAAATGTGTACCTAATAAAGACAACGTGCAGAACCCATATCCCAACCATGTTTAATGCCTGGGTCGAATTGCATGAAACTGATTCAAAATATGAAACTAATGAAGACGACGTGCAGAACCCACATTCCACCCATGTCGGTTCAAGGGCACGGTCACAGTTGAAAGGTCAAAGGTTTGAACCTTACATTTCCCATCCACTCCTTTTTTTAACGCCTGGGCCAAATTGCATGAACTCATAGCAAATGTATAACTTATTGGACAATTCCACTGTTCATTATTGCGGCGGGGGATTATAGCCGTCTTTTGGACTGCCTTGTTAAATTTTAGACAGTATTATAGTGGTTCGATAATTCAATCAGATGATAGTTCCTTTTTGTCAATGAAGAATTTACCTTACGATAAAATTGTGTATAAATAGGTAAATAAAACATCAGTTGTTCGTGGAAGGAACATAAATATAATACATGATGGTAACATAATTGAGCTGTTTTCCTCTGATTATATATTTTGCCAGGCCATTATAACGTAACTGGCCCTCAAGTGAGGGCCGATTACTGATAACGGCCCGCTGAACAGAAATACGTGACGTAAAATGGTGCGCAATTGGCGTCGTCATAATTTGATTTCAAGTTTAAGAACAAATAACATTTTTCTAAAGCAAAAACAAACGCAGAAAGAGGAACAAACAATATTCTGTTTGGTTTAGGAAATTAGTGCTATGAATAGGAATTCACTATAAGCATTATTTATCTTTACAAAATTCAATTATTGTAGCGGGCGGGGTTTTTGATAATCATCCCTCGGTTCGCATAATCACCCTCGGGCTAAAGCCACTCTGGTGATCATGCTTCCTGCGGGCCGACTATCTTGACCGCGCCCTATAAAACCGTGTATTATACTCGAGTAATGATAAAGAATAATCGAATTTTGTTCAGATAAAATTCGGATATTCTCGTGTAATACAAGTGTACGAATATAAACCGATTTCACATTTAGGTTTCTTGTAAAGAAAATACAATGTAACTACAATGTAATAGGCCTGAATAAAATCTGAATTTCACGACCTAGAAGCTAGTTGGGGTGATATAATTATGTAGCAACGGCTAGACAGGGGACTGAAATTATTTTCCCTGGAGTAATTGTCTTAGTATTGCATCCAAGGCTTTCATACATAAGTCACCAAGACGCCAGTTTATTCTCATAAAGAACGCATTTCCCACGACTTGAGGGGTCGACTGCACTTTGTACTATACAATATTCTTAATTAACGCCTCGCCCATGACGTCATCAAAATAGCTAGACGTAGCCAATGGTGATTATCAATAAACAGAAAAACACAATTTACTTCTTACGTCTGTGGTTTACCACAGCATCTAGTTTAAGTAATGAAGATATAAATGGTCATTGGTATATCAGAATTGGTTTTACAAGGCAGGTAAGCAACTTTTCACTCATTGACCTTGAGACAAACCCTCCTTCAGGTTAAAATACTGGAACGGACGCGGATTTGATCATTCAATGATACTAGTAAATTCCAGTCAGTTAGACCAATGTTTTATTATGTTAAACAATGTAATATTCGAACTAAGTGATTACCTGACGTTTGAGGAATCTGTTTCGAATTCGCTGAAAGACAAATAATATAATCGATACCAATATCCCAGTGGACAAAATACAACACTGTCCAGGCCCCAATTCTACGAACAAAAATTAAGTTATTGCTTAGCTAAGGCAGCTAACAACCTCAGCTAAGCAATGACTTTAGTATTCTCGTGGAATTGGGGCCTGGTATCACATCAATCTCCAAAAAATATAAAGAGTTCGTTTTCCGCTAATTTGTAGATACGAGTGGTGATCAAGAATTAACGGGACATTTTCGTGTAACGTACAATTTGTTGCAAAGAGCAACAACACAGCAACAAATACAATATTCAGTCGGATACTGATTCCTTTATGCATGTGCATGTGGCGATAATAATAATTACAGCTGAATCACCCAGATTTATTTAATGCATGCACGTGATTTATAGAATTTAAACAAAACGAGTCCAACATTACACAACAATTATCTATTCAGCTTAGTTCTATTACCCCCTTTATCAATCCATGAAATGAGCGGCGTTAAAAGGATGTTTTATTTCACAGAATTCACCATTATCTGACTTAAAGAGAAATTAAAATCAAACTAAAACTACTACAGTAAACTCCCTCAAAACAGGACCCTGTCCGGACCGGTTCGAAAGTCCGGTTTTGTGGGAGGTCCGGTTTTAAGGGAGTTCTGTATCATGTACACTTGGATATGTTATCATAGGGAATATACTGTGTGTTACATGATACATGTTTACGTTACATGTACAGTGCAACCTTTGAAGAGCATCACTATTTAGGGAGCTGCAAATATTTCAATTCTAACATCGATGAGTACTCAAATTGCTCATTTTTTCATTGGCCATCAAAACTATCCAATGACATAGACAGTGCAATCTTACAAATCCCGAAATGCAAGTGTGAGCTAATTGGAGACATATTTCTGTTCCAGTAAATGTTTGTTGCAATACCTACCTCAAGAACAAAACATCAAATGGAAGGACCGTTTTCTAATTACGTTCGTAATTAGGCAATTATTTAATTTCATCGGTAAAACGGTACATTAATTTTTTTTGTTAATGTGAAATTTCCATAAGTTTTTACATATAACATAATGTTGATATATAACGTTGGCGTCTAGTTATACACGTGAGATGTACTACGAATACACACAAGTAATATCAAGACAGACCTAAAGGACATACAAAAATTGATATACATTGTATTCTGCGTTAAACATAGAAACGTATGCATAATTCCGCTGTGACTAGGTTTTTTTATATACGTTATCTTGGTTTATATATTATCATGATAATGGTATGTTATTAAAAAGTAAAACAACACATTTGATCGCATCGCTATAGTGCGTTCAAACATAAAATCGTCTGACAGGTAAACTTTCAATGGGTTCGATACCAAATTGTGTTCAAAGTGCATTCCGTAAATCATAGGCGCTGTAGTGTAATTGATACACACACTTCCTACAAGTTTTGATTTTATTCTGAGTTGTAGGTACGATCCCCATAATTTTATTGTTTTTTTTTTAAATTACATGTATCCATGTTACAAAGTCTTACATTATACTACAGCTTTAATGAATGATAATTTTATGTTGCAGTGAATATATAATATAATTGTATGATTATTGTACTGTAGATAAAATAAAATAATTGAAAAGATACTATTGATTGATGGTATGCATTATATTATATAAAACATTAGCACCCCCCTATTCTTTTGAATGGGATAGTTCCCTCATTAGTATTACTTATTGAACCGACATTAGAAGGATGTTCGTAAACAAACATGCCCTACCTTCTGGTATATAGATTGCACTAGGTCTTCGTATTTCAGCAAGGGAGTGACTACGGCGATATGGTCGATGTCTCCGTTTCGTTTTTTCGTGATCTTTCATTTCCGGTTCCTCCAGGCTTGATCGGCGAGTTTCCGGGGGTATTTCTTCTTCTAACGTGTACATGTCATCATACTCCAAGGTTTCAGAATCAGACAAATCTGTGAAATAACAAATCATTACTGAATCATTGGCAACAACTGATTAGCTCCGAATCACAACACTGTATAGAAATAATCCAACAACAGTTTTTGTTTAATGCATTATTACATTGGCAGTTACAAGGGGGACTGAACTTCTCCCGGGAATTTGTGCTTAAAATGTTGCTATCTTAAATTCTAGTTAGTATGGGACGCCATTGCTGCCTTCATTTGACTATTGTCGATGTGTGCAGTAAATTCATCAGTACGTTTTGTCCAACCTTCTTTACGTTTGGTATATTCGTCAGTATGTGCAGTAGTTACAGCATTTCGTGCAGTAGTCACATCTTTATGTGAAGTAGTGGCATCTTTGTGTCCAATAGAAGTTTTATGTTTTGTGTAATCTTCTTTATCATTTGCCATTATGTGTAGTAGTTAGAGCATTACATGCAGTAGTGGTATCTTTATGTCCAGTAAAATAAGCTTTATGTTTAGTGCAATCTTCTTTATGTTTGGTACATTCGTAATGTGCAGTACTTACAGCATCAAGAAGGTTCACGGATGGTAATCACTTGACTTCGTTTAGTATGTTTAACGAATAATGGCGGATATTTTGCCTCGGTAAGTACCTATTTTAGTCTTATATCCTACATATCAAAACTTCACATATCCTATCATACGTGCATTGCCCTTTTTCGAACGTTAGAAGTTAGTTTTACCTCATAATTTGAACCTATTTCGAGAACACTCATTCAATTTGATCAAGTGTCTTAGCGCAAGGCAGGTATGTCGCACGGATTGAATACAATTTTGCCAAATTATGGACACATAAGGTTTTCTGTGATAAAAGAGGTATAAAACTATATCAAATGTTTGATTATATCGTGAACGAAACCTGTACGGATTTTCTTAGTGTAATATTCGGAAGTATATTTCCATTTTACGTAAGTAGTACAGTGTATGCATAACGAACGTTTTTGTCATAGTATTTTTCACGTACACTTCTCGGGTATGTCTCAGTACGTCAATAGTTGGCTTACCATATTTATGTTTATGTGGTCAAAATATTTTTCAAAGAGATGTAAGAGTACACTTTCAATTTAGATTCCACCAATTCAAAAAAGACCATATAACCAATGGCTGATCCACAATCCAAGAAAACGTACTCTTAACGCTACTTTCTAAATAACCGGATAATTTGAATCGTTTTCTTAGAGGTCATATAACAATTCCTGCAATTTAACAATATTCTATATATTTTATTTTTTTGTATATATGCATTAAAAGTGAAGTATTTACATAATATTTACGAATCTTATAATAAGACGAAAGGATATGCTAACATTTATAACTAAAATATTGTGTTTTTTTCCTTCTCAAGACGCCCAAGCCTATCAGTCCGGGGACGCTAAACGAAGAAACGATTTGGTTTGGCCAAATGAATTTGGTCGATGAATATCAGACGTCACGTGTGGTCAGGGCGAATTGGAACAATGTGCCTGGGGCATGTTGCAATTTGATCTGACCAACATAACATGCTCATAAGTTATCTTGAATGCTCTTTAGTTATCTTTATAAACATAATTTGACATACAAAACATTTATAAAATGCGAATAATAGAAAGGATGTAGATCTAGAATATACTCATTGATCCAGGCATAGATGTTTAAGACATTATTAGGAAGGCCCACTGCATATAGAACGCAGCTGCTATGACATAAGTACTGTGTTAGGTACCACATAAAGCAATGTATATTAGTCTGTATCTCAGTGTTCGAAGAAATATATGGAAACTGTACCTAACTTTCGCAAGACACACCAAACACAATTAAGGTGGAACCACACTATAAACAAGACTGCGTTCAATAAACGCTTATGCCCCCATGGAAGCCTTGCCCATAAAAAGCCGAGTCAATCAGGGGCCATAATTCTGTAATAATGTTGGATAGTGTTACATGGCTCTGATAATGTAAGGGGCTTATGATAGTAAACAAATATGCCAAGTTCTAAGGCAACGCCATGATGGACATGATGTAAAACGAAACTGTCAATTTGGGTTAATCAAGAATTAGACGCTTAATAAGTCTAAGTCCAAAATAAGGTCAATGTGACGGTCAAAATGAGGTTAGGTGATATAGGTGTGTGGAGAATGTTCAAATACAACAACCATGCAAGTATGAAAGCTTTGTAGCAAGCCATATTAATGCTAGAAGAAACGGTCAATTTGGGTTAACCAAGAATTTGGCCCTCCAATAGGACTAAATCCAAATTAGGTCAAGGTGAAGGTTGAAATGGCGTCAAATGATACAGGTGTGTGGAGAGTGTTCATATAAAACATCCATGCAAGTATGGAAGCTTTGTAGCAAGCCATAATAATCCTAGAAGAAACGGTCAATTTGGGTTAACCAGGAATTTAACCCTTCAATAAGTCTAAGTCCAAAATTAAGTCAAGGTGAAGGTCAAAATGGGGTCAGGTGATACAGGCGTGTAGAGAGTGTTCATATACAACATCCATGCAAGTATGAAAGCTTTGTAGCAAGCCATAATAATGCTAGAAGAAACGGTCAATTTGGGTTAACCAAGAATTTAGCCCTTCAATAAGTCTAAGTCCAAAGTTAGGTCAAGGTGAAGGTCAAAATGAGGTTAGGTGATACAGGTGTGTGGAGAGTGTTCATATACAACATCCATGCAAGTATGGAAGCTTTGTAGCAAGCCATAATAATGCTAGAAGAAACTGTCAATTTGGGTTAACCAGGACGGACGGACGGACGGACGGACGAACGGACGAACGGACGGACGGACGGACAGGTGAATCACTATATGCCTCCCCATCTATCGATAGGGGGGCATAAAAAAGTTTCTAACCCATATACAAGTTTGGTATCATAGTAAACTTTGATTTATTCCCAATTCAATGTGGCGTCTTATATCTCCATGCGCGTTCCAATGACGTTACTATGACGTCGTGAAGTTACCATGGAAACACGTTTTGACGTCGTTCCGTGGAAGGCACAGGAAGGAAGAAATAGCACACACGGGGCTTTATCATTACACGACAGGTAATTAGTTGGTATCATTCGCACATTAGGTAATTGCAAATCTAGTCACGTTAATATATTTACACTTAATCTAATAACGTGCTAACAAAGTGGGAAAAACGTCGTGCCTGGCATTTTGGTGTTTTCAAAAATATCTGACGTTTCGACTAATTGCAAAAATTCCACCCGTCAAAAAATGTTTAAATTTTATTATGTTTAATTTTTGCATACCTGTGACAACATATCATAATTTGAAAAAAACTGACCTCGCGAAACTCGATAAATGCGTTTTTGAAGTTCGCGGGTATGTTCTTTAGGAATGACGTCATTATTATATTGCCTACGTTACTAGGAATGATAAGTTAATGCCCGGACAATCGGTGTTGATGAAAAACTAATTAACAGAAAGAAAAACGGGTAGCAACAAATTGCCACCATCCCTTGGTTCGTATATAACATATGAACGTGCTGCGACGAAGGGTACACATAATAATAACATTTTAAAACGTACATGTAACATGGGCTGGTCCTAGTCGACATCCTAATACTATAACGTTTCGTCATTTTTACATCTAAAATGTATCCTCTGTACAAACATATGCATTCTGCCATTTGTCATTGCAAATATTGTTGAACGAGAAACTAAGTTTTTTTATCTAATACTATAACTACAAATACATATTGAATTGCATATTACTAGGTTTCGTGTTCGAGCCATATCAACGTAGCGCCCGATTGCAGCTATTACGACATTCAGGGGATACTATCGTATGATCTCCGTGAGGTTATCGCAGACACGTCGTGCGGCACTCGTAGGGCCTTGTACGACTTCGTAGACGATGAAACCTGGCTGTTATAGCAGGTACTTTCAATATAATCAGAAGCATGGTATAATGATGATCAAATACCGGTATTACGGGTGGTATCGTACAACGGGAAAATGATACCACGGTAACCGGTAAACCGGTAATACCACAAAACTCTAATCTCGTGGGACTAGCATTTAAAACATTCGAACTTGCAGTTAAATTGTCTCGGACTTTTAATCCTATGATAAGTTTTCCAACAAGGAAAGTTATTTACGGATATAATAACTTTGCGAATGTTGATCATGGTACAGCATTAGTGACGCAATTTATCATTAAAACGTTAGTTTTACTACTTTACAAACAGGCATTGCGCTTTTAGATATATACACGTAGTTTAACAATTTTTACGTATGTATAAGTATATGATATACAAATGGAAGAGTATTACTGCATACGCGATAATAACACAACACTGTTTCGACCATAATATGATATATAACATTGCACAAACTTTGACCAAAATATTCATTTCCCACTGAAAATGAATTTTGAATCGACATTATCTAAACTAGTAATAGCGGACTATACGTTGGGCGAAGCCCAACGGATAAGATCCGGTTCACGTTAACACATGTCACGTGATTTGGTCAGAGTTTGAATTCACTAATGGATCTAAAAATTTGTGTTAAAATCCCGCACTGAAGCAAAGATACTAGAAAATGGCTGCCAATAGAATAACAAAAACATTTAAAATGCGATATTCGGCAGCTCATAAATATTTATTTTTATTTTTTAATGATGTTTAAAAATATTCCAAAAACTAGCGTAGGCCCCTGTATAGAAAAGAATAGATAATAATTTCCATGCTTGCACGCAACCAATCTTTTATATGGGGAGGGCTATTTCCTAAATGTTTGGACACAAAAAAGGCAGCCATTTTTTTGCCCGCTTCGGAAGGAAATTTTAACATTTTCAGTGCATAAACGATGCTACAAACTGTTATGAGACCCATGATTACTCTGAGATTACGAAGTAAGTCGAGCGGGAATCGTTCATATGCGCGAAATATCAACCAATCTTAAGAAAATCTAAAAAAAAAGACACATGTTTCGGTTAATTCCCATCGCAATGTTTGCAATACAATTAATTAAAGTCCGTTTCGGGTATTTACGTATCTGGACCGGACGGTGATAATCCACATCGTAGTTGTAGGTTATTGTAAAGAAAGTAAAACAAATGCATTTTCGTAATTCCTCGCCGAGATGTAATAAAAAATCCCTCAAAAATCGTCAAAAAATATTCGCGGGATAAAGGTCGCGAAAACTAATTACATGTTGTTGTTGTCGTTATTGGATACAATAAAACCCGCAATTTTCCGTCTAAATCTGTTTTATGTTGTGACGATTTGCAGGGTTTATTTAACAAAAAAAGGTGATTAAGATTAAAGATGTTTGATATTTAATCGTAATATGATTAATTGAAATGAAAATAGCCTTTTCTTTTGAACAAAAGTACTATCTGGTATGCTCATGCAACCCATTAAAAAAAGGTAAAATATCAAATAAGGCCTATTTGAAATTAGTTGTTATCTGTTATTATATTTAATTATTCCTTTTTTCAATTAGTTACCCCTGAATTAAGTAGACCTAGAATTAAACAAATTGAAAAACGTGTATTATCCACAGACTGATATATTTTCATTTTGAACAGGCTGACAAATGTTCATTCGGACTGACAAACGATAGCAGGTTTGTATCGTCTTTCGTTACTTTGTACCCAATATTTCGTATCAAACCGCTATCGAGCGCTTTCTTGTGCAACGAACCGCTTCGATAGGTTGCATAGACGTAGAAAAGCGCTCGGTAGCGCCTTTTGGAAACGGCTTGCTCCAGATTCGTAACCTCGTAACCAAACAATTTTTTGTGAAGTTATGCATCACCAAAAAATCCAGTACTAGATAAGCATGTTACAAATAATGTAGGACAACTGACATAGTCCGCTAAAAATATGCTGTGCATTAGTTCATATTACTTTAGTGAAGAACACTTAGAGTGTGCATCGGGTGTGCTTTCTGAGCTCTCACACCTCGGAGTCTGTACTAGCAGTATTCGCATGATTATTGCTCCTTGCTATTGGAAGCTGTATTCGAATAAAGTGTCAGTTCGAATACAATTCATTTTTCAAAAAATGCTATATCCTTTCCGCTACCATAGCGTACTAATGCAGACTTGCCGGGATGGCCATTTCGGCCTTCCGTAGTTTACGACCTAAATGCCGAAATTCGGGAATTTTGCTGTCATGGGTACACATGCATCCCAGACTAAAGGCCCAAGGTCGTGCACAGGTTTTTGGGCCCGCTTGTCCCCTTTAAAGAGGGCTTTGAACGCAGATTTCACAAACTAAACAAGGGGGTCAGGGTCAGTGCCATAGAGGGGCCAAAAGTACGTGACAACTGTCGAATTCTTCTCTATCTTTTAGCGCCGTATATTATATTTTCGAATCTCACTCTATGTTCAAACTGTTTACAGTTGTACTATTTGTGCCGTGAGGCGATAATAAAAGTCACCCCCGTTCATATAATAGTTGCTCAGAAATAGCGCGAAAAAACAATGAGTAAAAATACTCAAGTGCAATAACTTAAAGAAAATAAATAAAACCGGAGCATAACAAAATTAATATTAGGTAGTTACGAATACAGTGTCGTTGAAACTCATTCACTAGTTACTTACAGGGAACTAGCATGGACGGGCGGTCGGGTGGACGAAACGGCGACTTTATTATCCACATTATGTAACTACTGAAAACTGTACGTTTCCATTAAATTGGGACGTTCTTTATTTAGCAGTCATTGAACTTGCACACCTTGTCCTGTTTCAGAGTTTAGTTTGCATTGCATGCATGCAAATCCGTGCATAAATTATGGTCAGAGCTGCAGATATATACACTGGGGAGTTGTATTGGAATCATAGCATACATCTATCTCAATAAGACAGCGCTTACCGTTCGAACTCATAGTTCAAATATACCGTCCCTAATGCGGGTGCCCCTTGGCAATGTCTCTATTAAATCATGTACCATGGAATGTTATTTATCAAAGATTAACGAATATCGTCAGAAGGAATGGCGAAAAATATTTTTTTTGATATTATATTGAGTAACACGCGCGATACGATGGGTTTCTTTTTTGAATCATACTTTAGGGTAACGAATCAGTGTCGAGTAATCAATTCACTATATATTTTTTCGATAGCCTTGACTAATTTCTCTTATATATTGCCCTCAGTGGACGGCAGCACAGAAAAAATAATTGACGCTATGTAACGTCGTCAAAGTGAAAAATGACGTAATTTCTGTTCACACTATACAACTTTAAAACTATATTGATCGAGTTTCGCGAGGTCAATTTTTCTATGAATTTTATATTTTGTTACAGGTATGCAATATATTAACATAATAAAATTTAAACATTTTTTGACGGGTGGAATTTTTGCAATTGATCGAAACGTCATAATTTTTTGAAATCTGAAAAATGCCAGACTCGACGTTTTGTTCACTTTGTTAGCACGCTAGTAGATACATTATATATATTGCACAGGCCTAAGAAATTATATCACAAAATACAGGGTTTTGAAATTCCCCATCTTCCCGTCATTACTATATATAATAGACAGGTTGGCAACGCTTTTTTCCGGCCCCTACAGGAATCCACTATTTAACGCATCACCGGGCCGGGAAACGGTTGCAATCTGGTCTAGATGTATTTTACTACATGAAACAATCAATTTATCTACCATTTAACTTGTTATAAGTTATATTTCAGGTATTTCGTTTTTATATCGGTGGTTCAGATTCCATGACTGTCGGCCATTTGTTGACAAAATAATTCCCACTAAAATACGCATGGAACGAATGGGATGCGGCTATTTCGTAACCAGGCTTAATCGTAACCGTCCATTTCGGCTATTTCGTAATTGGTTTTAATTGTTTTGCATAACATTTTCATTACGCGTTTTATTTTATCACCACTGTCTATTACACTCAAACTGAAAACAGATTATGATAAGTACTACTCCAAATTTACTTAATTTAAACACAACATTTCACTCCATGGTGCCCAAATAATGACTTATTTATACGGAGGCACGGATTTCATGGTTACCAGTGAACAGGATTCAGAGCACCGACCTAGACACACAAAAGCTATAATTTTACGAATTTTTTATAAGCATTTTGACATTGTTCTTATTTTGTGTATGCTCTTTGATTTGGTGCAGATAAATTTTGAACTCGTATGCGCGAGTGCGCATGCGCCGATGATACTGTTAAGAAGCACGGATGTACGAGACAACAGGATAATGGCTCTTTCTTACATGGGCCTACACGCAACATAGAGCGGCTATTTAGTTCTGGGATTTAAAAGTAACTGACGATATTAAGCTAACTAGTCGAGCATCAATAGGCTCTATACCGTTTAAAAAAAATTTCATAACTTAACAGCGTACGCTTTATTTACGCTGTTAATAATAATTGTTATAAGAACGTACGGCAAATGTCCCATTTTCTCAAGTTACGTCTGAGAAAAATAATCATGAGATATAGGATAATGATACCTCGTCCCTAGTTAAAATTCGACCCCTCGCTCGGGTGAGATATCCTTATCCTACATCTCATGATGGAATTTTATATTCTGATTCGCAGAGTAAATTTCCGATTCGTAGAGATAATTGTGAATGATGATATATGAGAAAATATACAATTTGTATACTGTAATTACTCCAAATAGCCAGTAGGAAGATACATATAAAATCTCCGATGCACGAGCATAGAAAATTTCCGATTCGCAGGTACATATTACCGATTCGCCATCAGGTTAACGGAGAATTTCTGATATGCCAGCATACGATTTATATAAATTATGAATAGAAAGAGAAAATATATTATTTGAATTGATTCATGAGAAAATATACAAATATACAATTTGTGTAATGTTAATTACATTACAAAAATTGTATATTTGTACTAATTACTCTAAATTTTCGATTCGCCGGTATTTAGTTATAGATAAAAAATTTCCAATTCGCCAAATTACGATTTATCAATGGAATGACAAAGTATATTATTTAAATTATGAAATTAGAAATATACAATGTGTATTGTGTAATTACTCCAAATGACAAATGGAATCCGTAGAGTTGTACATATACATATACATCTGTTGTTCGTGTTTAGTAGAGTTAGTCTAGATGTTAAAACAAAACTATCCCTATTTGATGCACTAGTTGTACCTATCCTTCTGTACAGCAGTGAAGTATGGGGGCTTATAAATACAAGGAAATTGAAAAAATACATATTAAATTTTGTAAGCGAATTCTAGGAGTACGTAATTAAACATCTAATACTGCAGTGTTGGGTGAACTTGGTCGATTACCATTATCAGTAATATGCAAGGAACGAGCATTGAAATATTGGCTAAAAATACAAAATAATCCCAACTCTTTAATGTTTCAACTTTATAACGAACAGTGTTTGATATATGTAAGAACACATAACTGGGCCTCTAACATTACAACAATTTTAAATAATTTAGGGTATGGAAACATACATAATCTACATACTATAAACATAAATTACTATAACATATTGAAACAAAGAATGCGGGATCAATATACACAAACATGGAGTGATACCCTCAATTCCCAGTCAAAAATGTCTTACTACAAGAATTTCAAAACGGAGTATTAATTTGAAAAATACTTAGACCTAATAACAAATGACAATATTAGAAAAGAGTTTTCAAAATTTAAATAAGCGTCCCACAAATTAGAATAAAACATTGAAGACAGGCTGGAATAGCAAAGGTAAATCGAATATGTAAACTATGCTCCCACAATTCTATAGAATCGGAATACCATTTCTTTATGTGCTGTCAAACATATAATGAACTACGTTCGAAATTCATTATGCGTCCTGCATGGCCAACATTGAACAAGTTTTATAGCATTATGTCCAGCACAAATAATAAAATAAGTTAGCATTAAATAAAATTCCTTAGACCGCGATAAGCCACAAATAGGCAATCACAGCGTAGTATTGCCATCGTCTAAATCCCGTATTCAACACTTTTGCCCTGAATAACCTGTGATTTTGATTCTTTGTTGATTTGAGTAATAAGTACTGAATGCTATTCGATTGTTAGGATCAAATTGCTTGGTGCGAAGCAGACACTACTGCACAATCAACCATCGCTGACGATAATAACTGTCGTGTATACAAAGAAATATAACGGTGTCACTATATTTGTGTACAACATTATAAAAAAGTCTGACTTGAAACAAGCCGTCTCTTATATAATTCCTTTACAAATAAAGTCATGTCGAATAGTATTCATTAAGTATTTAAAACTACTTATTTTGTAATAATAAATAATGTTGTTTCAAAGTGAAATGTTAGCTCTTTTAGACAACCATCCGTGTTAAGCGTCTAATATTGCTAAGTGATAGAATACGGCCAGCTGGTACCGTGTATTCGTATTATTTAAGAGGCCATCGGTTTTAAGCGTCCAGCGTTGCCATGTCATTGTTTCTGTTTGAATATAGCATGAAAGTAACTAAGCTTCAACCCTAAAATGATACCTACCATATTATTTAATTTGACGGGGATGTTTAACGTGTCATTTTTACCTCCAATCGTTCTAATATAAATGTATATAAATGTATTGGCATTTTTTTCACTTACAAATGTCATATTATTTCTTCAATGATATTTTTCACATGTGTGCCAATTAAACATGAACAATTGTACATTCCCCGTATATACATGTATACTGTCAACAGATGCTGTGATTAACACGAACACATGTAATTTAAATATTAGTCGATTTTCTGAGCGAGTACTATAAGAAGTCCTTTCATAAAAACAAATATAATATTTGTAATATGTAATAAAGTCAGCATGAATATCATCGAACTTTGATCAAAACATAACAAACAAGGCATATATCGCAGTTTTATAAAGGATCAACGTTTTTGGTAGGCAATAAAATAACCCGAGCGAAGAGGACGAATGTATGCTGGGAATTCACAGTGGGTAATTAAATAAGTTAAAGAGAGATATTATGCGATATGTATCGGTAAAAAATGGAAAAAATAAATAGTATTTTTTACAAAAACATCAAAAATAATATATTTTCATAAACGAAGCCGTTCGCACACGGATGCTGTGATTTTTATTAAAATAGTAAACGACCTGACAGTGTAACGACTATTTCACATTCCTTCTCTATTCTATATGAATGGTAGTGACAATAAAACATTAAAAAGGACCAACATGCTTTTATTTTACTTTTCCAAATTAAGACTGCTTGAAAGATGAATAATTAAACTAAATCACCTCGTTTGTTACACATACACTAGTTCACTATGAAATTTATTAACGATATAATTTGTATTTAAAGTACAAGGGTCAGTCAAGAAAAACTGAGAGTTGGTAATTTAAGCCTTCAAAATCTGTTTGCAGTTGTACTTTCTATTATGCATCGTCAAATATTATATTCTGTGGATCTTCTGAAGAATTCTGTCATCAGATATAGGTTCATAAATATAGTTGCCAAGCAACCAAAGAACGTCACTATGAGGTATGCGAACGCATGTATGTGTAACATCTCTAAATTCTACTTCATGGTTGTTCATGGACATTGAAATATAAAAGCAGTTCAATATAATAATAATATATTTGAAGTCAGATTATGCTCCCAGTGGGGTTTGAACCCATGATTCTCAGGAATATGTCAATAGTATGTAAAACTCACGAACCTGTTCAAAATGCAGGTTTTTCATTACACATCTACTGCCTTAATATCAAACTTAACCTAGATTTTGTTGACATGACCATTGTGACCAAGTTTCATAAGATAAAGTCAAAATTGTGACCTCTAGTGAATACACAAGGTTTTTCTATGATTTGACCTAGTGACCCAGTTTTTGACCTCAGATGACCCATTATCGAAATTGGCCTAGAATTGTTGAGATGATCATTGTGACCAAGTTTCATGAAGATTAAGCCAAAAGTGTGACCCCTAGTGACTACTTAAGCCAATTGTTGACGGACGGACGGACGACGGACGAAGAGAGATCACAAAAGCTCACACTGACACTTTGTGAGCTAAAAAGAGCCATCTCATGATTCCCAGTTACCCAGTTACGTACGTGAGAAATGCTATGACAAAAATGTTCGTTATGGAAATATATTGCCGAATATTGCGCTAAGAAAATCCGTACAGGTTTCCTTCACGATATAATCAAACATTTAATATAGCCTCTTTTATAAAAGAAAACCCTATTTGACCATAATTTGGCAAACGTTTATACGATGCGTGCGGCATAACAGCCTTGTGCTGCTACTCTTGATCAAATTCAATGAGTGTTCTCGAAATCTGTTCAAGTTATGAGGTAAAACTAACTTCTAACGTTAAAAAAAGGCAATGCGACTATGATAGGCTATGTGAAGTTTTGATATAGAGGGTACAAGACATATAAAATGAAGAAAAATAGGTAATCACAGAGGCAAAATATCCGCCATTATTCGCTTAACATACTAAACGAAGTCATGTGATTGCCGCCCGTGAAGGTTGGACATAACGTACGGGTGAATGTACTGCACACATCGGCAATAGACATATGAATGCAGCAATGTCGTTCCATAATTTCAAGTTGCACGAGTTCGTCATATGATTAGGACAATCGTTAAGAAAATGCTTACACCCCTGGGCTAGTCGGACCTCTTCCTTTGGAAGACCTGGCAGGGTACCCTGTGAAAACTGATGGATCTGCGTATGTTATACGCGTTAGTTTAGTTTTTCTAGCCAGAACACTGTGTACACTGTGCTGGTTCCTTTAATATTGTGTTGTTATTTAAGATGCTGCGATTGTAAGTCACAAATTTAAGTTTTGCACCAAAGTAAGCACGATGAAAAACTGATTTTGGGGTATGTTCTGTGCCTGTCCGTTTCTGTCCGACTTCAAATTGGTTGTGCATGTATGTACATGTATAATTATAGTGCTTAATACATATCAAAAGTACGAATTAGCGTATCCAACTTTCCTTGCCGTTAAGCGACATGTAAAATTCGCAATACAAAACTATCTTCCTTATCAAAGGGAAACAAAATGTAACTGAATAATGCTAGATTTTGATACGAGTTTCGTTCGTTCGTTCATTAGAACTGAACTAATATGGCTATATTTATATAAATGGTATACAATAAGTCATGTTTTCAATGGAAGAATACTATACATGTACATTTGTACTATGCACTGGTCTGAGAAGACATCACAACGCGTTGTAAATACTTTTGTGTCTGTTTGAACCAGCAATCTGTTAATAAGGACTAATCAAGGACTAATGCCAGATAATTGACAAAACCGTAGTTCGTGTTGCTTGAGGACTGGCGACTTTGAATGATTTGGAGACAGTTTCTCGTAGCAGTGGTATGCGACGCTGCTCTTGAAACAATAGTACAGTAGTAAATAATGCCTTACGTTATATATGTGGAGTATAATATCATCGTAAAAGAGAGATTGTTGGTTTTCACTCATTGGACTAGCATAATGAATAACATATAATAACGACTGGTGGAGTATTACGCGCGTGGACTGGCCATACTTATACATGATACGGAATATCACTGCAGTGTGTTGATCCGTTGGGCCGTATTACCTCGAGATGCTTGTGTAATGCCGTATCTCGCGAGACCGCTAGGTCAAGAGAGATGCGGTATGGCGTAAGCAACAAGAGGTAATACGGCTTAACGGATCAACTCAATTGCAGTAATATTCCTTTTATTACGAGGGGTGTTCCAGAAATAATAGGACTTTTCTCATAACTTCCTACTCAACAATTAAATTTTAATGAAATTTATATCATATGTGTAGCATTTCATGCTCTATATAATGGCAGCAACAGATGCTCGTTGTTCTTGGTGATGCTTATACCAATCGTTGTCATAGAAACCATGTAACGCACAGGCGGGTCACACTGTAAATTTTCATTATTAACCATACTAAACACGGGAATATCTCAGGAACCACTGAATAAATAATAAATAGTATTGGCAAACTATGTGACATTACATTGATGTTACTGACGAGTGCTTGCAAACTTACGAAGCAATCACTGTTTGTTTATGATCACGACTGAGTAAACAAGTGTATATATTCAAGCGCGTCATGGACGAAACGACGTCAACGTCAAAAACCAAAAACCGCGCGATTCTTAAAGTATGTTATAATTTGGAAAAAACGACAATACAAACCATTGAAATAATTAAATAAGCTTAATGTAATGGCATTCAACATCCATTCGTAATCTGTTGGCACAAATTGTTCACAGACGGCGGAGGTATAAACTAACAAGTGAACTCAGGTCATGTCCCAGAAAAGATAGTTTGACGTTGACAGACACCGTTCGTACACTGAGAGACGCTTCAAGGTAAGAGCAATTTCTAACATCACTGTAACTCATATTTTTGGAATAGTGGTACAGAGACATATATAAACAATGGGAACAGTAACATCATATCTGTTTTGAAAGTCAGGGTGACAATATGTACAAATTACTTAGGGTGTCTCTCGGCCAAAATCATGTGTTTGAAGGGCGACGTCATCATAACGTCACGGCACGACCCGCCCCAATGGTACATGGTATATTTAATGTTTAATATATTTTTTATTGTTCAACCAATTGCTTAAATATTTCGCATGTTTGTCAGTGAAAGATAAAATTTTATTTACAGCAAATTAGTGTTCTAAATTTCTCATTTACGCGCTGCTATTAAAAAAGTCCTATTATTTCTGGAACACCCTACGTATATACCTACAAAAGTGAAAAAGGCACTATGCGTTAAATGTGTACACCTATTTTCGGGGGGTAATTGAGGGAGGGTTTGTGTTATTTGTATAATATTTACATGTATATAAACTATATATGCTTTCTTTGTATATTTTATTGCTCATTTATATGAGATGTCTTCAGTGCAATGGTACAGCACTTTTTAACGTGTATTGACATGATAAAAGTGTTATATAGATATGGTATAATAATAATAATAATTTAAATTGCAAAAATTGAAATAAAAAGCATTTCAATTTCCATTTTAATACAATGTAGCTTCTCGAAAGGTCAGTCAGCGTGCGTTGTCCCATGACATTTTGCCATAAACGGAATTTGTTGTAAACGGTAAAGAAAATAGTTCCAAAATAGTTCTGAATCATCACAGCGGATGAATATTTTCTCTTGTTTCCGATATACCGGCTTTGTTGATATTGCCAGTAGCAAATATAATTTATATTCGTCTAAGGAAGATCCTGTCAAATAACGATATGTAGGTAATGATGGTGATTTTGTCTAAAAGATTCGTAATTATGACGTCATTATATCTATTGTTGGAATTGCTTTTATGTTACCCAATATTGTCAGCGACAGTTGAAAAATAACGCTTCCTGTCTCTAGTAATGACGAAATATTATGACACATTAATTGTCAGAAAGGGAAGAATAATGCCATGTTTGTTTTTTAAAAGCCTGATTTATTTTTTACTCATTTCCCTTTATCATAATCTTTAAACACATAACAATTGCTTTTGAAAGTTTTCCTCCAACTCCATGATAAAGCGAACTCAGTGAACCAATGCTAACTTATTAGACTAATGCTAACTCAATTGATTTATGCTAAATTGTAGACTAATGCTAACTCGATAGAATAATACTAACTCAGTGGTCTGATGCTAAACTCGGTGGATTAATGCTAACTCGGTTGACTAAGGCTAACTCGATGGAAAAATGATAATTTTGTGAACGTATGCTAATTCGATTGGTCAATGCTAACTTTCTGGACTAATGCTAACTCGGTGGATTAATGCTTTGGCACTGGAACTTTCAGTTGGTCGTCATAAATGCTATTGATTTTGAACAAAGTCGAGAATCATTATCAATGAATCATTTTAGCGCGTCTTAGAATAAGCATGTGAACATAAATTCGCGGCATGCATTTTTATAAATTCGGGTCATGTAAAATGTCCACCTTATAAAACACTCCAAAAAGGGATTGTGAGAATTCATTTTAAACACAAATTTCTCTGGTATATTAGATCTGTATTAACAGCTTTATGCACAACAACAAAACATATAGTGTCAGCCTATGTAACGCGTAATGCCTAACTGAAACTAAATTCTTCGCCGTTAAT
This sequence comes from Spisula solida, assembly GCA_947247005.1. NCBI lineage: Eukaryota > Metazoa > Mollusca > Bivalvia > Venerida > Mactridae > Spisula > Spisula solida. The sequence continues at coordinate 38,731,888 of OX365945.1, forward strand.
TATAATTCAGAGAAGGCATACCAATGTATCCGTCAATGATTCGTTTAGCTTCACACATTCGCCATAAACACTGACTTTTATCTTCAGGAAAGTTAATTTACGAAACCTGAATTAAACAGTGAATTCAGCAGATAAAAGGACATCATTCAAATTAATGATTGTTATTTCCTCGGCAAGGATGGTCTAGATTGGGCTGTTTTCAATGGATTATGGTGATTTTTCAGTGAAAATAACAGTGAAATTACCACTTTGTTATTTTCACTGTTTTAGACGCTGGTTCTATTACCATACAAAAAAGGAAACGTAACGTCCTTTTTTCAATTAAGCCAGAAAAAAACCCAGAAAATGTGTTGCTCTTTGGTGAAATACCTTGTTTTATTTCACTCGTGATCACAGAAAATTCAATTTTAACTCGTGGCTAAATATTGATTTATGTGATCACTCGGTGAAATAAATTCCGATCTTACACCAAAATCAACAAATATCCTCTATACAATACACAATACAACCTCTACAGAGCAACATGCACTCAGTCATTTACAAACTAGCCCAGTAAGTATAGCGCTAGAATGTCACTTGTCAGACTAATGTTTCCAGGATTCCATTCACTTAACGTAGCATGCTGATGTCAAAAACGAGGCAATACAATATTTCCAGAGTTACAAAATAACATGTACTACTGTCATGTAGAGTCTACCCAGGCATGACGTTTACGCACAAAATTGGTGTCTAAAAACGTTGCGTCAAAAACGCAGTCATCGTCGACGTTTGCGTAATCACAGTGACGACGTGTATCAGTTGTTTGTAAACTTTGGGGTAAATAACATAGTTACTAGATTGAGGGTTTTTTTACTTAGCGTCAACGGTACTCTCCATATATTTTGCTTAATGGTAAGTACACCATTGTACTTCAGGATAATGGCATTATTCGGCATGAAAGAAGATGGTGAAAAAAACTACGTTGACTGTTTCTATATTACCTGGACTTATAAAAACATTCTATTCATCACAAGTGCACATCTTCGGATAGTTATTGTTCTCTGTCTAGTTTATTGAGGTGTACCTACTCTGGTAATTGAATGGTACATTTTAGGACAGAATCTCAATCTTATACCTGTTATGTTGATGTTATGGGTTATGAAGTTAGTCGTGTGATAGATTCTCTACGAGGACAATTTCTGAAGTTTACGTCTATGTTTTTTTCTAGTATTGACATTTTCTTTTTCGATGTTATGACACATTTTTAAACAAAATAAGACCTGCATATGGCACTTTTTCTTTTTACATATTGCATATTAAAATATCAACATTATTCCTGTATTAGAAATATACTGGATTACATCAAATAATCGGAATTGGTATCGAATAAAGCTTTATTTTTGTTGACAATGGCCGATACTACTAACAATAATAATGTACTCTTACTTATCATGATTATACAATATACATGTAACAATTTTTTGGCTAATACAGGTCAGTCGATCAGTATGTTATGAAATGAATTCTGTTAAAATGACTAAAAGCCTAAAAATCGTCGTGTGGGACATTTTACTGGACAAGTATAATGTTGTATTGACTTTAACAGCAAGTCGAAAATATTCAACCATTTAATACAACAACAAAAATAAAATAATACAATGGTGCGTATTAGCGCTATCTGAAGCGTTATACGAGGGGTGATCGCGAAGTTCGTATAATTTGCTTATAAATTATTTATTTTTAGTTAAATATGGATGAAACTTCACTATCTGGATGAACAACATGATTGAAGTTGAAATATAGAACGGAATAAAAATCCGCCAAGTTATGCGACTTTTAACGGTACCCTTGGCAACGTTACTACACGTGGTTGCCGCACACCAAAAGTGCTACATTTTCATCCTTCGTTCTCCTGAAACAATGCCGTTTTTAAAGTCTTATGTGTGACTAAAATTCACGCAAATATAACACATCATACGTCGACGTCATGAGGTCAATTCCATAAAATATAATGTTGTTTACTACATCCGCTATCAAATTAGCACTGTGTTTATCTGAACAGATAGTGAAACGGAAACAACGTTATGACGTCAACGGGTGACACTGAATTGAGGCGCGTTACAGAATGTTGCGTGGGAATATGAAAACACACTGACTTAAACAAATGAAAAGATGAAAATGTGCGATAATTTAAAACGTATAGTCCGGCAGTTACCAACAAACAACACAGAAGATTCAAAGTACACAGAAGATCGACTGAAGTCAACAATAGAGAAAGGTTGCCATCGACAGTGATTCCGTGTGTACGTGAAAAGTGCGAGGAATCATCCGAAAAGACAGACGAAAACCCATTAGACTGATAGTCAGCGAGCTCGAGAAATCTCATTTAATTATGTTTGAGTTCTGTACGAAAGAGCCAGGTATGCCGAAAATCAGACATTCGTAGCCTTGTGTTGTGACTTCGTGGGAAAAGTGGACCTACATTGCGTTTAACGTTATGTGACGTCGTTTAGTTTTCTGGTGTGCGGCGTCTATGCAAAGTGACTGTTAAGGAATCGTCGTAACTATGTAACTGTTTGATGTATTTTTCTAATTTTTATTAGAGAGTTTGATAATGCATAGAAGATTGTGATGGAATTATTTATTATTCCTTATGAGCAAAACAAATCGATTCACAACAAAATTGCATGAACTTCCCGATCAACCCTCGTACAATGTCTATGCCGTGAAACAACGACGAAAATGACTATTTTCCTTGTATTGGATATTTTAAATAACGTAAAACGAAATGTATATGAACGCATCATTTTTAGAAATAATTATTACATAAAGCAACTACATATTTTACCATTTTGTAATATTTTGTCAATTTTCCTCACACGAATGCAGGATTCTGATTATCTTCAATTGACAATTGCTGTATTAAAATGTCGTTAAAATGACGTAAAAACGTTCATGGGACATAAGTCTTGTTTTCTTTTATACACAATTTTCAGGCACTACGGTTAATATATATACCATTTGTTTATCACAAATTAAATGCGTATGTTTTCAAAATCGACTTCAAAGGTCAAATACGACGAAAATTAAAATATTAAACATAACAACGAATTTCCATGGATATATATCCTATAAAACACTTGGTGTAATTGTTTTCAGCATAATTTCAATGCATAAGATGATTTTTTAAACGGTCAAATTGTCAAAAGGACAACGTAAATCTTGATTTTGAGACCGTGTGACGTTATCGATGCACACATGTAGAAATGTTCCACTTCAGATAAGTAAATTCCAGTGGCCACTATCGATTGTTTATTGGATTAAATTCGTGATCAGAGACGGTAATGCCTTAAATGTGCCGGTTTATATATGATCTTGACATATGTGTATAAAAATATACATTTCTAAACCACTTAATGAATATCTCCATACGGAATTATGTCGAATGTTTACAGAAACCTGTATATTATCTGAGTCTTTATTTTGATACGTTCCTGAATTAATTAACACAGCGGTCGGTATATCATATAATATTATAAAGCTTTTGTAATATTCCTTGATGAATTATTAATAAAATATAATTAAATCGTTTCTTCAAGGGTAAATATGATTCGCGAGAAAGGGTTCGAGCCAGGGAAATTTTGACGAGTGAATAATTGTGCCACGCAAGTCAGAAAAAAAGTTGAAGTAAACTTACCGACCTTTTCAATAATTAGTGGATGCCGAGTTAATCCTAATTTATTATTTCCATTGTGAATATAAATTCCATTTGTTTTATAAGAGAGTAAATTCATTTGGTACATTTTTTTCAACAACATCCAACATAGAAAAATCGGAACAGATATGCCTGAAATGTCGTAATTTGGAAATGTATAATTTCATTGCACATAAATAAAACGTTATCGGCGAAATTCTTTATTTCTTAATTGTTTATTGATCATATTGTCACGTAGTGTATTTTGTATACAGCATCATTCACAGTCAAGCGACAGAAAACCCCCCAATTAATTAGAGATTAATAACTGGATGCGCTGTGGCATTGCATGATAATATCCCCGGCACGACGATAATGGCTCGAGGGCGCTAGCCCGAGTGCAATTATCAAGCGCCGGGGATATTATCATTCAAGGCCACAGCGCGCCCATTTATTGAACTGTTTAATATACATGTTCCAGCAAAGGAAATATATGAAAGCGGTCAATGTCAACATCTTACATAACAGTATGGAATAAAAGTTACACGTCTGTATTCGTCAATTGATACGAAAGAACATTCGAAACAACGAGAAATAGCACGGTGAAATTCTCATTCCGAGGCAAAATATAATTAAAATTTAACGGTCAATTAAATATGAGCCAATCTCCAAGAAAACCTGCTATTTTGACAAATATATTGGTTTTAAGATTTTCCATAGTGTCACGGGATTATGTAAATTAAGCAAATTGCATAAGAAATTATCTTAATATCTTCAGTTTGAAGGGAATTACGGCTGTTGTTGTAGAGTCCCTATTCGGAGCTTTTTGTGTGACGTCGCAAACGTCATTCAAACGTTATTCGACGTAACTGAAACAAGTGTTACACCATTTGATCAATTCGTGACATAAACTGGTCAAAATAGTACCATATTTTTATAATTATGTTTCTCTTTTCAAACTATGTATCAAAATCGAAATTGTTTGCATTCAGAGAAAGGCTACTACTGTTTTAAACAACTAAGTCCTCGTTTTTCTCAATCGGAGTACTTTTCTGAAATTGGTCACCATAGCAACGACGTATGTGATTTTGACATACTTAATGGGAAAAATTAAAGCAAAGATATAGTACTGTATGGGCCAATTACTTACAAAAGAATCAATAGATATGTATTTTTCCTTATTTTAGAGCTTTTCAAAACCTTGTTACATATAGTAATTACATAATGTCAATATAGCAGGTTTTCCTTGAGACTGGCTCATATTAAGTATTTTTAGTAAAATAAAGAAATATTCCTTAATTTATTTGGCCTAGCCGTCAAGCGACGTGTATGTACAATAGGAGCCGTACGTTTAACGTAAATTCCGCGTAAATAACGTCAAGTCGCGCGTGCGCACGATCGCAGGGCAATCAATGATCACGTGATCGATAATATCCCCGGGGATATTATCAGTTTTAAACGTTTTGATGATAATATCCCCGGTGGGGCGATAATACAGGTTTTGGCAAGGTAAAATTGTTACTATATATAGTAACAGGTGTATTAATAACAATTAATAATGTTGTGTTCATTCATATGAGTTAAAACTTCAATTACAATATACAACTAAGAATATGAATTTTACTAAATCTTAGTTATTTTTAAAAAGTATCACAGTTTATTAAAGTACATCTAATTGGTGCTCTATTTATGCGTTTCATGCACTAACTCAACTGCTCATAACGGCTATAATTTCAATTCATGACGTAATTGATTGGCTGATACAAAATTGTCTTGTAATAAATTAGACACGCCCCTGCACCTGCGTGACCTGTCACCACCAGCAACCCAGACATCGAACACCGTGTGATCTTTATGTTCTTTGAACATGAAATAGACCGCGCGCTTTTGGCGGCACTTGCATCATCAAATATGTGTCGGTATTTCACTAATGATTTTTCTTCAAATGGCAGCCGGTCTGTTTGAAACATGTACACGATCTAGAATTTTTTATGAATTGGCATGTCTAAAAGGTAATTTAGGCCGACATTGTAGATATTTTCAAACGCAAATAAGCACGTGTTTGAAATAACATACACAAGTTATTTCGTGATCAGTAATGTTCAGGAATTAAATAATCGCTAATTGATATTACGTATATTGTATTTACCCTCAGTGGAAATCGCTACATGCAAGTGTCATTGGACATGTTCTCTGGAATTCACGATGATCGGCCCTGGTAAGGTCACATTTCGATTACAACCTTATATTCAGCTACAAGTCTCGATTATCTCAGGATATCAATTTCAGAGCATTTATCCTGGGTCTTGGTCCAACTGAGCATTATATGCCTCGGCGATGTACTGGCGATGTAAATTAATGAGCTTCGGGAGGCATCGGGAACAGATTCCTCGTTGCCGATGGGTAGCTTGGGGGGGGGGGAGTCATGAAAATTTTGCAAATCGGGAGGAATCGTGACGAGTCGGAGGGATCGGGAATCCAGAAGTTTTCCTGACTTTGTGCGTCGGTCCAACTACCTTGGGGATATCTCGGGGAGGCATCCCCGCAGCAATGACCGGGGATGCTTCCGCGATAAAAACTTATTTCACGAGGATTCCCAGAGGATTCTCCGACACATCGGCGAAGTTTTGCGGAAGTTTCAAGACTTTAGTGATATTTAAATGATAGGCGAACATTCGGCGACAAATTCGCAGTCTTGGGATTTAAATTCCAAATTTCGTTAGTATTTATCGGGGATTATTCGGGGGTACCGGGAGGCATCGAGAGAACTCCCGATGTGTTCCCGAGGTTATACGTCGATCCCACTACGTCGGGTTGTACTCCCGATGACACAGACAATTAGGAGCTTTGGGGATAGGTTCTGCAATAGCATCGGGAGCATCGGGAGCATCGGGGAAACTATGTGTAAATGCTCATCGTCAATGAGGAATTCCTCGGGGTGACCTAGGCCTTGATACTAGAATGCAGTTACTTCGTGTATGATCTCTTTAGATATTTATCGACCTTCCTCGAATAGTCAGTTAATTATAATGAAATACTATTAACCATATATGACATTATAAAACACATAAATGCACAACTAAATAATAGACTCTTCATCGAGTTAGAAACATTTACACTTTTTATACTTTCTTCTTCTTCCAGTTTAGTACAGGTCCCACTCGAGATCTGGGGCAATATCGTACTGTTTATACTTGGTTTGTCATCAGTCTATTATTATAATGTTTCGCTCGTAACAACACCATTTACATGACTCGCGTATTGTATACGACTATACACTTGAATAAGGTATAAAATAATTTTCGATGGATGCATAGCGATTAAGAAATATTCGCACATTTTTGTATCCAACCTTATATTGTACCAATTAACTGTTAAGTCTTAATTCAACATCAAATGGGGCAGATACAAATAATTAGACTATCAATCTTGGGCTATTTCGAATATATATTATGTCAAAATTTTGACATAATACATATTCAAAATAGCCCAAGATTTAAATGAGCACTAGTAGTTTACAACAGTGTCAATGCCTCTGTGATAATAGTTGTGCATCGATGACGCCACAAACCAAGTGAAGTAACCCGGGTTGTTTTGTTCACAATATACGACAACCGAGGTATGAAAATGCCGTTTATTACGTTTTTCAGCATACCTTAAGTTAAAAAACTTTTTTATTCTCTTATAAATACCATATACTTAATGAAAAGCCAAAAATAAAATCCGTCGTATTTGACCTTTAATGAACTTTTACCGTTTGAAATTGGATCTTTATAAAACTTGTTTTCAAAAGGTATTGTGGTATACCGCCAATTGTGACGTAATTATAAAGTTGGGACAATTCCAAGGTTACGAGTTTATAAATAAAAGTCATAGGCATTATTGTAAGGATATATATACTGAAAAAATAAAGTTTTTCAGGGTACTAATATTTTTACTTGTATGGCGATGTATGCATACGTGGTGTAATTAACATATCGGTCATGACTTAAGTATCAACATTTCAGTGGTCAATTTGTGTTTTCGTGGTTTTGTGAAGCCATGTCGTCATTTATAAAGGAAGCACGTGTAACACGTGCAGGAGGAAATCTGACCCGTGTAATGGATAAAAACAAGCACGACCTTGTCAGGATTATGCCACAACCAAATAAGCTGGTGTAAAAATTGTAAAATAGTCAACGGTTCGAGGTCCAGGAATGATAGTGAACGACGTCAAATGGCTATTTGAATGTTGAATGATGTCACGAAGGCAAGAGACAAAGCAATACATTCCAATGATAATTGATAGATCATTAGTTGCCTAAAGACTAAATTTTCGCTAAGAGGAATCGTCAAAGGTGGGTCATGTTCAAACAGACTAACAATAGCTACGTCACAAGAAGGATTGCAGTGACGTCAATGCCTTACAGATTATTGTGAAGTCGCCAGCTAGCTGTTCATGTCAGGAATGCAAACGGAACTGTTTTTTTTATAAAATCGACCGGAATAGACAACCCGTCGCTATAATTGATTGACGCCATGCTGACGTTGGAAAACCGTTAACGCGACGTCATTGATAAGGTTGGTTTGCCTGGTTTATCGCATAACGACTCGTAGGCAATAAAATTACCATCTCCGTATGGATTAAACCAATGTTCTCGAGAGTGGAGGAGATGGGGAACAAAATGCCATCCAAGGTGCATGACCTTGAGCAAACATCGGACACAAATGGTAAAACACCCCCTAACCGTTGTTTTAAAGCTTCGTAACATCAGGAGACAAACATGTTCGACGGTAATGACTCCGTAAGGAGAGCATAATCGACATCACATTTCTTGTGATTTTTCTAATTGGCCCCTATCTCCTTACAAGTGACGAATTTCCGTCAGGATAAACATTTCCTTCAACTTTTTAAGTAAACAGTTGAATTCAAATGGAATGAACTGATCTTAAGATTGAAAAACTTTCCTTTTGTAAAATTTCATGCAACTTCACAAAAACAAATAAAATAGTCTAAAAGTATATAAGATACTAATACATTAAAACTATAGTAGTCTTATATTTATTAATGATAGCTAAAATGTGTTTTCTTCTATTCTTGCATTGGTCATATTTTTGTCATCTGATGATGGTTTCCTAAAATCATCGACAAACGCTTATTATTTGCATATGATGTTCGCGGACATGATGTCACGTCGTTAGGTCATCGTGATAAAAATACAAAATATCGATACAGCATGTTTATGCACTCCGCTGTATTGCTATTGACGCAACGTGTGACACCGGTTTTTGACGTCACTTTCTTTTTAAAACGTATACATTTCTTATACCAAACGATATTTTGTAAGTATGAACATAAGAATTAAGCCACATTTATGCTATTTCCGTCGTTATACAGGACTTGATATTAGTGCGTTACTTACATGAATTAGACATACTAATTCCATGCATTACATTCGATTTATCGAAAAGACACCAGTTTCGTGCGTAACGTCCATATTATCCTGACACTGTACATCAAGCGCGTGTTGCTCTGTCGTCCAGTCTTGTCGTTTCATTATCATGGTAATAGTGTTTAATGTCCTTGTCATTTTTGTTTTACCTATGTTTAACATTTTACTGCTTTTTGTTGAGGTTTGGTCAGGAAATTTCTCATTTGTGAATGTAACCAACCCGATTCATATCTGCCATTTGAAATGTTGATACCTGAATGACACTGCTAGGCAACACACCCATTCTCTATTTAGTGATTCCATTTCGTGATTTGTCTTATGTACAAAAATCTGCACACTCATATAATGGTTAAGTCGTGTTATTTAAGCACTTATTTGTGGTCGTGTATTGTGGTCGTGTATTGTCAAAATTGTGATGACGTTTATTGCTGCAGGATACTAATCCTGTATATAGAGGACATTAACCTTGGTGAAACATGAACCGCTTGGAATGTTTATCAGATTAGTTAATTAGTTTTATCCATTTTCACACGAACACCCGCTACATTGATGCGTGTAATCAGTGTCAAATCAGGATTTTGTCCACATGTATTAATATAGTCGACCACTTAAGAAAATCGAAAATGTACATTTATGACGTGTTCATTACATTATAAAATACGTGTGGGAAATATGAAACGTCAAGATACGCGTCGTGATTAAGCTGACAATCACAGACAACTAAATGCCGTTATATTTATTTCCTAATACATATTAGGGATGGACTAGTGTAGCATAATTACACGGAAACAATGTATCCTCATTTCCTGATCAGACATTACGTTTATGTCATCACTTCTGTCGTTGTGACATTATTAGACGCTGGTTTGTTTGAACAGACTGTACATTCATCTTTAACGCACTAATCTACTGTTAAACAGATTTCATGAGTTTTTAATAGTAGTTAAAAGAGCTATTGTTTAGAAAAGCGTGACTTTTTCTGCCTGAACAAAAATTAAAGCGTTTCATATTATTGTACCCTCAAATTATGCGAAAACCAAAATAAATGATTGTGCAATTCTCTGAGCATAAAAACAATGTCAAACGGACACAGTCTTTTAATCATAGGGAAATTATTACAAATTTATATTTATGAATTTAATAGTTAGAATGCGAAGTGAACATATTTTGGCTTACAAGTATTGCAACGTGTGCAACGCGTGTTACAACTCCCCAGCAACACGCGCTGTAGTCGTGAAGAGACGTCATAGACATGCAACACACAGCCTGCTGTGAGAGCAGAGCAATGTCACAAAGTGTTATATGTATGTAACTTGAAAGTATTCCAAAGTTTTAACTGGTTAACAACCACCATGTTTAAACACACGTCATTGGTCAAGGAAATGCGAATGACTTTGCTACATGTGCTGTTTCATACATGGTTCGTTTCCTTTCTGTAAACATATAATATGAACAATATTATGATATGAATATTATGATATCATATGAACAGATATTATGAACAATTTTCTAAACACTAGGATATTACTTATTACCTAAGCCATTGATAACGTCATGCCAGCTACCAGACAATAAAATCGTACTAGAAAGTTGTACAGGCAGTGTGGATTTCAGTATCTCTTATATATGTGACATATACTCTCCCTCCTAGGCATGTATTAATATTGTTAAAATGAGCTCATGGATTAGATACATTAAATATCATATGAAACAAAAGTCAACCATTCATTATTTCACCATAATCAATAAAGCTGAATTCAGAAAACTTCCTGCCGGTAGTTGTATTCTGATAAATGCTGTAATTTCCTTCTGTCGTAATTTCATGAAGTGGTGGTGTATTAATTGAAAGTTCCACGCGTTTCACGTGAATTTGCGACAAAATAATGGTGGATGTACATTAGATTATCATTATCGGAACTCATCGAAGATTATATCCCCAAGAAATTATACTGTCATTAAGAAAACAAAACTTCTAGAAACAATCTTGAAATTGGTTTTCTCACTTTTGCTTCACGTCTTTCAATGCTTCCAGCAGTGAGTGGGAAAAAAACGATTTAAATATAATAGGTTTGTCTTTTGCAGTTTACATTGTCGCTATTTAAGGGATCGATTGGTTATGATACAATGCTCCTAATTTTGTTGACTTGACTACACTCAAACGATTTAAAAACGCACCACTTATGAAATATAACTTATTTGCATGAAAACGTAAATCTATGGTCATTTGACTTTGGGTGAATAAACTTCAGTCTATACGCAACGAGTTCATGTAATTATCACGAGTTTGAAATAAATTATGATATGGTTACCAGAGGAACCCATGAAATGAAAGTCGCAATTTCAATAGCGAATATCGATGGGTTCGCGGAAAACTATTGTAACTCCTATATAAAACATAAGGAGTTACAATAGTTTTCCGCCAACCCATCGATATAAGAACCTGCTGTACGCACGTGACACCTCCTCCTCAATGATAACATGCATTACATACTAGGATATACATTGTGTTCTGTGTGATGTTTTCCCACTCTTCAAGCAACACTTAACTTAAATCATAATGATATGTGGCTGCAGTTGCCTGTCTCATCCCGTATGACCGAGTTCATATTCTAGATGTACTGAGTGTGTACTCCACTGACAGCTGGCATTCGTCTGACACGGTGTTAAGTCATGCGGAACCATTTCGAGTTATACAGCTTGTGTTATGTCAGGCACGAGGGATCATAACCTTGGGCTGGTCTGATCGTGGTTGGTCTTTGACACCAACAATCGATGTTCTAAGCACACACTCTTTGTGTGGTGGCAGCTGGACCGCCAAGCTACGACACAGTGGCTTATTTTAGCTTGTAGCAAACCCAAAAGTATCCGAACAAATATTTCGAGCTAATTGCAACAGAAAAGGTCATTAGAAAATATTTGTATGTTTTTTTTCAATGTGTCCAATTGCAAATCAATATCGACCGGTAATGTTGACGCGATCGAGCTGCACGTGAAAAAACATGCAAAATCAGAGAAGTGTTGCTGGCGGTGAATTCCGATTTATGAAAACTCGCATGTAATGAGCACGAATGTAAGATTCTGTTTATCACATAACCTTAAAAAATGCAAATTATTGTTCCAAAAGGATGATGTACGCTTCATATGTTTCAGCGGTACAATGAGCGCGACGTCATAGCGACGTTGATTTTATCATGACGTCATTGACGTATCAATGCATGGATCGGCTAACGTCACGTCAAGCTAATTTAAATATTTATTGCACAGTCTGGGAGTGCCGAACGATATTTACGGCACGGCTTTATGGCACTCCTGGGCCACAGGTTATGTGATAAATAAAGATTATGAACTGGAGAGATACTGTAGACTATTAATTGCAGCCTAAAATGAATTTTGACCAAATTCCGTTATTTTTTATACTGGTGCGTTTTTAAATCTGTTGATTGTAGATAAGGAAGTGTATACTATAAACATTTTAATTTTAAAATGCGTGTTGTGTGATGTTAACATAGATTAGTACATTATCAAAGTCATCAATGCAGTCGACAGTGTAACTCAAGTTTGATTGCTTTAGTTCAAACTTTCTTATTTTACAATTACCGACACGTTGCTACGACACGTTGCTACAATAGTAACTTTACTATCAGTATTATTAATCAATGTTAAACCACAAACCCCAGTTGAAAAGTCAGGAACTGAATCACAAAGTGTCGTATTCGTTTTTCTAGACGAAAAATATTATTTCGCCTAGGCGCTCTTACCCTCGGCCCATGCCCCACTGTATCCACTGTGATTGTAAATGGCAACACTATTGACGACTGTTAGTTCCTTGAAATGTCAGTTTCAGAAAACGGGTTTGGATTAGCAATGCTCCGCAGTAGCCAATATGCAAATTTACTTACTATTTAATAATTTATTACTACTTTCAGTTGATTGTAGTCAGTCAGTTTCAAATTTCAAAGTCCCGTGTACTGTCAGCTGAAGTATTGAGTGCCCGAGTATAATTATAGGTGTCTTATATTTATAGGTTAATACACGACACAGCACGACAGGGAGGCGATAATCCCCCCGGAAAATGAATAATGACCTCGAGGGCTTCAGCCCGATGGTGATTTATTAACTCCGGGCGCATTATCAACTTCCGGCCAGGCTCTTAAGTGTATTAAAGTCTTTAATATGGTTGTAAACAATAAAATGCGCTAAGAGTAAATAAAATTGGCAAAGAAATATTGCATATGAGCAACGTAACGTCATTTTGAACCATATAATAATAACATTTTCCTGATACTAAAAGTGGTCTATTTTTGGGAGTCTGTTAAAGCAAACAACTGGGCGGTTATTTCATAGATACATTATATAGATCTATCGATTTAAGAAACAACTTCACGGTCGATATTTAACAGGGCAAAATCTTCCCCCGCAGCTGATAGTGTCAAGTGAATAGTTTGATGCTGTATAAATCAAGAATTTCGCGCTAACAACGGAGAAAGACTTTCTTATGGTCTTTGTTATTTCATTAACCTTTCACGCCCATGGGGATTAGAAATGTCTCGAAAACGACGCATTTCAAGACCTGCGATTGCAAATGTAGAAACTTTGTTGACATCTGAACACTATGAAATGTTCTCCTATTCCCACAGTGTTTTTGACTAAACGATTCCAACACTTATCATTGAAAACCAAGTCTAATTCACTGTTTTTAATTAGCAACAAAGAACATTCCATTGAAGTAGGAAATATGTCGTAATTTCAGGTAACATTAAGTAATGATATTAAACAATACAATACCACGCGGTATAACCCGACGAATACGCCACCGAGTGACGAATACACAACAGAGGTAAACACTGATGACGGATTAGTAGTGATGTTATATTTCTTACCAGCAAATCTCGATTTCGAGATTTCTTTTGGATCTAAGGATTTGTGAATGACCACGAAGGTTAAAATATACTATTCAAAGAGTCTCGCATGTTATCTTTGCAGAATAAAGCTGATAGCGCATGTTTATACACGCCATTTAGAAAATAATGTTCAAATCTCACGTTCATTGCCCGAAATTAGCCAGTTTGCTATAGTATTGAACTATTTAACCTCATAGATCTAATGAAATATCATCTATGAACAATTTTGCCAAGTTGCAACTCTGTCCATGCCTTTAACCGATGTTTGACCCTTCTAAAGAGACCCTGGTATGCGCAAAAATGTTGATTTTACGGCAGAGGAGATTTTGTGATGATGACGTTTACGGCAGGGTATGAAAAACAGAGAGGTTGCGATGCAACGTGTACGACTACGTGTACGTGAAGCTACCCGAACATGTTTACGTACGCGTTACAATTAAAATTGGTTTGCGAAAGACAACGGGTGTGTGTAACATCACATGACAGTAATATGTTGTAACACGATTTCTTCGTGAAACGATATTGAGTGTTTAAACTCCATGAAACCAATGGAGATGAATTATTGTGTTTCCCGTGCATACGCATAACTGTGTGACATAGTACACATTATATTTTCGTCTGTCACACGTCAGTTACTTGTAGAAGGCACACATACCTGAATGACGAAATACTCAAAAATAGTACACGTTACACGTTGACTTTCGCAACCTCTCTAATATGGTTGACGTTTACGGCTGAAGAAACATTTAATAAAATTGCCATTTCGCACAGTTTCAATCGTTTTTTACCCGGTAAAGCATGGAATATTTGGAAGAGTACATGCCAATGAGCATTTGTTCAACCAAAAAGTGTTGAATGTAACTGCCTTACACGTATACTATGCATAAGTATTCAATATCAAATGTTATTGTAGTTACTGTTGTCATAGATAACTCTTTGCGGAATAAATCTGATAGCGCCTGTGTTCAAATCTCTCTTCGTGATCATTCACAAATCCTTAGATCCAAAAGAAATCTCGAAATCAAGATCTGCTGGTAAAAAATATAACATCACTACTAATCCGTCATCAGTGTGTTGTGTATTCTTCACTCGGTGGCGTATTCGTCGGGTTATACCGTGTGAATACGACTATCCTTAAACTGCAGCAACGCCGGTACGAGTATTATTATTACACTCTCAGCATCTAAGAAGAAATTATGAAAAACCTGTTGTATTCTTTATTGTGTTGGTTATCGTTAGACCATTTCTCATGTCTTGCCAGAGAACCGCCATTTCAAATACCACAATATTAGTTTTGTCTATATTAAGGAGGTGGAGTGAGAACACAAGTGGTAAATAATATTTCAGAATTTTTGAGAATATAAAAGGACTCAAGCAGGCAGACTTGTCTTGTATGTATACTATCACTGTATCATAACACCAACAACTGGTTATAAAACTGGCCATCCTTTTAAATAGTTTGTTTCAAAGAATGTGTGTACCTTTCAGTACTCGTTCCTAAACATACAAATTGGAAAATGCGACGAGCCAAAACTCATGCCATACTTACATTTTAACTCCCGGGAACAAACTCTTATTCAATTTTTGGCTGAAAAATGTATACTTTAAAAGATATTCAAGAAACATTTCTACTTTCGGTTTGCAAGGTCATTGAAGTTTTGCATGACACAGGTTCATAAATATGTTTTATTAATATTTTTTGTAAGAGTTTGTTCCTTATACTATTGACTATGTCGCTAACAATGTCTTAATGTTACGTTGACTTTGTTTGTGAACGAGCAAGATTTGCAATGAAAGTACTGTCATGCTTCAATAAATTCACTTTACCGATATTTTTTTTTGTTTGACTGCAAGGGTAATAGGGTGCATCATAATACAATGCTTACTGTACCCAACGCATTTCAATTTTAAGAATGAAATGCTTTATAAAAAAAACATGCTCAATCTCACTATAAATTATATCTTTACATTATATTTCAGTTCTATATTCTACCAATATTATAGCTTACCTGCTAACAGTTCGTCTGTGTCGTCATATCTGCATGAACTTGCATTCGATCCTTTTCTACTACTTCGGCTACTTCCGGAACTTCGCCGAGAAGTACAGTCGGAAAGTAACGAGGTTCTACGACTGCATATACTACTTCCGGAACCACGCCGATCGTTGGAAGCTAGTGATGTTCGTCTGCTACTAAGACTACTTCCGGAACCTCTCCGATCGGTTTCGTTAGAGGCAATTGAAGTCCGTCTGCTACTTAAGCTTTCCGCACTACATCGACGTAAATAGTCCGAAGCATATGACTGTCTTCTGCTACCATAGTCAACAAATATCTGAGGCACCACAAATTTTGTTTCTTCTTGTTTCTTATTCTGCATTGGTCCCATCACTAAGCTTTTCTTGTCTTCTGCCCGCTCTCGCTTTCTAATACCAGCTGAAAGTATAATGTTATTACTCAGTTATTATTACACCAAGTATGGCGTCTGATTTCTGCATGAACAAATGGTCATGAACTCGACCTAACTAACAGCTACATTCTGCCGCATTCGTCATAATTTATGGTTAATAGTTCATCAGCAACATAGCAACCTATTTACATTGTAAGCCCTTAGCATTACATTATTTAAGGGGGTGGAGTGAGAACAAAAGTTGGAGAGGGGTTGTAAACAATTATTCAGATTTTTTGAGAAAATAAAAGGGCTCAAGCAGACAGTATACTATCACTGTAACAGAACATCAACAACTTGTTAAAAAGGGTCACCCTTATAAAATAGTTTCAAAGAATATGTGTGCCTTGCAGTACTCGTTCATAAACACACAAATTGGCAAATGCCACGTGCCAAAACGCATACCATGTTAACAGTATAACTCCAGGGAACAAACTCTTAGTCTTATTTAGTTTTTGACTGAAAAATGTATACTTTAAAAGATATTCAAGAAACATATTTCTACTTCCGGTTTGCAAGGTCATTGACGTTTAGCATGATACAAGTTCATAAATATGTTTCATACTTATTTCTTTATTAGAGTTTGTTCCTTATACTATTGACTATGTCTCTAACAACAAACGTTGACTCTTAATTTTATTTTGACTTTGTTTGTGAACGAGCAAGATTTGCAATGAAAGTGCTGTCATGCTTCAATAAATTCACTTATTGATATTTATTTTTTGTTGAACATCAAAGGTAAATATAGTGCATTATAATACTTTGCGTACTGTATCCAACATATTTCAATTTTGAGAATAAAGTGCTGTTGAAAAGAACATGCTCAATGTTACTAAAAATTAAACTCTCTTACCATAAATAAAAAAAAATATACCAGATTTATATAGCGCCCTTTTCATGCGAACGCACGTTCAAAGGCACTTTACCCATGTTGCAGTCACAAGGGCGCAGGTGCATCCTCTACCAGTGAAGATACAGCATGATCTGACCAGGAGGACAGACTGAGAGAAAGCCCCTGAAGGGAGAGAGAGACATTAGATACAGGCATGTCCGGCGCTGCAGAGGTGCGCCTAGCTCTTATTTCGAATAGACAGCCTGGTTCTTTAATGTGCCCGGTGTATAGCACCGATACACAGCTTCCTGGCACTTCCAGAAACTTTGCAGACCACACGGCCAGATATAGCGGGAAATATTATAAATATTTCAGACATGTCAAGTTCCGATGCCAGGGATTGAACCCACGACCTCTGCATTGACAGCCCAGTGCGTTACCACTGAGCTAACTCCGCTTATATCATATACCTGCGTGTGCGACATTGATATTGTCAACACGAGGATAGAATGTCACCCGATGCGAAACCGAGCGTGACATTCTCGATGTTTGACAATATCAATATCAATGTCACACATGCAGGCATATAATATTTATTTTAATATACCGAACAATATTAAAAGTATAAAAACGTTCACTGCCATGATTGTGATAGTTATAAACGTGGCTGTGCTTTCTTATGTTATTGTGTATATTCCACATTCTTTTTTGTAAAAAATCTTGTTCATTTCACTAGTCCAAGGACCAAAATTGACAAAGTTCCTTGCCCTTGCATGACATTCAAAATGTCAGGTCGATCACATGACAGTCAGTTTTCAATCACGGGTAACAAAAGGTTGGAACTTTCTTTGATAGTCAAAATATCTGCCTCTGGAGTTAATGGGACTTTAGCATTGAGTGAAGCATAAAAAAGTCATTTTCAACCTTTTCCGGGAATGTATTTATACACAAGTAAGTCTGGAAACTCGTACTACGCCCATTTTACTACTATTGGTTTGAATTTATTAACGAAATGTAAAATATCTCTGTGTGCCGCAATATTAGCTGACAATAGACAAGTTTACAGTTGATTGGCAATCAGCAAAACACTTATACATTACATTTTAACAAATCGGTATTTTGCTAGTTTTGTCACGAAACATTTCGACCACAGATATAAAAGTTTTTTTATTTCAGTTGAATTTACATCACGGTGGGCCGAAGAAAAGATAAATGACATTGTTAATTCTATTTCAAAAATATTTTCTGACTATAAATATCTTGGTATTTTTTTCTCACCAAACGGAAGTTTCTATAAAGCTAGGTCTCATGTTTTATTATATACCTAGCAATGTATTGTTGATTTGTTACGAATACAGGCCTAATCGCACAGTGGAATACAACGCGACATAATTCATTATCCGTGTGATACATTTTTCCGAATCCGTATCATGCATGTCTGACGTGTTATAATATAAAATTTTATATTACAGTTGAATTTACATCACGGTGGGACGAAGAAAAGATAAATGACATTGTTAATTCTATTTCAAAAATATTTTCTGACAAAAATATCTTGGTATTTTTTTCTCACCAAACGGAAGTTTCTATAAAGCTAGGTCTCATGTTTTATTATATATCTAGCAATGTATTGTTAATTTGTTACGAATACAGGCCAAATCGTAGGCGTAGGCATTTGGTGGTTTGTTACCTGTAAATTATAGCGGCCATCTTGGACGTCATCTTGGATTTCCGGATCCGCACAACGCATTGACAATTTATGCCGGCAGTTCCATATAGAACAGACATAGGCGAATATTTTGGTATATATATATTGCTTGTTCTACATTAGTTGTCACCTCACCCGAAAAATCACCAATTGTCACCCAACTACTAATTTGGCATAAATAACACCAGTTTTGAAACCAGAAAAGCATTAAATGAATAGAATATTTGTTTGTTTTGATTGAATATGGTTAATAAAACAAACAAATATCCTCTATTGTTGGTGATGGAATGCAATTATCAGCAAAAATGACAAATTATTAAAATGGTACTTTACACGAAACAACACTTTTGTGATACTTAACACGGATCATTTCTATGGCATAACAAGTATATGAAATCGTCGATTTAACTTAACATAGTATTGGGTTTGATTAAACTTGCTTTCAGTTGCCTAAAAATTAACTGTCTTTCACAGAAATGGCAAGATCGGAGGTATGTTGCAGAGCGACGACTTGATTGGAAACTGATAAGAACTGATTGATGGGACAGAATGAGTCCTATTGATTTTTACAAAAAATAAACAATGTGTTGTATCTGTATCTACACGTGATGCTGTCGAAATTAACTATTATATCACAATGCCAAGAGTAAAGAAAACAAGAAATGACAGATACAAGTTATTTTTTTCCGGTATTTAATGATATTTTCTAAACTTGGTCATCTTGGGTAAAAAGCTACAGACGACTAGGTCCAACAAAAGACAAACATTTACTGAGCTGTTTTAATTAAACTATAAGTGCAACTATTTGTAAAGCAAGCTATACTATTCATAAGTCTTACACATTGATTCTGACATTATTTGCTTTGTCATACAAGGAAGTGTGGTTCATAATCATCTCCTTTAATATTAATGTTTGTTTCGAATTAAGGGCTCAAAGTATCTTTATGTTTTGTGATGTGCCATGATGTCAGTTTTCAGTGTTTCACTAATTTAATAAATGATATTGATATCTCTATAATGAATGACATGACAAAACTAGCTTTATTTGCTAGAATGCCGGAAGTTTTTTTTAGTTGTATCAC
The DNA here is from genome assembly GCA_947247005.1 of Spisula solida. Taxonomy (NCBI): domain Eukaryota; kingdom Metazoa; phylum Mollusca; class Bivalvia; order Venerida; family Mactridae; genus Spisula; species Spisula solida. The sequence goes on from OX365945.1 coordinate 38,751,961, forward strand.
ATAAAACTGTGATATAGAGAGATGTTGTCAGCTGCAACTTCAAAGTGATCACAAAAAGGATTCAAGATTTCTTGCTGTTAGTTGTTCATATGGGCATAGTATACCCTGTGCTTTTAAATTCGATAAACTTTATATGTCGAATCATAATTTTATATCCAAATGGAAAAAAGAAAAACACCGCTTGTTTCTTTTCTTTAGTTGTTATACACTCATCCAACCATGTCGTTGTTTTTGTCGTCACTCCCTTTAGAATGTGCTAGTGCTCGTTCGTGTCGAAAAGCTCTGAATTGAGTATATTGTCAACATGTATCGGCTAGAGTGCGATATATTTTGAAATAAGACTGGTGTATAAATGTATAAGCTTGCTACTGGAGAAAACAGTAAGCGATCAATTTCTCTAATGTAAAAGTTACAGGACTGTTTGTAGTATTGATGGTGTCGCGATTTTGACTCCAGTTCTTTCCCCGTATGGGAATGCACAGGTCTGAAAACGATCCGTGTTAAGTATCACAGCAGTGTTGTTCCGTGTAAAGTACCGTTTCAATAATTTGTCATTTTTGCAGATATTTGCGTCCACATAGAAAATATATCCATGCCTACTGTGTAAAAGTGACCTGACAAATACAGTGAAAAAGATATATTGAATGTGTTTGCACATGAAACTATTGATGTTCATCTCGGTTCAAATATAAGTGGGGTACCTCTCGCTATAACTTTAACGCAATAAATTGCAATACAAAAACAAACACAAACTACGCTATATTTATCGTGCTTTCATAGGCAAATGTTTCGGTCCTTGATTTTAATCCATAACAAAAATATTTCGTGTTTGTTTTTGTACAGCAATTTATCGCGTTAGAGTTATACTATGACCGCTATCAGTAAAATAACAATTCATAATACGCACGCATTATTGAAGAAAGTCCCTAATTACATATAATCGACCTTTGACCATTATACAGGCATTATGAAGAGGTACACAAACCACGAGTTTCTTGTTGTTTTTTAACTTTTGTGTATGAAGCAAACACTGAGTCGGTTAGAGTTCGTGAAACGTTTTACACAGTACACACAGTCTATGTGATCTCAAAAACCAATCAATATCATATGTTGTTGTTACTGGAGATGAGTAACATAGGGAGTTTCTGTTCTTACTCTTCAAAATCACTCTTTGAAACCTTGCAGCTTCGTTCTGAAGTTTTGAATCGAACAATGTTTAACCAACCGACAAAATGTTTCATTAATATCATTTATTAAATTACATAGTACAAAACTAAAAAACAGCAAAACACATAGATTCGTTGCAGCCACCTGGCAAGGATACTTCCATGTTGTGCTCTTTAGTCGAAACAAACATTACTACTGATGGGATGATTGTGAACAACAGTTCATCGTATTATGAATAGTAAAGCTTGCGTTGCAAATAGTTAAACACAAAATAAAACAGCTCAGATTATAAGAATCCACCATGAGCTTCTATGTAGGATAAGGATATATCACCCGAGGGGTCGGATTTTAACCAGGAACGAGGCTTGCCGATTATTTTTCTACGACGTAACTTGAGAAGCTGTATTTAGCTTTCATGGCGTCAACATGACGTCATCATAACGTGCTGTTTGCCGTACGCTCTCATTCAAAACAATCTTTAATAATAACGTTAATAAAGCGTACGCTGTTGTGTTACACTCAAGAATATGTTTTTTAAATGGTATAGAGCCTATTGGAGTTCGTCTTCATTAGCTTTATATCGCCATGAACTCGTAAATCCCGAAACTAAGGTCGGAATTAAATCACGCGCTGGTCGCTCATGTAAGAAAGATGTTGCTAATGTAAGATAGAAGTTTCTTACATGAGCTAAAAACCTTTCTTACACCAGTTAAAGTGGGAGAAAAAGTTTGTTCTTTAGTTTGACCTAGTTTTCTATTGATTTTGACCCAAGGTGATATCGTAGCCACCCCCACATAGTCACGGATATTCATTGTTACTATGCTAGACAATCTTCCATGAAAATGGCGTCTAATACGGAGATGCCGTGTGATGATCTTGCCGAGTTTTTATTGGTGTCATCCATGTGATCTACCGCTTAGTTAATTACTGGCAACACAGTGACGTGGCAGTATTTGATTGCAACTTCCAATAAATAATGGGGACTTTTTATTAAATTTTAACATTTTTTATTATAATTTTTGTTGTCTAAAACTTGTAATTGATTGATATTTTTTATACATTTTACATAGGAATAAACATATATAGATAGAATTTTTACCATTTTTTTAATAACATTTTATTCAACCTTTCGTTATAGAACTTATAGATAGAAATTTTAACATTTTCTTTTAACAATTTATTATAACTTTGATTTGTGACAGTATATAGAGGATATTTGTTGGTTTTGATTGAATATGGTTTATCGTGTAGTGATAAAATTCAATATTTTCAAGAGCGAGTAGCGCAAGTGAAAACTATTAAAATTTTATCACTACAAGTACTGGTACTATTTATGCCAAATTACCACTTCGGTTAGGCTGCGTATATATGTTATTCCATTCATATTTTTCAATTCAAAATCCGCCATCTTGGATAATGGTGAATATGTGAAAACGTCATTTTTAAGAATTTTGCATCAAATCATACATAAACTTGTATAATTTAATGTTTCTGTTTGCTTATACAGTAAGGTAACAATACTGTCATATTTCTCTATATTTGCACAATTCCTATAACTTATTTGTGACTTATTATATCATATCTTCTGTGTTATGTGTTATATTGTTTGATGATCTAAAGGGTGTAAAGAAAGTTCGTTCCGGTTTATGAAAAGCTTTTGTACACAAAACGAATAAATATATTTGCACCAAATTTTGTATTCAGTATCCTGGTACAATAACATCATTATGTATAACAGTTTTAGCTGATTTGACTGTCAATATATGTACAAACGCAATGAATAAATTTATTAATCTTGTTTCGAATATGACGTAAACGACGTCGTGACCGGGTCAAGTTCGAAATACTCCCTTTGTTGTCCACTCACTGTATCGTTGTGTATGTTTTAAACTTGTAATGAACTAAACTAATATTTAATGTTATATAAGAACAAAATATCATCCAAGTTATGATGCTGTAAGAGTTTTTGTTTTGCAAATAAATGCCTTTTGTTTTCCCATATACGTATTTATTTCTAAATTGCGCGTTTTTGTCAACTCGGGCGTTACGTAACTTTTGAATTTATTTAGTTACTCTTTACTTGAAAAATGAGACATGTCTTTTGCAATGCCTCATGATGTTCGTAGAAGTTGTTTATGTAATTTTCCGCCGTTTTTTTACACAGTCGGTCATTTTCTTTACCCTACTCTCAATTTTCGCTTAACGTTTACGTCACGTCACGTTCGACGAAATCGATACCATGTTCTTTTAAATACGTAGTTGTGCTCCAATTGTATGAGTACCAGTACTTTAGCTGTCAATAATTTTAAGCATAACGTTTTGTTTAACAATAGGAATGTCTAAAATGCCTAAATCTGGCTATGTTTCATTTTTTGCAGTTATTTCTGTTTGTCGACTCGTCTTTAAAATGGACGTCGACGTAACGTTAACGTACGCTTACTTCCGCGTTCTATAAATCCATGGCAACGGTGTCCATCCAAACAGAATTCAAGCAAAAATAATCAACATATCCTAAATTTAGTACTATACCTTCATAGCAAATTTTGTAATATTTCGCTTGGTAAAAATAAAAATACGCCATACTTTCCGACCGGAACGAACTTTCTTTACACCCTTTAGTTTAGATTGGTATCTCGGAAATCAGCCGGGGTTCTTGTTGATTAATGTCAATAAACAATGTGATACGAGTTACCTTGATTGCGTTTTACGCTAGAATAGGGTAACAGTATAGGGGTCAGTTAGTGTTTTATACATAACTTCAAAGATGTTTTATAGTAATGTGCATACGAGGGATGATCAATATATAACGAGAAAATGCTTTTATCCTACCATGAGGCCTTTATTAGCCCGAAATCGACCCGTCGTGTAAATTTTAGCTTTATTATGTCATGTGGGCTTTATTATGTGACATAGGACTACTTTCGACCTCAAGTTCAACCAAGTCATTCAGTGTTGAAGGCGAATTTTACATAATGATTAGATCGGGGCCCGATATATTTGAATCCTAAACACGTCACAGGCCTGATTTATTCTATTTATCCTGTCATTAAATCTGTTTGGAGGGGAACATACTCGTATTGTTACTTAAAAAACGGGAATCGTCACGTACTGAGCGACGTCATGTAGGTTTTGACGTCATTACAACTTCTTATAATCTAGAATGTCATTCAATTTGATAGATTTTGAAGAGATTCGACTTTGAAAAACAAAATGTGTTTACATGTAGTGCATGTTATGTTATATTGTAGGTTTGTGTTTATTGATTGTATTTTAATTGTAGCGTGTTTCTGGATTCTCGTTCATACACTGACCCAAACTGAAAACTTTACATAGCATTCAAAAGTGCATATTTTGTTGATAAGTTAGTTTATATTCGGGTTAATTGTTTTTGTCATCGAAGCTCCAATGTAATATAGGTGTCTCTGTGCAATTTTTTTATAAAAATCAGATACTACTTTTTGTGTGTGAACAATTCAGTTGAGAGGGGTCGTTTTAAAAAAATGAAAAAATAAAATAAGCACACTGCAATTGGAAACAAGAAATTACTGATTGTGTGCTTTAGTGAAGTTATAAAAAGCATCAATAACCAGTGTGACCTCCGTTTTTGCGAATACATTGCAGAATACGTCGCCTCATTGAATTTACGCAACGTTGTATGAGCGCATTAGGAATACGTTGCCATTCTAACTGTAGTGCATTTTTGAGGACATTTATTGTAACAATTTGGTGATTGGACCTGGCCCTTCTACCGAGTTCATCCCATATGTGTTCTATGGGGTTCATGTCAGGGGATAATGCGGGTCAAGACAAGACGTTAATGTTATTTTGAGCTAAGAATTGTGTCGTTATACGCGCCGTATGAGGCCTTGCTTTGTCATGGTGGAAAATACCAGGTCCGTTGTTTTGCATTAATGGATCATCGCATTTTATCGATTTTTTCAACGAGTTTAATAAATTCAATGTGGAAAGTCACAAATGTAATGTTCTTTTTATCATATGTTAGCGTTTTCCGGCCAAAACATAAAATAGCTACGTATTTTTCACTATAATAAACGCGCAACTTTGACGACGTCGCCTATCCTTTAAATGACGTCGCGTGATAGCTTTATTACACTCGTGTATTATCGAAAATAAATAATGGCTTTATTACGCTATCGCGACGTCAAACATGTGATACAAACTATATTAACGAACTTCAAGACATAATTCCTCTTCGACGGCATAGTGATAGATGGACAGCATCGAGTGTAGTAGGCCTTGGGTTAGAATCCTGGGCCGCGTCATACCAAATACGAAATAACAATTAGGACAGGTGGTTTAATATTTTTCCACGCAGGAACAAATGTACATGACTTCAATCATATCAAATAACGCGTGGAATGGATTACATACGCGATATGCTGACATAGAACATGTACAAACAATACGTATCCCCTTGTTGAAGGCATATCATTCCTTAATATCGTTATTTACGTTCTGATTTATATGTATGATCAAATGTCGTTCAAATAAATGATAAAATTATAACAAGTGGAAATGTATATTGAGACGACATGATTGTACATCCCTTGACAATTCCAAAATATTTCGCCGTATACCTCTGCCTCCGGTATTGTGAATGATCAAGCCTTGTGTGGATGACCCGGTGAACAAGTTTTATTAAACGAGTGGACAAAATGATATGACACGAGGCTTCGCCGAGTGTCATATTGTTTTTGTCGACAAGTTTTAATACAACTCTAATGTAATTAGCACGAATGTAAGATTTTATTTATCACATAGCCTTAGAAAACGCTCATTACTGTTCAAAAGGATGATGTACGCTGCATATGTTTCAGCCAAAATATAGCGGTACAATAAGCGTGACGTCATGACGACGTTGATATTATCCTGACGTGGTTATTATTCATTATCCGGGCGGATTATCGCCTCCCTGCCCGGCTGTGTCGTGTATTAACCTCTAATTACACAATGCCTTTAGTCATCAAAGGAATGCTATTCGTCCTTGTGTACCAGATGCAAAACGTAATTATTATAACATAATACGAGTTAATCACATGTTTGACGTCGCGGTAGCGTAATAAAGCCATTATTTATTTTTGATAATACACTAGTGTAATAAAGCTATCACGCGACGTCATTCAACGAGTTTAATAAATCCAATGTGGAAAGTCACAAATGTAATGTTCTTTTTATCATATGTTAGCCATTTCTAGCCGAAACATAAAAATAGATACTTATTATCACTATAATAAACTTGCAACTTTGACGACGTCGCCTATACTTTGAGTGACGTCACGTTAAAGCTTTATTACACTAGTGTCTTAAATATAAATATGTTTGAAACAGATGAAAATGCTGAAAACATACTTAATTGTCCGTTTACGGAAGAAGAAGTCAGAAAATCGATTTTCAAATTAAAATTTGGTAAATCATAGGGCAAAGACGGTATTGGTGCAGAATGTTATAAACATACATGTGACATCATTACTCCTATTTTAAATACGTTATTTAACAAAATGTTAACGTCGGGCGAATTTCCAGACGCATGGAGTCAGAGCGTTATAGTTCCTTTGTATAAATCAGGTGACAGAAACGACCCTTCAAATTACCGCGGAATATCACTGATCGATGTTATATACAAAATTTTCTCAAATACAGTAACAGAAAGATTAAACAAATGGTCAAAGGAATCCGATGTCATTGATGAAGCTCAAGCCGGATTTAGATCTGGTTATTCTTGTGTGGATAACATGTTTTCTCTACAATGTATGATACAAAAATATATTTCTAGACCACAAGGTAGATTTTATGTATTATATGTAGATTTCCAGAAAGCGTTTGACTCGTTAGTTCATTACAAAATATTTTTAAACATGGTAAATAAAGGTGCAAACGGGAATTTGATCAAGATTTTGATGTCTATGTACACAAAATTAGAAAATTACGTTAAAGCGACATACCAACCTTTAGATGAAAACGGGCGGGAAAAGTTACCACCTCGTGATAAATTCTACGGTCCGTTTAAATGTAACATAGGTACAAGGCAAGGCGATTTAAGCTCGCCGATAATATTTAGCCTTTATATAAACGATTTAGTCTCGTACTTACGACAAACCTGTAACGGTGTTTTTATAACAAATGATATACCTGATATCCTAAGTTTGCTTTTCGCAGATGACGTTGCCTGTGGGGCAGATACCGTAAACAACCTCCAGTTACAATTAAATGCTATCTCAGATGTTTGTACACAATCACAAATGACTGTAAACTTACGGAAAACTGAAATAACCGTTTTCAGAAATGGTGGTCCGCTCAGGAATAGCGAAAAATGGACATTTAACTGTACAAAAATAAATGTCACCTCCGTCTATAAGTATATGGGCCTTCTATTTACACCCAAACTATCGTGGACCCCAGCTAAAGTAAAATTAGCAGCTCAGGCTAGAAAAGCCATAAATGCTATAAAACGGTATCAACTCCCGTTTGGTCAATTTTGTCATCGAGACATGTTTAAATTATTTGATTCAATGGTTGTTCCAATCCTTACGTACGGTGCAGAATTGTGGGGTCATAGTTATTCTTCTGATATAGAAAAGGTCCAAATTGAATTATGTAGATATTTTATAGGTGTAAATTCATCTGTCAATAATTGTATGGTATTGGGAGAATGTGGACGTCTTCCGCTATGCACAATTTATTACACCAAAAGTATCAAATATTGGTGTAAATTGTTTCATGTCAAATTCGCGTTATCCAAAAAATTGTTATAAAATGTTAATGTCGCATGATGCTTTAGGTCGAACAAATTGGGCTACAAATATAAAAGAACTACTATATAAATACGGCTTTGGTTACGTTTGGATAAATAAAGATATAGGTGATTTAAATATGTTTATCTCTTCGTTTAAACAACGTATAAATGACTGTATGAAGCAAAACTGGTCAGGTGAAATTTCAGCTTCTTCGAGATGTGATACATATGTAACGTTTAAATCCTTATTGCATATTGAAAAATATCTATGCATCGATATACCTTTCTCGTTTAGGAAATCCCTCGCACGTTTCAGATGCTCAAACCATAAACTAAACATTGAACTAGGAAGACATTATGGAATAGAAAGATCCGATAGAATATGTCTATATTGTTTCATTCACTTCAATCATTTAATATTAGAAAATGAATATCACGCATTCTTTACATGTCCAAAATATTCTGAAATAAGAGAACGATACTTGTTTAGTTGGTATACTGGAAGATGTGATACTTCTGATTTTGAAAATTTAATGGGAAATGAGTTTCATATTATTTTAAAACGAGTATCACTATATGTATCAAACTTAATGCAGTGCATTGACAATTTACGATAGAACATTTTATATGAGCACATTAATCACCTTTACTTTGTTAGAATCATACTTTATTTTACTTTTGTGAGCAAATTTTGACCAATTTCCTATTTCATGACATCATTATATGTATACACTATTGTTACTGTTGTTTAGTATCATTGACTTATTCTTAAAAATTTGCAATGGACACAACTTACTATTTTTGAAATTATTATGTGAACATGCATGTATTTGTATTTTGGGCCGGTGGCCTTTATTTACGTAATAATAAACTTGTAAAACTTATTATCAAAAATAAATAATGGCTTTATTTCGCTGCCGCGACGTCAAACATATGATAAAAAGAACATTACATTTGTGACTTTCCAAATTGAATTTATTGAACTCATTGAAAAAAATCGATAAAATGCTCGGCATTTAATTCAACTCGTTTAATAAATTCAATATGGAAGGACACTCATGTAATATCCTCTATATATTAGATCTACTGCAGTATAATTATGCTAATAAAATGTATAAATGTGAATCAATTAGCAATTAACAAATAAACACTCAAAGATTACAATTAACACGAATACCTGCAGCAAAAGTATACATTATATCCAAGGCCATGGCTGCGTATGTACAGGAGCTAGTGTCATTCAATAAATTCGCAGACTGTGTTAATCATTTTAATATCCGATGATATAGAGAAAAACTACAGCCTTTCAGACACAAGTGAAGAAAATATTGCGTGAAACCAAAGGTAACTGTATCATTGATAGAGTTAATAGAGGATATTTGTTGATTTTGGTGTAAGATCGAATTTTATTTCACCTAGTGATGACAGAAAATCAATATTTTCACGAGTGGCGTAGCCACGAGTGTAAATTTAATTTTCTGTGATTACGAGTGAAATAAAATTGATCTTACACCAAAAATCAACAAATTTTCCGTTTATTATATGCCTCAATTTCTCTTTAAATGTGCCATAATTGGAAAAAAATCACGTCGAAATTGGAACGTCACGACGTGAGAATTATGACGTCATGATGACATAAAGCATATTATGAAACCCGGCGCCGTTGACGTTATGTTTCTTTTTCCGCATGATACTGTAACCAGCTTCAAAACAGTGAAAATAACTAAAATATTTTCACTGTTATTTTTACTGTTATTTTCACTGATAAACTCCATAATCCATTGAAAGCAAATAATAAAAGGAAAATATTTTAAAAAATTTATGTTATCTTAGAAAGGTGCATATGTACTAAAGTTGACAGATTTTCATGGTATCAAAAACAAGAATTGGCTTTCGATATCTTCATAAAGTAATAACATTTATAGACAGCATCGTTAAAACTACCGACATGCAAAATCCCATCATAATCGATCAACTATTTATAACACTGTCTGTATGTTGCTCCATGTAAAAGTATAGAGTTGTAGCGTTATCTAATAAACGGTATATCACGGTGGGATTTCGGCTGTTTAATTTATCTTCCGCGTATAATTTTTATCAAGATAATTTCCGTAGCCGAGCCGGATAAACTTTTACTTCATTCACGGCACTAACCTATTATTCTATTTATCAAGTCGCTTAATCTGCTCAGTAAGGGGATCAAACTCGGGACTATATTGTCACTCTTTCATTAACTTAGCTATAATCGGTCACCTGGTCATGTGACTAGTGATAATCCGTCACCTTACCACGTGATCTGACGGACTTCTTCTTATTTGAGAGACGCCGGTTGCAATTCCGTGCCCGAGTGTGAGTTTTTCCTATACTTAATGAGCTAGTGGTTGATCGGTTATTTTCTACGACTTACCTGCGTCAACACAACGTCTATCAAGATGTCTGACGTTGCTGTTTATCGTGACGTCACGGAACGAACGTGACGTTGCACGCTAGTTAATGAAAGAGTAACAATACGACTCACCCGATAAATTCCTCCGCCTTGCCAGATAAACTTTTTCATACACGACACTAACCTATTAATTAGAGATAAATAACTGGGCGCGGTGTGGCATTGAATGATAATATACCCGCCACGACGATAATGGCTCGAGGGCGCTAGCCCGAGTGCAATTATCAAGCACCGGGGATATTATTTATAGAATAATACATGGCTGAGCAGTGCCATTGAGTGATAATCGCCACGGTAGGTTGATAATTGCCAGAGGGCGCTAGCCCGATGGCAATTATAATCTACCAGGTCGATTATCACTCAATGGCACTGCTCAGCCATTCATTGTTCTGTATAATACTTATGTTGTTGTGTTTTCATTAAAACTACTCATTAAAGAAAACACAAGAAATGACGTGTTCCGTAATTGATAGAGAAAACCATCGTCGTTTTAGAAATATTGTCAAACTTTGATCTATTCGCGTAGATCTATCACTTAAATTCTTTGTTATTATAAAACAGAAACATATCATATTGGTAGTCATTTTTTTAGTTAGAAAGTTTGCTACATTCTGGTGTATGTTTTGATGCAAAATTCTGAAAAAAGTTGTTTTTCACATTTTTGGAAGAACATAAAATATCAGTGTAGATCTCGTTTAGATCTAGTAAACCGGCATTTAATGTCTAGATTTTAGAAAATAGGTGTAGATTTAGACCCATCTGATCAAGGATTGATACAATTTTGAAATGTGCTATCCTGTATGTCCAAATCTATTAATCTGGTATGTAAGTGATTCAAGAAGGCCTACGTTACGCTTGGCGCCGGCCACTTTTGAGATTCAAATGACGTAACGTTGTGCGTGCGCGTGTACGTCGCGTGATAATAGCCCTGCGCGAGGCGGGCCAAAAGCTGATAATACTTTGAAAGGGCACATAATACTTATTTTTCAATGCAAATTTGTTACTATATATAGTAACATAAGTATTATCATTCAATGCCACACCGCGCCCATTTATTGAACTGTTTAATATACATGTTCCAGCGAAGGAAATATATGAAACCACCCAATGTCAACATCTTACATAACAGTATAGAATAAAGGTAACCCGTCTTCATTCGTCAATTGATACGAATGAACCTTCGAAACAATGAGAAATAGCACGGTGCAATTCACATTCCGAGGCAAAAAAGAACTAAAAGAAAACCGTCAATTAAATATTATGTCTTTTTAGTAAAATAAAGAAGTATGGATGTCCCGTTTTCCTTAATTTATAAGGCCTAGCCTTCAAGTGTACGTTTCGACGTGTATGTACAATAGGAGCCGTACGTTTAACGTAAATTCCGGGAAAATAACTTCAATGCGCGCGTGCGCACGATCGCAGGGCGATTATTGATTACGTGATCGATAATATCCCCGGGGATATCATAAGTTTTCAACATTTTGATGATAATATCCCCGGTTGGGCGATAGTACATATTTTGTCAACGTTACTTTATATAGTAACAGGTGTATTAATCTCTATTTATATTCTGACGTCAGCGACGTTTTTGAAATGTTGCTGTTTCTTAAATGGTAAGCCCGAAATGAAATTATGTTATTCATACAGAAATAAACATAAATATTTAAATTGTATGTGATTAAATATATCTATCACAATATCTTGATATAGTCTAGGTCAATGGTTAAGGCTAGACAAAATGGTGGGTTGTTAACACCTCGCATATTTCGACGACGTTACGTGAAACGTCCCTACGTTTACCTATCTGCAAATCCCTGTATCGTTTTCAATAACAAGCTGCGCTTCAGAAATTTGAATTTGCCACTGAAACACAAGACCATTGCATTCTATATGTTCTCCTTTCGGTCTATGTAGCAGCTCTGTGTGTGCTATGTTTCCCCCGTGCACAATTTTATAGTCACATGAATTTCCTTGCGTTAAGGCATAGACATTTTGACGTTATTGAAAACGTGACTCGCCTTGATAAAACTGTTGTTAATTAAAAGTTCAACTAATTTCATAATTTCAGGAAATGTAATGATAATATTTTGTATTATTATTTGCTGAGTTTTTTCAGTGAAAATAACAGTGAAAATAACAGTGAAATTACCACTTTGTTATTTTCACTGTTTTGAAGCTGGTTCCAGTATCATGCTGAAAAAGAAACGTAACGTCAACGGCGCCGGGCTTTAAAATATGCATTACGTCATCATGACGTCATAATTCTCATGTCGTGACGTTCCAATTTCGACGAGATTTTTCCAATTAAGTCAATTACGGCACATTTTAAGAGAAAATTTGTTGATTGATGGTCTTAGATCAATTTTATTTCACTCGCGATAAATTTTGATTTTCTGTGATCATTCGGTGAAATAAAATTTGATCTTACACCAAAATCAACAAATATCCTATATTTAATCACCTTTAAATGCAACTTAAATGACACGTAAACGTGTAAGAATAATTTGACTCAAATGAAGTATTAAACTTAACTTAACAAATATGGAATTTAATAGCTACTTTTTCCTGATAAAATGTATTTAAATTACGAAAATAATTTAACTTTTCATGCTGTGATAGGCTCGCGCGTAACAATAACATACAATTTAATACGTGTAAACATTTGTTGCATGTCTGACTAAATACCGACGGAATATATTCGTTTTGAAGATTATTTTAGGAATTAAACATTAAACATAAGTTTACGTTATTGTATCAAGCAGTCCATGAGAGTCGACAGAAACAAATCATAGAACGCGTACTTACATTACAATTATGGTTTAAAAAAAAAGGATTCTCGTGGCGATGTATTGTATCGGGTGATTAATATAGGTTATTGAAACAACAGATGTTACTCATTAAGTATCAAGATAAAACATTGAGCTACAAATAATCCATATACATTATTTTAAGTTTTTCTTTTTAAGAAACCAGCTAAACCATGGTTTAGCCAGACTATTCTTAACCTAAAAAGGGAGTTACGCAAATCTGAACGCTTGTGGAGAAAGTACAAACAGCTACAACAACGTGAAAAGACACTTACGCTTAGTGAAAAGGTTCTGAGTGCTAAAAGGGACTCCAAACAGCTGTATAAGTTTGTAGCTGAATTAACAGGAATAAAAGCTGACAATCCAATGCATATTGAAGACAATGACACCACACTCGTAGAAAAATTTGCTGATCACTTTATGAATAAGATTGACACGATTAGAAATTCATTGAAAGACTTCCAAAATTTCCAACCACACATAAGACGTCCCACAACTAGATAACTTTGTAGCTCTGAATGAAGACGAGGTTAGAAAACAAATCAAGGATCTTCAGACAAAAGCATCTGAGCTGGACATATTTCCCACAAATATATTAAAATCATTCTTGGATGAATTATTGCCCCTAGTGACAAAGCTTGTAAATCTTTCATTAAGGGATGGTCTTATTCCAGCGAAACGGAAACAGGCGATAGTAAGGCCTCTGCTGAAAAAAGTTGGACTTGAACTTAAATATGCCAATTACAGACCTGTGAGTAACCTTTCATTCTTATCGAAGCTGATTGAAAAAGCAGTTCTCTCTAGACTCAATGCTCACGTAGATGCTAATGAACTGCTTCCGAAAACCGTTCCGCATACAGGCGTTGTCATTCCTGTGAAACAGCTTTGCTGAAGCTTGTGAATGACCTCCTTGATGCCATGGAGAAACAGGAAGTTACTGCGCTCATTGCGATTGATCTCAGTGCAGCTTTTGATCATGGCAGTCTCGTCGATATGCTGGGTAAAAATACGGTGTTAGTGGAACAGCATTGAAATGGGTAGACTCGTACCTGCGACCACGAAACTGTCGTGTAGGTGTGAATTTGACAATATCATCTCCCCGTCAACTACAGTAGTGTTCCTCAAGGCTGCTGCCTATGCCCATGGTTGTATCTCACATATGCTGGGACACTTTTTTTAATGACATTCCAACATCAATCTCTGTATATGGCTTCGCAGACCATCATACAGCGAACAAACGCTTTAAACCCACAACTCTAACAAACGAATCTAACGCGATACGTGAACTTGAACAGTGTGCAGTGACAATTAATAATTGGATGAATGCAAACAATCTTGATGAATACTTCAAAAACGGAGTTCATAATGTTCGGAAGCAAACCATTGCTAAATAGATGTTGCACGAAGACAAATCTGAAAACTGCATTCGATATTTGGGTTCATTTTTTGATGAAACTCAAAATTTCAAAGAGCATGTGAAAAGAAAGTGTCGAACGGCTATGTTGAACTATTTCAGGGTCAAAAGCATACGGAAATATTTAACCAAGGAAGCCACAGAAACTCTGGTGTTATCCCAAGTCAGTAGGACTACTGTAATGTCTTCCGAAACGGACTAGCCCAAAGTCAGTTGGCTAAACTGCAACGTGTGCAGAATATGTGTGCAGAATTGGTTTTAAACCGTAGATAATATGATCGCTTAAAACAAGCTTTGTTTGACCTGCATTGGCTACCCATCAAAAGCCAGAATTTCATTTAAAATGCTCATATCATGTCACTGTCAAGTTTGACTGTTTTTTGTTCAAGCTCCAGCGTATCTTACATAGTTGCTTTCTAAACAGGTCCATACTAGGAGTCTGCGATCTTCAGACTCTAATACAGGGTGTTATGTATTTAATAAAAGGAAAACGTTCAGTGACCGTAGCTTTGGTACTGTTTGTCCGAGATTGTGGAATGAATTGCCTAGCGATAGACAGAATTCAGACACTTAAGATGTATTTAAGAAAAAGCTAAACACCTACTTTTTTAGAGATTTTTATGAATTGTTTTAATAAATCAAGAATAAAACAAACATATTTAATTTTTAAGTGCTATCTGTGGTCCAATTATGCATTTTGATACCATAATCTGATTTTCTTTCTTAAATGTAACATATGTCTCTTGTATGTATAGTGTTTTAAACTCATTCATATAGATGCAGAACTGTGATTGTTATAATTGATTTTGTCGTTTGTAATGATTATTTTATTCTATGTTTTTAATATATATTTCTATCATGTGTTTTATATCATGTTTGGAATATTGTACAACGCCATGGACTATGTGCAATCGAGAAAGTTCGGCCATTTCTGTTTGTCTCCGGCAAATAAACCTCGTGTCTAAGTATAGTTATACACCAATATGATTCGCCTGGGTTATAAGTCCCAGCTACGCTCGCGTGAAAGTAACAAATTATGTATCCGTCAAAAAGATACAAAATATACCACTTGACTTTCGGATCATTTCAAGTTAAATTATCGCCTGGCACACATGTGATTAATCGTTGCGTGGAATTTTGTAGTGTCAAATTTACTGGTATAATATATCTATATAGATCTATATATTTGTGTGAAAATGTATTGGCATAATGTGCACTGAAGACTGGGGGCTGCCATAAAATAGTTCAATATGGAGCCTTGTTATGTCAGAGGTCTATTGCAATGCATAAAGGCCGAGGTGATCAGAATGGGAATATGTGATGTGTAAAAATAGGCGTTTAACAAAATAAACAAGTTTCAAGTTTTTCTTGTAAAATGAAGCATTGATACAGATATCTTCATGTCTAGTACCTATGGGTGGTAAATAACTTCTTACATCCTGTCTCACTTTGCTGCCGCGCTCGTAAACGATACATTATTCTCCTAGTCATTGGAAGCAAATAAGAACATAATAAAATTCCTCATGTACTACTAGATAGAAATAAATGAATACCGTTGAAGCCTGCTATTTACATTAGATTGAAATCGAAGGCAATATCAAGACTATGGTGAACATGCTGGATAAGAGACAACAGGGCAAATTTGTCATATTTATAATCTGGAACATTTGAGCACGTGTGTCCCAAATGTATGACAATGTCACATGTTAAAGACGGTTGAATTACATCTTCAAAACAGACCTGTGTTTGTTGTTAGTCAGTCTTACAGACCTGCCATTTTAATGTCTGCATCAGCCAGCGATATGTACTACATGTGCATATAATACACAATACCAAGGACGTCTTATGTTTGATATGAGCAGAGTCATAAAGTTTGAAACGTAATATATGTGCGTGCTTGGGTTGATTATGTATAGGATTAATCAACTTTCTTACTGAAAGGAATGAACTCTTCGAGGTTTATGTCAAATGTGTCTCCAAGGGAGACGGTCGTTTTGCTAAATAAATCTTATTATTGTATTAATTACTACCATAGTCCCAGGAGTGATCTGATATAACCCCAGGTCGCCGATTGTCGTCAGGAAAAAAGTTGCAATGGTGTTAACCATTTATCTGGTGTTGAAATTACCAGTCCACAGAAGTGAATGGGATTGTCGCCTGTGACGTTGGAAAATCTGGATTACATTCAAGGATCGTGATTTATTATACCAGCTAATTATGTATTGAAAACCAAATAGTCCGAAAATATTGAATTGATTTATTACATATACCATGCAAAGACTAGATTTTATATTTCAATTTCATCGGAAATATTTGCATGTATAAAGTATAGATTATTACACAGGGACGGTGGGCGTTAAGTCGATATTTGGCATACTAGGTTACGTAATGCACAACGACCCTGTTGTATAACCTTTTTATCGCATATGTTCAACTCCATTGATTTTTTCTAAACACAAAATAACAAAATAAGCTCAGATCTAACTTTTCTAGAGCTTTTGCGAAACAGTCAGAATCAAGCGCACTAATGACGTCACGTGTTTGTGTACGTAACGTACACGTGTCGCTTACGAAATGACCGGATATAGCCTCGATACGGAGTTTTGGCACACCGGAAGAGGGCCAGATATAGATATTTGGCACACTAGACACACATCAGTTACAATACAGCGCAATTTTGTTACAATGTTTAGTTACACATGCAATAAATATAATTATTTACCTACAATGTGACTGATATAAGCTCCACCCCCTCACAAGGACTACTTAAATTTACCAAAATCTCAACACTAAAATGTCTGTAACTTTTTTATTAGCGAACGGAAACATGTCATGTGGGGGTTTTTATTCTTAGTTAAACCATTTCCTACAAAATTCTCAAAAAAGTCGTTTTCACCTATTCACCATAATCCAAGATGGCGGATTTTGAAGTGAAAAATATGATTGGAATTACATATTCATACGTAGTCTAACCACAGTGGTAATTTGGCATAAATACGCGCTCTTGAAAATATAGAATTGTATAACTACACGATGAGATATAAACCATATTCAATCAAAACAAACAAATATCCTCTATTTATTATTTGCTTTCAATGGACGATGGAGATTTTTCAGTGAAAATAACAGTGAAAATAACAGAATAATTACCATTTTCTGTTTAAGAAGCTGGTTCCAGTATCATGCAGAAAAAGAAAAGTTACGTCAACGACGTCGGCCTTTAAAACATGCGTTACGTCATCATGTGACGTTCTAATTTGGACGCGATTTTTCCAATTAAGCCAATTACGGCACATATTTAAGAGAAATTGAGGCATATAATAAACAGAAAATTTGTTGATTTTTGGTGTAAATAATTTCGGTCAAAGTCAAATTAAAATTATAGTGTCCACACTAACTTATACACGTATTTTTTTTATAATTAGTATTATAATTAGAGTAGTTTGGTTTCCCTATGTTTGACGTATATGTCCCATCTGGTCCCCATCCGTTTCACAAGTCGTCAGTGTTACTAGTTCAGCAGAGCTTGTAATGATAGGTTTCGAAATATTTAGGTTCGTGACCAGTGGCAATTATTCTTCGTCAACGCTAACAAAATCATACAGAATGTCAGTTATCAGTAACATCAGATGGACCAGATCATAATGGTATTTATGTATGACTGCACTGCGTCATATGTCGTATTTGTCTGATCGTATAATGGCAGTACTGCGATGCACGTTTCTGTGGTCAAAAGATTCAACGGCGTCGATACAATGCCAGTTCATGACAATATATACATCCCTTGGAGACAAAAGTTCTATCCTTTCTCAGAATTATTAACAATACAGCTTTATACTGATTGATGACAATGACATTGAAGTCTCACGAGACTTAGTGCTGCATCATAAACTCTAGGTTCTCAAGATGGCTTCCATGCTAGTAAAATCGTCTATAAAACCTATAATAAACTCTACATAAAATTGAGATGGAATTTCATTGTGGAGATATCTCATTCAGAGAAACTTAAATGAAGAATCCTGTAAATGAGAAACCTGACATAGTTAATACTTATTGATGAGTGTCATGTATTTCCATCACGTTATAAGTCAGTTTCTCTTGTATTTAATGAACTGCAGACAAAACATACCAAGGTATTCGAGCGACTTCGGGTAGTTCGAAAACATTGTATCAATGTAAAGATAAAACAAAAGACAGGGGATGCAAGAACAATAAGGAGACGTATGATAATGGTAGAATATCTTTATCATCGTTTTGTTTGCCGAATGCTTTATTAATTAACTATACAATATTGGGCGCGTTTTTCACTGCAAATGCAGGGCCAATGTGAAGTTAAGCTCGACATTATTTTCAGTAAATTATATTCAAGTGTGTTTAATGACGTGGGCCAATTTTGCGATGACTTAAAACAAAATATCGCGAAATAAAGAACGGGTTTGACGGCTTATATACAGGTGATTGTAATGCGTCATCAGACAACAACAACAGACACAATAATATAAAATGAACGATGGGGAGCGCATCCGGAAAGAGTTGGCGAACGATAGGTTCCTATATTGCATTTGGACAACATTTATCACCAATCATCCAGGCATAATGTGACGTAAATATATTTAATAATGAAGAATTTTGTGACGAAGGAAATCTGGAGATAATTCAGATATTCAACGTTTAAGATGAAATCGCGACAAAAATTGTCATGATACACCCTTACATGTCACTAATTATGTTACATAAACTATTATAGAACTAGTTCGTTACAAAGCATATGCTTAAAGTGAATTGAGATTTTCAGAGGGAAACCCTCTCTCAAAACCGTGGTTTACTAGAAAAATGAAAAAGTATGGTGTTTCAATTTTTTTTTAAATGAGCCATGGATATCACATCCATATATTTGAAAACAGTTAATATAGGTGTTCATTGTCTGAATATTTTTGCCATGGTGCAAACAAAATATTTTTGTAAGAAAAGGCCAAAGCATGTCTTTTTTCATTTTTACAAAAATAATATTTTTTTATAGATTCCACCATATTCGAAATATTTGGTTGAAATTTTCATAATTTAGCATTGGCGAAGCATTAAAACAAAACAAATGACAAAATAAACTGTTTAACGGTAAATTAATGATTATCACATAAGTGAAAAAACGATGTTTAAAACGATATGTGAAAATACGATGTTAAAAACGAACCCCACCCACTTATTTAACACTACGCAGGACTTCTTGTGAACACTATTTCGTGTATAAATCGAAATAAAAGTAGTTTATTCGTGTGATTCTTCCTTGTATATGTCCGATAGACACTCATGTTAAGTTTGTTAAAAAATAAATGAAAAATCACTTTTCCGTTAACATGGTTACCAAGCAAACGGTGCAGAAAAAGGATATTGGTGAAAAATGTTCAAATGAATGTTAACAACTTACAATTAGTGACTCCTGTAATTTTGTTGTATATATTAAATAGCTTTGTTTCAGAAAAGATAGTGCTTCAATTCTGGCTAATGTGAGCTTTGTTAATCTGGTAGTTACCATGGTAACCAAGGATGAAAGAAGGAAAAGGGCACTTAAAGCGAAAATCCTCTTAATTACAGTATGCTTTCAATAATCATAAATAATGCTCCATACCAGTAGATAATTATATGGATCTAGTTTGTTAATAATCCTAATTGATAAGTGCTTTTTATTATAAAACTGATGAAGCAAGAAGAAAGCAAGCAAGAAAGAAGGAAACATCCACCTTTTGATCGTATTTTCACAATTTTCATCAAGAGTGCTGCATACAAGCAAAACTGCCAACACAGAAAATGAATCCTACTGTAAAAGGATAGTATGGGAAAATACTGAACATAATAAGCTGCATGACACATTTAACAATAATAAACAATTTTTTGATGACGTAATCAATAATTTAACAAAAGGTGACTCTGATATTAATGAGTGTATCGAAAACATGTCCAATCGTATTTTTGATATATCGTTTGAACTACATGGGAAAACTTTTAAAAGGAACGTATCCAAAGCCACAAAGCTTAAAAAGGCCGAACGGTTCAATGATAGAATGTTCACAAGCGAAAGCAGATTCCTTAAAATATAAACGTATACATAGATATAGTCCAACTGCTGATAATCTGCAATCCTTTTTATATCACATGAATCGTTTCTGTAAAGTGAAACGTAAAGCTAAACGCTCATTTCACATGTCTAAAAAGCAAACATTAACTAAACTAAGCAAATCCAACTCTAGGAAATTCTGGAAATACATAAATAAATATAAAAAGAAAGATAGTCAAACCAAGCCAACATTAGCTTAACTGATTTTGTCGAGCATTTCAACAAAGTCTCAAATACGCCGCATGGTAGTGATTTTGATAGTTCGCAGTATGAGAATCTGGATACTAACATAAATATTGACACATTAGATGTCGCATTCACAGAGAGTGAAATTAAAAAAACTATTTCTAGTTTGAATAGAAATAAAAGCGCCGACTTTACAAATAATGTAGCAGATTTTTTCATTGACTCCAACGAATTCATAGCGCCTAATTTAGTGCCACTATTCAATGAAATATATGAAAGTGGTGTATACCCAGATCAGTGGAGTAAGGGTTATATTGTCCCTATACATAAAAAGGGGAATGTAAACGAACCTTTAAATTATAGAGGAATAACAATTATAAACACTCTATCAAAAATATTCTCATTGACCTGAAGAAATAGAATCAATACCTGGTGTGAATCAGAAAATTTATTTAACAACTCCCAATTTGGCTTTAGAGATAAACGCAGTACAACCGACTGTATTTTTATCCTGCATACAATCATACAAAATATATTATCACAAAAAAGGAAATTATACTGTGCTTTTATCGACTATGAAAAGACTTTCGACACTGTCATACATGAAGCTTTGCTAATTGAATTAGGTCTGAGTTGCAAAATGACCACTATGATTAGATCTTTATACCAGAATGTCAAAGATTTGCTTCATTTATCGTGTTCAGACTTCTTTGATGTATCCCTTGGTTTGAAACAGGGAGAACCGTTATCTCCCTTACTATTCATATTATTCATAAATGATATCAATACGATAGTAAATCAAAATGATCTCACGGATGATGATATCAATTTACTATCTATATACTAGTACATGTTGTTGTTTGCCGATGATATCGTTCTATTCACCACATACCCTAATAGTCTACAAAATCAACTAAATAATGTACAAAATTATTCACGCAAGTGGGGATTAAAGATTAACACAGGTAAACCGAAAGTATGCATCTTTGAAAATAGGAAGAGTAACTCTGATTTTAGATGATTCTATTAGAAGTTGTTGATTCTTTCTGCTACCTCGGAATAAAATTTCATTACACCGGTAACATGATATATGATGCGAAGGCATTACAAGAACAAGCGCTGAAAGCGTATAATCATCTGTTGTTCGTGTTAAGTAGAGTTAGTCTAGATGTTAAAACAAAACTATCCCTATTTGATGCACTAGTTGTACCTATCCTTCTGTACAGCAGTGAAGTATGGAGGGCTTATAAATACAAGGAAATTGACAAAATACATATTAAATTTTGTAAGCGAATTCTAGGAGTACGTACTCAAACATCTAATACTGCAGTGTTGGGTGAACTTGGTCGATTACCATTATCAGTAATATGCAAGGAGCGAGCATTGGAACATTGGCTAAAAATACAAAATACTAATATATATAAAACTCTTTAATGTTTCAACTTTGTAACGAACAGTGTTTGATAAATGTAAGAACACATATAACTGGGCCTCTAGCATTACAACAATTTTAAATAATTTAGGGTATGAAAACATACATAATCTACATACTATAAACATAAATTACTATAACCTATTGAAACAAAGAATGCGGGATCAATATACACAAACATGGAGTGATACCCTCAATTCCCAGTCAAAAATGTCTTACTACAAGAATTTCAAAACGGAATATAAATTTGAAAAATACTTAGACCTAATTACAAATGACAATATTAGAAAAGAGTTTTCAAAATTAAGATAAGCGTCCCACAAATTAGAAAAAGAAAATGGAAGACAGGCCGGAACAGCAAAGGAAAATCGAATATGTAAACTATGCTCCCACAATCCTATAGAATCGGAATACCATTTCTTTATGTGCTGTCAAACATATAATGAACTACATTCGAAATTCATTCCGCGTCCTGCATGGCCAACATTGAACAAGTTTTATAGCATTACGTCCAGCACAAATAATAAAATTATCATAAATAACGCAAAATTAGTATATTATGCCTCGAAGTTAAGAGAAAATAGACTCGGCCTATTGTAAATAATAACTTGCCGACTGCCTTATGTAAGTTATGGTGTATTTTCTTTTGTGTATCTACATGTTTTTTTGATGAAAATATATCTTCCGGTTGGACATATTCGCCTGTCTACCAGCATCTGTATATACGTATTGTCTATATATTCTTGATTCTAAATTTGTTGTACACATAACTTCCAACATACCTTCTAATTATATATTTACTTGTCTGCAGATTAGTTCCTCACGTAAGCACAAATAAACGGACTAGAACATCGATATATGCACATATATACATGTAGCTGCTTTTTTGATATGCTGTGTGTGCTTACACTGTATGTAATGTAAATGTATGTATATATTTTGTCTTGACCATCTTTTTTTTATTATGTAAATGGTCAAAGGCATTTCAAATGCCGATTATACCAATAAAACTGTAAAACTGTAAACTGTATAATTTTGTAATCATCCTAATTGAAGTATGATCCATTTCTAACTGAGGCATAACTATGTTAAGCGAAACTTAACATGAGTGTCTATCGGACATATGCAAGGAAGAACCACACGAATAAACTACTTTTATTTCAATTTATACACGAAATAGTGTTCACCAGAAGTCCTGCGTAGTGTTAAATAAGTGGGTGGGGTTCGTTTTAAACATCATGTGATATTCATTTATCATTAACTTACCGTTAAAAAATTTATTTTGTCATTTGTTTTGTTTTAATGCGTCGCCAATGCTAAATTATGAAAATTTCAACCAAATATTTCGAATATGGTGGAATCTATAAAAATATATTATTTTTGTAAAAATGAAAAAAGCCATTCTTTGGCTTTTTCTTACAAAAAATATTTTGTTTGCACCATGGCGAAAATATTCAGACAATGAACACCTACATGTATATTAATTGTTTTCAAATGCATGGATGTGATATCTGGATCAGCTGCATGGCTCGTTTAATTAAATTTTGAAACACCATACTTTTTCATTCATCTAGCAAACACGTTTTTGAGAGAGGGGGGTCCCAAGAGAATTAGTATAATGAAAATCTCAATTCACTTGAAGCATATGTTTTGTAGCGAAATAGTTCTATAATAGTTTATGTAACATAATTAATGACATCTAAGGGTACATCATGGCAATTTTTTTTGCGATTTCATCTGAAATAAGCCTTAAAATAGCAAAATTCATTTTTCGAAAAAGTGAAAAATAGCGAAAAATTGCCATAGCAACGGTAGTGAAAATAAAGTTTTGACCCCAGAAATCATGTATAAAGATGAATACAAAAAAGGCGCAAATGTAGAATTACAATTAAGTGTTTTCATAATTACCTTGTTATTTGGTACCAAACCACCAATTAATTTGTTCTTTAACTCAATGTAAAGTGACAAATTGCTGACCCAAAAATGCCAAACTTTTGTCCATGGGGACCTCTCAAAATCCACCAATCAATAGAAATACATATAGCCTCAAGAAAACGAAAAATAAATCAGGGGGTTGCGTGTCATATAAGAAAAATTTGGTTCGTCAAACGCGGTGAACATATTTTCTCATACGCGCGGACTGATTCGAAGTCCGTTAGCTACAACCCTACTTTCACTTTTATATTTAAGCCAGAATATCAAAATTTTCTAAATAAAACAGTTTCACTACATCACATACGAGTGTCGTTCATTTGATACTTGGACGATCGATAATGCTGGAAAACTAACAGACATATATTGATGAAAACGTACATGAATATATTCACACCATTCCTTGATTTACATACGAAATTTCAACTTGTTGCGACGAAGGGTTTTTATGAGATATTAGTGTTTTAATAAGTACATGTAACGCGAGTCGGCCCAAGTCGATGTCAGAATATTGTGACGTTACGCCATTTTCGCTCCTTAAACGTGACACTTTTTCTCTATTTGATCATCGTTTTAGAGCCATAAAGTCACGCGACTAGACATATTTACCATTTTAAGATGTTCGGTAGTGATGTTAAATGCTGTATCCACTATAATTTCGCATGGTTACGTAATAACTATAGTAGTTATACCTCAAGTAATGTTTACCCATCCAACAGGTTTTTAACCGACGAAACTGTCCTGTTTCTGCCGTTAAATTGGTTCGGACTCGGATCATCGCGTGGTGATTCTTGTCATCATGAAACCGTTATAAACAGAAATCCACCTATACTTATATTACCAAAAGGCTTGATTCTTTTGTTTTACAGGTGTATAACTAATACTTTTACAAAATTATATCATATATCACATTTTCCCGAACAAATTCGATTTCATTGCGATATTAACGGAAACACACCCGTTGTCACTAAACATTGCTTCGCGCACAACAACAGCACAGAAATGACGTAAAACGTTATATCACATAACGCAGATGCAGACATAACGTTATGTGCTGTTTTCCGTTGAATAGGCAACTATACCACGCACCCTGTCATATCAACACTCTATATTTCACTAAAATTTGGGCTGGGTCGGGTAGCCCTTAGTTAGGTTACTATAGTAACTACAGTTTGTGTTCGGTTGGATAAAATTATTCCTAGCTTTGTCAAATCATCAAGTTGGCGAGTAAGTCTTATCAAACAAAAAGTGATTACAATTGCATGTTTCAAGCAAGCGCTATGGCGATCGTCCGGGTATCAAATGAACGACCCTCGTACATGTGTATAAAGCATTTAAACCCAATCACATGATTCTAATGCTGATTTGTCAAGATTTGTCAAGACATACCATCATTTCCAGCCAAATCGAAGTTTTTTACAGGACTACCTGAGTGTACATTAGTATCTGATTTTGGTCCGCGTAGGCATTTGGTGGTTTGACTACACCGTCTAGAAAATATCTCTGGAACCATTGTATTAATTCATTTTTTGAAAACGAGTCAAAATTGATATTAGGATGTTTTTGCAACCCTGTCTGTGTAATATTTCAGAAGAACACCCATGCTGAAAAATAGCGGCATACTATGTTGATTTATCACATAACCTGCGGTCCAGGAGTGCCGTAAATATCGTTCGGCAATCCCAGACTGTGCAATAAATATTTAAATTAGCTTGACGTGACGTTAGCCAATCCATGCATTCAACGTCGCCATGACGTCGCGCTCATTGTACCGCTAAATTTTGGCTGAATCAATATGCAACGTACATCATCCTTTGGAACAATAACGTGCGTTTTATAAGGTTATTTGATAAATAGAATCTTATATTCGTGCTCATTACATACGAGTTTTATCAGCTTTTGTTAACTTAATGTCACAGCCGCATTACACTTAATAATACATTACTCGAGCCGACAAATTTCATGGCTGCCTCCCGGTACCACCGTTTACTGCAAAGACTGTATTTTAAGGTGACGACGTTAAACATTTATCTGTGTCATTTGGTATTAAAATGATGCACACAGTCTTCGAATTTATTGAATGATATTTATTCGTTCTAAGCCTCTCTCGTTTTATAATTGTGATTTTGATGCTATGGCTTATCATATGCTGTAAATGATAGGAATAAATAGTTACGTTTACACAATTACACACATCGTCTTAGATTGTGTGACATCACTAACATGCAATGTTAATGTGTAATGCAACGTTTCGTAGTATTTTGATGTATTAAATAGTGTTTCCAGAAAGTCTTTAAAGTATTTGCAAATGGTAAAAAGCGTTTATTGTTATAAGTTATTTGGCGTGATAATCAAATAGATTCAGTGGAAGAAATATGTTATAACATATACAAACATGCACATAAAATCCAATCCTAGGTATAATTGGCTTCGATTAATGTCGATTGTACATACGGGCGATGCTACGGTCATATTTACCAGATGTATTCAGCTCATATTTGTCACAAGTACATGTTAATACTAAAATGACAATGTACTGTGATTCAATACAAAATTTACGGATAATATTAAGTCGGACAGGGAAGGCAGCACTCAACATAATCAGCCGAGCACAGGAAACATAAAACGCACAATGCCCAACACACAACCGAACGAGAAAATTATCCGCCCAAGTCCTAGCTGTCAAAAAGCTATAAATAGTTTTAGCTGTCTGAAGTCCTAAAACGTTCAAAATAACAGTATTAAAAAGATGAAATGCCATGGTTTCTGCTGAATGACCTGTATCCATTGTAAATGAAAAAGAATGTTACTATCATGGTTATTATATTAATGGACTGTGTGTAATATCGTCATGATAGAGTGTCAATAATCGGCAATGTTAGGAAAACAAACATATGTCCTAGCTTATACCGGTTCCATGCTTAAATAATAAACTTTTCTACCGTCTTGTATTTTTAATGGATGCACGTTAGTGAATGTAGAACCCTTGTGCGTTGATTCGTTGTTTTATTATTATCGCCCGTCGAAGTCAAATATGAAAACAATACCATCATTCCGTTGATCCATAATGCATGGTCTGTAACTGTAACATAAATACATCAGATTTTCTCACAGCAATAGTTAGATAAAGCGCAAAAGAGCCATATACTAGTATCCGCCTCTTATTGAGTTCATTCGCTTCTGTGATTCAATTTTCGAATTGGAAGCATGACTCATAAAGATAATGTAAAATCTTTTAGCAATCAACTGAAACAGCCAAACACAAGAAACAGAAATAACACAGATCACAATCACAATGCCCAACACACAACTGAACGAGAAAATGAAACTATACCGAAACAAGAGGGTCATGATGGCCTTATATCGCTCACCTGAGTACCATTTCCCCATGTAAGCATGTACAAAGGGTGAATATTAACATTGGACTGACTAGCTTGTTGGGAGTTCCTGAAAAATACTATATTGCACCAGTGCAGTTAGCCTATCAATGTTTCCAATGTAACAATCCCCGCCCTTTGTGGCCATATTTTTGACGAATCAAAATTATTTCAAAGAATTCTGTAGAGGGTCACGAAAAGGAACATGCGTGTACAATTATTTTGAAATTGGCCTAGTGGTTTCAGTGGAGATGTTGTATGAATGAATTGTTGACGCACGCACGGACGACGGACGAAGAGCGATCACAAATGCTCACCAGCTTGTCACTATGTGACGGATGAGCTAAAAAGCCGAACTTTTAACCAATACCAGTAATACATGAGTATTTAGTGAACACTATATGCGCATCTGAACATTTTTCTTTATAGGTGCTGCCTCACGTATTGGTGTATTGCAAAAATAAAATAAAATTGTCAAATATTCGCTTAATTTTGGTATCGTTGCCTGTATATCCCATAAACAACCACACTGACACCTAAGATATAAAGGATATTACACGAGTGTCTCTTCATATTGAATTTATTAAACGAGTTGAATTAAATAATAAAATGCGAGGCTTTTTTTCATCATTATATAAAGTTTTTGAGGACCTGCAAATCATGCAGGGTGTTTTATATCATAAATAGAGGATATTACATGAGTATCTTTTCTTATTGGATTTATTAAACGAACTGAATAAAATAATAAATTGCGAGGCTCTGCCGAGCATTTTATCGATTTTATTTTATCGATTTTATTCAACGAGTTTTTTCAATGTGAAAAGTCACAAATTTAATGTTCTTTTTATCACATGTTAGCCTTTTTCCGACCGAAACATAAAATAGTTACGCATTTTCCCTATAATAAACGCGCAACTTTGACGACGTCGCCTATACTTTGAATGACGTCACGTCAGCGCTTTATTACGGGCTTTACTCAATGTGTTGCTTCAGATCGGGTGTCTACACATCAGTGAACGTCAGCAAATGGTCGTTTAATCCTATTGTATTATCAAAGATAAACAAGAAGCAGTCACAGACAGCCATATCCCCCGCCGAAGGGAAAATAATTGTACCAACTATTATTGAATACAATCATTTTTTTAAAACATAAGTTATGTGAAAGTTTGGTTTCAATCCCAAGAGAAATGTTTGAGATGCACAAAATATTTTTTACTATATCTAATTTTATTACATACAAAACATAAACATAGTCAACAAGAAGCAGTCACACTACAAGAAAACCAAGTTAAATGCAACCTTGTTGCCCTTCAGCTAACGGTCAATGGCAAGAGACATCTTCACATAAGCTATATAAACTGCAAGTTTCACAATGATATCTCATTCCTAACAAAATTTATTGAGTGAAAAGTTTTTTCTATTTTTAGTAATGGTGACCTTGACCCCCACTTTCACTCCCATGTGACTCTTCACCCAAGCTACCTTCAAAGCTAGCAAGTTTCACCATGTTATCTCAATCCTCACAAAAAATGAGCATAAATGATTTTTTTCTACTTTTAGTAACAATGACATTGACCCCCACCGGCCCCACTTCCCATTGAAAGTGCTGTCTGCAGACAAACTACCTACACAGCAAGTTTCATTGTGATATCTCATCCCAAACTTAAGTTATCCATCAGAAACAAAAATATGAGCATAAATATTTTTTTCTATTTTTACTAAAGGTGACCTTGACCCCCACCGGCCCCATTTCACATTGCAAGTGCCGACTGCACACAAACAACCCACACAGCAAGTTTCATTGTGATATCTCATCCCAAAGTTATCCATCAGAAACAAATTGTTTTCTCTATAGCTTACACATGTATAAAAAGGGCCATAATTCTGTCAAAAATGGCTGAAATTAAAAACCATGACAATATGCGCCATTGCATCTCATGTGGGTACATCTGTGAAGGTTTCATCAAAATTCCATAAGAAATGGAGGAGTTGCACATAGAAGAGTTTATCATTTTTTCTATATCCCACAAAGGTACAAAGCAAAGGGCCATAATTCTGTCAAAAATGGCCGAAATGAAAATCCCTGATGATATACGCTAGGCCACATCATAACTGTACTTCTGTAAAAGTTTTGACAAAATTGGAGAAGTTGCACACAGAAGAGTTTAAATGTAAAAAATCAACAAAGGGCAATAACTCTGTCAAAAATAGTCGAATAAAAAATCCTGACAATATGCACTTGGGGACATCATAGCAGTTATTCTGTGAAAGTTTTGTCAAATTCCCTTAAGAAATGTAGGTGGAGTTGCACACAGAAGAATTTATAAGTAAAAATCAACAAAGGGCAATAACTCTGTCAAAAATGATCGAATAAAAAAATCCTGACAATATGCGCTTGGGGACATCATATCAGTTATTCTGTGAATGTTTCGTCAAATTCCCTGAAGAAATGTAGGAGGAGTTGCACACAGAAGAATTTATATGTAAAAATCAACAAAGGGCAATAACTCTGTCAAAAATTGGCGAATAAAACAATCCTGACAATCTGCGCTGGGGGACATCATAGCAATTATTCTGTGAAAGTTTCGTCAAAATCCCTTAAGAAATGTAGGAGTTGCACACAGAAGTTCGGAAGGACGGACTGACGGAATGACGCCTACCATTACCATATCCCCTTCGCCTTCGGCGGGGGATAATAATGGCTTTATTACGCTACTGCGACGTCAATCATGTGATAAAACTTGTTACACATCGGCATGTTGATTTTATTTAGTATTTGTACATCCAAAATTCAATAGGATATTAGATACCCTATAGAAAAAACAATACTATCTCCTAAATATTGCCTGAAACTTGTTTGCTTTCGATGAAAACGAATTGTAAAACGAACCAAATACCTCACTGATGTTTACGATGTAGTGAGCTGATGTTACAGGTAAATCACGTGTGAATAACATAATTCACAAAGCATGTTGGAAGGAAATTCTGCGCTTTCTTAAAAGAAAAAAAACCTACCCAGTGCGTGGTTTAAATTGTTTATTTGCACAAAATATTTCATAAAGCAACCGTCAGTGGCTTACACTAATACTTTGTTAGATTGGAAAATTACGATATATATAAAAATTAGCTCGATCAGTGAGGCAGCACCGACTGTAAATTTGAAGCGAATATTTGACAATTTTATTTTTGCCATAACGTTAGGCAGCACCTTAATGGAAATGGAGGTTCAGCTTTACCCTATAATCATATACACCAGTATGTTTGTTTAAGTCATCAACCTCTAAAACTCTTTAATGAATTTATATCTAACAATCCTTATAAAAATCTTATAAAATAAAACTACCCTCAGTTTTGTGCCACCTTCCACACTAATGTCAGGCGAAAACTTATTTTCTAATATCACCTGCTCATTACGGTAGTAAGGCATGTGTTCCCCGAGGCAATTATGTTCAGAATTATGTTTCAATGTCATTGTCCTTACGGCTGTATCGTCTAGGGAGGTTGTAAAGCATCTTGCGGTAAATAAACAAAACAACGATTGCGACATCTGATGTTACAGACTGTTTTCACATGTTATAGAGAAATAACCGTGCCACTTACTGAGTGTCTCTGCGTCACCAATCAATATACTTGGCTGTGTTTAATGGCAATCACGGCAATATAATTCACTTTTACATGTGAATTGGATTAACTGTAGACGGCAATATAAAAGCCAATGTGTAGGTACGGATCAACCAGAAACAAGGCACCGTTTATGTAACACTGTTCTCGGTTTTACAAGAATGTATACACCATACATTCTAAAACCCTACCAAATGCTCTCTAGATTCTGGAAATTATTTTGGAATCAGAGAGTTTGGGATCACTTTACAGATAGTTATTGGTTTTCAATGTGCGTGTACTCTATAAATCCCTATAAACAACGGGAATTATTCTTTAATTGTACATTTTGGGCAAAGCTATCGAAATTGTATTTTAACAAGTAGATCTTGGCACACAACTATTATAATTTTCAGTCCCATTTAAATCAAAATTGGAGTAGCAATGCAAATGTATACTTTGGTTTCTGCTTTCTTTTCTACACATAACTTTATTTTATATTAACGGTACTTTGGCATCAACGCATACTATGTGTAATAACAATACGTACGCTATCATTAACCTATAAACAAACAGGCGGGTTGTTCTTGTTGATTGGTATGCATGATACCAAATAACAAGGTAGGTATAATGTTTCACGTCTAAACATCATTCCTATTCATTTGTTAGAGTGCTAGACTATTAATGAAAACAGAAGGGTGATCTGTTAACAATCCAACAAGTTATTTCGTATAAGATCGGCAATGTCTATTTAGATTCTTTACAACTTCTCTGAACACTAAATTAA
The DNA here is from genome assembly GCA_947247005.1 of Spisula solida. Taxonomy (NCBI): domain Eukaryota; kingdom Metazoa; phylum Mollusca; class Bivalvia; order Venerida; family Mactridae; genus Spisula; species Spisula solida. The sequence goes on from OX365945.1 coordinate 38,783,975, forward strand.
ATGTAACATTTACCATCCCAAAACCATTTCGATTTCACTTATTTGCGTTTAAATTTTGTATTAATTAGACGCTCTTCAATTTACTAGTAGAACACTTAATTATAGTTATGCATGCTCATTATTCACGGATTTCCCAAATCAGCCAGTGAAACTAACATTGATAAATCTACAGCACCAATCGATTTCTATCCTAAGATAATCTTAATTAATTACGTGCACTTTAATTTAATGCAGAAAAAAAGAATTAACTAGAAAAAAGATTGATTTTAGCATTCCCGAAGCGAAACAACATGATCGATGACGGCAATTGGCTGTTAGTTCCCAATAAAACTAATTTCCGTATCATGGTTTGGCTGCATGTAACGTAAAACATGTGTTAAACGAAATTCTCTCACTGAAAACTAGCTGTTAAGGATCATAGCATTGTCTCAAATTATCTACCTGCGGCTTTAACGGCTAGGATGTTCATGTTTGGAAAGCATTGTCACGTGACGTTAACAAGCCAATAAGAGATGCCTTATTTGTAAATACATTTGTATATTTTTTCTTTTTCTCTTAGCAACAAGCAAGGTTCTCTGCTGGTTCTGTTACTGCCAAACATTACACAATAATATGCCAAACTGTAAGCATAGATTACTTGGAATTCAACGATTCAATGACGTAATACTTAAACGAATAGAAAGTTTATGTGTTGTTATAAAATTCCGTTACTTGAAAATATTGATTGATACAAATCATGAAATGTCCTAAAATGTTATAAAACATGTCACATACGACGATACAGTAAGTTAAACTCTTGTTTGATCAAAAGTTTGCTATCGGGTTGCCGGGTTAATTATAATTAGGTATACATGTACACGTAACGGCACATTAAACTCAATTTGGTGAAAGCTTGATGAATTTATCTTGAACTGTTTAGGAGAAATCCCCGTTGGAAATGCCGTTTTAAGCGTATTGTTGCTCTAATTTTCCATTGGTTTTAGCTTTCCGGTCACATGGTGACTGTGCATTGTTAACTTTTTTGATAATATACTTCAATCTGTATTTGTCCGTTCGTCGCCAACAATCATTTCCTAGCCATAACCGTGGCCCAGTGATTATTTCGCTGGATTTGTAACTCGGTGATCTGCATGCAAGGACCAAACAAGACTGCGTTCAATAAACGCTTATGCCCCCATGGAAGCCTAGTCCATAAAAAACCATAATTCTGTTAAAATGTTGGATAGGGCTACATGACAGTCAAAAAGGTTAAAAACAACTTCTATTGTCCTTATAACCGGACGCAACTAGCCGTATCCGGTTTCATTAAGTTTAAACTCGTTTCAACCGCCCTTTTAACGGTTATAATTAATCAACCAATCAATAAACAACAACATCATCTGATGACTTAGTTTTTCCGATATTTTAAAACATCCCCGAAGCCGACTTCAAGAAGTAAACATCATTTAGCGGCTTAACATTTTATTTGTCAATAATTGTTAAAATCGCCCAGTTTTACCATAAATCGACACTTTTCACAAGGTAAGTGGGGACAATTTCTAATTTCTATTTTAATGACCAATCAGATTTCAGCGCAATGCCCTAAATCTGAATATTTTCTCATTGTACATCTAGCCGTCGGAGAGTCAGTATCGATTCTTTTCCTTTGAGTTATTGGCGCCCCGATGGACTTTGTTATAATGAGCTGGAAGACAATTCCCCCATGGTGAGCCTCAACTTGTATGAAGTTTATGAACACTTCCCCGTGTTGAGCCTCAATTTGTAAGAAGTTCATAAATAATTTCCCGCGTGGAGCCTCAATTTAACTATATAATATAACTTTATTTGATTAACATACATAAATTCCCCTTACGAACCTCGCTGATCCGGCCGGCGAAATAACTTTTGTGCACAAACAATGATAGGTTTTTTATCGTACAATGATTTTCGCTGTTCAAAAGTTGTGCAAATTTCAAAACGTTCGGATGTTTCCAATAATATTTTTTGATGTATACTTTTCTTAAATCCTGATATAACGGACATTCTAAAACGAAATGAAATTCATCTTCTAATGTACTACAACATTTACATTTGCGTTCATGAAATGGTACTTTAGCTGGCTTTTGCCATCGTCCAGATTCAACTTCTAATTTATGGGCCGAGACCCTTAATCGTGTAAGACATGTTCTAAATTTATAAGTAGTAATAATATCTAAGTATGGTTGAAAACGAAAGTCGGCTAGTAGGTTATATGTTTTTGCTCTTGATGAATTTTGAAGTTCACTGTTCCAATTTTGAATAAACAAATCTCTAATTCGGGTTTTAAATATTCCTAAAAATAAATTCACGTTCCCTACACCTTGAAATTGCCATACGTAGTTAAAACCTAAAGATTCTAAAATGAATTTTACAGAATTTTACATATAATAAGATATAAACACATATATAACAACTGATTTCAAATAGGCCTAATTTGATATTTTACCTTTTTATAATGGATTGCATGAGCATATCAGACAGTACTGTTGTTCCAGAGAAAAGCATATTTTCATTTCAATTAATCACATTCCGATTAATTATCAAACATCTTTAATCTTAATCACCTTTTCTTGTTAAATAAATCCTGTTGCAAATCGTCAAAACATAAAAGATATTCAGACGAAAAATTCCGGGTTTTATTGTATCCAATCACAACAACAACACGTAATTAGTTTTCGCGACCTTTATCCCGCGAATATTTTTACATTTGTTGACGATTTTGGAGGGATTTTTTATTACATCTCGGCGAGGAATTACGAAAATGCATTCGTTTTACTTTCTTTACAATAACCTACAACTACGATGTGGAAATATCAGTCCGGTCTGGATACGTAAAGACCCGAAACGGACTTTATACTAATTGTATTGCAAAGGGAAGAAACCGCTTTGCAAAGGAAATAACCCGGAACATGTCAACTTCAACTTCACTTCAAGTAGCCGGAACATGTGTCGTTTTTTATTAGATTTTCTTAAGATTGGTTGATATTTCGCACATATGAACGATTCCCGCTCGACTTACTTCGTTATCTCAGAGTAATCATGTGTCTCATAACAGTTTGTAGCATCGTTTATGCACTGAAAATGTTAAAATTTCCTTCCGAAGCGGGCATTTTTTACTACAAACCTATAGAAATTAGTGTTTCTCATTTAGAAGACGGGTTGCGCAGCAACCTTGGAGGACTGATATATTTTTTTATTTAAAGTTTTTTTGGCATAATAAATTTATTCTATAAATATTTAATTATAGTTTTATTCTGGTCTTTTACTATGTTTGTTATTTATGTTCCACATTTAAAAAATAAAAATAGAATCAAGAACGGTTATCGATTTCTGGGTATCAAATTCCTGCTACTGGAAGTCGGAAGCAAGAGTCCGTCTATCTAGTGACCATAGAGATCCGGTCTGTCAAAAAAATAACGGCGTTAGCGAATGCAAAATAACAACAACAACAATCGTGCGTTTTCGCATGTAATCGTTACTGGGGATTCCCCGGTCGCTTCGCGACCTTGGGGAATTCCTCTATGAGTACCTTACAAAGAATATAATTACTTGCATTGTTTTATGACTATTGACCAAACAGCTGTCAATAAACTCACTTAAGCCATAATATTCAAGCAAACATAGTGGATCTTCCGGCGGGTTTCGTCGTCTGCTAGGCAGACCGCACACTACTGGCTTGATCCGGATCCCGAAAATTCCCACATTTTACTATCAATCTAAGTTGATGGCTTTATATAGAATGAAGAGCGGGGTCACTGAGTGCATTTGGTCTGGACTAGCGCCCCTGACTACTAATGTTTTAAACAACACGATGATTCCATTAATGCAATCCATTAATGCAAAACAACGGACCTGGCATTTTCCAACATGACAAAGCAAAGCCTCACACGGTGCGTATAACGACCCAATTCTGAACTTAAAATGACATTAACGTCTTGCCTTGGCCCGCATTATCCCCGGACATGAATCCCATAGAGCACATACTAGTATGGGATGAACTCGGTAGAAAATGACCTCCAAAATGCACTCCAGTTAGAATGGCAACGTATTCCTAATGCGCTCATACAACGATGCGTAAATTCAATGAGGCGACGTATTCTGCAATGTATTCGCAAAAAGGAGGTCACACTGGTTATTGATGCTTTTTATATTATCTTTAAAGCACACAGTCAGTAATTTCTTGTTTCCAATTGTAGTGTGCTTATTTTATTTTTTCAGAATTTTTTATTTCGACCCCTCTCAACTGAATTGTTCACACAAAATAAGAAATACAGAGACACCAATATTACATTGGAGCTTCGATGACAAAAACAATTAACTCCGAATATAAACTTTTCAACAAAATATGCACTTTTGAATGCTATGTAAAGTTTTCATTTCGGGTCAGTGTACATTATGTAGTGTTTTGTGTTAAAGTGCATAAGCAAATTTCTGTAGAACAGCATGGTCTAGAAAACGATATAGGAAAACGTAGGAACGTTTCACGCATCGTCCGTCGAAATGTGCGAGGAGTTAACATGTTATGTCTAGCCTTAATCCTTAACTTAGACTATATAAGATATTGATATCGGCCCACCAGATAAATTTCTCCGTCTTGCCAGATTTACTTTTTCATCCACGGCACTAACCTATTATTCTCTATATACTTGGATACTGTACATAACTTGGAAGTCAATGACAATGACAATATTATATTTAACATGGCGGCCACCGGCATAGAATCAACATATATTATTTTACATATTCATACATCTATAGATATGTAAAACAAGCTTAAATGTAACACAGTTACATGCAAACACACACACATATATATATGTATGCATGTAATATATATCACATACAATTGAATACATAAATCAACACGTTTGAAATACACTTACATTTTGATTTTTTTCAAACAGCAGACGCCAACATGCGTTTTCTTTCAATACAACCGTAAAAAACATACATAGCAAGATTTTTTATAATACGCTCATTTCTGTTGCTCATCATGATTGCATTCACACTCTGTTGTAATACTTTGGTGGAATATATTGAGATCTTAATTGTGATAAGCTTGGACAAAGTAATACAAAATGTATTTCATTTCCGTGAGTTACAAAATACAAAAGTTAACAATAGTTGTGACTTTCACGTTTTCAGTTCACTGAAAATCACAAATATGTGTTCAATCCTACCTACGCAAGCCTACGTCACTGTTGATCACTATAAAATAATATTCATCTCAATCTAAGTAAGGGCACTTATGTTGTGAATAAACAGGTTTTATGCCAAACCTTTTGTAACCTTAACTGGTTTTGATGGTTTACACTGATCACAATCAATGCATAGTCATGCTAAATGATAGGTTTTATGAAAACCTTCTTGTAACCAAATACCCTCAATTTCGCACTTCTATATAATTTACTGAAAATGGAGCTAGGTTTAATTATTCAACTCCAAAACCACAAACAGTAATATTTTTCAATCTTAAATAATCAATCAATTGTCATTACAGTACTGTTTAAACTAAACTTGACACAAAGTGCACATGATGTGCACAAGGTTTAAACATGGTGTGCACTACATGTGCACTCCAAGTGCACATCAAAGTGTACTTCATTCTGATAGGTAGGCTATATGGCATGTTTATTTTGTACATTGGTGTAAAGAAGGATTTATTAATTAGATTATGTATTACCATATTGGATTTATAATGCGCATTGCTGAATTTAGTTTAGAATTATGCTTTATACAAAATAAATAATATTTTAATGGTGGTAACCAATTTGCATTACATTTTAGCGCAATTAGTTAAAAGGCTTACTAAAATTGTCCAAATCGTTTCCTATACTTTTCTTTTACTCTAAACTAAAGTACAGTAGCATTTATGATGGAAATCGTTTTAATCAGATTGATTTAAAGAATCGATATCATATTAGTGTTGAATCATGTAATAATAAGTGCTGCCTTCCCTGTCTGACTTAATATACCCTTTTTTCAATTGTAATTTGGTGTGTTCAATATGGTTCTTGTGAACGATTTTGTTTGAGTTATTCTGATACTATGCATGTTGAATGAATATGAATCCCTGCTTACCATTTTCATTTAAATTTGTGGTTCATTTGATATGAAGTTCATGAGAGAAATTGTATCATTCAAAATATGTATATAGGACAATTGGATAATACAAATCGGACAGCGAAAGCGACACTCCACAGAAGTACAAGTCAGAAGGAATAACATAAAAATGAACAAGAAAAGGGGAATCGACCTTCTGCAAAGACACGACGCCCTACTCCGATAGCCTGTCACACCAATCAGCCAATCATAGCCGTCGTGAGATGGCATGGATTATATCATTAGGTATCTGTGTGGTATCTAATGTGTTTTGTGGGACAGGTTTTAAACGCTAAATGTACGCTAATTCTAAGTGCAAATCGATGGTTTCATAAGTTTATGAATAATTCTAATGAATCATGGTATTTTTGGTGAAAGGAGCGCATATAAGTTTAATAATTCTCAAATTACATAGAATGGATTCGTTGGGAAATGACGTTGGTTTAGAATAATATATAAATGTACCGGTAGTTTATTTGGGAAGGATTAATTAAACATTACATTTATATGAGTTTGGTTAAATATTTGATTCTTAAAACTTTAATTTACTTGAAAGGTGTTCAGAAACCTATATTTCATCATTCAAAAGTGCAAAATTGACAATTAGTCCGGCAGAACTTACCATGGACCGTGCGATGTCTTCTATACAAAATGTTTTTGCATGTTCTTGTTCTTCTGACAATACATGTACCATAACATAATCTGGATGATGCCACCTTGTCATCATTGAGCAATTCTCTCAGTGAGGCACCGAAGGGGTACATGCATTTTCATGAATTAAGCTGTATAAGTACATTATCGTTTAGAGGAACGTAAAGCAAGACACCTTAAATGTTATCTATATAGTGTTTAATAATGCGTTGCATCATTATATACAACATTTGTAATATTAACAAATAGAAATGAGGCCCTGCTGGCGGATAACGTCTTATATGAGGCCCGTTTTCAGACAAACATAGGAATGAAATCGGTAAATGATACATGGTACCACGCTTTTCATTATATTGAGACTTAACACTGAATTCAGTGTCACTGGCAATCATAAACAACCTACATTGCATAGCTAAATATTTTATTTCATTATATTGAGGCTCTATTAATGGTTCATCCAAATATAGAAAAATGAGTGAAATTCTCCAAAAGCGATGTCAATATTTGTTTTATTCTCTTAAGGAATGCAATTTTAACTGTAACTTATACTGTTATGACCATGTGATCAATATATTCGTGTGGCACATTTTGAAAAAGTATAATATGGCAATGAGGCCCTGTATACGTGTTCAACTAGAAATAAGACAAGAATAGTAAATAGTCTATGTTCCATTAACCATATCAAAATATCAAACAATAGATTTTACTGATTATAATAATTCAATTATAGCTTTTTTAAGTATACTGTAGAACTATACTATAGAACTGAAATAATCAACTGGGGCCAGGAATGGGTCAATACACTCCGGGATTCTGTTTTATCATAGCACTCACGGATATCTTTAACTTACGCTCAAATTTAAATTCCTTATAATAAGTTAACAAATAGGGGACAAATTTGGTTTGTAGGAGTTCATTAACGAATAATCGTTAACTTTGCAGATAGTTCATTTTACCACACTGTGGCAGTGATAATATGCCCTACCCGGTATGTAATCCTTACCACAGCGGAGTGCAACCACTATATGCCTAATGGTCCTCACCGCTATTAACTGCAGATATTGCTAGCCATATTGGGTTACACATGACCATTAAGTACAGTCACTGTGTCAGTGATAATATGCCCTACCCGGTATGTAATCCTTACCACAGCAGAGTACAACCATTCTATGCCTAATAGTCATCACCGCTATTAACTGCAGATATTGCTAGCCATATTGGGTTACACATGACGATGAAGTACAGCCACTGCAAGCCCTATGAGGAAGTCATTATATTACAGTGCAACCAAACAAACCCCCTTGTGACTACCGTCGTTTACTGTAAGTGAATATGGATACAAATGTACCAGATTAAATAGTGCCCTTTTCAAAGGCGCATTACATAGTGTTCCAGCCTCAAGGGCGCATGTGCATCCTCTACCAGTGCAAATATAGCATGATATAACCAGAGGGACAGACCGAGAGAAAGCCCCAAGGAAGAGAGTGACATTAGATAAAGGCATGTCCGGCGCTGCAGAAGTGCGCCTTGCTCTTATTTCAAATAGACAGCCTGGTTCTTTAATGTGTCCGGTGTATAGCACCGATACACAGCTTCCTGACACCCTTAACCAGATACTTTACAGTCCATTCGGTCATATATAGCGGGAAATACTACGAATAGAATTTCAGAAATGTCCAGTTCCCGTTCCGGGAATTGAACCCCCGACCTCTGTATTGACTACCTAGTGCATCTATCACCACTATATACTCGAGGCTCCACTGGTTACATAACACTCTAAGGTCCTCCATCAGAGAATTATGCTATGTCAGCCATATTCATGGCAAACTCACTAACTTACAAAGTAAATATTTCCGAATCCCATACGATACATTAAATAAATAGTTCATCCCCGAGTGAATTCGAGCACTACTGAGTGCTATATTTGTATTGTAAATTGCCACACAATTATCATTTATTAATCGGTGATGTTACATTGTACTGTTGAGTACATTTTTTGTACTACCTTCTCTGTCAGATTTAGTATTGCTTATTGGGGTCCCAACATAACCATGGATGGGTGTGTCGGTCAGTGTTTAGTACTTAAACGTCCCATGCATCTGTAGCTTGCAGTGATATGTACATAGCCGACATTTGCAATTCCAATTAAATAGTAGGTTTGACTAAACTAATGGTGGACGCTTTACTAGACTGAATATATTGTATAGCTTGCCACTGTGTTGTGTACCCCCTCTATTCATGAATGTATGCACTTGGCGGTGGTGAATTATCCATTGGCATGTCATTGCAGTACATACGAAAAGTCATACTTGGTGGTGGCGTAGAGTTTGAAATGGCGGTACTGTACATGGCGATCGGAATGATGGTTGTCAAGTGAACCAAATATAGCTTGGAATTACTTACCGTAAATGCAGGTGTATTTTGTAGCTGATAAGTATTTTAAGTTTTGTTGTTTTTAATGAGTGCTGTCTTCCCTGTCCTGTCTGACGAGTTTTATCCTTTTTAAATACTATAAAGATACTCATATGGCAGTAGTTGGTGATGATGAGGACCACATTCGGTATATAGAGACTCACACTACTGGTGAGAAGAAACTAGCCACAGACATTGGTACCACAATACCTTTATTCATCAAGCTGTAATTGAATTATTATTAGATTTTTTAAATGCTTAAAAACAATGAAATGGTTGTTGAATTTGGCCTAATGCCTGTTTTGGAGTGTAAATCACTAGCAGAGACCCACGTCCTCGTAGTACTATTTCATAAATAATAATAGTTTCATTACTTGAAATTTTTGATACATTTTAACATTTGAATTTACCCTTATTAAGGCTTCAATTTCATTAAATAAAATATTAAGCCATGCAACTTAGCGATGCAATTCAGATTGTTTATACTTATCTATCACACTTACTTATAGGCATGTTACGACACATAGACACTTCATATGATATTGTCAAATTACAAGTGTAATGGAATAATAACAATTTATTTTGATGAAAGCCTAATTTATAGTTCAACACACAAGCAAAGTCTCATTTTCCCTATTTTACTTATTCAGAACGTGGTACTTCTGTAACTTAATTACACTTTTATTACTTCTAATAATGGTTAATGTTTCTTTTCTGAAATATAAGAGAAGTAAAAAATATTTGAAAGATTACATCCTTTTTCATACATTAACACTTACCAGGGCCTCGATTTTCATAACATAACATTAAGCAATGTATTGCAGGTTCCTTATACTTATCAATGCCATTGAATATATTATTATTTAGCAATATAAAAGGATATTTTAACTTTACATGCATTCATTTATGTATTTAATCAATATTTTTGTATATTACCGGGCCTCATGTTAGGTTTAAACCACAAATGGGGCCTCATTTCCACATTTTATCATTACAAAGGTTGTATATATTGATGTAACGCATTATTTTACACAATTCAATCGCATTTAAGGTGGTTTGGTTCACATTTGATGGAATAGTAATGTATTTATACCGACTAAATCGAGAGAAAAAACATGTACCCCTTTGGGGCCTCATTGTGAGAATTGCTCAATGGTGACAAGGTGGCATCATCTGGATTCTGTTATAGTATTGTCCGAAGAACAAGAAAATGCAAACATATTTTGTATAGAAGACATTGCACGGTTACCCTAAAAATTGCCGTTTATCTGCCGGACTAAATTGTGTATTATGATCAAAGAATAGCAACCAGGGAAAATGATTACATTCATGGTTACAGCGGAAACCCACTGCACTATCCCGAGCAGAATTAATGAAACCAAACACATTATTTCATTTTCATGTTGTTCCATTGATGTGATTAGTATATCCACCCACTTGTCTGTACCATATAATGTGCGCCCATTTTCAACCTCGTTCGTCATATTACATCAAAAAAAAAAAGATTTATATGATCATAAACCTCTCGGTTATTATAACCAAGCCACATTTACGTCATCATGAAAACGTGTACTGTTTCTGTATTTGAAATATTACACATTATTAGACTTTAATTAGAATATATTCTCTAGAGGTATATGACCATTGATTATAATATAGCAAGTGATAATGAATTCAATGTAGCAATACCACGTGACCCGCGTGCGTTCCTAACTTGAAACATGCACAGCTTCTTCTGCGTTTGAGTATACTTACGGATAGTTTGTTTTCGAAGCGAAGCAATTTTCGTCTTAGTTTTGTAGCATTTCGTGATGTCATAGTCACGTGGTAGGCCTATTGCAACACTGTAATTATTAATGGAAACTGTATAGCTCATACCGTTATGGAGCCCATTTAACAAATTGTTGCTCCATATATCACATTATCACATTATTTACGAAAAGGAGCTGATGGTGATCATTGCATACTTAAATGTGTGTTAAACTTTTGGTATAATATTTTACTTAACAGCAATACACATCCATGAATAACAACCATTCTTGCGAAGTTATTGGTGTATTTACAGCATGTATTCACATGATCTTTTAAAGTATATTAGTCAAACAAAGAGTGACGTAACATTCCTATTATCGTATTATGGGTAATTTCTACGTTGTAAAATAGTATCCATGTGTTATAATTATTTTGCCTGATAGGCACCTTCAAACTTTCCATTGATCATCTATACAATGTAGTTTCTGGTACACTACTGCGCAGTAAATATTGAATAGAATTACCGTCAGACATTTTAAACGAAACGTAGCTATCTATTAGCTGCTAGCCTTACAAACCAGCCAAATTAACCACCATGACATTGACGTTCGACTTTCCTCCATCCAGACAGGAACATACTTTCAACCAATGTTTTAATTTGAAAACTTGGATTATGTGATCTCTGTCAAGTGTTCAGCTGCTAGCCTTACAAACCAGCCAAATCAACCACCATGACATTGACGTTCGACTTTCCTCCATCCAGACAGTATATAAAGGAACACACTTTCAACCAATGTTTTAATTTGAAAACTTGGATTATGTGATCTCTGTCAAGTGTTCAGCTGCTAGCCTTACAGACCAGCCAAATCAACCACCATGACATTGACGTTCGACTTTCCTCCATCCGGACAGTATATAAAGGAACACACTTTCAACCAATCAATAGTATGATAAACTTTATTAAAATGACATGACGCTACTTTAAAAAAAATTATTCTCACATTTCGTGCTCGCTGACATCTTTGTGGTTAGATTTACCGTTGAAATATCTATCTTCAACCACACACAGTATGACTGTTAGTACATTTTTGAACCATTTGACCGTTAGACTGCTTTAGAAAATATGTCAAAATTCGATTTATATACTTTTATTTTTCCTCGCCAACGGAAATCCATATAGACGGGGCCCCTGAAGAGGTCAGTCACTTTAATTTTTAGGGGATCGCGCATGATACAGAAGATGCCCCAGTTCACGAAGCATCCCTGGTTCTTTCACGTGCCTGATGTAAAGCATCAAACACAGGACCTCGGTTATAAAGTCCGGTCCGAAAGACTATTAGTAATTTTAGTTATGTTGGGTAGGAAACACTGACTGAATAGCAACCGGCTGGAGGTGCGATCGAACCAACAACCTTCGGATCAGCAGTTAGTAGCACTAACCACTGGACCACTTGTCCACCCCATATATGAAAAGTGACCAAATTATAGTCCAGTCGGGGTAAGAGTAAAGTGACACAGGAATTCACTATTACGGTGTCAATTATGAAGGCTTATGCAGATTGCTATAATTTCAATGCTAAACTAACATACTATATTCGCTCAACCTGTTCAGACAATGGTTGTTTTCTTTTATGTACACATGAACGGCAACGTCACTCTCACAATATCCTAACTGGACTGTAGATATATTATGTAGTCGAGTGTATCAAAATATTTTCCATATTAGGTTTGTAAGTACCGTTAAGTATTATCACATGATTGATACTCTGTACTAGTGATACGAGTAATATTACCGAGCGACTTACGTGGTTAGCCCTACTTTGGATGTGCTAATTATTGGAGACACTAACACTACAATTTCTAATTTGGACATACAATTTAACTGATAATGGACTCTCTAACAACAGTCGTAATACGTCATGTGATCACCTGGCAGCGGTGTTTAATGCCCTGGTCGCTAAATGGGCCCTTTTAGAAACATATTGACTTTCATAAATTTGAAAATTTTGAGAAAGCGGTATGCTCATTCCAGATATGGATGTATTTCTTGAGGTATACACTCATTGACTTACACTGGATATCGATGTACTTCTTGAGGTATAAAATCAGAGACTTACACCAGATATCGATGTATTTCTTGAGGTATACAATCATAGACGTACACCAGATATCGATGTATTTCTTGAGGTATACAATCATAGACGTACACCAGATATCGATGTACTTCTTGAGGTATAAAATCAGAGACTTACACCAGATATCGATGTACTTCTTGAGGTCATATACTTACACCAGATATCGAGTTACTTCTTGAGGTATACAATCATAGACTTACATCAGATATCGAGTTACTTCTTGAGGTATACAATCATAAACTTACAACAGATATCGAGTTACTTCTTGAGGTATACAATCATAAACTTACATCAGATATCGAGTTACTTCATGAGGTATACAATCATTGACTTACACCAGATATCGAGTTACTTCTTGAGGTCATTGATTTACACTAGATATCGATGTACTTCTTGGGGTATACTATCATAGACTAACACCAGATATCGAGTTACTTCTTGAGGTATACAATCATAGACTTACATCAGATATCGAGTTACTTCTTGAGGTATACAATCATAAACTTACAACAGATATCGAGTTACTTCTTGAGGTATACAATCATAAACTTACATCAGATATCGAGTTACTTCATGAGGTATACAATCATTGACTAACACCAGATATCGAGTTACTTCTTGAGGTCATTGATTTACACTAGATATCGATGTACTTCTTGGGGTATACTATCATAGACTAACACCAGATATCGAGTTACTTCTTGAGGTATACAATCATAGACTTACATCAGATATCGAGTTACTTCTTGAGGTATACAATCATAAACTTACAACAGATATCGAGTTACTTCTTGAGGTATACAATCATAAACTTACATCAGATATCGAGTTACTTCATGAGGTATACAATCATTGACTTACACCAGATATCGAGTTACTTCTTGAGGTCATTGATTTACACTAGATATCGATGTACTTATTGAGGTATACAATCATAGACCTACACCAGATATCGATGTACTTCTTGATTTCATAGACTTTTTTTGTAAGAGCTATAAGATATTGATTTCCACGGATTTCCATCATCAGTGTTTCTAGAAATAACTGGTCGTTCATTGTTAGTTGTAATTCTGGAATTGGAATTTCTCGTATATTTTCTAAATTGTAAATAGGTAAAGCGTATTGTATTTTGATATCTTCTATTGTTTTATTTATGAAATATAAGTATTCTTTGTCTTTTAACAGGGAATTATTGTGTTTCCACAAGCCTTTCCCGTGTTTAAAATCGGTAAAATTTAATTTCAGAATAACCATTGAATGATCGGACTGATAGCTTGGTTTAATCGCTATATCTGATATATACATTTGAAATATCGGGGACCAAGTCTTGCTTGTTGTAAAGGATAAGATCTACGCTGGTTGTTGGATAGAGTTGCCTGAATGGGTCTATCAGTCCTCGACTTTCAATTTCCTTGATAAGCACTAGACGTGCCTTTTAATTATTTAAGTGTTTATAATTTGAATAGTCAATAGTCTTAGTATTCTGTACTAAGTTAAAGTCGCCACATAGTATGACGCTTTCATTTGCTATTTTATCAAAATCATTTCATAATGATTCATAAAAACTGGGCGAATCTGTATTTGGTCCGTATATAGAAGCTAGAGTTATTCTTTGTTCACATACCGACATATCAATGATTACATAATTTCCATTTTTATCAGAATGTGTTCCGTGGATTTTGTAATCTACGTTTTTTGAAAATAAAATGGCAGCCCCTCTTGAATTGGATGATGAAAAACTTAATAAGCAATGAGAACCCTATTCGGTATAAAGTCTTTTAACTGATCTTTGTGAAAATGTGTATCTTGTAAACAAAATATATCACACTTTGTGACCTTTAAAAACTGAAACACTTGTAATCTTTTAAAACGTCCTTGAAGGCCTCTACAGTTCACGGATAGTATTGAAACTTCACTCATAACATTTTATATTGTGCAAATCGAAGGAACCAACAATGCTTGCAGTGCACCCACAAAAGTAAACATAAATAGAATGATAATAAAAAGGAAAAGGGCATATAGAGTGCCCACATAACACAGACACTTAACTTTATCATTTTTAATTAATATATAGTGCTTCTGTTCTCCAACAACTTAAATATTCTAGGTATTACATGTTTAAACATCTAAGCATACACAATTATAATATAGAAACAGTTCATGTCGGGTTTGGATGTTAAATGCAACATCATGATTTCAATTGTTTGTATGACAGAAACAAACAATAAAATAATTCAGTGTAGCGTACATCACTTTGATGAATGCTAAGTATAAAGTACTGCAGGTTGTATTCATCGGCAATGAATGCTATGAATGTTTAGTGTTGACAGAAGACAACATAATATCAACATAACAATCCTGTGTTTGACGTACATCTTTACAAAGCAATAGTTGACACACTTAACATTTACATATATAACGTTACACCATACTAATTATAATGTAGGAAAAGTATAAAGGTCATGTTGAAAATAATAGACGCGAAGGGGAGGTTATATATTTGTGCAGGTGTAGTACTAGCAATGCAAGATTTTGTTGTTTCAAATACAAAAAAAACCAAAGACATTTTCTAACAGTATATACGTACATAAGGCGAAGGAAATAGAATACTGATATTGCTTTGCAACAACTGATATACGTAGTACCAACCTAGGTACTAACGTCTACTCGTTTCTATCGGAAGGAATATCAAAAGTACCAGACAACACATGTTTTGAATGATCTTATTTTGTTTTACAAAGTTGGTTATTTAAATTTGTAATAATAAACAGCAACAATATATACGGTGTTATGATTTCATTGGTAGTTTAATATAAAAAATGTAAAATTCATTTTTTATGACATACAAATGTATCAGAAAAATTTGAAGTACAGCTTGTCTTCAAAGTTACAGAATTTGCGGAATGGTCGCCATACTTTATGCAGGTAATAAAAAAAACATATCATGATACTAATTTTAGAATAATGTGCTATAAAAACCAACAAAGATTTATACAAAATACACATAATAAATCGCATCAGAATGCATTAAAATAACACGTGCAATAGCACTGTTTTCTTGCGATATAAAGGTATTATATTAATATACATATCATCATAATATGTTCAAGGTTCACCAATTGTGTGTGTGTTTGTAAGATTTAATATGAAGTAGTAGATACATACACTTATGTATAGATATATCATCTTAATATTATTTTATCCTATAGAGGATGCGTCAATAATATGAGATAGAAAGACAAAAGAAGGCCGCACACAAGTGTGTGTTCAGGGCTCGTCTATAATGTGCGTTTAAAAGATATGAAAAGAAGCTGTGGATGCTTATTGTAGTCTCATTTACTTGTTTATAGATATATCATGTTATTATTTTATCAAATTATAATATAAGGATTCGTCAATATTGTGAGGTAGAAAGACAAATGGACGCGACAACAGAAGGCCGCACACCAGAGTGTGTTCAGTGTTGGTCAATAATGTGCGTTCGGAAGATATGAAAAGAAGTTGAGGATATTTATTGTTGTCCCATTGACTTATTTATAGATATATCATGTTATTATTTTTATTATATTATTATAAGGATTCGTCAATAATGTGAGGCAGAAAGACAAAAGAACGCGCCCAAAGATTGTTTTAATGTGTTGTTGTTGTTGTTTTTATTCCTATTCTATATAAATGTATTAGTATATATCAACTTACATGATATGAGGTTGCTAGATTAGATTAAAAGTATTGTTATTGGTGTTAATTAACAAACTTATAAGTAGACATTTTTAAGCGTTGTATTTCATAGTGTAGATTGATGATTTTAACTACCGTGTAATTACATATTTGCGAGTAATGCAACAAAAACAATGTATCATTGTATGTAATGTCACAACCGCGTAAACAAACATTCAACACGATCGATTATTACAGGTGTGTCAGGATTAAGTCCTAAGATCATTAGTACAATTAAATGATCAAAACTTAAACTGCCCTATAGCCGAGTGGTTAACAGCTATTGTTTTGTGAGTCTTATTTTGAAAATGTAAACAATTTACTGCGAGTTCAAAACCCAACAATGCCAAGATTTTTTTAAATTTTGCTTAAACTACGTATATTAATGCTTTTGCTCACATACATGCAATGAATAAACTAGATCTATTCGCTATTTGTATTCCAGCATACCAGGAGTGTGTTCATCCTACGAAGCTGGAAATATTTGCAATCATGTTTTGTATTCAATGTACTAGTAAATGTAAAAAACACATAGTGTATCTATATCAAGCCAGATACTGTTTACGCAAAGAAAAGTATGATAAAAATTAATTTGTCGATATAAAAACATCAGAAAAACAATATTATAAAAAGCATAACAAAGAAAAAGCGTATCAGACTTGATTCGAACCTTAACTTGGATTTCACCAATGATTTATGCTGAAACCATGCATTTAACGCACTACGCTACGAACGCTAATGAAATATACTATGCTAATTTGATACATAAAGCTATGGTCAAAGATGGTATGAGTAAAATAAGAGCGCTGATTGGTCAATTCCTACATTTACCTATTTAGAAATGGAACATTCTGGCGGTTTTGACAGATATCTTTGAATCGACAGTAAAGTATTCTATGTTCTAAATAGCATTGACATACTATAATCACACACTCGTCTATACGTGATTGATATTGATCTTCAGTTAACACCGGTATATTCACTCATATGGCACAGGAGTATACTAACAGCAAAAAGATAGCGCACATGTTGGATTGGCCATGGCAGATCTAACCAATGTTCAAATTGATGAAAGGGCACTCGATGAACTTTATCCTGTCTGTCCTTATAAAACACTTTCCCATTTATGGACCATGCCTAGCTAACTTCATCTTGATGTTTTTTCTTCACACTCATAAGCACTTGGTGGTTCAAGAATGTCAGATCCTCATTTATAAAGATGCCGGTGTCTACAAGGGCATTACGGTTACCAAACACTTTATCCTTTACGTTTCTGGATATGAACCTGACAATGATAGTTCGGGTCTTCTTTGATCGGCTAGTTAGCAATATCAATACCACTCATTGATATTCCCGCCACACCATGTTGTTTCAGGGCCCCAATGACCTTTTCTGCAGATACTTTGTCACATCGTCAGCAGCACAGGCTGGAGTTACAAGGCTACTTCCAGTAGCGGTTTCACTTCTGCCTCTCCTTGGGGTAGTTTCCACCGATTTGGGGTCAACCTTTTTTGTTTCAGATTTTTCATTATTATGTTCGTAACTTTTGTTGCGCAGTATAGCTTTGAAAAAATTTAGCGTGATGTGTTGTAATTTTGACTCATCAAATTTCACTTTATTTCATATGACCAATAAATATTTCACAACTTCAATTCAATTCATGTATCATAATGTCTTACTTTTTCATAGTAAAATCCTTTTTTTATGTGAATAAAAACATGCATTTTCCACAGAGCGTTATTGTTTACATCTTGTTGATTTGACCGGAAGTGAAAAGTTTTTATAGACTTACATCAGATATCGATGTATTTCTTGAGGTCATAGACTTACACAATATATCGATGTACTTGTTGAGGTATACAATTATAGACTTACAACAGATATCGTTGTATTTCTAGATGTCATGGGCTTACCCAAGATATCGATGTAATAAGTAAGAAGTACACTGATATCGAGGTACTTCTTGAGGTATACAATCAATGACTTACACCAGATATCGAGTTACTTCTTGAGGTATACAATCATAGACGTACACTAGATATCAGTGTACTTCTTGAGGTCATAGACTTACACCAGATATCAATGAAATTCTTGAGGTATACAATCATAGACTTACACAAGAAATCGTTGTACGTCTTGAGGTATACAATCATAGACTTACACCAGATATCGATGTACTTCTTGAGGTCATTGATTTACACCAGATATCGATGTACTTCTTGAGGTATAAAATAGAGATTGCAACGAGTACTAAAATCGGAACTCGGGTACTCGGTCATTCTTCCGATCGAGTACTCGGGTATTCGGAAAACTATAAATGTAAATGTGAATGAAAGATCTATTTTGGACACAGAAAAGTTGTACTGCAAACGTGTGTATTCAACTTTCAATAGAACATCGTGTATGTCTGTCCGTTCTGTTCAGTTGATGGTCAAATCTACATCGGTAGATGAATGTTCAAACAATAAAAAACTAACAAAAAGAACAACAATACAGTATAAATGAAGTAAAACTTATAGTCTAGTCAATAACCCTAAAAAATCGAATAATAATAAAGGATATCGATGTACTTCTTGAGGTATACAACCATAGACTTACACCAGATATCGATGAACTTCTTGAGGTATACAATCATAGACTTACACCAGCTATCAATGTACTTCTTGAGGTATACAATCATTGACTTACACCAGATATCGATGTACTCCTTGAGGTATACAATCATAGACGTACACCTGATATCGATGTACTCCTTGAGGTATACAATCATTGACTTACACCAGATATCGATGACTTCTTGAGGTATACAATCATAGACTTACACCCGATATTGATGTACTTCTTGAGGTATACACTCATTGACTTACACTATATATCGTTGTATTTCTTGAGGTATACAATCTTAGGCTCACACCTGATATTGATGTACTTCTTGGAGGTATACCATCATAGACGTACACCAGATATCGATGTACTTCTTGAGGTATACAATCATTGACTTACACCAGATATCGATGTACTTCTTGAGGTATACAATCATTGACTTACACCATATATCGTTGTACTTCTTGAAGTATACAATCATAGACTTACAACAGATATCGTTGTACTTCATGAGGTCATTGATTTACACCAGATATCGATGTACTTCTAGAGGTATACAATCGTAGACTTACACCAGATATTGATGTACTTCTTGAGGTATACAATCATAGACTTACACCAGATATCGATGTACTTCTTGTGGTCATAGACTTACACCAGATATTGATGTACTTGTTGAGGTGTATAATCACTGACGTACACCATATATCGATGTACTTCTTGAGTATTTACATCTCATTTCAACATAATTCGAAATAATTACATGTTGAGAAACTCGGAAGCTTCGTCTTTAATTTGATACGACTTTAAAAAAAAGTATTTTAAACCATAGACTCGTGAAATTATTTTATTGTTTGTTTAAGAAATAAAAATCTGTTCGCGTATTTTGTCGGTAAATAAAACATGGGCAGGAGTTCGGATGCGGAAAGCGGAAAAATTAAATCACGAGTGCGTACTTAATGTCTTATTTGTAAGTGAATTAAAAGGTGTCGGGTGACTCGGGTCACATCTTGCACGATCCGGTGTGTGAATCATGTATCTCCATGGCGATCAGTTTTAACTTAACCTTGAAACGTCTGGACAGTCCTTGGTGCACCAGGAAGTCAATACGATAGCTTTTGAAAGTTCAAACCTGCCAAGTTTATCTTTGATAGTCCGGGTAGATGACAGCATCCGGACAGGGACGTGAAGCTGCCGTATAAGGTCATCCATATATCTGCCTTGATGGTACATGGTCATCCGTATCTCTGCGTTGATGCTCCGTGTGCGTCATTGTCAGTCGTGGAACGAAATTCTGGTCCCGGAACATCAGAGATTATGACAACAGAAGTATGGTTGGTCCTGGAACCTTCACTGAGAGACTGGATCCTAAGATGGCCGACTGACTTTCTCAATACAGAGAATATGTATGTCTTATACGGTGGTAGCCCTGGGTGTTTGCGGCTGGAGATAGATACAAGTCACTGGTGTGTGGGATACATGTAACAGTAGAATGCATGTATAATTTTATTATGCGACATCGCTTAAGTGTGAGGCCATCATAGAATTGTACAAGGGAGAAATTTGTACACTCACTGCCGGAAAACCTTAAAAGATTGGGTTGACATAGCACGCGAAGTTAGATACGTTAAAAATGTAAATGAACCAAAGGATACAGACTATCCATATGACATAACATTCTATAAAGTCCGCTCTCAGTCAAAGCAACCCGTCGTAATCGCTAGTCCATACAAAACCTACCTCTCCGTAACAAACCGTGATCATGAATAAGACCCATAGTTCTACGGTGCTAGATTTTAATCCGCAATTACCCTGGCAATCATTACCGACCGATAGCAAATTTTTCTACTCCCCCATTAGTAAGCCATATCGTCCGTACTCTCGAGTTGCTGACCCGTATCAGTTCCTTATAACCCGCTATCACCCGTAGTAACTCAAGGATGGATGACTCGGCCAGGATTGTCCGCATGTGTCTATGTCATATTTATTATAAATTTGAACTTTAAGTATTCAGAGTTGAGTATCATATTTATAAGTAAAGGAATTACCATTGGATTTATTTCGCATACATGTCTTTAAATTACTCGATTTTTCAAACTACTCAGTAAGTAGGCCTACCTATTTTTTAAAAAATATACTCTATTATACTAAATTAAATATAGTGTTATTGTGACATTTATGTGCTTAAAATATCTACACCTTTGTATGGAGCAAGATTGGTATAGTTTCAGTATAATAATCGAATAATACATCGCTGAACAGTGCCCTCTGGCAATTATCAACCAACCGGGTCGATTATCACTCAATGGCACTGCTCAGCCATTTATTTTACTGTATAATACTTATGTTGTTGCCTTGTCATTAAAACTAACCGTGTAAGACGACACTTACTAGACGATAACGTGTTCAGTAATTGGTAAAGACAAAGAGTTTTCGAAAAAGTTCGCCCATAAACTGACAAACTTTGATCTATGCGCGTATCACTAAAGTCTCCGTAACTTATTTTATTATAAACGGAAACATAACAAATGGTTATTTATTTTTTTAGTTAGAAAATTTGCTACATGAATGTTTTGATGTTTTCACATTTTCGGAAGAACATAAACAATCTGGATCTCACACGGATTCAATGTCTAGATTCTAGAACAGAAGTGTAGAAATAATATAATCGCATCGAGGATTGCTACAATTTTGAAATGTGCTATCCTGCTTGTCCCAATAAATCAATCTGGTTTGCAAGTGATTAAAGAAGGTCTACGCTCGGCGTCGGCCACTTTTAAGATGCAAATGACGTAACGTAGCGCGTGTACGTCTTCCAAGGATAATAGCCCTGCGCGAGGCGGGCCAAAAGTTGATAATACTTTAAAAGGGCGTATAATTCTTTTTTTTTCAATGCAATTGTGTTACTATATATAGTAATATAAGTATTATATGCACATATTTCATTGAAATACAAAAATATTCTAATCATCTAGAGTGTATGTATAAACACACACATAAATTGATTCTACTTCGTGGTAAAAATGACATATTTTCCGCCTTATATTATTTTTCATTAATTATATTAAGTAGGAGGGTTGTTCAAATTGGAATGCATCTAAGCACATAAAAAATTATCCTTGATAGATTCTAATGAAACGAGCCTTTGATCCCATTGCAGTATTCATCTCCGATATGTATACGAAGTTTCATTCAGTTATTCCTTTTTTTAAATGCGATTTTGTTATCATTCCTAGGTACACTATGCATATACTGGACATGAGCCAAACTGAGATCTTAACGTACCTGATATTTTTTCTGACAATGCGATTTAAGAGTCGTTTGAAACTAATAAAGATCACAAGGGACAATGCTTGACAAATAAGGATGGTCGGATAGCTCAAAAACATTCACGCTTCTCAAAACGCCGCGTTAATGGCTGATGCAGGTGGAGGCCAATTGCCATGCAATAGCATGCCATCCTTTAAATATTTGGCTTGATAGCGATTGTCGGAGTATTGCTTCAATTTCTGAAGGAATTTACCTTTGTTAAGCTTGGCATTTACTCATTCTCCGTTTTATACACCAAATGTAATGGTAAAACTTGGTTTAAATGGAAAAAAGTGTACATTTCTACGGGCGTCCATGGTACGTTTTGCAATGCATACTTTTGTTATGTCTTTGCTGGCCCATATTTGTTTATGGATCTGTCGCATTGGTGACAATATGAACCCATGTCTAGTTTGTCATTACATTTGCAAATGGTCGACTTTTGTTATCTAGAAACTTGTTTTTGCTATTTTTGGATCGTTTGCAAGGGCATATGTGCTGGCGTCTCAAAGCAGATAGGGGTACCCAAACTATACTAATCGTCCTAATTTTTGTAATTAACTTGATAATTGTATGAATCGCTCCTAATGATGTCCCAACACATTGAGCTATATGCCTAACTGTAAATACTTAATCAGTTTTCAAAAAATATTTGATTTTCTCAACCCTTTTCTAGTATGTTGCGGTATTCTGATTGCGTGCATGGGGTTCATTTCCAAATACAATTACACCACTTTTGAATTTCTTAAACTATCAAAAACTTGATGAATATGGCATTACATGACACCATTTTACCATACAAGTTATTTTAAATATTGTATTTGCTCCTGCATTAAGAAAAGAACGATTATTAAATGAGACCGAATTTGGTCAGAAAAAATTGACAATTTCCCAATTATTTTAGCATTAGTATACACGAGTAGACAGTGTTAAATGGCGTATTGTTACAGCTACACTGAACGGATTTTCAAATGTGAGGTATCAATATAAAGCTAATACAATGATCTTTAATATACAGATCATTAATTTTAAAAATTCATTGATACAATAAAGATATAGCATCACTTGCATTCCAATTTGAACAACCCTCGTAGATGTACTTGGGGATTTGTTTTAATATTATATATGAAAAATAACCATAACAAAATTACTATCCGAAATTTTAAATGGACGCGTAACAACGTCCTAATTGGTGCAATTTCATTATGCATTAATTTATAGGTAAATGATCAATTAAATGCAAACCAACTAATCGGTTTCAGACATAACAACCCATGTCAAATTACATTATGTACTTGGATTATTTAAATAAAATGTTGTTTTATTCTCAACTTAATGGTTTTATTATGCATTAAAATTTAGTGAAATTGTCTGTCGGCTGTTTTTACAGAATTTATAGTATAATCAACTTTAAATGTTAATCGGGGTTATTATGAAATTTCAAATACATTTTTTGTACTATATTACTATGTATGTACGTAGGGTGTCCCAGAAGTAATAGGACTTTTTTAATAGCAGCGCGGTCAATAAGAAATTTAGAAAACTAATTTGCTGTAAATAAAATTTCATCTATCACTGACAAACACGCGAAATATTAAAGCAATTGGATTAACAATAAAAAATCTTTTAAACATTAAATATACCATGTACCATGGGGGCGGGTCGCGCCGTGACGTTATGATAACGTCGCTTTTCAAACACAGTGTTTTAAACGAAATACATCCTTAGTAATTTTTATATAATGTCACCCTGACTTTTAAAACAGATCAGGGCTGGTATTCACAAAGCATCTTAAGTGAAAACTTAAATATTTTGACTTAAGTCAATATTTTGTGCAGTTCATATATCCCGCACTTTAAAAAATAATCCATGTTTTCTTAGTGATTATAGTAGCTATTTAACTAATACTTCAAAACTATTTAAAATATTAAGCATCTTGATTTTCTTGCTTAGCTGATACACTTAAGAACAAATCACGATTTTAAGAAATTCCTAAGTTTTCTGCTAAGATGCTTTGTGAATACCAGCCCTGATGTTACTGTCCACATTGTTAATATTTTTCTCTGTACCAATGTTCCTAAAAATGAGTTACAGGGATGTTAGAAATTGCTCTAACCTTCTAAGCGTCTATCAGTGTACGAACGGTATCTATCAACGTCAACCTACTTTTTCTGTCACTTGACCTGTGTTCACTTGTTAGTTCATACCTCCGCCGTCTGTGAACAGTTTGTGCCAATAGAACACGAATAGATGCTGGATGCTATAACATTTTGCTTATTTTATAATTTCAATGGTTTGCATTGTTGTTTTTTTCCAATTTATAACATAATTAAGCAATCGCGCGGTTTCTAGTTTTTGACGTTGACGTCGTTTTGTCCATGACGCGCTTGGATATATACACTTGTTTACTCAGTCGTGATCATTAACATACAGCGATTTCTTCGTAAATTTGCATGCACACGTCAGTGACATCAAGGTAAAGGCACATAGTTTGCCAATATTATTTATTCAGTGGTTACTGAGATATTCCCGTGTTTAGTAGGGTTAATAATAAAAAAAATCAGTGTGACCCGCCAGTGCGTTACATGGTATTTATGACAACGCTTTGTATAAGCATCATAAACAACAACGAAACAATGTTGTTATCAGTATATAGGGCATGAAATTCTACACATATGAGATAAATTTCTTTAAAATGTAAGTGTTGAGTAAGAAGTTATGAGAAAAGTTCTATTATTTCTGGAACACCCCTCGTATGTACTACAGATTTAGGATATTTTTCTATTCACATGATTTATAGTTTACCCTACTTTTTTGTCAAATCAAAAGCCAGGGATTTTCAAATATTTGTCCATAAGCGGATTTAGCTCAGTGATAACGCACTGGGCTGTCAATCCAGAGGTCGTGGGTTCAATCCCTGACATCGGAACTTGACATTTCTGAAATATTTATAATATTTCCCGCTATATCTGGCCGTGAGGTCTGCAAAGTATCTGGAAGTGCCTGGAAGCTGTGTATCGGTGCTATACACCGGGCACATTAAAGAACCAGGCTGTCTATTCGATATAAGAGCTAGGCGCACCGCTGCAGCGCCGGACATGCCTGTATCTAATTTCTCTCTCTCTCCCTTCAGGGACTTTCTCTCAGTCTGTCCCTCTGGTCAGATCATGCTGTATCTGCACTGGTAGAGGATGTACCTGCGCCCTTGTGGCTGCAACAAAATCATGTAAAGTGCCTTTGAACGTGCGTTCGCATGAAAAGGGCGCTATATAAATCTTGTATATTTATTTTAAGGACCTAATATTTATTTAGTAGTTTATTTATTTGGACAATTTGACTGTTTCCAAATATGCAAAACTAGACCCGCCTACCCTCTCAATTGTACCGTTATTCTATCAGCTAATATACATGCAATCTTGTCAAATTTCACTCACATTACTCCATTATAAGGCCAAAGTTATTTTATTTTTCTTTACTCAGATCCTCCTGTCCGATTTTTTGGTATTTTTAAAAAATGAAAATATAATTGCATACAATCGTCAAATGTTTTTTTGTAAATAACTTTTGGTATTTTTGAAAAATATAATTGCATACACTCATCAAATGTTTTTATTGTAAATAATATTGAACTTTATCACAACAAATGTCATGATGAGACATAAATCGTATTCAGTTTAAAAAAAGAAATGTCTTCTATTTATTTGGTTGTGTTATGTGCCGAACGAATGAACAAATTCCATATAGTTTGAAAAATAGCATGTATCTGATTCTGTTAATCTATTAACATATTCTATATCGTGAAGTTGGTGATGATGTGTGTTTGGATGTTTCTCGTCATCGACAAATACTGTGTTGTTTAACTGTGGAAAACGTTTTAAATAATAGTAATTGTGCAAACATAGATGGTGATCACGGTATAAACTGGAAACGCGTTACGACTGAACATATTCAATCATACCAGTCATTGCTGACTGAAAGTAGCGTTATGATAAACTTATCAACAACGATTCCGGATAAACAAACTATAAGTACAGCTTATCAAACATTATGTGAAACGATTATTCATTGTGCGAGTGAAGCTTACCCTAAGAAACGATTGAAACCTTATTTGAAACCGTATTGGTGTGAACATCTGACTAACATTCATGACCAAATGTGGAGACAGTGTGATCAGTGGCGTAGAGCAGGTCGACCTCGTGACCCCAAATCCACAATATTCGTGAACTATAAACGTGCAAAGGAGCTATTTAGGAGCGAACATAGGCAAGCGGTAAATATATATTTGGATGATCTTGATCGAAAGCTGGATAGGATGCTAAGTCTGATAGCAATGAATTTTGGAGACAAGTTAAGGTGCGTTAAAGAGCATTTAAACGAGACACTGGCACAGGTATCTGCTTTAATGGAACAACGTACAGGGATCGTGAAAATCATACCGAACTGTGGAAAATATATTGCAGCAACTTATACTCGCCCACTGTGTGTGAATTAATTAGGTCCTTATGATAAAAGTTTATTTCTTCAACGTACAGGTGTTCTATTGTAATGATACTTGGCAGACGTGACGTCAACACAACCTCGTGGCACGTTGACAAACGTCAATATACTCGCGCCAAAATTACGTAATTGCCATGACATTATATTAAACGTACTAACTAACGAACTTGACCTGCGCCGCTTATGTTTATATTTTTATAGTATATTCAGTCAAATTACTACAGAATATGTATTTTGTAATAAAGTATAGAGGTCTGGTGTAAAAGAATTTGTCATGACGCCGGATATATTTTAAATTGGGATGTCTACGAACTTTTTGGACACACACACTATAATCATGTACGTCGGGAACCAGACTAAGTAAACTATTATGTGAAGAAAATAGTGTGTGTTTACGAATCAATTAATATTTGGTTTAAGGATTTTACACACTAATGGACCCTTTTGAAAATGTATTCAATCATTATTCTCATTTTGATATATATCATATTTGACACTCGTTTTCAAAATTTGAAGAGTTTTACCGTCAGTTAAGGAAAATATTAACGATTTTGTATTGTTAGGAATGCGACCAAAGTAGGTCTTAAAGTTTACCATACCAAGCTTTGGAAAAGAAACAAAAACATTTGCAATTTTTCATTTTCAATTTATTTGTTGATTAAAACAGGTGAATATACATTATATTAAACAAAAATGGTAAGTTTGTGGTATTTTTACGAATCAAACAAAAAATAATTGCGAAAATATTTCCTACCCCTCCCCCTAAAATGTTGTTTTTTTGACAAAATAATATAAGGGTCATCATGCTCTTATTAAATTCTGTGATTCTTTCTAGGGGCTATCTATGTAATTATAACAATAAAATCGTGTACACTCTTTGGCAAACACGTATAAAAAATTTGACAACTTTCACCGTCTAGTTATGGAATAAAACACTGCTGAAATATGGAAGGTGATTAAGAAAACCCTCCGAGAACGTTACACCTTACAGTTACTATACATGCATGCCGTCCTGAATGTGTAATAACTATCCAAGAACTTCATAATTTAGGTAAAAGACAATAATAGATAGTAAAACCTCTCTACTAGCTTTACAAAATAATTAAATTCGAAAATGAATCACATATAAACTAACATGTGTCGTCATGGAAACCATATCATGAAGTTACTATTTCCAACTCTAATATGTGTATTTTTCAGATAAGTTCACTTAATTCTACACAATATTATGGTAGTTTCCGATAATACTGCTGATAATCAATTGACCGAACAAACAATTAAATTTGGTGAACACTTGTGAATTTTGTTGCCTAGCAACGTCAGAATAACTCCTTAACCTCTTAAAAATGGAGGATATGCAAAGTCTTTTTTGGTTCAAAGTGTATTTTTTGAAAATGTTTCTCATTTATAAAAGCAAATGTCTTGAGTTTTACAAACTCTGAGTTTTACAGACTCAACAAGTAAAACTCAACAACATTCATCATGTTTTGTTTCTTGAAACTGTTACCATGGCAACAAACTGTTTCCCCCAAAATGGTGAATACTGGGTAGTTTTTTTTAACTTGCTGAGCATAACTATGCACATATATATGTGTTCACAGAATGGTCATTATAATTGAAACATTCATATTATTAAAGTTTTAATATGGTTGCCATGGTAATATTTTAAAAAAATGACAAAAGAAGTTATGCATCAGTCTAAATTGAAATTTACGTTTTTAGTAAACAGATGATTCGGAAAAGCTGGCCTGTCATATATTATGATGGTACAGTCTAATATTAATATTTTTCCTTATCAAGGAATAAATAAGCTGGATCCTTTCGAATGAAAGTATTCCTTTCAGTTAGATCTTCAGATGAAAGACAAAATGCTACACTGCTAGACTCGGCTGGAGAAACTCTGAATTACTGACATGACCTGAAAAATCAAACAGAATATTTGTAAAACAATTATTACATACATCATTATATAATTAATTATATATTTAGAAAATATTGGGCCCCATAAATAAAAAGTTAGTTTGAAATCGGTCAATTAGGTAACTGTAGTAAATAGTATTTTGATAAATAAGTACTGTTATACCATGCTGCTGTCAAGCTGCTCATCTAAAAGACAAATATACTGCTTGTATTGTTTGTAAAATAGTTAAATTATGATCTTGTAAACATTAACCCTTTACTGGATAGATACCCAGTCTACTGACTTTCATTATATTGTTGAATTTCACCATCTCAAGAGTTGCTATTAGAAATTATAGACACTAATTGCATGCAATTTGCATCATGCATTTTGCATGGAAAGAGGCATATGCATTATAATCTGCATGGAGATGTGTCATCTGTCTCCATTGAGTACAGGGTTAATAAATATAAGAATAAATAGTTGCTTCAAGTACCTCAACCCTTTCAGTGGTTTAGATGTTAAATCAAAGAAGGGTTTTCACTTTTTATTGTGAGTAGGGTATGGTCAAGTTAGATTTCGCGTCTTCAAGTCACTCCACATCCAAAGTATCAGTTTGTGATCAAACCCTGTAAATAAAACAAACAATACTTTGACTATGTCAAATATATGACTCAAATTAAACCACTTTATAACAGTAGCTCATGTTAAATGATCTATTACATAAAAATAAAATCCAAATAGAGATTATAAATCTTAAATTACACCATCTTTAATTAATAAGTATGTATACATTCTAAATCTTTCTCAAAATATTAATGATTGATAGTATGCTTTTTTTAAATCATAAAGTTCATTTTAGCAAAACTAACCTGTAATCTTCATCAGAAGTTCTATATTGCTACTTCTACATTAGCATCACTGTTTACCACACATGAATTTTAGAACCACAGGCCTAAGAAATTATATCACAAAATACAGAGTTTTGAAATTCCCCATCATCCCGTCATTACTATAATTATATAATAGACAGGTTGGAAACGCCTTTTTCCGTCCCCTACAGGAATCCACTATTTAACGCATCATCGGGCCGGGAAACGGTTGCAATCTGGTCTAGATGTGTTTTACTACATAAAACAATCAATTTATCTACCGTTGAACTTGTCATAAGTTATAGTTCAGGTATTTCATTTTTAGATCGATGATTCTGATTCCATGACTGTCATTGTTTACAACTAACAAACACGCATAGGAAATATGTTACGAATTGAACGAATGAAACGAAACGGTAGTAAATGTATTATGTAATGGTAAAAGTAAGTTTTAAATAATTCACCTTTATACCGCGGGATTTTTCAATATCTACAATTCTGTATAGGACAGCTGTGATTGGTCGACAGGTTAGTCACGATTTAACGCCTTAAAACACGTCCTTGTAGGGTCCCTGCGACAATGTACGATTTTTAAGGTGGAAACGTGGTCCAGTGGTAAGGGCTACTGACTGCTGAGTTGTAGGTTCGATCCCTACTCCAACCGGATCAAAAACAGAAATGCTTTTCAGTGTTTCCCACCTTACATAACTAAAATGATTAAGTCTTCCGGACGAGACGTGTATGATGCTTTACATCGGCACGTAAAAGAACCATGGATGCTTCTTGAACTGGGGCATCTTCTGTATCATGCACTATCCCCAAAAACTAAAGTGTGTGATTAACCTCTTCTGGGGGCCTCGCCCATATGCATTTCCGGTGACGAGGATAAATAAAAGCATATCAACAAAAATGTACGATTTAGGAATAAATAAACTAAGTACTAGTATATTAATTGAATCGTGAATTATGATATTTTGAAAATTGAACAAGTTATGTTATGTAATTATTCTAAATAGCTCGGTATATACATAATTTTCGATTCGTCGAGAAAATTTCCGTTTAGTAGAGAGAAAATGTCCAATGCAAAGAGAGAAAATTTCAGATTCAGATGGAGAACATGTCCACATTTGGGTCCCATGAAAAGCGACCGATATGACGCTCAGATCTATATAGGTTACAGAGGGGAGATATAGAAAAACGATTATAAATTAATAACCGTTACAACTATCGACCGTATGCAAACGGGGTGATTTAGTTTATTTATTCATCTTTCAAACAGTCTTAATTTGGAAAAAATAAAATAAAAACATGTTGGTCCTTTTTAATGTTTTTATAGTCACTACCATTCATATAGAATAAAGAAGGAATGGGAAATAGTCGTTACACTGTCAGGTCGTTTACTATTTTAATAAAATGATCATCCGTGTGCGAACGGCTTCGTTTATGAAAATATATTATCTGTCCAATGATGTAATTTGTAAGAATTTGCTTTAAACAGATTTTGGTCCTTTTTGATGTTTTTGTAAAAAAAAACAATTTATTCTTCCCATTTTTTACCGATACAGATTGCATAATATCTCTGTAACTTATTTTATTATGGCACCCACTGTGAATTCCCAGCATACATGTATATTCGTCATCTTCGCTCGGGTTATTTTATTGCCTATCAAAAACGTTGATCTTTTTATAAAACCGCGATATATGCCGTGTTTGCTAGATTTTGATCAAAGTTCGATAATATACATGCTGTCTTTATTACATATACAAATATTATATTTGTCTTTATGAAAGGACGTCTTATAGTACTCGCTCAGAAAATCGACTAATAAATTACATGTGTTCGTGTTAATCACAGCAGTTGTTGACAGTATACATGTATATACGGGGAATGTTTAATTGGCACACAGGTGAGAAATATCAATGAAGAAATAATATGACATTTGTAAGTGAAAAAAATGCCATTACATGTATATACATTTATATTAGAACCCCAATGTGACATGATTGCAGGTAAAAATGACACGTTAAACAGCCCCGTCATATTAAAGAATATGGCAGGTATCATATAAGGGTTGAACATTAGTTACTTTCATGCTATATTCAAACAGAAACAATGATATGGCAAACCTGGACGCTTAAAACAAATGGCCGCTTAATACGAATACACGGTACCAGCTGGCCGTATTCTATCACTTAGCAATATTAGACGCTTAACACAGATGGTTGTCTAAAAGAGCTAACATTTCACTTTGAAACAACATTATTTTCAAAATAAGTAGTTTTAAAGGTCAAATACGACGAAAATTAAAATGTTAAATATAACAACGAATTTCAATAGATATATATCCTATAAAACACTTGGTGTATTTGTTTTCAGCATAATTTCAATACATAAGATGATTTTAAACGATCAAGTTGCCGATAAATAAAGGACAACGTAAATCCAACCTGGTTGTCTCCCTTGATTTTGAGACCGCGTGACGTCATCGATGCACACATGTAGAAATGTTCCACTTCAGATAAGTACATTCCAGTGGCCACTAACGATTGTTTATTGGATTAAATTCGTGATCAGTGACGGTAATGACTAAAATGTGCTGTGTTCTAAGCAACCTATATGTTGTCATGTTGATCACATTCCACATTTCTACAATAATTAACAAACAAAACGGCCACATACCGATAAGGACATTACTGGCGCGCGTCATATTCTAAAATGCCTCAGTAGGGCAGTAACTAACAGATGCGCTTCAGGGGGTAAACTTCATGACCAGTTTATATATGATCTTGACATATGTGTATAAAAATACACATTTTTAAACCACTTATTGAATATCTCCATACGGAATTATGTCGAATGTTTACAGGAATCTGTATATTATCTGAGTCTTTATTTTGATACGTTCCTGAATTAATTAACACAGCGGTCGGTATATCATATAATATTATAAAGCTTTTGTAAAATTCCTTGATGAATTATTAATAAGATATAATTAAATCGTTTCTTCAAGGGTAAATATGATTCGCGAGAAAGGGTTCGAGCCAGGGAATTTTTGACGAGGGAATAATTGTGCCACGCAAGTCAGAAAAAAGTTGAAGTAAACTTACCGACCTTTTCAATAATTGGTGGATGCCGAGTTAATCCTTATTTATTATTTCCATTGTGGATATACATTCCATTTGTTTTATATTTGTATTTTGGGCCGGTGGCCTTTATTTACGTAATAATAAACTTTATAAGAGAGTAAATTCATTTGGTACATTTTTTCAACAACATCCAACATAGAAAAATCGTGCCAGAAATGTCGTAATTTGGAAATGTGTAATTACACTATCTATCTTTCTTTACTGCCTAACGCCTCTTCCGAGTATTATTGGCAGGGTGCACGTCGGATAGTTAAAAGTAAAAGAGTGAAGATAAAAACTGGAAGCGAAAGCTTCCAGCTAGACATGGTTAAAATGTTAAAAATAGTAAAAGGTAAAAGATAAGATAAAAACAACTGCCGGGTATCACTGATAAATCCTGGCCACTGACTGCTTAAATAATCCAAGATCAGTCAGGGTCACGATGTGGGAAGGTAACCTATTCCACAGGATTGTGGTATGGGGAAAGAAGGAAAACTTGAAGAAGTCCGAGTTGGCATGAATGGGGCGGAGACTATTGGGGTGAATGTGCCTTGTTGACCTGGTGGGGACTTCTAAATAGGCCGGGAGAGATGTACATACAAGATTATTATAAATCTTGTAGAATTAGACTAGCTTGGAGGAAAGGCGTCTGTTCTCAAGGGAGCTCCATCCTAGTGTATTCTGTAAGTCCGATACGCTGGTATATGGGGAGTAGTCATTTTTTACCCTTCTAATAGCACGTCTTTGTATCATTTCCAGCTTGTTAATGTTGACCTGTGTATGTGGTGACCAAACGGGTGATGCATATTCTTGTTGTGGTCTAACTAGTGTTTTGTATGCTAGAGATTTTATGTTTTCATGTTTTGTTTTGATGTTACGTTTTAGGAAGCCTAGTGTTTTGTTTGCTTGTGTTGTTATTCTGTTTATGTGGGTGTTCCATCTGAGGTCATCACTGATGTCGACGCCAAGGTATTTTGCATCTGTGACTGAGGAAAGAGTTTGACCATGGAGCATGTACGGAAATTTGATTGGGTTTCTGCTCCTTGATATGGAGAACCTGACACTTACTGGGGTTAATTTCCATATCCCATTGACTTTCCCAGTTTTCAAGTTTTAGCAAGTCATTTTGTAACGCATGGCAATCTGAGAGGGAGGTGACTACGAGGTAAGCAGCTGTGTCATCAGCAAACAGCCGTACCTGGGAAGTGAGTTTGTCAGGAAGGTCATTTATATAAAGCAGGAAGAGCAATGGTCCCAGTACGGACCCCTGTGGGACACCTGAAGTTACAGGAACCTGATCAGAAGTGTGACCATTTACCACTACTGACTGTGATCGGCCTACTAAAATGACTCGATCCAGGATAGAATTTGACTGGGGACACCGTGTTCTCGGAGTTTGTATAGTAGTTTCTGGTGGTTGACCTTATCAAACGCTTTGCTAAAGTCTAATAAGATAAGGTCAGATTGTTTACCTGAGGAGAGATCCTTAGCTAGATCATCAACTAACTCTATGAGCTGAGTCTCACAGGACCGTTTTTCACGGAACCCGTGTTGAAGCTCATAGAGAATGTTGTGTTTGGTGAAGTGAGTGGATAGGCTGGATGCAATTATGTGTTCAAGGAGTTTACACAGAATGCAAGCGAGTGATATAGGTCGATAATTAGCAGGGTCACTATTATCACCTTTCTTGAATAGAGGGGCAACGTTTGCTTTCTTCCAGTCGGACGGTAGTTGACCAGTATTTAGGGATCTTTGAAGGATAAGCGATATGATATCAAGGATCTCATGACGGAGTTCCTTTAGTACTATAGGCTTTATCATTGCACATTAATAAAATGTTATTGGCGAAATAATGAGTTTTTTTATTTCTTAATTGTTTATTGATAATTGATCATATTTAAAAATGCGAAATTATACTGGAAAATGTTAAAAGAATGTGCAGGGATCAGTCAGTCAAATATTCCATTGTCAGTTTTTGAGCAATATTTTAAAAGCGTTAATAATCCGGGTGATCCGTTTTTCGTGGCTGATGATGACATTTTACACTTTATTGATAGATACGAGAACAATGAATTTCAAATTATGTTTCATGAATTAGATTTGTCATTTACTGAAGCGGAAATTTTCAAAGCAATAGGACAGTTAAACTCCAATAAAAGCGCGGGACCAGATCTTCATATCAATGAATTCTTTATACATAGGAAAAATGAATTAGCTCCATATTTGATGCGTCTTTTTAACAAAATATTTGATATCGGATACTTTCCTGAGAGCTGGTCGGAGGGATATATAATACCGTTACATAAGAAGGGAAGCATTAATGATCAAAACAATTATCATGGTATAACACTTTTAAGTACTTTGTGAAAGCTTTTTACACGTATATTAAATAACAGATTAACGGACTGGGCAGAAAATTATTCGGTTTACATAGAGGCACAGGCGGGGTTCAGAACTAAAATGGGAACTGTCGATAATATATTTGTATTACATGGGTTACTAACTCATATGATTAATAAAGGGAAACAATTATATTGTGCTTTCATCGATTTTTCCAAAGCGTTTGATTATATAGTAAGAGATAACTTATGGTCTAAATTGATTAAGTTGGGAATCCGGGGGAAACTTTTAAATATCATGAAATCTATGTATTGTTCGGTCAAATCTAGAGTAAAATATTGTAACCAATTGAGCAATTCAATCACCTGTACTCTCGGCGTAAGACAAGGTGAATGCCTTTCACCATTTTTATTTGCGATGTTTCTGAATGACATCGAAAGTGTTTTCTCTGAGAAAGGCCTAAGCGGAATTGATGTTGAGTCTTTCAAGATATTTCTTATACTTTATGCTGATGATATGGTTATCTTCGCAAATGACGCGGCTGAGTTACAAACTAGTTTAGATGTATTAGATGATTACTGTAAACGCTGGAAGTTAATTGTTAACACAAAGAAAACGAAAATAATGATATTTAGAAAAGGAGGGCGACTTCCCAATAACCTAAACTTTATTTTTGGTGGTAATCAAGTTGAAGTAGTAAGCAAGTTGAACTACCTAGGTATAGTGTTCTCGACTGGTGGTTCTTTTACTGATACACAAATTACCTTATCTGGACAAGCATTAAAAGCTGTTTTTAAAATGAAAAAATATTTATATAAATTTACTGATCTATCAGTAGGGCATAAACTAGATCTATTTGATAAACTAATTTCTCCAATTTTAAATTACGCAAGTGAAGTTTGGGGATTTATACAAGGTAATGCGATAGAACGCGTGCATCTACAGTTCTGTAAACACATTTTAGGGATTAAGCGTACGACGCAAATGATTTTGTGTACGATGAACTAGGTCATTCTCGATTGTCCTATATTGTGAAAAAAAAACGGGTTACTTCCCTTGATTTGTGACGTCATCGATGCATCGATGCACAACTGATTATCACAGAGGCATTGAAACTGTTGTAAACTACGAGTACTCGCTAGATTCTCTTATAAATACCATATACTTAATGAAACGCCAAAAATAAAATCCGTCGTATTTGACCTTTAAATTAAGTAAATTTGGAGTAGTACTTATCATAATCTGTTTGCAGTTTGAGTGTTGTGACAGTTGTGATAAAATAAAACGCGTAATAAAATGTAATGCAAAACAATTAAAACCAATTACGACAGGTTACGAAATAGCCGAAATGGACGGTTACGATTTAGCCTGGATACGAAATAGCCGTATACCGTTCGTTCCATGCGTGTTTTATTGGGAATTATTTTGTCAACAAATGGCCGACAGTCATGGAATCAGAATCTTCGATCTAAAAATGAAATACCTGAAATATAACTGATAACAAGTTCAATGGTAGATAAATTGATTGTTTTATGTAGTAAAACACATATATACCAGATTGTAACCGTTTCCCGGCCCGATGATGCGTTAAATAGTGGATTCCTGTAGGGGCCGGAAAAAAGCGTTTCCAACCTGTCTCTTATATATACATGTAGTAATGACGGGATAATGGGGAATTTCAAAATGATATAATTTTTTAGGCCTATGTTAAAACATACCTGAAAAACAACCAGTATTTACTATATTTAGTGAATGATAATTTCAGCTTACAACAGAATTAATCAGAAATTACCCTTCCACAAACATTAAAATTACTGAGATAATCTTCAAAAATGAAGATCATAGCTCCAACAAGGGAGAGCTGGAGTGACCGACTAAACAGTTTTTTCTATAAACAGTATTCTTTGATTGTTTAAAATTCTATACATGATATAAATACAAAAACTATAAAGTGCATTAAAATATTATTATAAACCACATGAACAGTTCATAAAACTGATAAAACATGATTCAGAGCTGAAAAGGATAACAGTTTGTTTATCAGTATAACTTGTAAGAACTCAGGTTCACTGCTAAGTACTGACTAATAATAGTAATTAATACTGTACAGCTATTGGGCTGCTACATACTCTGTAAATACCACCTGGCCATGATCGAACAATAATAAGGCATATATTTTTGAAGCTGTAAAAAGGTTTGAATCAAAACAGGCATATTTGATAAGGCTGGTCGGTTTTATTATATGTAGCAAAATGATGTTACAGCTGGTAGATCTTCGAAAAATCGAGCTTGAAAGTATGTGCCAGGGATGATTGAGATTCGATCTTGAGACCACTATAGATCAAGTGTTAACCAAACGGCTAAATACAATAATGTTCAAGTGAAATATTCATTACAGGTATTATATTTATTATTATTATGTAAATTAAACGATGTTGGGCTTCTTGACAAAGGGAGATTTATCCAGGGATCCAGAGGCGAATAAGTAAACACACCCAAGTCTGGCGATTGTTTTGATTAATAGAAGATGTCATAGTTAGTCTGGCAACAGACTCATTGAAAATAGCTTTAAACCGGTAGGGGACTTCTGTATTGCTTGCAATTCTTTATGACTTGTTCATTACGTCATATCTCGATTTGTTCAATTACGTCATTTTACTTATTAAAAATTGGGTCACTTTTTTTCAGATTTTTTGTTGCTGAAATCGGGCCTTTCAACGTTTTAATACTGTTACTTAACTTTTGAGACTAAAGGCTGCTAATACTATGTAGTTCAGCAGTTTTACTGTTGTATCTAGGTCATTCAGCGTGGGCTTTCTGCCTTTTGTTTGCTGAATCTTTTCTATTCAGTTTTTGGAAGGCGTTTAAGCCTCTCATTACTACCATTGCCCATTTCTTAATACAAAATTAACCGCCTTTAGGCTGCAATGTGAATCCGCATTCAAGTAGTTCCAGAAACTGTCAACATTCCAAATACTGCTACATATGTTTCTCCAAATTTTTTAACGGATTTAAGCCAATCAGCAACATTTGTATATTCTAAGATCAACAATTATTGTGAAACTGTTCGTTAAATCGATATTTTTGCAAAAAAAATCACTAGACCAGCCGATACCGAACTTGTTCCATAACACGAAAATGACGTGTTCATCAAATGTCCCGGTTGTATAGCTATAGAAACTTCAGACTACGGTCAAGTGATGGTTTTATCAATGAATCGTATACGGTCTGCAAAGTACTGTTATGCAATGATATGGTGTCGCTATACTAGCTAGCCGCTTTCTTTAGACTGTCTCACGCTGTGCGGGAAGTGATTACAAGACGGTGGTGTAGAATCTGATAAATAGACGCGTAGTATTATTTTAAAGCCACTTTTGATATACGCATTCAATACACGTATTAAATATAAATTAATATGCACATTTTAACAATTATTTAGATACCCAACATGCTTATATAGTCACATATGCCTATTTTGACATTCAAGACAAGATCGACAGTAAGAAAACGAACATTAAACGTGTAAAGTCGGTTTAAGCTTTAGTAGCAGCAACCAGATCGCCTCCCATCAGCACTCTCAGTGCTTTGATTAAACTATGAGACAAGGGGCGTTTAATTTTTGCTGTGGAAACTGTGTCATTCAGCTAGTTAGTAGGTCATCCGACTATACGGGCCTTTCAACGTTTTGATACTGTTATTTAACTTTTGAGACTAAAGGCTGCTATAACTATGTAGTTCAGCAGTTTTACTGTTGTAACTAGGTCATTCAGCGTAGGCATTCCGCCTTTTGGTTGCTGTATCTTTTCTACTGGGTCAATCAGCTAGTTATAATTTATTATACTTTTCGACAGCTTGGACTTGGGCGGATCTGCGCTTGTTTGGTTGGGCATTGTGCTTTGTGTGTTTTTAATGTTTTCTGTGCTCGGCTGGTTAAGTTGAGTGCTGCCTTCCCTGTCTGACTTAATATAATCTTTTTGTACACAATTGTTAACCGGCTGAAGCGATTAGATACAACAATCAATGCACAATTCCACAATACAAGAAAACAAAGCATCTAGACAGATAGTTGT
Organism: Spisula solida; assembly: GCA_947247005.1. Lineage (NCBI taxonomy): Eukaryota > Metazoa > Mollusca > Bivalvia > Venerida > Mactridae > Spisula > Spisula solida. Next base: position 38,823,480 of record OX365945.1, read on the forward strand.
GTTATACCTTAAATAGTGTCTAACACCTCTTTGAGTATTATTGGCTGGTGTGTCTGTCTGTCAATGAAGAGAAAGAGTCAGGTCTGTGTGATATCAGAAATCCGGGTGTGTTACGGTACCAATTATAACTCCAAAACCACTCCATGGTTTGTTTACGTGCCTGGTGTTAGCACAGATACACGCGAGAATACCTCTGGGTTTCAAACCAGTACATCTCTAGTTCTATGGAAAAGCATTTCAGAAATGACCAAGTGCCCCGGCCAAGATACGAACCCGGGACCTCTTGATTAGTAGTCATGAGTGTTATCCACTCGACCACCGTGCCACCCTTATCTAGTAATAAATTGCTTGTCAGTACTGTATGATTACCTGCGGGCCATGAGGCCGCAGGTATATTGGAATGCTCAAAGTGAAAAGTCTATGGAGGGGCACATGACCTGTTCTCGGTGATTTACGATTTCAAAAAAATAATAAAAAAATGAAGCATTTTGTTAGAATGTCGTGAACCAGACTAATTCCATTATTCCATAGGGATAACATCGGTCTTTGTCGCATTGCAAGAGTTTAGAACTGAATCAGAACTGTCCGAAATTTCACTGTGAGCGCTAGGCAATTGAGACCATGTATCTAAACAGCAGGTATCTGCAGGTGCATAAGCACAGCGCTTCCCGGTCAATGATAAATATAGTAAGCAATGGAGTACATCCCGTAGAGAACACATTGCTAGATTAACAGAAGCATGGTATATTGATACATGATAAATGTTTTTCAAATTCTTTGTTATTCATTCGCTCGGCACATAACAAAACCAAATAATTAGAGGATATATGTTTGGTTAAACTGAGTACGATTTATATCTCAAATTACTATTTCGAGTTATAGCTGGTTATGTTCGATTAATCGGAATTGTCCGATATCATGTATTTGAATTATTTGGACATATACATTTAAACATACACCGGAATAAATTCGATCAGCATCCAAACTGCAAAAAAACACATTCTAAACAATACAACTAAATCATCTGCCCGCAGAAAACTATTTGACTTATTATTTTACCTTGGTAAATAAATAGACTGACATTCATGAGAACTATTCATGAAGAGTTCAACCTGCCGCCCCCCGTAGTAAAACACAACAAACAATAAAATTCATAGCCTGTCATAGTTAGTGTTGATTGTGGATTTGAGAAATGATACATTAAATTTATTTGCCAACAAGACCGGGTGATTTTGATATAGATCAACTGTAGCCTTTTTTCTTAATATAGATTTTGACCAGCTCGTTGATAAACTACAATCGCACTCAAAATTCCACTTATTCTGTCGCATAGGCATTGTTTGACCGACTATCAAATCATGTACTTACCGCAAATTTCAGGTTGAGTTGATAAGGGTTTTTCTCAGCCCTTTTTATTACAGCTGGTGTAAGCTTCAGCTTTGGCATTCTTTTTCCGCCACAGTGTCTCGCTCCGTTTCACTGCATGACGGCCATTTTGTACATGTATAATAATCTCTCACTCAAAGTAATTTAAACTCCCTGTAGCAATTTTGTCCCCTTGCAGAGGTGTAAATAAGAGGTCCTTCACGATACGTTAGTGTATTTCGTCTTATTATGCCAGAATGAACGGCGGACTCGTGAAAATCGTGTAAATATTATGTTTTCCGTAAGAGACTGATACTATCGGAGAATCCCGATGCCGAAGAATGTCGACGTTTCATTCTACAACCGGAACATCTCGGATAATCCCATGACAGTTCCATTAGTGTGTGAATACCTTAATGATCTATACGAGCTAGTTTTACCATTTTTTACGTAATGAATAAAACACATTTTTGAAACCCTTAATGTCGGCCCAACAGAAACTAAAGACGACTCTTGTCTCATACTTTACGAAAACAAAATGAATGTGACTTGATCATATGTAATTGTGCATACAATTTCTGATGAAAAACAAGAACTCGAAAATGTGAGAGATACTTTAAGTTAGTATCGGTATGTTACTCCGTATATGTCACTTAATAAGGAAGAAATGTAAAATCTACTTACAATACAGACGTCTGATTAATCGTTTGAGTGCTCTATCCCAGAATGTTCTTGATCTTATCGTAGGATATTTCATACACAAAAATATGACGACAAACGAGAAGACACCGAGTGTGATGACACCAGTAATAATACCAGCCAGCTCCATAGTCACAACTGAAATAAAACAACATACTATATATGTTATAGGTTATACTGATACATAAGTTTTATCAATTTACAATATCGATCTCAATGGTTCGGGATTTAGAGCGTCGGGGGATTGCCGGGTCTATCTCAAATACGTAGGGTGTTCCAGAAGTAATAGGACTTTTTTAATAGCAGCGCGGTAAATGAGAAATTTAGAAAACTAATTGGCTGTAAATGAAATTTTATCTATCATTGACAAACACGCGAACTATTAAAGCAATTGAATTAACAATAAAAAATATATTAAACGTTAAATATACCATGTACCATCGAGGCGGGTCGCGCCGTGACGTTATGATGACGTCGCCTTTCAAACACAGTATTTTGACCGAAAGACATCCTTTTATATATTGTCACCCTGACTTTCAAAACAGATGTGATGTTACTGTCAACATTGTTTATATTTGTCTCTGTACCAATGTTCCCAAAAAATGAGTTACAGTGATGTAAGAAATTGCTCTAACATTGACGCGTCTATCAGTGTACGTACGGTGTCTATCAACGTTAAACTATTTTTTTTTGTGACTTGTTAGTTCATACCTTCGCCGTCTGTGAACAGTTTGTGCCAATAGAACACAAAAGATGCTGGATGCTATTACATTTTGCTTATTTGATTATTTCAATGGTTTGCATTGTTGTTTTTTTCCAATTTATAACATAATTTAGCAATCGCGCGGTTTCTAGTTTTTGACGTAGACGTCGTTTGGTCCATGACGCGCTTTGATATATACACTTGTTAACTCAGTCTTGATCATAAACAATTAGCGATTTCTTCGTAAGTTTGTATGCACACGTCAGTGACATCAAGGTAAATGCTGTTTTCAGTATATAGAGCATAAATTCTACACATATGAGATAAATTTCATTAAAATTTAAGTGTTGAGTAAGAAGTCCTATTATTTCTGGAACACCCCTCGTATGTCAAAAAGATAATATTATGTCGGACAGGAAGGCAACCCTCAACTTGACCAGCCGAGAACAAAACACATAAAAAAATACAAGGCACAATGTCCAACACAAAGTCACAGCTGTCAAAAAGTTTTATGAACTAGTTTCAGCATGCGCAAGCTGAATGACAGGATGTGATATTTACGGTTGGCACTACATCCAATAAATAAACAGTATTACATTTGTATCGCATGAGTTACTTAAAATAGTAACAAAATTGCGCTTTAATACACTTGTTACTATATGTAGTATACAATAATAAGCATATTTGCGGCTAATTATGGTCGTCACGTGATTGATTATCGCCTATCCACCCGGTCAGCAATCTTATAATCATAATCGGGCCGGTTGAACGGGCGCACGTTACGTCATCCGTGTAAACATGACGTCACGTTGGAGCCAAAATGACGTTACGTTGCTCATAACCAAGATTTCTTTGCCAATTTTATTATACTTACTCTTAGCGCATTTTATTGGTTACAACCATAGTGTATATCTACATCAGTAATATTTACGTTATTTGTTCTCCATAGATATTATGAAATCGAACAATTGTATTAAAGACTTTAATACACTTCAGAGCCTGGCCGGAAGTTGATAATCCGCCCGGAAAATGAATAATCACTTCGAGGGCTTCAGGCATCCCTGCCTGACTGTGTCGTGTATTAACCTCTAAGTATTGTCACTGATATGTTTGTTTAGTGTGCCAAATATCGATATCTGGCCCTCTTCCGGTGTGCCAAAACTCCGTATCTGGGCTATATCCGGTCATTTCGGAAAAGATTCTGACTGTTTCGCAGTTAGAAAAAGCTCTGGAATAGTTAGATCTGATCTTGTATGTACATCGTGTTTAGAAAAAAATCAGTGGAGTTAAACATATGCGATAGAAAGCTTACCAAACAGGGCCGTTGTGCATTAAGTCGATATTGGCATAATAGACCGGTATTGGCACTCGGGCTGAAGCCCTCGAGCCAATACCTAACATAGTATGCCGAATATTGACTTAATGCCCGCTGTCACTGTGTAATAATTTATACTAACTATCATATAGTTATCATAACCACTTTGAAAGCTAGACGGAACTGTATCATAATGCTTAATTTGGCACTCATTGGGCAGTTCATGTGTTTTTCATATTGACGTTTTACTAGCCGACTATTAAGAGTCACGTTTGAGGATCAAGATGACTGTGTTTAAAAAAGCATTTATTAGTTTCAGGATAATAGCATCACCCCTATTTTAACAAACAGTCATTTTAAAGGCATTCTTGCCCAACACACCTACTTCCTGACCAATATCCTTTAATGAATGTCAGGCCGAGGCACAAGCTAACCACTTTTTGCCATATTCTAACGAACTATACCAGAATTTGAACTTTCCAACTCCCTCTACAAACTTCTTAGCAACCCAGCCACATAATGTGTGTGTTCAATAATACTGGATAGACAAACATCGAATTGAATTGAATTGCAATGTCAACATTGCCATAGCTTTCGTTTATATTATTATTCTGCTAGTTACTATGTCTTGTACTGATGAATTCAATATTTCTAAAAAAAAAAATCTTCCAGTCTTTCGGGGGACCCTACCTTAGTCGTCGCCTCATACAGGTCCCTTCCACTCCATCTCTTATGTCTTGGCATTATATCACTTGCACGAGTGAAGGAAACATTTTAAATCTAGCCATAATTGCACATTACTATGCCTTAAATTTAAATTAAACAAACCAATGAGCTAATGGCAATTAAACAGCCCATGCTTGTCGGTGAAAGTTAATTTACTCACAAGAAGATGGTTATTTTCCAGAAGATTTCATTACTATCAAACTGTTTTATGAGAGCATAAATGGATTAATGAGTCTGTTTTTTTTAAAAAAAACTCTTGAAAATGTCATTATCGGCGATGCTGCATGTTCTTTGGTTCATTAGAAGTAGTAGTTGGGAGTCCATCAACACAAAAGTCGCTTATTTTTCATGGTCCATGGCATTTTTTAGTAGAAGTGTTTCAATACCATATTTGAATTGCCCAATACCAGTTGTATATGGTTTGGGTGGATGCCACGCGCAAAACCCTCTGTGAAGGTCATAAATGAGGTCAAAGGTCAATTAAGTGCATATAGCATACATCAACTTGAAATTGCACCATATCTTGGTCAATTCTACAGGTAGAATGGTCAAAATGGTATCAAAATGAAGCTAATGAATTGGTTCATCATTTGCAATGGTTATATGCAAATTATCACATTTGCATACTCATAAAGATTAATGAGGAAGTCAAAAATTTGTAAATTTTCGTTAAAAATCTACTAGTATAGTTGACAAATATATGCCATATCTTCCTTATTTCTATTATTTAAAGATCCGAATTGTACCAAAATCATGTGAAGACATAGGGCTTTCGTTAAATGTATATTTTTATAGATAAATATTATTTAATTCCACCGAGAATAACCGCCAAAGGTGGGTGGGGGTAAATTTAAAACAGAACGTAAAAATCTCAATACAGTCAGAATCAACACTCATTAAACACTCATTAAACATATTCCTTATATCAAAATATGATTTATTCGTGGAAATTGATTTTAACTTACTTAAATATTATGCTAATTAACTCATTTGCATATTTATGAATATTGATAATGTATTGAACATGTATAACAAATAGCGTCCAAATAAGGATCTGTATCTGAGTGATAAACAAGCAGTGCCTTTTAATAATTATACAAAATGCAACACATATGTCTCATTACACAATATATGTTTGTACATGACATGTAGAACTGCATTATTTATTCTTATAATCATCGGCAAACCACAGTAGTTTCTACCGTTATTATACAAATTATACCAATTCCAATCAAAGAAAACATGTAGTGCCGTCAACGTAAAATGTCGCCTGGTATATTAACTTCTTAATTAATAAGTTGGTATTGTTTAACAAACTACCGGGTATACGTATGTTCTTTTAGTTGCATGTATAGAGTCGTATTGGAGAACAAGAAAACGTTATTCTTAGCCAATTGCAGTTCATTTCTTTCGTACCCTGACTTGTCCGTACTTTCACAATGTTTATAAAGCCTTCGTTGATACAGTTTGTTGCTATTTTAATCAGTAGCAATATGTAGTAAGTAACGATGATTAGGACGGTATAGTATGCACATATGAGTAATTTCCTTTTTGAACGTTTCTATTGTGACTTTACAAATCATAAGCTTATCAATAAAGACTACACAACTTGGATTCAAACGAGATAGAAAAAGTCGCCCGATGCGTCGAATTATATCTGGTCCTGATACTAGTATACCCATGCCACAATCAAACGATTATATCTTCCTAATGAGTTAAACCGAAGTCGATACTCGCTAAGTTACTTTCCTTTAGTTTGCGAACAAAGTCAGAGACGTTACTAAGAAAGAACGAGCTTGTTGTAAGAGAAAGCTACCACAATGTACAGAAGACAACGAAAAGACGCGAAGTTTGCCAAATGTCATAGTTTTTTAGTTTATACTAATTTATTTAAGGTCGATTGTGAAACAAGTTTTTCCAACTTATATTTATCACTCTCGACACCTCATTCCTGATGTAATCCATCGCCACGAGGGTATGAGAGAAGAGAAGCCAGTTTCCCTTTTATGCTGAGCGTCTAGCAAGGGAATTTCTGGTACCATTTTTATTTCGTCTTTGGTATGACGCGGCCAGGGATCGAACCCGAGACCTCCCGCACTCGAAGCGAACGCTCAACCACTAGGCTATCGAGGAGGTGATAGATGTCATCAAAAGATGCGAGGGTCATTTTATGCTTTGGGTGCTTCAAGCGAAGGATGCCTTACTTATTTATTATTCAGTTCTCTTCATTGATTCCGTTTTTCCTCAGGTTCGGCCTCTACTGTTCTTCGCCTTGCGGTTTTCAGTCTTGTTCTCGGTCTCTTAATGCCACGAGGTATCAATTGAGACGCTTGAAGCATATACATTTCCCACTGCGTATGTCTTTGTCTAGGGGATGAACTCCCAATATGGATTTGGGAGGCATCGTAAACAGGTTGCTCGTGGTCTAGGGGAAGTATATGGGAGGTCATCAGACAAGTTGTGACATCAGGAGGAATCATGATGATCAAGGAGTATCGGGGTGCATTGCAAAAACTCTCGATGTGCTCGAGACGTTATGCGTCAATTCCTCTTCCTCGGGGATGTACTTCCGATGGATTTAAGAGCCTAGCAGGCATCTATGATCCCATTTATCTCAGAGAAGGCATCCGGTGTCTCAGGTAAGCTTCATGAATGTTTTGGGGAATCTGGAGACATCTTGTGAAAACGCGAGTACATGTACATACGTCAGGGAAATTCAATGCATGCATATTTTTACCCGATGTATTCGCGCTGTCATGTCGGGAATAACCCGGGAAGGCATCCCAGAAGCGCACCAGAGACTCGGGAATACCAGTTACCATGTTAACTTATGCGCTAGACATCCCAGTGATATTTGGGACACATTCTCGGTCTCGGGATTACAATTTTGAATGGAAACTTCGGGTATGTCATGAGACATTTTGGGTCATCGTGAGTAATCGGGTGGGGGTATCGGTAGACATCGGATGACTCCCGAGTTGTCCTGAAGTTATACGTTTGTCCAACTGCCTCGATGATTTACTCCCGATGGAAATTAGGGACTTCGGGATGTGTTGGGATCAGGTTCTGCAAGAAAATCGGTAGTATCGAGAGACATAGACAAATGTGTAATTCCTTATCTCTGATAAGTTCGCATCGTGTATCTTGGCATAGCCCCGACATATGTTCTGGTGAATTGTCCCAGTTACCGGAAGCCTACGTCTGATCGTTGAATGAGACAGGTAGAATTTGTCAAGATATAATATGTTAAAAATGTTTGGGCCAAAATATTTTTCAGATTTGTCGTAGGTAGCCGTTGTGGAAACTTGACATGAGTATTTTCATGTTACCTTAAATTTGCTTGATTTATTCGCAGATTCGCAACTTTGTTGTTTGGTTGTACTGTTTAGATTTTCCAAATTTGACGTAATCTATGTAATGTTGATCAAAAAAGGTTCGCTATGTTTGTCTATTAAGTGTAATAATGTTGTCAACCTGATCAATGTATAAGTCTTCAGCAAAGGTCTGAAGTATGACTTGTGTCTCTCTGGTGTTGATTTGTAGTCAAACCTAGTTTGCATACTTGTTAAAGGAGAGTATGAAGGGTATTAAAATAATTATCGGATGGCATGATATAGATGTTTATAGAATCATCATCTGAGACATTCAAATATTCAAGTCTGTATGAAAGTTGTGCCATCAAAGAAAACCAAACTGTGTACTGTACATATAATTCTCAGAACATGTCCCCAAACGACTACCGTATCATTGTTGGGTTTCTCTCTTTGACGGGATGTGAAACTATTATTCTGCTTAAAAAGATATGAACTTCTGTTGGATATTAGAAGAGACGTACATTCAGTTGAGACAGAGAGTTGTACAAACTTGTTAATGACTCCTGTTTGTTAAAGCTCTATAAAACAAGGCTTGAAATGCTTCCGCCAAGAAGTTAAAAAAGAAGTTAAGTTACTAATATTCGAGGGCTGCTTTCAGCAGTTCAGCTGTTCAGCCACCCTTTGACATTTTAACTTCCCTGGTCATTGGGCCACCTAAGGAACCCTGTGTTCGAGTTTCCCTAGGGAGACTACTTCTCTCCTGGTGAGTGTACAGCCAACATCTATCAGCGGCGCCCAGAACTATCGAACGTGTGTAGACATCGCCCTAACAGGCATCAATTCACACCTTGGTTGAGTGGAGCATGTGGGTTATTCTTGCTCAGAGAAATTTGAGCAGTGGTCGAGATGGGGATTGAACACGGGACCTTTCGACCCGAAGCGCGCCTCCCTACCTCTAGGTCACTGCTCCCCCAGTGATGTGAAGTGATGCGCTCGAACTGCACACCGCTAGAGCAAACTACCAACCAGGCACTTGTATACGGATACAAGCCGCGATGCATCCATAATGAATACAGAAATCAAGACGTGATCTACTAATTCTTCATACTACTTGCATTGAACTGAGAAGGTGTTTGTAAATTCACGTGCTAATATATCCACAGTAAATGTTCACAATCAATCTAAAACTAAACAGCGACATTGTAACTTGTCTTATTTGTACATATATACACTATTGTTTCATAAATGATTTGTGGCGTTTTCTGTATAGATTCATAGTTTAAAATTGCCAAGAACGTTATTGTCTTCAGCACTTAAGGGGGTATATGCACCTTGTGTTTAATGATCAAAGCTCCCACGGACGGGCATTGGTACCTGCTGTTTCTCGGTACTCTGTAGATGTTATAACACGAAAGGCATGCTTTAACTCTATATTCATTCTAATTTAAACAAGACATGAATTAAAATATCAATCTGGTGCTGTATGGAAATATAATATAATGTAACAGTATTCATGCTTTAAAATGAACCATTCCCCACCTATTTTGAGCTTTTACAAAGGAACAAGTAAAAGTGTATGAACAATTTGCAATATCATTTTGATTATCATCATCTTTTTGTATTCCTAAAGCATAATTTGAACCTAGTTTTATGTTTGTTCTTATTTATCATACTAAACTCGAAAATACTAATTGCAGCTCACGTGTAAGCCTACGTTTAGGTAGCTCATTCCTCCTTAAACGAATGTTGACATATTTTAAATGAATTGGTACATTTCAAAACCAATATAATAGTTGTTACTTGTAATCCCATTTAAATCAATGCAAACACAATATTACTTATTTATAATACTGTTGACGCTATTATGTTAGTTTGGGTTCATGTGTCATTTTAACCCCCACCCACTTTAAGCAAACGTGTGCCCTTAAATCATTGAGAAGGTAAGTGTCAAGTTAACATATCAATAGCTTAGTATCTCACCATTAAATAAGAATCATTTAGGCTTTCAAATAGCAAAATTGACGACATTATAACAAATAGATGGTTCACACACGTCGAATTTTTTTGAAAAATATTGCTAATTTTAGGTGTTCTCATCAATATTCATGAGTATACAAATGCATGAATTAATAAAAAGTTATTTTTATCAATGGCCCAGTGCATTAGCTTCATTTTGATACCATTTGTAAAAATTTTGACCGAAAACTGACAGAGATATAATGATAGTTCGAGGGAGATATATAAAAAATGCACTCATTTGACCTTTGACCTAATTCTGAGAAAACGAGGCAAAATCACGGATGGCATCCGGCCGTTTCAGATTGCACACATATCAAAGATAACATATAGCATGGATGCCACATTCTACTCTCCGATGCCATGGCTCGTCATATTTTCTCCGTATGGACTCCCGACTATAGGCGACCGTGATTGTATTCATTGATTATTCGATGATATCATACTTCGGTCGTATAACATACACCTCAACCCTAAAGCTATCCTACTTCCTATATTATAATATTATGCTTTAATGTCACATATTACTGACCCATATTACAAATTGTATGTAACATGTAAATGTAAATAAATTAATACATAAAAAAATATATCATATTTTCAACATTTCATGTTAAGAATAAAATACACGCATAACACCTGCATCAGTTCACTTATCAAATAATGAAGCTTTGTTCAAAGCACATGCCTAAGAACTTATATCACAAAATGCAGAGTTTTGAAATTCCTATCATCCCGTCATTACTATATAAGAGACAGGTTGGCAGTGCTTTTTTCCGGCCCCTACAGGAATCCACTATTTAACGCATCATCGGGTCGGGAAACGGTTGCAATCTGGTCTAGATGTGTTATACTGCATAAAACAATCAATTTGTCTACTATTGAAAGTGTCTTAAGTTATATTTCAGGTATTTCATTTTAGATCGATGTTTCTGATTTCATGAATGTCGGTTGTTTACAAATTTTCTCACCGTAGACTGATTCCTTGTTTCTATCGTAGAGCGGGTCAGAAAATGACAGAAATGGTACCAGTCTACGTCCGCAGTGAATGGTAAGGCTTTGTGTCATTAGCGTATATTATATAAAGTCTAATAATGTTCCTATTTTATCATAAATAAATAAACATAAGCATTTTTAAATTTGTACTTTTAATTTTATAACATTACAATATTAATTAAAATAAATTGTAAAAAGTTTAAAACATTGTTTATTGTTATATGCAAATAAGTAAGAGAAGTCAGCGGTAATCAGCGGTAATCAGCGTGTCGTTTGGTATTCACTGCGGGGCTGTTTTTAAATTTGTAAACAACGAATGAAATCAGAAACATCGATATGCATAAACAATTTCAACAGCTTTAAATGGTTTGTTAATGTAACACATTGCCCCGACCTATTGGTGCTACTCTCGACCATTTATTAAAAATATACCTACACACCAAACTAAGTTTTGAGGATAGTCGGTATATATTACATGTAACATTTTGCCCCAGGGACTGTAACACTTAGCCCCAGCCCCCCTACTGTGCGCACAAAATATATAGCTCGTTAGTCATAATGTTAAAGCACGATATTCTTTGTGATGGACGGTGAGTGTTTTAAACATTGTGTGCTAGTAGCAAATTCATATCTCTTTATTAATACGAAAATGTATATCACTAGAAATCATTATTCATACAATTTTAGGGGTATATTGCATATCTCATCTGACATTTAACATAATGTAATGCTTCCTTATGTTTTTGAATATTGATACACGGTGCCAATTGCGCCAGTGACACCACCAGGCCATGACGCTAACGTAGCAATATTGCTCATAACGTCATGCGACGGCACGACGTTACGTTTTTTACGTATGTCTGCTTTTCACTAAAGTTCCATCTGTCGAAAATAATGCGTGATCACCCCCATTTTTCATTGTTGGTGCTTATTCTGTAGAATTACCGCATCACTACGGTATGTTTCATAGGCTGATTGAATCACGGTTTGATGACCATATTGCGCTCTGAACCGGACAACACACACACACCACAAGGACAATCCACAACAGACACCGAGTATGTGCAATTTTGAAAGAAACGGAACAGCCTTGTGCTGGACAACGAATTTGCAGAATGGCACATACAAAATTAATAAAGTTTCACAAAAGGCACAGTGGCAAAACATTTTTGTATTTTTTCTAATTATACTATAAAGTGGACAATACATACACAGAGGAAGGTTGACTAAGGAGCTTCCGCCTTGGTACGGACTGCGACACATGTCACTGGGGGCTTACACGTTTTACAGTGCACCAAACCTCACACTTACCCAATAGACAACCTTATAGAACAGGACAGTGTAAATAAATAGTGACCGGTAATAAAGGAATGTAAAACATAAAACATTATATAAATGACGTCCATCGAGTAGCACAGAAAGTACTCAATGACCTATCAGAAGTCAGAGCAACAAGAGAGCAAAACATTTAAGGGTACGACACAACAATGTAACAGACAGGGATCAATGTCAGCCGTCCACAAAGGCTTGAGGTTAGGCATATCATAGTCTGTATATTTTCCGGTCATCGCACAATGAAATAGGAAGCATAGTGGCGAGCTGTAAATGGACCCACTACTAAGCATGCAGTCCGTTGCAAAATTAAAGGGTCATATCCTCTATTCATAACACGTTTTATAATCTTAAGAAACATCATGACAGTGGCTATGACACAGTATCTTTCGAATTTTGTAAAGCACATCACCATAAAATTCAGGTTGAGACATACCTAGTTTTCGCGTCGTAAAGCTGGTCACGTCATGCATTTGTTATCATACGTGTGGAGGACATTGTTCCGTCATTTTTTCTCACATGGATTAGGGTATGTATGTGATAAAACCAAATATGCTTGTTTTCCCATAACTTAAAAAAATTATGTTCATTGTATATTTTTGAGCAATGTCCTCATGCAAAAAGTATATGAAGTCATCAAAAATCAAAATATCAAACTAGTAAATAATTATGATACGTAAAACGACTAAACAGGGGAACTTACAATACACGGGATGATCAATATATACTTATAAAAAAAGTTTAGCAAGTTGGACTATTTTATTTGTTTTTGTGAAGTTGCTTGAAATTTTACAAAAGTTTTTCAATCTTAAGATCGGTTCATTCCATTTAAAATTGAACTGTTTAAGTGAAGGAAATGTTCATCCTGACGGAAATTTGTCACTTGTAAGGAGATAGGGGTCAATTAGAAAATGCACAAGAAATGTGATGTCGATTATGCCCTCCTTAAGGAGTCATTACAGTCGAACATGTTTGTCTCTTGATGTTACGAAGCTTTAAAACAACGGTTAGGGGGATGTTTTACCATTTTTGTCCAATGTTTGCTCAAGGTCATGCACCTTGGATGGCATTTTGTTCCCAATCTCCTCCACTCTCGAGAAGGTAAATCGGCGAATATTCTAATGAGTTGGTTTAATCCATACGGAGATGGTAATTTTATTGCCTACGAGTCGTTATGCGATAAACCAGGCAAACCAACCTTACCAATGACGTCGCGTTAACGGTTTTCCAACGTCAGCATGGCGTCAATAAATTCTAGCGGCGGGTTGTCTATTCCGGTCGATTTTATAAAAAAAAACAATAGTGCCGTTTGCATTCCTGACATGAACAGCTAGCTGGTGACTTCACATTAATCTGTTAGGCATTGACGTCACTGCAATCTAACACCCTTCTTGTTACGTAGCTATTGTTAGTCTGTTTGAACATGACCCACCTTTGGCGACACCTGTTAGCGAAAATTTAGTCTTTAGGCACCTAATGATCAATCAATTATCATGCGAATGTATTTCTTTCCTCTTGCCTTCGTGACATCATTCAACATTCAAATAGCCATTTGACGTCGTTCACTGTCATTCCTGTACCTCGAACCGTTGAATATTTTACAATTCTTACACCGGCTTATTTGGTTGTGGCATAATCCTGACAAGATCGTGCTTGTTTTTATCCATTACACGGGTCAGATTTACTCCTGTACGTGTTACACGTGCTTCCTTTTTAAATGACGCCATGGCTTCACAAAGACACGAAAACACAAATTGACCACTGAAAGTTTGATACTTAAGTCATGACCGATATGTTAATCACATCACGTGTGCATACATCGCCATACAAGTAAAACTATTAGTACCCTGAAAAACTTGCTAAACTTTATTTTTTCAGTATATAACGAGAAAATGTTTATTTTCCAAAAACAATTTGATGTGTTGTTAATTTATATATTAATGGAAGAAAACGTACGAAACAGTATTCAAATATATCGAAATATATATTGTTTGGAACATTTTTGCCGCCTATGAAACCGGTAGGCGGGCAACGTCATTTTCTCACTTTTTAACGTAATTCAGAATTTAACTATGATAAATTTGACGATCACATTCCTCCGCCATCCTGTATTAATTTTAAAAAACTTTTCAGACGATCTTCCTTCAATATTGTACGTCTACGTCAATGCGATACAAAGTCGAAATTAGACTCACGATAGCTACCCTTAGGAAATACGTTAAAAAACATCCAACAATTTCGTGAGTAGTTCAGACGTCGACGTTAGGCCCACTTTGCGTTAGGTCACTAGCCCTTTTCCAGTCCAGTTTTGATATGTTATTATGTATACGAATCGAAGCTTTTGACATGGCATGATAACGAAATGATTACTGAATATCGTACAATTTTATTATTAGTTTTTTCCTTCAAAACTAAACGTTTTAATGATAATATCTTGGCGTCCGTCATTTTTGCTATTACGGAAAGATAACACGTGCATGAAGTAACGAATGAAAAGAAAACTCGTATATGACGTCATCATCAGTATTGGGAGTCTCATGTGACTCAAAGTACCAAATTTCATCACATAGCTGTTGCACTGATGACGATTATTGCGTTTTTAGTAATTTAATACTAACGCAATGCAATGCAATGCGCTGAATGGATTAATTGAGATCCCTGGAGACCAAAACATGGATTTCCTTCAATTGTCTAGACATGAACCACGCATTCCGCCTCATTATTATCAATCGTAACAGATTGATTCAATTTGGAATATAGCATTGATGCTAATGTTTGACCATGGCCTCTGGGTAGTTTTCAAGCTCAACCATTTCGTTATGGTACATTATGTGCAGAATACGTGATGCCGACTTATTTGGATTCCAGTAGTTTCTAATGCACGACTCCAAACTTTATATTTGTATTTACGTGGCATCACAATGCATGTCCATGCAGCCTGTAACAACAACCGTGTAAATAGTTTTGGTCCACTACAAAATATAGCAACTTTAATTATATTTAACACGTGGTTTGGTTTATTCAGGCTTAACACCGTTTTTGGGAGGCGTTTAAGCCTCTCATTTATTAATACAAAATTAACCGCCTTTAGGCTACTATGTGAATCCGCATTCAAGTAGTTACAGAAACTGTCAACATTCCCAATACTGCTACATATGTTTCTCCAATTTTTTTAAACTGATTTAAGCCAATCAGCAACATTTGTCTATTCTAAGATCAAAAATTACACCGGCCGATACCGAACTTGTTTCATAATACGAAAATGACGTGTTCATCAAATGTCCCGGCTGTAAAGCTATTTTTAGAAACTTCAGACTACGGTCAAGTGATGGTTTTATCAATGAATCGTATACGGTCTGCAAAGTACTGTTATGCAATCATATGGTGTCGCTGTACTAGCTAGCCGCTTTCTATAGACTGTCTCACACTGCGAGGGAAGTGATTACAAGACGGTACTGTAGAATCTGATAAATAGGCGCGTAGTATAATTTTAAAGCCACTTTTGATATACGCATTCAATACACGTATTACATATAAATTAATTTGCACCTTTTAACAATTATTTAGATACCCAACATGCCTATATAGTCACATATGCCTATTTTGACTTTCAAGACAAGATCGGCAGTAAGAAAACGAACATTAAACGTGTAAAGTCGGTTTATGCTTTAGTAGCAGCAACCAGATCGCCTCCCACCAGTACTCTCAGTGCCTTTGATTAAACAAGTGTGCAGTTATATCACGGTATGTATTCCGATACGCCGTTTTCAGTTCCGTGAGAGAATTGTTCTGTTTTCATATGGCTCTGACGAATCTGAATTCCAATGTTACACTCATGATACATGAAATCTGAGTTCCGAGCGTTATATCGGTTTTCAGTTCCGTCAGAGCCATATAAAAATAGAACAATTCTCTCACGGAACTGAGAAGCGGTGTATCGGGATTCATACTGTGTTATATACGGTGATATACCGTTTTTGTTCACGGATTGTATCATTTACCCATTCGCAAAGAACCATCAACTGTTCTGAGTTGGACAATCGACATGGTTTATCCAATGATCACCTGCCACGACAGGGTATCAAACCTGGTTTGCCGGAATCAAATTCAGTACACAAACCCCTGGATTAACGACCCTGACTTTAGCGAAGAAGTACAGTATGCCAATAATTCTGACAATGTATCCTCGGTTTGAATCAATGACAATTACATTTATCAATTTAACGATTTTTAAATCTGAGTTTCGGCCTGAATGTCCATAAGGCATTAGCTGTTCGTATGCGGAGAACGGTAAAGGTAGGGGCAACACCTTATTTTAGTAAGACATTGTATTTGTCACATATACTATCAAACGTAGAGTACGCGCCTAATAAGTATTTTAATCATAATGGTAGGCGGTACTACTAATGTAATCAAAGCGCCGAAAGCATTACAGTTGTTCAAATTAATTCAGGAGAAGTATCAATTAACGATGATGTAGCTATATTTTTCTTATTATTTATTTTTACATTTATTACAAGCGTATACTCTTTAATAATACATGCTTGAAAGTCTTGATGTAAACTCCTATTCTATACTAGTACTGGAAGATATACGTAGCTGTATGGCATTATATAAATATATATCCATCTACAAGTTTTAATGCTTAAAATCATCTACATATGCCACAAATGATAGGAACCTTCACATACAAAATACACAAATATAATGGCGTATCAGTCAATGTTTTACACCAAGCAGAGTCGATAATATGCATGGTCTATAAAAGTAAATAGAAATCGGTCTATTTATTGACCTGGAGGTAGACACATGCTGTTCATTCAGAAGTATGGTATGGTCTCAATTATCTTGATAACACCGTGAAATTTCGGAAGTATTTGGTTTATTCGGTGAACAAAATATTGCAATGCGACAAAGACCGCATAAAATAAAACTATTTTGCACGACCGGTTTACATCCGCGTAGGTAGTTACGCAATATTACTGACTGTAATAAAAATAGTTTCATTAACTAAAGTATAGTCGATTGTAGAAACGTGTGTAAATAACTTTAGTTGTTCACAACTAAAAATCGGTGTTTTCTTGATTTTAAGCACACACGAAACAATATCCCTTAGATAACAAGTAACGTAACAAATTATTTTTTATATATACCATAGATATTAAACATTTAAATATAAAAACTGTCTGAGGTTGGGATTGCTGTTGTTGCATGTAGCATGCAAACGACGTACACACGTAGATGCCCAGTCGATCACATACTTTGGTAACATAGTGCTAATCGAAAACGTCGTTTTTATTTAAGCAAACTGTCGTGTTATTGTCTCTAACTAGTTTGCATAGGTTGAGAAATAATCAGCTTGCACGTAACAACAGGATATGTTAGAAGTAAACAGGAGTGTGTGTAGAGTACATCTGAAGTAAACAGGAAAGTGTACGTAGAGTACATCTGAAGTAAACAGGAATGTGTGTGTAGAGTACATCTGAAGTAAACGTGCGTGTGCGCGTGTTTGTGCGTGTGCTTGTGTGGTAGAGTACATCTGAAGTAAACAGGTGGACGGCTCCGACATTCACGGAAATTCATGTTTTTTTGTTCTAAGATTTAACCACCAAAATGCATAAATTGTTTACAACAAATGAAAATAATAAATAGATAAAACATTTATCTCACGAATAACCATTTCTGACGATATACGGCCGATATTTCGTAAAACAGATTTTTTTTAATCTAGTAAGTATTTTACACTGCCCCGCTGTATTTGACATGCGAATACGCCGCTGCGTTGAAAAATCATAGCAGGGTGTAAACTCCGAACTTCAGACAAGCGCCTAAGCGATTTAGACTATGATGATACAACAAAATGTCTTCCTTGGTGATGCTGGATGATGTCTGCTTTTGAAAGTAAAAAATGGGTAGTTGCAAACGGAAAATAAACTATTTATAGCTATTATTATACCCCCGCACAACGAGTTGTAAGGGGTGGTATACTGAAATCAGCTTGTCTGTCTCTCTGTCCGTCTGTCTGTCCGTCCGTCCGTCAGTCTGTCCGTAGACGCATTCTTGTGGACGTAACTCCTCCTACATTTTTGCAGCATTTGCTTCAAACTTTAACAGATAAACAACCTCAACATGTAGATGTGCATAAAGGAAAGAATTTGTGCCGCGACGATTTTTGACAGAATTATGGCTCTTAGTACTTTTATGCACTATACAATATATAGTGAACAATTCTTGTGGACGCAACTTGTCCTACATTTGTTGCAGCATGTCCTGCAAATTTAACAGATGAACAACCTCAACATGTAGATGTGCATGAAGCAAAAACTTAGCTGAACTGATTTTTGCCACGCGGGGGTATATTAGTCTGCCGAATGGCGACAGTTCTAGTTATTATTACTTTCACAGGAATTCATTTGGTGCAAAGAACATTTTTCTAAATGTAACAAGAAGCGCCTAAATATTTTCTTTTGGACCCATGACTTGACCGTCCAAAACTTACTCCGAGTTTCTGGTGCACTTCTTATGCATTTTCTTGTCTATTTGACTGACATCCTTATCTGTTTGATGAATAATTCAATATGTGAAGTCATATTAAATATGATTGAACATTAAAGCAGTTAATCCTGCCAAAAATACGATTAATTTAATGTAAATAAAGGGAGAATAAATGCATACATAGAGAAACTAGTACACTACACTCCTCCCGTCCATATCTTAGAACACTGCAGTATGCATTTGTAGAAAACTGCAGCATGCCTCTACATGGGTCTGACAAAAACCCTTTTCAGTCTCTATTTCACTATTTTATAACAGGCATGTTGGTGGTTAATGAACTTTTGACGCGGTGTGTCACGTGTGTTGAAATATGCTGATTTAAAAATGGACACTTAGCAATACAGCAATACATTATATGTATATGTTAACATCAGAAGTTCTGTCGCAATAATTCAGGTAATCATAACTTATAGATCTACATTATTTATAATGATTACAATACATACAGGGTGTCCAAAAAGAAAGTACACAGTGTATATTTATCACATCCCTACAATCTGTTATCGCAACAAAAATGTGCACACGTATAGACAAAATATGTAAGTTTTTTCTGTCACCAATTTTAAGATTATAACCCGGATAATTTTCAGAAAAATGTCAATTTTCTAATAATTACATTATTTTGTCCGTGACGTCCTTTTGTAGTTTTAACGACGTTTTCACGATGCATGTCGCCTTCTGACATATTCTTTCTTGCACACGTTCTTTGAAACTGTCAATTACATTTGCACATGTGTCTTACCTCATCTTCTAACCTTCTCTTTTGATGTAACTCCGCAGCATAGATGTGTCCGTTTGCTTTAGATTGTACACTAGCGATTCAGATAGCACAATTGAAAGAAATAAACTCAACCCATTACTTGTCTTTGTTAAACCAGCTCATTCCGAAATACCCTATCCTATCCTATCCTATCTATCTGTAAATAAAAGCACTCGGAAAAGAGTTGTTCTTACGATAGACGCAACATATTTAGTCGAAGATCTAAGGTAAATTTAATGGATGAAACGTCGATCAATACTATTGATCAATGCATAATATTGTAAATAGTGAAAACTAAATACATTATAACAGGGGTTTGTTGCTAAACTGTAATATAAACGTCGTGAAACTAAACAGTGTAAATTTCGTCTGCTTAACCAGGTACTGTAACAGTGGCATTGTTATCAACCCTCAGAATCCATTAGTCATTTTACAGCGCGTAGGAATTTATTCGCAAAAAAAAAATAACTCACAGAAGAAACATTCCAAAATTTCTCGCAATACAAAGAATTAAAAAAATAATTCAATAGCTAGGAACAAATGTTCTAAAAATGATTAAAAATTATGATTTTGGCTTAGATTGGCTGGAACTCGTTTTGTGCTCGGATGAATTGGTTGTGGAGAAATTACATGGGTAAAATCGTAGTGATTTCTAAATTGGTATGTGACAATACTTAGGGGAAAATCCCCCAAGTACCAATGGAACCATGACTTCGATATACTTAGAAACACTGGTCAGTACCGCAGTATATGATTACGTAACAGTTAATGCAGACGAAATAGGTACGGAAGGCAGTTAACAGAAGTGGTAATTCCTTTGTTAATACAAAGAAATACTGGAAATAGGTTTAAATTATTTATTGGGATATCCAACTGTCCTTTAGATTTAGAAATAGGAAGTAGCTTTGTAGTATATATGCTGCAATTGATGCAAATATGGCGTCGTCTAGCGGCGGCGTAGGAAGAAATGTAGTTTCATCAACTAAAGTATAGTGGATTGTAGAAACGTGCGTATATAAATATAGTAGTTCGATTCTCAAAGAACTAAAAACTAGCAACTTAACTATACAATGTCCAAATTCTATATACTTAACCAACTTTAACAGTTGCATTTTATCGTCCCTCAAAACTCATTAGTCATTTGACAGTGCGTAGGAATTTTTACGCACAAATACATTAACTTACAGAAACAAATTATTTCGCAATACAAAGAAATAAAACATGATTCAATTGTTCAGGACAAATACTCTTGAACATGATTAAAATTATGATTTTGGTGGAGATTGGCTAGAACTACATGTAGTTTCTTGCTCGAATGAATTGGTTACGGAGAAATTACATGGTTAAAATCGTAGTGATTTCGGAATTGTATGTATAAGCAATACTTGGGAGAAATCCCCCAAAGAAAAGAAATATCTGTTGATTGGAAAAATACTGAGTCAGGGTCGTTTATTGCCTTAAATAAAGCCTCAAAATTTGATGATGTAGGATGTTTTGAGTTATTAGTATTGGTTGAACTAAGGGATTTCAGCATTTCCAGTGTTCGTTTTTAGTCTGTAACTTACTGTTTTCTACTTTCTTTTTTGAAATAGTTGATTTATATTTTGACCTTATCGTTATTTTTCCAGCTAGTAACAATTTTATCAGCCCTGTACCAATTTAATGCTTTGTATTATAACTAGTAGAGTAATTGAACGTACAGATCTCAGTTGAAGATAAAACATGTTAAAGGATTTTGTGTCTTGATTCTCTTGCAATGTTCATTATGAGTTGGTCATAGGTGATGATTGATATTAACTGTAAGTCTTTGTTAATGTTTGTTCCCCGAACCTACGTTGATTAACAGAGTTCCATGTAACACATCTACTGTTGATCTAAAATAGCTGAGCATTAAACAAGGTATATATCGCTGGCCTAGAATTAGAAGGTCGTAAGTGCGACCTAACAAGACGCATACATATTTGAAATCTGCACCATAAGGCGTTGTTTATCTGCCTATTTTAATAAAAATCGTAACAGGTCATGTTGACCAAACTGAAGTTGAAAAATCTTGTTGTAAAGAGTAACTTTCTGACAGTTTTGTTCTTGTTTCTTCAAAATAGCGTTTTTGTACTTACAACCTTCTTCTTCTAAGCAACTGATACCAGTACTAAATGTAACGACTGTGTATGTCACGACTAGGATAGAACCTGAAAAACCCTCTGGTACTCGAAGTCCAGGTGGATGTTACAAAATGTATCTATACATACTAGTATACCTTTATATGTATTATTAGCCGCGTCCATTATTGAAGTTAAATCATCATCTTTCATTTTTTTCATTGCTTTTTTGCTGATACTTTTTATGAACACAAATTCAAATATAGCTTCTTTGAAGTGTGTAATGAGAGTGAAAATTCAGCAATAACGTACTGCATACGTAGCCACGACGATGGAAATATTTCATTTCGTCACTTCTTAAAATGAGATGTTATCAATATACATCAGAAGTAAGAGAGTTCAGGGCAGGTGGTAAATCCATGTTCAAATAGATGAAAAATGGTCGAGATTCTCTAAAGTCTCCACGCCTATTAGCGTGCTAACGTCTACAGCAATCGTATAGACTGACTCGCTACGAGATTTCAATCACAAGGTCTTCGGGAATTATCCTTAACGCATTCGTTAAGAGACCATCACACACTATTTGATATCGTTAAGAGTGCATGACATTCGCTCAAAAACAGCAACTTTACTTTCTATGGTCTGGGATGCATATACATATGTCAATACAAGTTTTATAGCAAAACTAATTTATAAAGAACATTGTCTGGTTAAATTAATTCATTTGTATTATATAACGTGCAATGTTTTAAACAAAATAAGTATTTTCTTTCATTTTTCACAAACCTGCACAAGTTAAGATACAACTATACATTAACTACAAGCGTATAATTATATTTTTGCATTATCATTTAGAACAAACACTAACCTGTCAATGAGTTGAACGATCGTGTATATTTACCTCTTATTCGACGCGTAATATGGTGTAAAGTAGACACACTCTAAAGCGTGCGTTTAGCTGTGTAATGAGTTCTTTGCATGTTTTCACTAACATACTATACCATGGTATCGGTAAGAGTAGTCTTCCGCTTTGACATCGCTCCGTACCAGTGACAGTGATCACTAAAAATATTGGGATCATCTATAGTCCAGTCAGGATAAAAATCAGTGACGCAACGGTCGAGCCCACTATAACGGTGTAAAACCAATTATAAAGGCTTATAATGTACAAACAACAATAATTTCACTGCTTAACTAACAAACTAAACTTCGCTCTACCTGTTTTGACAATGGTTGTGATTTTTGCGTACACATTAACTGCAACGTCACTGTCAAAATATCCTAACTGGACTATACAATAAAATTGGTGAATGAATCAAACAAGGTTTGTTTACACAATACATTATCCACAACTGACCTACCAGCAGACTTAACACATGTGTATTTACCAATCGTTTTGTCTTCACACATTCTACCATTTATCACTCTCATACAAGTTGTTTTACAGAAATCAAATAAATCTGAAATTGCTGTTTATGACAGTATTTTGGCTTTTTCTCTCAATAAATACACCAGGGACATTATTTTCAGGTAAGTCTAATAAATTAAAATTAGACAAATTAATCATATTGGACAAAGTCTGGATTTACACCAATCCTGCTGTTTAAATCTCCAGCGACAATAAATTCACATTTGTCATATGTTTGTTCAATTTTTTTTGCACAAATCATCAATCAACAAATCATAAATACAATTTTCAAACATCTCCACTCTACAAGGCCCGGATCCACCGGGGGGCACAGGGGGCCCGTGCCCCCAGTTGGCCTCGGAGTGACCATTTAAACATGCCTTAAATATCAAAATCCTCAAATATTATCAATCGATATGGCTATGAATCAATACTGTGTATACTATAGATAAACCACAATCAATCGGGCGTAACTGTACTTTTAGTAATGAAATAATCCAGGTAAAAGGGGTGCATTTTCACCAATCAGAATAGACACACATATTCGAAATTGTCACTTACATCTTCCTCACTGGCGCAGTTGGGTAAGCTACTGCTTAAAGATCTAAATCAATATTTTTGCTTGGGTTCGAATCCCACCCACCTAGACTATTTTTTCTAAATTTTGATAAATAAAAATTGTGCGCGCATATGTCTAATATCCATATCTAAAATATATAGATTTCCTTTGTATTTTGATACACTGAAAACATTACATTGAAATTAATGATAAAATACTTTGTAATTCAACCCGATTGTCATCCGAGCAATGTTAAAATGTATCCAGGGCGGACGAAAATTAATATAATTAAAACAAACCAAATGTTTACTAAACATAAAACTTTTTTTTCCATTTACAAAGTAATGAAATAAACATTTATTACAGTATTATATTTTTTAAAAATGTATAGCAGCGGATTCGAACCCACGACCCATATAATAAAATATGCAAACATTTTTATGTATATACCATGTTAACCACTAGGCCACTTGACAGTTAACGTGAGTTTTCTTATATTTGTCGATAATATATATATCAGAAAAATAACGGTAAATATCGTTTCAATCTTAGCAAATGGACTAGTCCAAAGGTCATATTTCGAAGGTCGTTGTACATCTATATATATTGCGGAAGCGAGTGGAATTAAATGTGCCCCCTGTTGCTATCTTCCATGCCCTGATTACATTCGATCTATTCATCAGACGCTTTCACACATGTTTTAAAGCGCCTAATGATCATGATTTAGGTGACCACTGGTATTTGTCCATTTGACTATGTCACTTCAACGCTCGTGACAAGAAAGGACTTAAGATTACAAAATTTTGTTGTTGATGGATTAATTTATTATATATCTAACTGATTATGTAACAATGCAACTTTGATAACTTTATGTCTGATTTTAAAAGCATAAAAGTTGGAAAAAAGGCTTTTAATGCAAAATATTTATCGCAAGGGACATATTTGAATATTTTTTTATTTGTAAGCTCATGTGTCTAGCAGTAAATATTTAACATTTTTTAAACGTTAGGGTGCAGGAATTTGCAAGAATTTTTTGTCAACAATTGAAAATTCGATCTAAATCTGTCGATACTTAGGCCAAATGACTTTTAGATGCAATATTATTTTTATTTCATGGTCTATGTATTCATTGTGTAGTGCTCGGTACAATCATAATATTTTTGTTTATAATTTTACGTCTGGTTCTTAAAGTTTTAGTGCAGGTAATTGCACGCCTTCTTTATTCTTTATTGAAAAATCTTCAACAGGGTTCTCATTGTTTTTAAAAATTAATTGTTATAATAACATTTACGTTGTCTGACATGTAGCGAACAATTTCAATAATTTACTGCTAATCTTAGAATTTATGGGGAAGAAAAATAAAAATTTGAAATAGTATTTTAAATATTTGTATAGTTCGTGGTTTTTTCAGTTTAATTTAATACTTTTATTTCTGAATTTAAAATGCAGGAAATTGCATGATTTTAATTCGAAAAGTGAAAAAATCTTCGCAGGGAGGGGACTCCCCTGCCGCACCAACCTCAGTTTGACATCCAAAAGATAGCTGTGCCCCCCTTCTATATAATGTTTGAATCCGGGCCTGTGAACTTCAGGTATGTTATTGTGGCGGGAATGGTTTTATTACTATATAAACTAGTTGGTTTAATACCAAGTTTAACTATACACAGTAATTACTAGATTTTACAGTATTTATAGTGTACCGTGTACAACGATGCATGATTGATTTTTTGGTGACTATCTACTATATAGTTCAATTTTGAACCCTGAGCCATGACCTATCCGACTAGTAGATTTTAGCGGGTAAACTCACAGGTAACTGTATCATTAATAAACAGTACCTAAAAAAATAATTAAAAAATATGTTTTTGTTAAATTTAGAATTCTTATACAAGGTATATTTCCATCAATTGACCAGGTATCAAAAACAAGAATTGGCTTTCGATATCTTCATAAAGTAATTATATTCGTAAAAAACATGACTATAACTACTTTCATGCGAAATCCCATCGGAATTAGTCAAGTAGTTAAACAGTTATGCCATAAATACGTATCACGGTGTCCACCCGGTCATTGGGGTGGACTCAATAAAAAAAACCCGGAAATATTGAGGAAATCACCAACATATGTCGAATTTACCGTTGTGTAGAAACATAATAATGCGGTAAAATTAAAGAACGAAAAAGTTGGAACAGATTTACCTGGTTGACACATGTTCACTTCAGTGTATGTATACGTGTAAGCCGAAAAACGAATCGTTGGCATATTAAAATGTATGTATACGTGTTAGCCGAAAAACGAATCGTTGGCATATTTAAATGTCAAAATGACTCCATGTTTGTCAGAATGTTCCGAATGATGCGCGTGATTTCCTTTTTGTAACAACGATTTTCATTGGTTGATTTCATTGGGGTTTCCCAGGACTTGGTTACCAGCGTACAAACGATGTATACTACGCCAATGAAAACGACCGTTATAAAATACGTTCGAAATACCCGTCAGACACACTAAAAACCACTACAGCCGTCCCTACAGTGTTTTACGCCCTCGAAAAATAAAATCAAAGTTTAAACAATTAATTATATCGTACGAAGGTAAATTTAAGCATGTTTTCGAATGCTTTCGATTCCCAAAGATGTTTTTGATCACCCACAGCTTTAAATAGACGATTAATGCCGTAAATGCTTAAAATGATGTTAAAAAAACAAAATACACCCAGTGACTGTACGATCAATTCTTCGGGAAATACACCTTGTATAAGAATTCTAAATTTTATCTAAATTTTGTAGGTACTGTTTATTAATGATACAGTTACCTGTGGGTAGACTATGATTTATCATTACGCTCGGTGGTGGTTATTTAATGATATGACTCTTACAGATCTCCGATTGTAATCGATTTACAGTTTAGTGCAGCCGACAAAGTTCAGAATTCCTAACCCAGAAGTCGGTAGTTCGAATCTCCAAATCGCTTTTTTTAAAATTCATTGTTTTATGTTGTTTAAAAAAGATTATAAGTATTTTTTTTCAATTTCAAATTTAACCTTGAAAATTTGTAGATACAATATGTTTTTCATTTCACCTATTTCTGTGTATTCCGAGCTTTCTGAAACTGAAACCATATACATGTTACAAATATGGTTTGCCACATTTGCTAGTATTACAATGGAATTTGCAATTTATGTGCATTAAAAAAATAGATAAACAAGAGATGTTTGTAAAACACGTATGCCCCCATGGCAGCCCAATAGTCAGAAATGGTGAAGGTCGCAGTGACCTTGACCTTTGACCTACTGACCTTAAAATTGATAGAAGTCATCTACTGTTGCTGACCAACCTCCATGTAAAGTTTGAAGATCCTAGGTCAAAGCGTTCTTGAGTTATTGAACGGAAATCATTTAAATAGTCAGAAATAGTAAAGGTCACAGTGACCTTGATCTTTAATCTACTGACCTCAAAATCAATAGGGGTCATCTACTGTTGCTGACCCACCTCCATGTAGAGTTTAAAGATCCTAGAACAAAGCGTTCTAGAGTAATTGAACGGAAACCATTCAAATAGTCA
Organism: Spisula solida; assembly: GCA_947247005.1. Taxonomy (NCBI): domain Eukaryota; kingdom Metazoa; phylum Mollusca; class Bivalvia; order Venerida; family Mactridae; genus Spisula; species Spisula solida. The sequence continues at coordinate 38,850,887 of OX365945.1, forward strand.
GAAATAGTAAAGGTCATAGTGACCTTGATCTTTAATCTACTGACCTCAAAATCAATAGGGGTCATCTACTGTTGCTGACCAACCTTCATGTAAAGTTTGAAGATCCTAGGTCAAAGCGTTCTAGAGTTATTGAACGGAAACCATTCAAATAGTCAGAAATATAAAGGTCACAGTGACCTTGACCTTTAACCTACTGACCTCAAAATCAATAGGGTCATTTACTGTTGCTGACAAACCTCCATGTAAAGTTTAAAGGTCCTAGGTCAAAGCGTTCTTGGGTTATTGAACGGAAACAAATTTATACGACCGACAGACAGACCGACCGACAGACCGACAGACATGTGCAAAGCAATATACTCCCTCATCAAAGATTGGGGGCATAAAAAGTGAAAAAGATTTCGGTGGGATTCGAACTTGGCATGGTCTGACAAAATTTATTTTACAATATATCGAGCGCTTACCCGTCACGACCATTCAGACACACGAACTGCTTGGCCTTAATTATATTACTTATCTTATTTGTCAAACCTATACCAACCTTTATCGATTAATGGTTGAAACCTTAAAAGTGCAGTCAAGGCTCAAAGCTCGAAATTAAACTATAGTCACCCATACTTTGTTCAATGAAAACTTCATGTTTCATAAAGTTCTCATGCTTTCTACCCCTGGTAGGGTACAGTGTAGGGGGTTATTTCTGCGGGCAAACACTTTTGCGATTTGGGCCTAAAATGGGTAGGTTTTAATTCTGCGGTTTTTATTTCTGCGACCTACCAGAAAATTGGGAATTTATTTCTCTTGAAATACCTCGTTAATATAACTCGATACAATTAGACAAAGACAAGTGTTGCACACTGAACCAGTTGTCAAACTTACATCAACGTGTATTGAGGGTATACCGATATAACACATACCATTCATTAATTGTTAAACAAAGAAGCAAGCAAAGGCAGTCGATCACTACGTGTGAATAATATGACAGTAATAAAACACTACGAAGATATAGATTAAAGGATTATTACCAGTATATTGAAGCAAACTATGGAAGTAAAATTTTGCGAACAAATGTTTTACGAGAACAGAACAGAACAGAACAGATGTATAATGATAATAATAATACACTCTACGAGAGTGAAAGCTATATAATTATTTATACAATATAACATATATAGCATATACAACAAGGTCAAAAGGTATTACATAATATAGTGAATACACAGGGGTTTTCTATGATTTGACCTTGTGACCTAGTTTTTGACCCCGGATGACACAATATTGAAACAGACCTAGAATTTGTTGAGATGATCATTGCGACCAAGTTTCATAAAGATTAGGTCAAAATTGTGACCTCTAGTGACTACACAATGTTTTCCTATGATTAGACCTTGTGACCTCATTTTTAACCCTGGATAACCTAATATCGAACTTGACCTAGATTTTGTTGAGATGATCGTTGTGACCAACTTTCATAAGGATTACGCCAAAATTATTACCTCTATAGAGGACACAACCCAATTGTTGACGGACGGACGACGGACGAAGAGTGATCACGAAAGTTCACTCTGTCACCTTTGTGACAGGTGAGCTAAAAACGCCTCACCTGACGAAAAGTCAAATATCGCTTTAAATATTTATTTTATTGAAAACCTAGTTATATATGTGCGTTAATTTGTATTTTCTGCATATAATTCAATTCAGTTGTAACAAAATGTTATCTCGTTATTTTTCTGCGAATCCTGCAAGCGCACCCATCCTACGCCAAAGTGCGGGATTTTCAATACAGGCTATGCGTGGCATTACTCTTAATGTGTTCTTGTTTGTTAGACGTGTAGCTGCGCTAATTCGTCGAATACATTTGTTAATCGTTTTCCACCTTTGTTTTAAAGCATCTGCAAGTTTTCATAATGCTGGTTTAATTTTACGCACACACCGACCTACCTCATTTGAACATGTTCAAAAGGATAAGATAAGATGTAGAATTTGCCGATTTTAGTAATACAATTTAAAGATGCTGCCTCACAGATTGGGATAAAAGTTTTGTATATCGTGATTTTCCAACCTTACCAAGTATTGATGTAATAAAAAGCCACTGACGGTTGCTTTATGAAAGATTTGGTGCAAAAAAGCAATTTTAACCACTCTCGATGTCGCCCACTGAGTATTTTTTTCTTAAAAAAAAGCGCTAAGTTTCCTTCCAACATGCTTTGTGAATAATGTAATTCACTCGTGATCGAACTGTAACATCAACAATCTACAGCGTAAACATCAGTGAGGTATTTGATTCGTTTTTATATTCGTTTCACCAAATGCGAACAAATTTCAGGCAATTTAAATAATAGTAGTGTTAATTCTATAGGGTATTAATACCCTATATAATTTCTGATGTAAAAATACTAGATAACTACAAAATGTCGAAGTTTCTCAAGTTATTTTAGATGTCAGTGTGGTTCTTTATGGGATATACAGGCAACTATACCAAAATTACGCGAATATTTGACACTTTTATTTAATTTTTGCAATACACCAATATGTGAGGCAGTCCCTTTAAAACTTGGTGATTTTGAATGTCTGTTTAAATGCGTGGACGCTTTTTTGTAGTTTACTTCATTCATGTTTTTTAATTTGACATGTGATATTTATATTTGAACATGCGTAGATATTATTGAGAACATCTTATATACTGAAAAAATAAAGTTTAGCTAGTAATAAATGTAATCTTTACAATTCATGGACCTCGAACAAGTAAAAAGGGAGATCCATACTTTTATTGTAACTACTCATATTGGATTCAGCTTGTATTTACGTCGGCATGGCGAACCAGTTCAGTACTGCTATTGTGTGGTAGTTTTCATTCATTATATTAATATATACTGAAAAAATAAGTTTAGCAAGTTTTTCAGGGTACTAATATTTTTACTTGTATGGCGATGCATGCATACGTGATGTAATTAACATGTCGGCCATGACTTAATTATAAAAAATTTAGTGGTCAGTTTGTGTTTTCGTGGTTTTGAGAAGCCATGACGTCATTTATAAAGAAAACACGTGTAACACATGCAGGAGGAAATCTGATCCGTGCAAAGGATGAAAACAAGCACGATATTGTCAGTCTTATGCCACACCCAAATAAACCGGTGTTAAAATTGTATAATAACCAACGGTTCGAGGCCATAGAATGGCAGTGAACGACGTCAAATGACTATTGGAATGTTGAATGATGTCACGAAGGCAATAGGCAAAGCAATACATGTTAATGACAATTTATTGATCATTAGTCGCCTAAAGACTAAATTTTCGCTAACAGGAGACGTCAAAGGTGGGCCATCTTCAGACAGACTAACAATAACTACGTCACAAGAAGAGAGTTTGATTGCAGTGACGTCAACACGTAATAGATTCATGTGAAGTCACCAGTTAGCTGTTCATGTCAGGAATGCAAACGACACTATTTTTGTTTTAAAATCGACCGGAATAGACAATCCAGCGCTAGAATTTATGGACGCCATGCTGACCTTGGCATAACAATTTTTATCGCATAACGACTCGAAGGTAATAAAACCACCGTCTCCGTATGGATTAAACAAACACACAAGAATTTTCGCCGATTTAACAAATTTTGGTCCTTCTCGGGAGTAGAGGAGATGGGAAACAAAATGCCATCCAAGGTGGATGACCTTGAGCAAACATTGAACAAAACTGGTATAACATTCCACTAATCGTTGTTTTCAAGCTTCGTAACAGCAAGAGACAATAATGTTCGAGTGTAATAACTCCTTAAGGAAGGCATAATCGACATAGAATTTCTTGTGATTTATCTAATTGACCCCTATCTCATTACAAGTGACGAATTTCCGCCAGAATGAAAATTTTAAATACAGCTTACCCATCTTTAATTATACTTCCTCTGCATTCATTCGAACAACTCAATGCTTTCGGTGCTTTGATTACCACTTTTGTTAGCTTTACTTTCCGTTTGTGTCATGGACTTTTTATTATTTACTATAGTGGTGGAATATAAACTTCTACACTTTGAGGGATCTAGGAATCTAGGGATGTTGAGCGTTGTGTTTTACTACCGGTAGGTGTTTACATATTTGTAGATTCACTTAAAATTATTTATATGTTTGTTTTGATCCGGACTTGACACATACACATGATTATTGTTCACATTAGTCGACGGTGTTGTTTTGTAGTTCTGATCTTCAGTTGTTGCTCTAGAGTAGACAGTTTTAGTACTTTGAGCTTTGGTATTTACGGTAGCGCTGGGTACATACGTACTCACGGGTGGAGCATGTGAGTTTTGAGTAGGGGACTTAGTATGTCCGTTCTGAGAATATCAAACTAATGGGGACACTTATCCATGACAAGTTTCTTCTCAATGAACAACTTAGCTGGATACCGAAGTTGTACCAGTTTACGATATTGTCTTGCTTATACAGCTATGGGTGAATCGTACAGCTCTTTTCTGACTGTGACAATTTCATGTGGGTAGTCTCTGTCTACATTGAATGGTAATCTTTTCAAGATGGATTGTATATTTAACATTAGACTATAGATCTCAGTAGCTAGCCAAACAGCATGGAGAAAAAGTGTTGAATAAATCCCGTATACAACACTTTGCTTTGGTATATATAACAATAGATTGCTATATACTTTAGTAGGCCAAGCAAAATAATTGAGCATAGCTATAATAATGTATACATGCATTTAGCACAGAAAATATGGATGCCAAACATTTTTGAGCTTAGTTTAGACTATATTGCAACAATACTATATTTTAAACAAGTAACGAATTGGACTTATTAGAATACATCACGGAGGTATATAAAAAAACATGTACATGTATATCAAACCTTTCTACATTTGTTATTATTACTGTCATAATCTGAGACAACAATTTTGATAGATAATTACCCAATTAAGGTATTGCCAACATCTCTGCTGAGTGCTGACAACATTATCAGTAGAGGGTGAATGCCGTGGTAGCTTCTATGACTACAGTACGACCTCTCTAGGGGACATATGTAGTGCAACAACCTATGTATAACAAAACCTTCAAAGTAACTTGAAGTTATTACATGTATATACTTTTGTAAATTCTGTAGGGCAACAACTTCTGAACAATGACCAATATTTGCAGCCCACAAAGGGTCTCACTCTACAGAGGTTGTTCTGTACTATTGTGTCTTCAATAATTACGTGCAGATTACCCCTCTCTTCTAAGACATCATTTTCACAGAGTAGAACTTAAAACCAACTAAACGATTAAAACAAATTGTAGGGGTTCCAATGGTGTCTGGTGATTGAAGTAAATGACTTTCATACTATCACAACCCATAATTTACAAATGAAGACCTCACCTTCAAGACCACCTTAAAATAAAGACCACTACTTTCTGTCCACTGACTTGCACATTATTCAACCTCAAATTCACAGTGAAATTGCACCTATATGAAGACCACCTCTTTAACAAGATTGGCTCAGAATTAACCATTTTTCGTTCCGTTTTCATCTGTTTGCTCTTTGATAGAATGATGTAATCACTCAACATTATTGAGATAAGTTTTTTACAGTCCCAAGAAGGAGTTTCATTATTGAGGTTTTACTGTAAATAGCTTAATTTTGCCACTTAGATCTATACATTTGTATATGCATCATGCAGCACTTAACATATTACACCAGCATTTAAATGGTTTATGTACTGGTCGATTTATAGGCAAAGTGTACCTGATAAACAAAGATTATTTATCTATAGTCTAAGTCAGATAGAACGGCTCGTAGGTGTTGATATGGGATTATAATCCTCGTTTCACTCGGAGGTATAAATCCCATATACAACACCTACTCATGTTCTATCCTATACCAGTTTCATTGTCACAGTAATTTCTGAAACGGACTATAATTTGCCGTCTCCTGTGTTTGTTGTATTCTGGGCGCAACCGACCAAGGCGATGAGCTCGATCAATACACATTCCATTTGTAACAATATCAATGCATTGCAATTACCATTGTACAATTTGAATTCGTCATTTTCCACAATACCGTAAAATATGATGTTATTATGTCTGCTTCGAGCCTCTGTGTCGATCGAGTGATACGCCAATTAGTTATCATTTTTCGTGGCATATATCATTGTTTTCAAGGTGTGTTCCTTTCGTTTTCACTTCATTCAATTCATGTTTCATCAATATAATCCGACTGTGACGATTCTTTTCTACTACGTATTCCAAATGAGCACACTAATTTATCATCCATATCACTAAACGTGTCACCATCTATACTCCCGGTGTTCTTTCTTATTCTCTTTTAGAGGCCTGTTGATTTTTGCGCGCACTGCCATGTTTCCTTTGTTACACTGAACAATGATTTAATCCGTTCATTTTCACTAATCACATCACTATCATCCTCAAGTATCATATCCTTAGTGTCCGCAATATATTTAGCCATGTTTTATAATTTTATCCGATTATTTATACTACCGTTTTCTGATAAGTTAATGAGTTAATTTTCTCAGTCTTGAAAATTTTCGTTTGCACGGAACCGGAACACAAATTTATAGCAATGATTTGGGAAGTTCCAAACAATTTTGCTTGGCTATTTTTTCAGATAATTTTAGATTTTATGGAAACCCCTAAAAAACTGATATATTTGTATTTGTTTTTTACCGAAAAAGTTTGACATTTAATGAGATTAAACTTGGCATGCACGAAATTTAGTATGTACGGAATCAAACGATAACGTTTATTAAATAATGTGTATGCTATTTGTATTTTTAAATACCTATGTTGTATTTTGATTCGTTTTGACGCACCATCGTACACACTGTGCAATACAGTCGGTGCTTTTAGATAGTTTTAGTACAATAGAAACGAATTAATAAATTTGAGTTCAAATGGTAGGTGACGTTTGTATTTCGTATTTTAATGCACATATGTTTTCGGTATTCGTTGGCCCAGTATTTTCTCAGATTTGTATAACCAGTTATTGTATGAATTATACATTTGTGTATTTTTAAAAGACATTATAATATATTCTTCTTTTTCCCGATTTTAGAATGTTTATAAAAGGTTGAAACCACTTAAAATTAAAAGTCAGTTAAATTTGCCATCATGTATTTTATAGACTAGATTTAGATTCTAATGAAATAAAGTCAGTTGATCAAACTACACTGGCTTCACTAATTATATTATGTTAATCTTACCGGTAACAGTTGGTGTATCATAGTCACTGTATAAGTGTTTCCTTTAATTGAACTTTCTTCAAACAATCGCATTTTATATATAGTACGAGGTACAGTTTACATTAAGTGTAATTTGCAATCACAAACTATCCCATAATGTCATTTTTCATGAATTCAGTCCAAGCATTTCATTTATAATCTAGATTTTCTGGAAGTTAGAAATCCACAATGGATAATTCCACAATGGTCAGAACTTAAATGTTGTTGCATTTCTGCTAATCACTATAAGTAATATATATACAAGGGTCATTCAATATAAACTTATCAAGGATCTCTAAAACCAGTAGATACATTTTAACAAAACTTGGCAAAATAATTATATAGGACGATTCCCTTCCGATGGAGTAATTTAAGGACATTTAACCTCGATGACGTCATCAGTGCGTGCCTTCAATCGATGTCACTCAAAACAACACGTATGCGGTTATGTCGCAAGACTAACGTAGTTAACATATAAATCGAGTGCTCCCACAACAGAAGCTCTAGGGATTTTTTATTGTCTGACCAGATGCTTGAGTCAAACTGTCCTCTTTAATATTCTAAATTTTCGAGACTGTTCAATGGACATGCGAACGACGGAATTACAGTACAGAATACTAGCGTATCTGTGCAATTGAAAAAAAATGAGAGAGCATTTTAAACCAGACATAATGTATACATGCGAAGATATATCCGAGGGTATTTACAGTAGTTTTGGTCCTATTCGTTTGGATTCCGGAACAGGTTGGACAAGTACCAGGTTTCCTCTCCTTGACGTCAGAACAGACCGAACGTCGCTCAAAACTCGTTGCCAGCTTGCTTTCGGGCTTTAGTGTAGACGGAAACACTTTCTATCCACACGTTTAGCGATATATACTACCTAGATACGATATTACCTGCCGAAAACGAGACAAAAATTAAGGCTGGGAATTCTACATGCTGATTTACTTTAGGTTAAATAGACCGTGGCCGAGCAGTTTAGGGTGTAAATGCGTAGTTGCCTATAGCAACGGGAATAGATCTACCGTAAGGATGAAAGTCGATCATTGACCACCAGGAAAGTTTCTTTGAATGATTATAACAATGCTTGAACAATTAATATTGTACATTTTGTATCTACAAATTCATATGATAGATTGCATTATATATTGAATGACGCTCGTATAATGTATAAGCCTTTGTTTTAGACCCCGCACCATCTCTCACAGAGATCCTATTTTGTCGAGTAATTAAAAGGCATCTAATTAGTCACATGGCAAGTGTTTCTCCTTGAATATACGAATACGGCTTTTACAGGAGTGCTTATTATGACTACATATCTGTTATACGACTAATTGATCTCGATTATTACGAAATGTTTTGTGAAGAAGTTGAGTATTAGTAGCCATCCGATAAAAGTAAACGATAAGAAGATCTGGAGTAATTGGACAAAGTAAAGAAACGCGGAAATTTCACCGGAAAACCCAGGCTTTCAATCAAGGCCCGTGTAACTTGATTATAAAAAATCAAAAACTCACGAACGCGACCTCAGATACTGATAAACTTCTACAAACCATCAAGATTATAACAAGTCAAATAGTTAGCTGCAGCCAGATAATTTACTTGTATCGTTTAGGATGTATTTTTTGCAGTTTGAATGCTGATCGAATTTATTCTGGCGAATGTTTAAATGTGTCCAAATAATTCAAATACATGTAAAATCGGATACTAGTACTACCGATTAATCTAACCTTACCAACTATATGTAACAGTAAGTTATCACACCAAATGTCGTGATAATCGAGGTATTACATCGTTTTCAGATTAAACAAACAAATATTCTCTATTTATTTGGTTGTGTTATGTGCCGAACGAATAAACAAATTCCAAATAATTTGAAAAATATTTATCATGCATCAATACCATGATTCTGTTAATCTAGCAATGTGTTCTCTGCGGGAATGTAATCCATGCCCACTATATTTATCATTGACTGGGAAGTGCTTTGCTTATGCAGCAGATACCTGCTGTTAAGATACATTGTCTCAACCATGCGTTCACCGTACAATTTCGGATATTTCTTCGGTAAATAAACTATTGCAATGCGATAAAGATCTATGTTATCCGCATGGAATAATGGAATTAAGTCTGGTTCACGACATTCTTACAAAATGCTTCCTTTTTTCCTTTTTTGTTTTTTATTTGAAATCGTAAACCATTGAGAACTGGTCACGTGCCCTTCTTTAGACGATTCACTTACCGCTTTCAAAAGACTTCAAGACCCGCAAGTAATACGTCTAGCTATACGAGCAATGCCCTGGCACATAAAGCTGAACACTATACGAGCAATGCCCTGGCACATAAAGCTGAACACTATACGAGCAATGCCCTGGCACATAAAGCTGAACACTATACGAGCAATGCCCTGGCACATAAAGCTGAACACTATACGAGCAATGCCCTGGCACATAAAGCTGAACACGTATGACTCCTGGCTAAAGGGAGCGTATTCAAACAAAAGCAAGTATCTGTTTGAATACAATTCCCTATTCAATCAAAGCACTGAGAGTGATGTTGGGTGGCGATCTGGTTGCTGCTTTTAAGCTCAAGCCGATTTTTATGTTCGTTTTCTTACTGCCGATCTTGTCTTGAAAGTCAAAATATACTGAAAAAATCAAATTTAGCAAGTTTTTCAGGGTACTTATATTTTTACTGGTATGGCGATGTATGCATACGTGATGTAATTAACATATCGGTCATGACTTAAGTATCAAAATTTCAGTGGTCAATTTGTGTGCTCGTGTCTTTGTGAAGCCATGGCGTCATTTATAAAGGAAGCACGTGTAACAAGTGCAGGAGGAAATCTGACCCGTGTAATGGATAAAAACAAGCACGATCTTGTCAGGATTATGCCACAACCAAATAAGTCGGTGTAAGAATTGTTAAATATTCAACGGTTCGAGGTACAGGAATAACAGTGAACGACGTCAAATGGCTATTTGAATGTTGAATGATGTCACGAAAGCAAGAGGCAAAGCAATACATTCGCATGATAATTGATTGATCATTAGTTGCCTAAAGACTAAATTTTCGCTAACAGGAATCGTCAAAGGTGGGTCATGTTCAAACAGACTAACAATAGCTACGTAACAAGAAGGACGTTAGATTGCAGTGACGTCAATGCCTAACAGATTAATGTGAAGTCACCAGCTAGCTGTTCATTTCAGGAATGCAAACGGCACTATTGTTTTTTAGTAAATCGACCGGAATAGACAACCCGCCGCTAGAATTTATTGACGCCATGCTGACGTTGGAAAACTTTCTTTATAGCATTTACGCATGGTTTTCGTTTCATAACAATCGCAGAGTCAATGACTGGAGCGTTGGTGCACCAACCGTCCCTCGGGTTTCTACATATGTCATTACACGAGCAGGCATGATTAACCTTGCTTTGAAATATCTTTTTGTCTCACTTTATAACATTTTATGGTTCTTTAACTTCATTTTACTCATCTGTCTGAAGAAAGATAACACAAACGTTTACAGTTCATGTAACGATTTTTTTAAAACTTACCGGAGAGTACAAATTTGTATTGAAAATTAAAAAATAAATACAACCCAGAAGTATACCTAAAAAGATAACGGCGTAAAGTTTAATCAATTCAATACAAACTATTTATATTGCATAAAACATACACACATAATTATGCTTATAGTAAAGTTTAATCAGACGCCTTTACTGATTTGTTGTGTACGAGGAAGATATGCCAACAGTAGACCACCTTGTAGAAATTGTAGATAAAATGCAATCCAAATGAAGTGGTGTATATTTTGTTTAGTTCTATAAAAAATTCAACGTCTGGGAATCTTAAGATTAAAAAAAAATAAAACAGAGTTAATCCTTTTATAAGACTATTGCAACACTTCTTTGACAATTGTTTCCATTGCAATTCTCACAATTTACATTTAATGGATTCTATAATTAAGATGGACATATATTGAACTATTATACCTCACCCTAATTTTATTCAACTGTTTCTTTGTTATTCCAATCAGTCAATACATCCAGCGATGGACTGACTGATTTGCATGTTCCAAATACAGCAGCCAGTCCATATTATAAACAAGGGGCCCAAGGTCGCTCACCTGTCGTAGTAATGCATGCAAGCCCTGTGATTTGACCTAGTGACCTCACACTTGACAGAGATTTTGTTGAGATGATCATTGTGACCAATTTTCATAAAGATTAGGCTAAAATGGTGACCTCTAGTAAATACACAATAATTTCCTATGATTTGACCTCGTGACCTAGTTTTTGACCCCTGATGACCCAATATCGAACTTGACCTAGGATTTGTTGATATGATCATTTCATAAAATTAAATCATAAGTATTACCTCTAGTGACTACACAAGGTTTTTCTATGATTTGACCTTGTGACCTAGTTTTTTACCCCAAATTACCCAATATCGAACTTGACCTAGTGACCTAGTTTTTGACCCCGGATGACCCATATCAAATTTGACCTAGATTGCATTAAAATAATTATTGTGACTAAGTTTCAAAAAGATTAGGCCAAAATTGTGACCTCTAGTGACTACACAAGGTTTTCCTATAATTTGACCTCGTGACCTAGTTTTTGACCCCTGATGACCCAATATCGAATTTGACTTAGCTTCTGTTAAGATAATCATTGTGACTAAGTTTCACAAAGATTAAGTCAAAATGGTAACGTATAGTGACTACACAAGGATGTTCTATGATTTGACCTTGTGACCTAGTTTTTGACCCCAAATCACCCAATATCGAACTTGACCTAGCTTTTGTTGAGATGATCATTGTGACCATGTTTTATAAAGATTTGGTCAAAATTGTGACCTCTAGTGACTACACAAGG